>CM062817.1:1345253299-1345889174 GCA_031772625.1 Pinus tabuliformis
TACATATTAGGCATCACTTTAGTTTGGCACACTGGAAAAGGCGCAGCTTCGGCCCTAAGCATGGGAGCGAGCCAGTCGAATCAGAGCCCCGTATCTACCCAAACCTAAAGAGGCAGCGCATTGAACGTTGAACGGTATGAGAGGCTCGTGAACCTAAGGTTGGGCATCCTTCCCGAATATTCAGCCCGGGTCCGGAACATCAGACAAAAAAGAAACCACCTCTCAGCATGGATGAAGAGGGTCTAATTGAGAGGCAATGCTCAAGAATCGAGAGCGCACCAAGATGACCTCCTGTTCGAATGCTTTTCTCAGTTACAGAGTCCCGGCGTATTGGAAATAATAGTTATTTACGGCTCTGTCTGTATCTTTCCTATTTTAACTGTCCGGGAATCAAATTTATATAAAACATTCTGATCGAATTTTAAAGGAAGGACCTATAAAACCGTGAATCCTTCCTTCCACCAAGATTGGAAATAATTTAAAAGTAAAGTTGCGGGATCTCCTCATATTTTTTGTTTGTGCTTTCATGTTTTTGCATCTTAAACTTGAGCACGTTAAAATCCTCCGTTAAATCCTCACTGTTTAGCCCTTAAACATTAAGTCTCCGTCTTTCTATTAAATGTTTAAGCTTAGATCAAGTTCCACTCTACTTGCCAGAGTAATAGTTTTTAAAATTTAGGAATGATCCTCAGAATCTGTAATTTTCTGCCATCTATAAACCTTCTATTTAGAAAAATGGAAATTAGGCGAACTTTTATTTATTTTAACTTTTTAATACTCTCAACTATTGAGCTTTTCTATAAAATGTTAAATTATCTATGCACTCTTTTGAACCAGTTCCCCAGATTTGGGCCTTTTCCAGTCTGTCAATTCCTCGACAGAATCGCCTATTAATAAATCAGATAGCAATATTGATTCTCTCCTTCACAGGAACCCTTCGATCCTCGAGCCTTTAACTATTCATAAGCCCTCCTTCCCCTCCATCAGCCCAAATTCTGCAAAGAATATCACTGTCCGGAAAAAGAAGAAAGGGGATTCCCGCCATTTTAGAGGCAGAACAATTGTTTCAGATAATGGCATTACTAATCTCTCCCTTGTTGAAGTACCAATCTCTGAGTCCCCTACGCCTCAACCTCTTAGAGCATGTATGGCTAGACAGCCATCCAAATGACCTTCCTCACTTCTCTGAATATCAGGGGTTTCGGTGCCGCCCCTAAATTTCTGGCGCTAAAAGAGATTTTCTCAACCGCCCACTCTCATATCATCTTCATTCAGGAAACAATGCACTCAAGTAAGATCTCTATAGCCTTCTTCAGAAGGATGTTTCCATCCTTGTACATCATTGCTTCAGATGCTGATGGTTTGTCGGGAGGATTGGCAGTCATGTGGGATCCGACTCGGGTCAAAGCTAAAGCCTATAAATGTGGTGCAGGCATTCTTATCTCAGCTTTGGTCAGGGGTCAGCCCAATATCTTAAATATTTTGAACATCTATGCGCCTTACAGGAACAAATCATCCTTTTGGGATCTGCTGTTTGCATAAGAAATCCTAGATATCGAATCTCTATTGATTGTTGGGGACCTTAATATAGCTTTGAATTCTAACGAATGCTGGGGCAACTGCAGGAAGTCCGATCCTTTTGCTGACAGACTTCGTTCGGAATTCCTTAATAGGAACCTGGTTGATGTAATTCCTAAAAAGATGACTCCAACGTGGAATAATTGCAGAATTGGTTTGGGGTTCATAGCTAAACGTCTTGACCGATTTATCATCAATGCCAGTATAATAGAACAATGGGGAATGCCGGTGGCATGCACTGGAAATGACTATACGTCTGATCATCACCCCATCTTCCTTGAATGGAGGGTCTTGGAACGTAAGTTGGGTTACTCGTTCAAGTTTAACAAGACCTATCTTAAGGATGAGTCTTTCAATGTTCTTATAACAAAAAAATGGGAGGAATTAAAGCAGTCGGAGCGGACATCCTTCTCTACCTTTCGTGATAAGATCCAATCGCTGAGGGAGACAGCTAAGGATTGGATAATTAAAAAGAGGAGGATTGAAAAAAAGGAGCTTGAAGATATAAAGAAGGAGCTAACGATTTTATTTGACTCGGTTTCCTATGATTCTATGTCTTTTGATCAAAAAATTCATCTCAGATCCTTGGAGAAAATGAAACAAGCGTTGCTGCTTAAAGAAGAAACATCCTGGAGGCTCAAGAGTAGAGCGATTTGGCTCAAGGAGGGTGACCGTAATACAAGATTCTTCCATAATTTTGCAAATGCGCGAAGGAATAGAAACTCGATCTGGAAGATCGAGGACGAAAATGGACGCGTCGTTCATTCATAGCAGGACATAGAGATGGAGGCTACAAAATTCTTCCAGAAGCAATACAGGAGGCGGCCAAACGAGATTAATGACATTTTTTGGATGATTGAACAGGTTCCTTTTATGTTTGATGAAGCTGCCAATGCAGAATTTTTCAAGGCCATCATGGAAGAGGAACTTTATGAAGTCATAAAAAAGTTTCAAAAGGACAAAAGTCCTGGGCCTGATGGATGGCCGATCGAATTCTTCTCACACTTCTACGACTTGTTCAAAGATGATCTGCTGGGGATGGTGGATGCTACCTGTATGTCGGGGAATATCAACAGCGCTCTCACAACTATATTTATAGCGCTCATTCCCGAAAAGGAACAGTCTGATTCATTTGCTGATTATAGGCCTATTGCATTGTGCAACATCCTCTTCAAGGTCATTTCAAAGATTATTGCCGAGAGAATGAAACCGGTTCTTAACTCTTTCATTTCCAGGGACCAACATGCGTTTTTAAAACACAAAAATATTCTCGATGCTGTCGCCTCGGCCCAGGAGTGTTTGTTCTCTGTCTTAACAAAAAATATTGATGCAGCTGTTTTCAAGGTTGATCTGGAAAAGGCGTTCGACTGTGTGGACTGGGGGTTCCTCCGTATTCTTCTTGCAAAAATTGGTCTGAGGTCTCAAGGTATTAATTGGGTGATGGCCTGCGTTGAGAACGTTCAATACTCTGTCATCATAAATGGATCCCCTTCATCTCCCTTTCAAGCGGAAAGAGGACTTCGTCAAGGATGTCCTCTCTCTCCTCTTCTTTTTATCCTAGTCATGAACACTCTCAGTTCGCAGATCAACAATGCAGTGGCCGAGCATCGATGTGCTCCGATAAAGATTTGCAAGAATATCTTTCTTTCTCATAATCTGTTTGTTGATGACATTCTAATATTTGCTATGCTCTGTAAATCTAGCTGGTTATGCATTTCAGGTATCTTTCAGAAGTTCCAATCTGCATCGGGCTTGGTCATTAACAGAGCCAAATCCACATTATATCACAACGACTCAAATCTGGAGCTGGCGCAATGGATTGCTGCTCTATTTGGTGTCAATTTGGCATCAATTAAAGATGGTTTCAAATATTTGGGCTACTTCCTCAAGCCAAAAGCGTATCGCAACCAGGATTGGGCTTGGCTGATTGACCGGTATTACAAAAAAATCTCAAGATGGGAGATGCGCTTTTTATCCCTTGGAGGCAGACTCATCCTGGTTCAATCTGTTCTCTCCCAGCTTGCGGTCTATTGGGCTCACCTCTTTTTCCTGCCTGCTGCTATTATTCGTAAAATGGTCTCTTTATCAGCAATTTTTTATGGGGAGGGCGTTCTCAACATTCTAAGATTCACTTGGCAAATATGGATTCAATCTCCAGGCCGAAGAGATCCAGCGGATGGGGTCTCTTACATTTGCGGTCTTTTGGCAAGGCCCTTCTCTGCAACTCTCTTCACAAAGGCGTCTTTGGTAATAGCAAATGGAGCACCATTATTAATCAAAAATATTTGAAGGGTAGATCCATGGTTTACTGGTTCAGAAAGAAGTCTCTTGGCTCAAAAAGGGGGTCCGCTATTTGGCTCGGATTTAGAAAGGTAAAGGACCTCTTCTTTGACTTTCTTAGGTGGCGCTTTTCTTCCGGCTCCAGCATCCTCATTGGCATTGATCCTACTGTATACGGCCTGGAAAAAAAGCTCTCTCCCGATCTGCTTGCTTTTTTGCACACACGGGGTCTGTTCACATGGGATAAATTGATTTCGTCGTGGTCTTCTTCCTCGCCAATCTGGAAGGATGCTAAAGAACTTGGTCTGCCTCAATCGCTGCGACAGTCTTGGGAGTTGGCGACAAAGTTTTTTGTTGACAAAGGAATCAAACAGACAGGTAACAATGATGAATTGTCATGGTCTAAGCAGAATTCATCTCAACCAGTTCGCGTCAAGGACTTATATGAAGCCGCCTCATCAAATCTTCAGGCTCAGCCCTCTCCAATCTTCCCTTTAAAATTCTGGAAAGCATCTTGCCCGCTCAAGGCAATTTTATTCTCTTGGCTGTTCTTCTTCAATCGGAACCTCACATGGGAGGTCCTCCAACGAAAAGGATGGTCTGGACCAAGCAGATGTGTAATGTGTGGACAAGCGTCTGAATCCAATGTCCACATGTTTTTTCAGTGTCCTGCATCAGCTCTAATCTGGTATGAACTTTCTACATCTCATGGTTTTTCTCTACAGGTTTTCTCTACAGTTCAAGAGGGATTTAAGTGGTGGAGTGCCCAACGCCCTGAATGGCGATCCTTATTCATCATCACGTGTTGGTGTCTCTGGAAATGGAGGAATGCCTGCACTTTTCAGGACTCCAAGGATCCTATTCTCTCTACGCTGGTGCACATATCAGCTATGCTCAATCTGGCTTGTCAATGATGGTTCTTCTTCTCATCTTTTCTTCTATCCCCTCTCAGCTTTCTCTCTCTGTCCCATGCTGATCTTTTTCTACAGTATTTCCCTCTCTTTTTTGGAAGATATCCTGGATGTTTTGATATATTGGGTCTTCACAAAAGGATTTGTTCAGCTCTTTCTTGACATAGGCCCAGATTTCTAGCTTTTGCTAGGCTTCAGCTAATATCTTCTGCATTTTCAGAACAGCAGGCCGACATGTTTTCGCTTTTATGTATATGCTCATTATATTTTCTTAATATAATACTATGATGATTTTCTCTCTGAAAAAATCTTGAGAAAAAACAGGTAACTTCCTGGCCAAGAATCAACAGAATAATCTGATCTACGGGCATTGAGAATTTTTATCTTCCACGCTATCCGTATATTTGGTTCCATATCTTAATTACTCAGCGCATTGAGAATTTTTACCCTCCACATCATCCGTATATTCCGTTCCATATCTTAATTACTCCGGGCTGAAGCAGGTGTATTTGAATCGTAGGTTCCGGAAACACATGGCGCCACCCAATGAGGGTTACGTGGACCATAGCTATTTAATTTTCGCAGACGGATAAAAATGGTGGGAAACCATGCCAGATGTCAACAGGAAATTGAAAGTGTTTGACGATTGTGTTGATGCATAGGAAGGCCTGTCGTCCTAAATATTTATGCATTAGGAATTTCTTTCAAATTTGGTCACTGTTACTGTGCAATATCACCATAACACTCGCATCCACGTACTTGTGAGCGAGGACCCATTGAGTAGAATTCCCACCTAGCAGTGAAGAACTTAGTGCACCAGCAATAATTGCATAGCAGATGCCCCGTGCTTTTCAAGAAAAGATGGCACTGTCGTTCGTACGAAAGGCCAGAGAGCTCCCAAAGCAATTAGAACCGTTAAGGGAAGATGTAGAAACTTGACGTTTTTATTTTTCTTTTTTGAATCTCGTGATAAGATTTTTGCGAAGTTTCCTCATTTTGTTCGTACTTACCATTACAAAAAATCTCCACTAAATTTCAAACGAAATCAATCGAAAAGTATTACAAAATAATAATTAAAATGTCTTATAGTCCGCGTTCCAGAAGTTGGACACTGTGAGAGGCGCGTTAATGAAAAGCGACAAAATTGTTTGTGAATTCAACGTAAGCAGTCTACAGATATGGCTCGCTGAAAAGAGAGTTTGAAAAGAGAGGTTCACGCTAACGACAAGAATCTCGTGATAAGATTTTGCGAAGTTTCCTCATTTTGTTCATACATACCATTACAAAAAAAACTCCACTAAATTTCAAACGAATAATTAAAATGACTTCCAGAAGTTGGACTCTTTGAGAGGGGCGTTAATGAAAAGCGACAAAATTGTTTCTGAGTTCAACGTCCGCAGATATTGTTGAAAATGTAATTTCAACGCGCACGTACTACTCCAAAACCACCGAACAAAACCATAAAACCGGCCAGGATCATATCGCACCGCCATCCATGAAAATTGGTTTCCGTATTGTTGAGCTCTGATGCAATTTGGAGGCGACGCGTGTCATCCGCATGACATCAGCAAACGAAACCCATCGGAAGTTAAAGCTCGGTGAAAATCTGCCTTCCGATATCCTCTCCATCGTCCGATCTGGTTGCGTGTTCTCCGTCGTTGATCACCTGGAGCTGCATACGAACCCACATCAATTCAATGTTTTGCGTGAAGTGAAAGATTTATGGTTGACCACGGTAGATGAATGAGTTAATGATTGGTACAAGTTTTTGGTGGGCCTTTTTAATGTGAATATGGGCACGTTACAATATACATATATATTTTTTATAGCACGTAAGTTTTTTTCGTAAAAGGTATGTAGCATTTAAAGATGGGTATGGTCGTTTTTAATGCAATGTAATAAAAAAAAGAAGCTCGTATATATGTTTTGAGTGTGTTGACTTTTTTTTATAATGTATCGCACATGGGAGAGAACAGAGTTTTTTTCTACAGCAGCGTAAGAAGAACGATGGCGCAGTAAAAGAAATACACACAGCAGTGTGTAAAATGAGAAGAACCAGGTGATGTAATTTCTGGAATAGCAAAAACCATGTGTGGTTTTGCACAGCAGTGCATAAAGGAAATGGTGGAGCGATTTTTGTAAACCTGTGTTATTTTTATTTACAGCAGTAAACTTATGTAAACTTTTATTACAGCAGTAAGTTGTTGTTTTTCACAGCAGTGAATATAAAAGGGATTTTACAGTGGTAAATCTTTGCATCAGGTTTTAATGAATAGAATGTTTTTAATGGTGGTAAAATACTCAGTTTCTTCATGAAATTTTTTTTAAGCTGTCTGTGCACAAAAATCCTGTGGAGGTAAAACAGAGCATTGCCTCTGTGTTTAGTTTGAAAATTGGTTTTGGTATTTCCCCAGCAAAAAAAAAATACCCAACAGTGGTATCAGAGCAGGCTCAGGCTCTTTAAAGAAGTTAAAGAAGCTGAAGGGAGAAGGTTGTTGCTGCAGCAAAACCTCTCAGGCAGTCAGAAGACTCAGACATCAAAGGATTCAGGTATTCTTCGAAAGCATTTCTTTTGTTATTGCAGAAGACAGTTAGTTGTTTTAAAAAAATACACAGTCAAGGAATGGCTAGCACAAGCATGGGTATGTTCAACACCCAGCTCCCACAGTTTAATGGGAAGAACTATGACTACTGGTCAATAACTATGAGAGCCCTGTTTGCCTCTCAAGATTTATGGGAAATAGTTGAGGAAGGTTTTGAAGAACCAGCAGATGAAACTGAGTTCAATGCACTAACTCAGGGAGAGAGAGATCTCCTGAAGAGCAATAGGAAGAAGGATGCAAAGGCCATTTTATTGTTGCATCTAGCAGTAGACCAGAGCATATTTCCAAGGATAGCAGCAGCTAAAACATCAAAAGAAGCATGGCAAACCCTCAAGACAACCTATCAAGGCATGGAGAGAGTGAAGACAGCAAAACTTCAATTGCTGAGGAAGGATTTTGAGAATCTGAACATGAAGGAGTTAGATAACATTGACTCATTCTTCACTCATGTGATTGGTGTAATCACACAAATGAGAACTCATAGAGAAACCATTGAAGACAGAAGGATTGTGGAGAAAATATTGAGGGTCTTACCCTCAAAGTTTGATGCCATTGTCACCACCATTGAAGAGACAAAGGATCTCTCAAACTATTCAGTTGATGAGCTACATGCATCACTGATAACACATGAGCAGAGGTTGAGTAGGAATGAAAACTCATCTCTTGAGCAAGCCTTCAAGACCCAGATGTCCTTTGGAAGAGGAAGAGGTCAAGGCAGAGGAAACAAAAGAGGAAGAGGCAGAAGCCAGAACAGAGGTGGAAGGAACAGCACATCAAATGCACAAGGAAGAGGCAGCAATCCAAATCAGAACCAAGGCCAAGGCAGCAGCCAACAAGGAGGACAACATCATGCTCAAGGACAAAGGTATGATAAATCTAATGTTCAATGCTATTATTGCAAAAAGTATGGACATTATGCTAGTGATTGTAGAAAGAAACAACATGATATGAATAGCAGACAAAATGCAAATGTTACAAGAGAAAACAGCAGTCAAGAAAATGTCCTGTTAGCTTGTAACATGGCTGAAACACATAGTGAGGACATATGGTTTTTAGACTCAGGTTGCAGCAACCATATGACAGGGAATATAGCCTTCTTTTCAGGCTTAAATCAGAATTTGAAATCAGAGGTCACACTAGGAACTGATTGTAAAGTGTCTGTTATGGGAAAAGGGGAGGTAAAAATATTTACAAAACAAGGAGAAAGGAAAACCATAGCAGATGTCTACTATGTCCCCGGAATGAGATGTAACCTATTGAGTGTTGGACAGCTTATCCAAAAGGGTTACAATGTTTACTTTGTAAATGATGTGTGCACCATCATGGACATACCACCCAGCAAAAGATGCATTGCTGAAGTGAAGATGACAAGGAACAGGATGTTCCCTCTCCGGATCAGGGCAGATTTGAAAAACAAAAATGAGATTGCAGCAGTCACCCAAGAGGCTTTCCAAAGCGTGCCAAAGGATGAAAATTGGTTGTGGCACTTGAGATTTGGACATCTCAATTTTGGAGGTCTAAATTTGTTGAGTAGGAAAGGAATGGTAAGAGGATTACCATTGATAGAGAAACCGGATAGCCTATGTGAAGGTTGCATTTTGGGCAAACAACATAGAGAAAGTTTTCCATCAGGGAAAAGCATAAGGGCAAAGACACCCTTAGAGATCATCCACTCAGATTTGTGTGGACCAATGCAAGCTCCATCATTAGCTGGCAGCCTATATTTCCTAACATTCATTGATGACTGTACAAGAAAGACTTGGATATATTTCCTTAAAAACAAAAGTGAAGTGTTTGAGAAATTCCAAAATTTCAAAGCACTTGTGGAGAACCAAAGCGGGCTGCACATAAAAGTATTGAGAACTGATAGAGGAGGTGAGTATATCTCCAAGGAATTCCTAAGATTTTGTAGAGAAAATGGAATTCATAAACAGTTTACAGCAAGGTACACTCCGCAGAAAAATGGAGTTGCTGAAAGGAAGAACAGGACCATCATGGATATGGCAAGGAGCATGCTGAAGGCAAAGCATTTGCCAAATGATTATTGGGCTGAAGCTGTAAATTGTGCAGTGTATATTTTGAACAGGTGTCCTACAAAAGCAGTCATGAACAAGGTGCCAGAAGAGGCATGGAGTGGGAGAAAGCAAGGAGTCACCCACATGAGAGTTTTTGGGTGTGTGGCCTATGCACACATTCCGGATCAGCTAAGGAGGAAGTTGGACAGCAAAGGGGAGAAATGCATCTTCATTGGATACAGTGATGAATCCAAAGCCTACAGGCTGTACATTCCATCTACCAAGAAGTTCTTTGTCAGCAGGGATGTTCAATTCATTGAAGAGGAAGCTTGGGATGGAAGCATAGAGAAAACAGTGAATGTCAAGAACTGTTTGTCTCATGATGAAGATGAAGAGGAGGTGGCTGAAATGCATCCCCAAACAGCAGCGCCAACACAAGGACAGCAAGGGACACCATTGAGGACAACACAAGGACAGCAAGGTACACCATTGAGGATGAATGAGAGTGCTTCTCCAAGCACACCACAAGGAGGAAATTCAAGTGCATCTTCAAGCACTTGCACACCAAGTGAAAGAGGTAAGAAATTTAGAAATCTAAGTGAAATTTATGAAGAAGGAATGAATTCCTTATTTGCCTTGTATTGTCATGTTGATGATCCTATTCATTTTGAAGAAGCTATTAAAGATAGGAAATGGATAGAAGCTATGGATGAGGAGATCAATGCCATAGAGAGAAACAAAACATGGGATTTGGTTGAGTTACCAAAAGGCAAAGAAGTCATTGGTGTGAAATGGGTCTACAAGACCAAAAGCAATGTTGAAGGCAAGATTGAAAGGCACAAGGCAAGGCTGATTGTCAAAGGGTACAAGCAGCAGTATGGGAGAGATTATGAGGAGACTTTCGCACCGGTTGCAAGAATGGAAACCGTGAGAGTAGTGCTGTCCATAGCAGCACAAAACAAATGGAAAGTCTACCAAATGGACGTGAAGTCAGCATTCCTAAATGGAGTGTTGAAGGAAGAGGTATACATTGAACAGCCTCTCGGTTATGAGAAGAAAGGTGAAGAGCACAAAGTGTGCAAATTGAAGAAGGATCTTTATGGGCTGAAGCAAGCGCCAAGAGCATGGTACAGCAGGATAGATTCTTATCTATTGGATAATGAATTTGACAAGTGTGAAGGAGAACCCACCGTCTACATCAAAGAAAAAGATGGTAAAATTTTAATTGTTGTCTTGTAAGATGGTAATGATGGTAATGATGATCAGCTCATTGGGAATTTTAAATCAGTCATGAAGGATGAATTTGAAATGACTGACATGGGTTTGTTGAGATACTTCTTAGGCATAGAAGTAGATCAAAATGAAAAAGGGATTTTTATATCTCAAGCAAGATATGTAAATCAAGTTTTGGGCAGATTTAAGATGGAAGAATGCAAGGCAGCAATCACTCCCACAGTAATGGGATTAAAGCTCAGCAGAAAGGACAGCAGCAAGGATTTTGATCCTAGCTTGTACAAAAGTATTGTAGGCAGCCTTATGTATTTAACAGCAACTAGGCCTGATTTAATGTATGCTGTTAGTTTGATTTCCAGGTTTATGGAGAGGCCAAAGGAGGCACATTGGCAGGCAGCAAAGAGAATTTTGAGGTATGTCAAAGGCACCAAAATGTTTGGAATTTTATATCATGCCTCAGAAAATTCAGATTTGGTTGGCTACACAGATAGCGATTGGGCTGGAAGTGTAGATGATCGGAAGAGCACTTCCGGTTATGTTTTTAATATGGGTTCAGGAGCCATTTCATGGGCTTCTAAGAAGCAGTCCATTGTAGCATTGTCTACAGCAGAGGCTGAATATGTGGCAGCAACAGCAGCAGCTTGTCAAGCAGTGTGGATGAGAAGAATGTTGAGAAGCTTGGGCCAAGAGCAGGCAAAAGCGACAGTGATTTTTTGTGACAATAGCTCAGCTATTGCATTGTCAAAGAATTCAGTGTTTCACAAGAGAACGAAGCACATTGATACAAGGTTTCACTACATCAGAGAATTGGTGAACAATGGAGAAATTGTCCTAGAACGCTGCAGGACTCAAGAACAGGTTGCGGACATCTTGACAAAGCCGCTGGATCAGAAAAGCTTTGAATTTTTGAGGAAGTGTTTGGGTATGACCGAATGCCCAGCAGTTGAAATTAAAGGGGAGTGTTGAAAATGTAATTTCAACGCGCACGTACTACTCCAAAACCACCGAACAAAACCATAAAACCGGCCAGGATCATATCGCACCGCCATCCATGAAAAGTGGTTTCCGTATTGTTGAGCTCCGATGCAATTTGGAGGCGACGCATGTCACCCGCATGACATCAGCAAACGAAACCCATCGGAAGTTAAAGCTCGGTGAAAATTTGCCTTCCGATATCCTCTCCATCGTCCGATCTGGTTGCGTGTTCTCCGTCGTTGATCACCTGGAGCTGCATACGAACCCACATCAATTCAATGTTTTGCGTGAAGTGAAAGATTTATGGTTGACCGCGGTAGATGAATGAGTTAATGATTGGTACAAGTTTTTGGTGGGCCTTTTTAATGTGAATATGGGCACGTTACAATATACATATATATTTTTTATAGCACGTAAGGTTTTTTCGTAAAAGGTATGTAGCATTTAAAGATGGGTATGGTCGTTTTTAATGCAATGTAATAAAAAAAAGAAGCTCGTATATATGTTTTGAGAGTGTTGACTTTTTTTTATAATGTATCGCACATGGGAGAGAATAGAGTTTTTTTCTACAGCAGCGTAAGAAGAACGATGGCGCAGTAAAAGAAATACACACAGCAGTGTGTAAAATGAGAAGAACCAGGTGATGTAATTTCTGGAATAGCAAAAACCATGTGTGGTTTTGCACAGCAGTGCATAAAGGAAATGGTGGAGCGATTTTTGTAAACCTGTGTTATTTTTATTTACAGCAGTAAACTTATGTAAACTTTTATTACAGCAGTAAGTTGTTGTTTTTCACAGCAGTGAATATAAAAGGGATTTTACAGTGGTAAATCTTTGCATCAGGTTTTAATGAATAGAATGTTTTTAATGGTGGTAAAATACTCTGTTTCTTCATGAAATTTTTTTTAAGCTGTCTGTGCACAAAAATCCTGTGGAGGTAAAACAGAGCATTGCCTCTGTGTTTAGTTTGAAAATTGGTTTTGGTATTTCCCCAGCAAAAAAAAATACCCAACAGATATGGCTCGCTAAAAAGGGAGTTTGAAAAGAGAGGTTCGCGCTAACGAGTCATTTTTAATTTACTGTGTTGAGATAACGAACGTTGAGGAATTGGAAAAACGATTTAAAGCTACATTGATACATGCTGTCATGTACCTCTGTTTGTTTTTGCCCCTTCTATTTGCCATTTTTTTTTAATTTAAATACATTATGGAATACTTTTAGGTTATTCTTAACGAAATTATTTTGAATTAGTGAAGCATCCATTCCGTGTCATATCTAAAAAAAATATAGATATAACATTATTAAATATATCTGATTTATATAAATATAGAATGGGTAATTAAATTGGTTTGGTTTAGTAGTTGTGTGATATGAGCTTTATTCTAATCATCGGTATTATGATTATAATTTTCAAGTAAATTATGTAAAAAGAAAATCATCTATAATAAATTTAAAAATTTAATACTAATTTTTTTTAAAATACAATACTTCGTTTTCATAATCATAATATTTTCAAGTAAATTATGTAAGAAGAAAATCATCTGTAATAAATTTAAAAATTTAATTTTAATTTTTTTTTAAAATATAATACTTTATTTTCATAATCATTACTAATTGCAATATCACCAAAAACTAATATTTTTAAAATATATATTAAAATAAAAAAATAAAAAATTATAAAAAAAATATTAAATATGAGATACTAATTTTAAACGAACCATATTAAAATGGTGTAATCTGTGTATAAAATTTAACAATGAATAATGTCCTCGCTTATTCATAGACTTTTCTCACTACAAGGTGGCTATTTCTTAAAATATTTTGACAAATTTTATAGCTATAATGAAAAATATTCAAAACTTATATATATATAGTTTCGAATTAATTAAAATTTCATTAATTTGTATTTTTTTAATTTGAAAATTAAAATATATTATAACGTAAGTATATTTATTTCCAAGTATTTTAATAAATATTATAATAGTTTATCGATTTCTTTATATTAGCTCAATATTATTATTTTCGTATATAGCAAAACATTATATAAAGGCAAGAATATCATCTATAAATTAATTAATATTGTAAATCACTAGCTCAACTTAAAAAAAATATTAATTTATTTTTAAAATATAATTTTAGATAATTTTGATATTTATAAATTTCATCCCTAATTATAAAAATCAATATTATTTCAAATTTAATAATAATAAGTAAATTAAAATATTAACGTAAAGCTTATAATAAAAATATGATATTTATATATAAATCATCTAATATCATATGAATCATGATTTTATGTATTTAATAAAAATAGAAAAATAAATTTATTATTTGTGTTTTTAAGGCAAGGATTTCATGTTTTATGGAAATTTATTTTTAGGTCAAGCAATCATTAAGTTATTATAGGTTTTTCGTAAAGTCAATAGAGTCATTTTCATGTATTGAAAACTTATTTGGGCATGTTACAGATTGTAAGGAAAAATTTATTGAGTCAAAATAGAGTCAAAAGACCCTCCAAGACCATATCATGGCACATAGATCAAGTCAACCTACATGAAAGGATAGACTAGCGTCAAGGTAGCAATTTTTACCCCTCAGAAGACTTTAAATAAGATGAAATTCGATCTCATTTTCACACTCACCCAAGCAAGTTCAATATCCTCAAGATAGAAGTTGGAAAAACATGAAAAAAGAAGAACAAGGTCAAGATCGAAGATTTTAGGCCTCTCTCTCTTTTTCTCTCCATTTCATTATAGTTTCTATAGCTTCTGGGCTAGGTGAAATTCTGAAGCTGCATTGAAGTTGTGAAGCTACAAGGTCGAAGTTATGAAACTACGAGATTGAAGTTGTGAAGCTAAAAGATCAATGTTGTGAAGGTGCAAGTTTGAAGCTGTTAAGCAACAACCTTGAAGCTGTGAAGCTGCAAGATCAAAGTTGTCAAGTTTTCTATAGATCAAAGTCGTGAAGCTGCTAGATCGAAGTTGTTGAAGCTGCATTAAGGTCAAAGTTATCAAGCTTCTAGGTAGAATTTGCTCGAGTTGTTAGGTCAAACTTGCAGAAATTATTTTTGGGGTCAAATTTGTCTAAGAATTTGTTGGAAGGTCGAAGTTTATCTCTGGAAGTTGTGTAAGGAAATATGATCAAGAAGGAAGGATGACTTGGTCTTGGAGGGTCTTGGTCAAGGGTTATAGGTCTTCGAATTCATAAATTTAATTTATATAAGAAGAGAAGGATTTTGGTGGGTTTCCCTCTCAATTGGAGAGGGTTTTTTCTCGATTGATCACCTATATCTAATGTCCTATTGTCTCATTGTTCTTTATGATTTGGTATTTGTTTGATGATAGAGAACACTAATAATAATAAACGAAAGGATAAGTTAGTCAAGTAAAGTAAAAATACATCAAAAGAAGTTATCAAAGTAAGGGAAATCACCTACACCTGTTCCCCCCTAGATTTGTCAACATTTTGTTGCATGTAGCATTGTCTTCACATACATTGTTAAAATTCAAATAGAGCTTCCTTATCTTACATTCATTATCAAAATAGATTTTTTTTTTATTTGCAACCATCACCTTGATGATCCCTTAGCTCTTATACCTAAGAGAGAAAATAATTATAGCAACAAGAAACCATAAAAAAGAAAACAAATATTTTAATTATGAAAACCCAAACAATGAAAACCAATCTAATAGTTTTTCTTTTCTTTTTTTCCATGTCTTCACTAACCCATCTCTAGCTGTAAGGATAACCCTAAGGCGAAACATTCTAGATCCTTTCCTCCCTTAGGCTTGGTCTCTCTCCTATACATAAAAGGAAGCTCATATGGCATTAATAATATTTTTGTCAATGCCAAATATTCTAGTTACTTTTCTCCCTTAGGCTTTGTGTCCCTCCCAATCATCAGAGAAACCAAAAATGGCATTACTAAAGGGAACATAAAAACTATATATAAGCCCCATAAAAATATTATGCATCTATTTAGGACAACCATAGAAAAGGTTGACAACACACTTCTTGTTTTAGGGAAAGTCTCTCTCTCTCTCTCTCACACACACACACACACACACAGACATATAGTTAATTTGTCCCTTTATTTTTCTTATATCCTTTATTATCCCAAGAAATGTAATCGTTATGCTTAATTATTTATCAGTTATATTTGAAGCATTTACTTGTAATCCTTATTTCTTAATGCTTGTGTTTAATTAATTATTTGTTATAGTTGATGCTCTAACTTGTATCATTCAATTTCTCTAATATTTTTTGTTGTTTTATATTTAAGTCATCTTGATCACTTCTTGACACAACATCAAATTTTTTGGTCCCTCGTGATGGGTGGTGTATGCAATTGGAACATTATATAGGTTAAATATTTGACACAATTTTCTTCCAAAAATTATTAAAAACATGAGCAATTGTGAAGATATACATTAAATTATAGTCTAAATTATAAAGAATATCATAGAAAAAGCTATATATAATTAAAGAATTAAATTGACTCTCATCTAGCCAAGTTTACATGAACTAGCTTAACAATTAAAAAGACAAAATCTATTAAGAACTTGATTTAAATTTAATATTATTTATTATCATGATGATCACAATGATGATTAATGTCCACTAAGACCAATTTTGTCTACTAGACCTTAATAAAGTAAGAGATAAATTGTGACACTTTAATGTGTTATTTCTATGATAAAAGAAAAGGGAAAGAACTCTTCCTAGATCATTATAGTTTTGCTGAATTAAGAAGTCAACAAAATTGGTAGCGAGAAAATTGTTTTTGAAATGAGAACGGATGTGAAAAAAAGCTGGGGTAGGTCAATTGGTGATCAAAGTAATGTGATACCTGAGAAAAAATCATAGATCCAATATTCAAATCCCCCAATTGTGACCTAGTTTAGAAAGAGGAGGACAAGCCATAGACCCTCATATGTCTAGTGGTAGCTACTTGTTAGATGGACTACTAAGTTTCTCCCTGATACAAGAAATATATATGTTTATTTTATTTTATTTTTAAAGTTATTAAATATTTATTTAAATTAATTAATTATAAATAATATTAAGCTTTTTTTATTAAAATAAATTAATAAAAAAAAATTGTAAGCTTGGTAGGACTCTTCAATTTTCGAGTTTACATGTCCAATATTCACCCTGCTACAGGGGGAGGGTAACACAAGATTCAAACTCAAGATCTTTGATTCAGTGAGACTTCATTCCACACCCATCACCACTTGAGCTACCCCAAGAGGAAAAAATGAATTAATATTTGAATAAAACTATTTTTAAAATAAATAAATAAAATATACTTTATTGTTTAAATATATACAAATACATTAAACATTATTTATCTTATAGTTCATTTTTTCCAATAAAGTATCTAATATTTTTTTTAATATTTTAGATTCAACACTCTACTCCTAGTGAATGATAAGTAACATTGCAATGATAATAAAAATAAGTGCTCTGGTTTAATGTAATGAGTGCCACATAAGTGGATGTTATGTTCTTAGAAAAGTTGCAAATTGATATATGAAGTGGAAAATTTAATTGTGTACAAAGGGACAAGGACTTGCATAATTTTTTTATTAGTAACCACTACTAAGTTTCCACATTTACACTTTTCACTCCTACGTGTTAAAGTGTTGAAGAAAAAAAATGTGTTGTTAGTAACTCCCCATAGATATATTTATTTCCAGCTTGTTCCTATTAATTTTTATTTCAAATAATTTCTTAAATTATGGTGGGAATGGTAAATAGGTTATTTACATCCATATGAGATGTTTTAAAGGATTTTAATTTATGTTGTTTTCCTGTGAAACATAACAATGAAAAATCATTGGATAGATATTTAAAAATCATGGTAGCAGAAATATGATATCAATGAGGGATGAAAATGAGAGTTTGTAGATGAGAAGGTAAATATAAATATGATAAAGTGTAATTTTATTAACCTACTCTTATGTGGAGCAGGATACGATCATTTTCATCAATAGTACCGACCATCTCCATGCCACAATTCAGCAAAAGATGTGAACCACTGAAACCATCCCTCCCACATTTACCCAATTTCACAAGCCTACAAGGGTGAACATGATACAAGAGTCACTATGACATGACCTTACCTCCTAGTTTGAGTTAAGGAAGTGGGGACTACAAACTAACCACAAACAGACATGCTACAATGACTATAGATCACTAAGGACCTGAAGAAACAACCTAGGTGGTCAATCTCTTAGCCATAACCTTGATTCACTAACCTAGAGCCATAATTTCACCCTTCACACTTCTTCCACATGGCTATGAGGTTATATCCACACTCATAAGCTTTCTTACATGTTGTTATGGCCTAAATTCTTTAGTTTTGAGCATGCAGACATAGGATTTGTGCATCTTTTCATGCCAGTCTCAATAGCACAACCTAAAATCATCTGAGACTTTTAAGACTCATAATTAACATGTTGACAAAGCTAAACATTCAATCTTAAATCAAGAACTTGTCCTGTGCTTCCTAATCCATAACAAGCATTCTCTCGAACACATGAAAAACATAGAAGCTATTGGTCATGAATGCATATCTAATCATAATAGTTTCAAGTTCATCTCATAATCACCAGGAAGGCTCTATGCCATCTCCACATAGCTACAAAAACACTTATTATTCCATACACTCATCAACCAATCACTATATAAACAATTTATGCTAAGAGCCATAGATAATACACATCATATAGTTAGCATATAAGCATAAAATAACCGACATAGAAATAATGATCATAGACTAGAATAGGAAAATGTCTCATATTAACATATGAAAATACCAACCAAGTCAGGGCCTTCCACATACCACCTAACCATAAATTGGGTTCAACCAACTCTTTCTTTCATTCAACCACCCCTGCACCATATTCTAAGCATGAATGCGAGATCTCATGGAATAAACAAAAACTAAACCAAACCAAGGCATCTAGAGGCCAAACCATATCAAACCTTAATGACAGTGATTACACCTCTATGGTCAGACATCACTAACAACAACCAGATCTGTCTCTACCCAATTTATCCAGGGCTCCAGAAACTAGTAGCTCAACCCACGACCTTCTACGTCTCTAAAGCCTTTGTCTGACTGAGGTGTAGGGACTAGTAACTCAACCCACCAAGGTCTCTAGAGTGTTTCTACCAACATGGGCTCTAGGACTAGTAACTCAAGACAAGTTGTTCCAAGGTGTTTTAGTGTTTTGTTCTAAATGGTGTACGAAAAGAATCCACTTAAGACAGTGGATGACAAACAATCTCAACAATATAAATGGCTGCTAAAAAATGTAGATCTGCAACAACTAATAGAAACAAAACCTAGCAAAGTCTTGATATATGCCACAATCATAGTTAAACAAGAAAAAGAAACAGTAATAACTCCAAACAACCAATTGAAACTAGAGATATAAAGAATAGATTTTATTATACAACCTGTGAAGGGAACAAATAAATGTTACCCATCCCCCTCTATGGGATGGATTCTTGGCTATCCTGAAATGTCTTCAACTTGTGTAGAGTCTCTCTCCTCTATAATGTGTAAACTCAACAAATAAAATGTTTGAGCTCAATGGGAACTCAAATGGAAGAAAAGTGGTGTGCGATAATGAAAATAATCAAAGTTACAATAGTGAGTGCAACAATGAAAATAATCAAAATTTAATAATGAATGCAAAACCCTTCTATTTATAACAAAATATTGAGTTATCCTCCAATAATTAGCAATAATAAAATATTATTAAACAAATTCTGGGAATAACCACTTGGAATATTTTATCATATTTGGTTAGGAGGGAAAAAGTATTTAAACTTCTATTTAGAAATAATAGATAAAATAATGATTTGTTTATTATCTCAAGGTATTGGTTAAGGAATAATAAACAAATAATGGTTTATTTAATTATTCCTAAGGGATTTAGTCAAATTTGACAAGGAATAATAATTAATTAGTTATTCTTAGAGAAAAATAAGATAATTAATAATTTATCTGTTGATTTTTCATAATTGGGTAAAATATGACAAGGAAAAATAATTGAATGATGGTTTAATTAATTATTCCTAGAAGAAAATCAAATAAATAGTTATTTATTTAACTATTCTTCATGGGTTTAATTATAAATTACTTAAAAAAGGTGGTTTATCAAGTAATTTCTCATAGTGAAAGCAATTTTACTATGGTAAAATTGGCTTTATATGGTGTACTTCGATCCAGGGCTTCCAGAGCGTTTGTTCCAACCCACAGTCATAATGAACCTTAGCACCAATTAGAAAAACAACAAGTGGAAAAACCGACAAGACCATGGCTATCAAGGAAATGGAAAGGCAATGCTAAAGCCACTATCAATAGAGGAAAATATCCATGCTCATGACATTACATAACCAAAAACTCATGTGCATACACCATGCATCTAGAAATCAACAATGAAATCACACATGAAAACTGTTACCAAAAAAAAAATCCAACTGTAGTTGTTTATCCCATTGTCTCCTTGCACTTTCCATCTTTCCTTTGTAATCTTTCTCGAATCCAAGTGAATTCCTAAGTGATACAAGAATGCTCTAAGATTTACCTAAGTGTACAAGAGTGTGAGAGAATGAGAAAATGAAATGAGAGATCCAAAATTGAATTGGCAAAAGGTTGTTTGATCTTCAGAAACCTTTTTATCACAAAGGCCTTTGTTTTCTTCATTTTTCTTCATTTTTCCTCTAATTTCCTTAACCTACAAATATGTGTCTCTTCACATTCCTTTTCTCCTATTTTCCTTATTTCCATAATTAGAATGACAATTATTGCGTCTTTTCCTTTGCTAATTCCTTTTCCAATGTCTATAGTCATTAATTCATCACAAGTGATACCCCATCACTATGATTTTGCAAACATTTATATGGGAATATGTCTCCCATGACCTTGCTCTTATTTTATTTACATAGAAAATCAACGAGCAGTTGCTAGAAACCCTTCCCACTTGGGGGAACACCATTCCTAGTGTTCTATGACACCTATGACCAACAAGCCACTGAAAAATAAATGATACTACCCATGGATATTTATAACAAATCTTGATGTAGTATTTACAATGGACAACTATTCCTAACCATGACCAACATGAAAAACATGAAAGCCATATATCTTATCAGATCTTCGTAACACATTTCATTCCATCATCTACAACAAAATATTTATATACATAAGCATATGCCAAAAACTAATTTTCTTGAACCAATAAATAACCAAGCATATAAATCCTGCATCTTATCATCCATCCCCCATGTAGCTTCATTAGCCCCAAAATGCTTCCACTACACTTTAACCTACTAGATTGCTTTGTTCCAAATCATGAGCTATTTCTGCTGCAATATGCATTATGATTCTAGATGGAATTCTTCGTCTGGTTTCATATACAATGCAGACCAGTCAATCACATGATCATCATCCTACACATACTTCATAAGAAATGAAACATGGAATACATCATATACATCCACAATTAGAGGTAGTGCAAGTGAGTAGGACATTGATCCAATCTTCTACCATTCATTCCTCCTGGAATCAACTAACTATTTAACTTCATGAGTTCCACTACACCACTTTCAGAGATGTGACTGATGATATATGGTCCTAACCAATATGTTTTAAACTTTCCTGGGAAGTTCATGAATTTGTTGTTATATAATAGTACCAGATCTCCATCCCTAAGTGTCCTCTTCTTGATGTGTATGTCATGTCAGGGTTTCTCCATTGCTTTCTATGCTTACTATTGGAACCCTTCTATGAACTTGTATTCTTCTAGAGACAATAACTGGGACATCCTTTCCTTCATAATGTTAGGGTCTACCATATCTATGAACACCACAATCCTCAAACTTGGCACAATGCACTCCATAGGAATAATTGACTCTTGTTGACATACCAATGTAAAAGGTGTTTTCCTTGTTATATTCTTGCATTTTTTCATGTATGCAACAACATTATTGGAATCCTGAGAAACCATTTGTCTCTATTCACAATGCATACATTGGTCAATGCGTTCTCCAAAATCTTATTGAGACCTTCTACTATTCCATTCTCCTAAGGATGATAAGGAGTTATCTTCTGGTGGTAAACCTAAAATTCTTCGGTTAATGATCCAATGGTCTTATTCAAGAAGTGT
Source organism: Pinus tabuliformis (assembly GCA_031772625.1). NCBI lineage: Eukaryota > Viridiplantae > Streptophyta > Pinopsida > Pinales > Pinaceae > Pinus > Pinus tabuliformis. The sequence continues at coordinate 1,345,275,079 of CM062817.1, forward strand.
GTTCCTTGGTCACTCATCAGAATCCTTGGGAAGCGAAATATGGACAGTATATATTCAAAGATCAATTTCGCAATAGTTTCTATGATGTAATCCTTCACTGGATTTTCCTCAACCCATCCTGTCAAATAATCAGTTGCAGTGATTATGTAGCCCACTCCAGTCCTTTTCCTTGATGGAATGATAGGTCCAACAAAGTCAATAGCTCATTTGTCAAAAACCTGCAAAGTTAACTTTTCTACTAGTGGCATCTCATCTTGCCTAGATGGCTTCTATGTTATTTGACATATTCCACATGCTTTGAGGAATTATTTTCCATCCTTATGTATTGTTGGCCACCATAACCCAACTCTTAAGATTTCCTGTGTGGTGGCCTTTCTTGTATAATGTCCACCTACCACTCCTCCATGATTGTTTCTCAGAATACTCTGTCTTTCGTGTTTAGGGATGTATCTCCATCGTATTTCATCTAGTACCATTTTATAAAAGTGTCCAATAATAAAAGAGAAATTATTTTCTCTTACTACCAAGTCCTTCTTTTGCTTCATAGTGTACTCTGCATGTTGGAAATAATACTGAGAGGGTGGTGAATCAGTATTATCAGATCAATAATTTAATTTTCAGCACTAATTTGTATATGCTACTTCAGCTAAGTGAACTATACTTAAGGCAACCAGTGTATATGCAGAGATCTTTTGATTTACACAAATTATCATGTATTGAACTTTAACTAGTATATCACGAATTCATTAGAGAGTGCAGTAAAAGCATAACAAACCATCACACATAAGCAACACACATGAACACCAAGATATAAGGTGGAAACCAAATGTGGGTGAGAACCACCTGCTGCTGTCATCTCTGTCTTCTTTTAATAATAAGAAAATTCTATTTACAATTTTTGTACTGGTGCAGTCTTATCACCAGCACGCAGGGTTCTACTTGCAGAAGGCTACAACCTTCTCTCATTCTCCAACTTCTACTGCAAGGGAGCTACAGCCCCCTAGCTCTTGTACTAGTCGATATGTTTACTAGTACATAGGTGCCGACCTACAGAAGGCTACGACCTTCTTTCTTCCTCCAGGGACCATGTTTCATAAATTTTTAGACTGGATCCATCAACAACAACATAAGTGTAATTCAATCATCAAATACATCTGCATTAACCAATCACCTTTTGAACCAATCACAATCGAGTCAATCAATCACTTTGACAACCCATCAATATGATCGTTCAGAGTACTGTCACAAGACTACAGTAACTAGAACCCAAACTAGAACCTAGAACTATGCAAGAGCAAACAACCGCAACTAAAACACATTTTATAAGGTATACTCTACTTTCATGTGTCGCACCTATGTGTATACACGCTTTTATTAAAGCCAACCAACGTATACATTTGCAAACATTAGCTCATAATTTTGCAGCTATTCTAGATTTCAGTTATACCCAGATCATATCATTTACAGAATAATATATGCGTCAGTATTCATAACTAGAATATTCATGAGCATAAACACATAATGATAGTTCATTTTACGCCTTAATATCTCGATCCATCATTCATTCTAGTTCCTCATCATCTGCTAAGGTTCATCCTTGGTTCAGATCCAGCAATGCACCATAACCCAGTAACTTTCATACTAGATCTCACACTTCATCAGATATTTGATACCTACACACTTTGGTGTAATGATCTTCGCCTCCTTTTATAATTTTAGGCTTTTCTCAATATCATGGACCAAAACCACTTAGGACCAATACCTTCGACCAAATACCTAGGTTCAATACCTCGGACCAAAACCACTTAGGACCAATAACTTGGACCAAATACGTAGGGTCAATACCTTGGACCAGATACCTTGGACCAATACCATGGATCAAAATACCACGGACCAAATACTTTAGATCAAAAACTTAGTTTTCCAAGGTATACACGCTTTTCCCTTTGTGAAAGTGCGTGTGTACATATACGCGACTTGTATATAGTTAACCTATGTGTATACATAGCGTGGTCAATGGTGAACCTGTGTATACTGCTCTTTCTTCATTCTGTCAAGACTGATATGTAATTCTTTGTTGTTTTCTTATTATACTGTGATCTTTCATTTGAGTGAGTTGCCAACAAGGACAATATTTGTATCATAATGCCAACAATCTCCCCCTTTGGACTTGATGGCAACAACCACACCAAGTCACTCTCCCCCTTTGACATCAAGAGCAAAGGGTTGACAAAAATGATGACTTTCAATTGTTGAATATTGATCATGCTGCCCCTAGGCACATGATGAATTGTCTGATTGAACTCCCCCTTTGTTCATGCTGAGATGTACCGTATCATCCTTGCTCCCCCTGAGCACATGCAGAGTCTACAAATATTTTCAAGCAAAAATAACATGACTCTATAACTCAACTAAGTGAGTTTGACCTTCCTATCACCAATGACTCATACATACATCCATCCACCCAACCAAGTGGGGATATACCAATTGTTTATACATGATTGAAATATAGCAGTTATTACATCATCCTTCCCATGCATAGTGGGGGTACAAATTACATCATATGACCAAAAGGGAATCATCAAAATACGATAACAGACAGAGACAAATTATTACATCATAGGTCTTGATATGACCTTTACATTGAATGATATATATGATATTTATAACAGAGACCAAAAATCTAAACAAGAACATGATAGTCATTAGCAACTATCATACACCATGTATGATCTACTCCATAAGCATCTGTTAAGAGCATCCAGACCATCAACCTGTGTATGTCCATCAACAAGAATCACCTAAATCAAAATAACTATGTGGATTTGTACCATGATCTTTTAATATAATGCCAACAATGCATTATTAGAAGCATATGCTCCCCCTAAACCTGTGCCAGATGTTCACTGTTAGATCTAATCATTGCATATATTAGAATAATTATCAAGGCATCATCATCAATTAGATATATATAAAATTTTCAACAACTTATGAGAACCAACATATTTCCACATGTCATTAGCAAATTGTAACCATCATCAAACAGAGAAGATGATTCACCAATCCATATTAGACACCTTTCTTCTGAATCTGTCCCATTGCTTTTCCTCAACCAACATATACATGAATGTGCCCATAGAAACCGGTGTATGTATGTGACTACACTTCATGAAACTCGCGTATAACAACCTTTCTCGAAAAAATAGATTTTAACAGTAGGATGATGTAGCAACTACTCCCAGCTTCTGTCTGAGATATTCAAATGTCTCTCTAGGCAGTGGTTTAGTGAATATATTAAAAACATGTTCTTTGGAGGGAACATACTCCAATTTTACCTTCTTTTCAAGCACATGTTCACATAGAAAATGATATTTGATGGGTATGTGCTTGGTCTTGGAGTGCATGACTGGATTCATTGAAATACTGATGGCACTTGTATTATCACATAGAATGGAGATGGGTGGAGTACATGCGATCTGAATGTCTTGCAATGTTTGCATCATCCAGAGTAGTTGTGTGCAATAAGATGCAGCGGCCACATATTCTGCTTGAGCTGTAGATAATGCAATTTAACTTTGTTTCTTGCTAAACCAAGACACTAACCTAGAACCCATATAGAATGCACCACCAGTAGTGTTTTTTTTGTCATCAACACTTCCTGCCTAATATGCATCTGTATATGCATGAAGAGTAAGATCTGTATCTCTAGGATACCATAAACCAAAGTTCTATGTTCCTTGAAGATATTTGAAAATCATTTTGACTGCATGAGGATGTGATTCCTTTGGTTTTGCTTGGAATATTCCGACTATTCCTATTGCATGCATGATGTTAGGTCAGGTACTTTTTAGATAAAGCAGACTGCCAATCATGGACTTGTAAGTTGGTTGATGTACTACTGCTGATTCATCATTTGAGTTGAGACTACATCCTGTTACCATTGGGGTACATATTGGTTTAGAATCTTCCATGTTGTACTTTTTCAAGATCTGTTTGAGATATTTGGTTTGTGAGAGAAAAATACTCTCTTTATTTTGTTGAACTTGTAGACCAAGAAAATAGGTAAGCTCACCAAGCAAGGGAATTTCAAATTCTTGCTACAATACTGAAGAAAAATTCTGACTGATGTATCCTTCATTTCTACCAAAAATGATATCATCAACATAAACAACAATATTAGCAATTTATCATTGCCAATCTTTGTATATAGATTGCTATTTGCTGACCCCTTTGAAAAACCTTGTTGGTGGAGATATTTGTCAAGACAGTAATACCAGGCCCTTGGAACCTATTTTAGACCATAGAGAGCCTTTCTGAGTTTGCATACAAGTTTTTCATCATTTCTAAGAATGAATCCTTCTAGTTGTTCAATATAGACTTCTTCTTCTAAGTCTCTATTAAGAAAGGTAGATTTTACATCCATTTGGTATACTTTGAATTTCTGAAAACTAGAAAGAGCAAGAAACATTCTTATGGATTCAAGTCTAGCAACAGGTGCAAAAGTTTCTTCAAAATCTATACCTTCTTGTTGAGCATATCCTTTACAAAGAAGTCTGGCCTTGCTTCTAATAACTTCTCCATTTTCGTTCAGCTTGTTTTTGAATATCCATTTAGTTCCTATGATATTTTTGTCATGAGGTCTAGGAACTAATTCCGAATTATTATTCTTTTCAATTTGTCCAATTTATTCATTCATGGCCTTGACCCAACATTCATCTTTGCATGCTTCATTTACATTTGAGGTTCAGTGGAAGATAGAAATGCTAGATAGCTTGAGGCTTCTGTAATAGTTCTTCTTGTCTACACACCTGCCCCTTTGTCCCCTAAAATTTGAGTTTCTGGGTGATTTTTCTGAACATACCCAGACGAAGTCTTCTCTTCTACTGTTATCTCTTCTTCTGGTGTTTCATTGCTTTCTTCTTCAGAATCAATGTAATTTGATGTGGGAAAATGATCCTCATCTTCTTCATTGTCATAATATTCGGTTTTATCTGTTTTGGATTTTTGCATACTTCATCAATCACAAAATCAATACTTTCAATAATTTACCCAAGTATTTTATTATAACATTTATATCCTTTACTTCAGGAAGAGTAGCTAAGAAGAATACCTTCATTTTCTTTGGGTTCAAAGTTACCAAGTTTTTCATCAGTCCTTTTGATGTAGCATTTGCTTCCAAAAACTTTGAATTATTTTACAGTAGGAGTCTTACCATATCAAAGTTCAGGTGGAGTTTGAGTGTTGTTTACTCGAACATTTGCTTGGTTGAGAATAGTAATGGCGGAAAAAGTAGCCTCGCCCTAGAGGGTTTCAAGAGTTCCAGATTCATCTAGCATAGCTCGAACCATTTGTTGAACAATTTTGTTCATCCTTTCTACCACTCCATATTTTTTAGGAGTCCTTGCAGTGGAGAACTGCTTTTTTATTCCATGTTGTTCACAAAAGTCAAAGAATTCATCTGAGGTAAATTCCCCTCCACGATCAGATCTGAGGCATTTGATTTTGTGATCTGATTCATTTTCAACCAAGGCTTTGAAGGCTTTGAACTTTTCAAATGCTTCATCTTTATGCTTTAGAAGACCCATCCAACACATTCTAGAAAAATCATCAATGAATAATAGAAAGTATTCTTCTCCACGAGCTAAATTTTTCCTTGATGGTCCACATAAATCAGTATCAACAAGTTCAAGAGGCCTACTAGCTGACCCTTCCTTTTCGACGAAGTGAGATCTAGTTTTCTTACCGAATTGACATGATTTGCATATAGTATTTTTAGGAATGCTGATATCTGGAAGATCACGAATAGCCTAGAATCTGCATGCTTTTTTTATTTGAGAAAAGCATAGATGTCCTAATCTTCTGTGCCATAGCCAGTTTTCATTATTTTTGTTTAGATAGCACTGTTGTTATCCTCCCTTGAGTATGTATAGGTTGTTTGGAGTTCTTGTACCTTTGATCATGGTTTCTCCTGTAACAAGCTCACAAACAACACATCCATTTGATCAAAACACTACTGCATTTCCTTGATCACACATTTGAGTCACACTCAACAGGTTATGCTTTAAGACATCAACATACATAACATTCCCATTTTTAACTTTTTCTTTCGAGAAAATAGAGCCTTTACCTTTTATGACAGTAGGAGTGTCATTTCCAAATGAGACATTCTTTTCCTTTTCTAAGGCATTATATGAGTGTAGTTTTTCTTTGTCACCTGTCATGTGTTTTGAGCATCCACTATCGATGTACCACTAGTTTTCTTGTCCTTCTGCATACAAGGCTATACCACATCTTTCTATTTGCGGTTCTTTCTTTCTCCATATTTTGGGATTTAATGGATTTCGCTCCTTTTGAGATATATGCCGAAATTTACTCCTGCATTCAGATTCTTCATGGCCAAAGTTGCTACAGATTGAGCATTCTATTTCTTTTCAAGAAGAGAAAAGTTATTATAGGAACTTTTCTTGATCACTGTCACATTCCTTTGATTTCGTGCTTCTCTAGTCATGATGGTTTTGTAAGCAACACATTGAGCAGCTTTGTGTCCAAAATTAGGACATGAGAAACATTGACCATTAAATAAGTTCCTGCGATTATTGAATCTATTGACCTGGTGATTGTAGCTTCTATTGATATTCATCTTTGAAGCAAATTGGGTATGATTTACCTGAGGTTGGTTGTGGCTTCTATTCATCCTTGAAGTAAATTGAGCGTGATTTACATGGTGATCTGCTTTATGTCTTTGCTGACGATTGTCAAACTATTCACTTCTCTTTACTGCATCAAGATAGCTTTTAGTGGAGGTTGATGGCTTCTGTGATTTAGATGCTTCTTTAGCACATCCAAGACCTATCTTTATCAGAGGAGAATGTTGCACTTTGATAATTTCATTTAAGGTTTCTAATCCTTTAGCAAATCTAAGATTGAGAGCTTTTGTTTTCTTAAGATCCTTTTTTAGACACACAATTTCACATTCCAGTTTTTCATTGTGTTTTTCTCTTTTAGCAAGTTGGTATGTCAAGGTGTATATAATCATATTCTTTTCTTCTAAACAAATTTTGAGTTTAGATATTTCTTCATCAAGGTCATCTTCATCTAAAGCATCCCAAAAATTATCATCTTCATAAGCCATCAAAAGTCTATAGTCATTACTATTTTCATCTTCATCACTATTTGATAAACCATTGCTATCTTTGTGAGTATAGTAGCTCTTTTTACTTACATTTTTCTTCTATTCCATCTTGCAGATTCCTTCCCTTTATCATATTTATCTTTATGAGGACATTTGGCAGCATAATGACTGACTCTACCATAGGCAAAACATTTGAAAGGTAGTTTACCTCTGAATCTTCTGGAACCCCATTTAAGCTTCTTGACAAAGTTTACTTCCACTTCTTCTTCTGAAATATGTCCTGATTCATTGAGTTCTTCTTTTCCTTTTACTAAAGCTTTAAATGTGGCTTCTCTCATATCTGATGGACCTCATTTTCTCATCTCAAAGGAAGTTAAGATTCCATGAAGCTGTGTCATAGTAATAGTCTGTAGATCCTGATTTTCTTCTATGGTAGATACTTTTGATTCAAATTTAGCAGACAAGGATCTTAAAACCTTTTCAACTAAGGTAACTTCTTGTATCTCTTCACCCAGATTCTTCATGCAACTAACAACCTCATCTATACATAAGAAGTAACTAGTTATACTTTTATCATTGTGCATCTTGAGAGTTTCATATTGAATTCTAAGAGTTTCCAATTTAGCACGTTTTACCTAAGAGTCTCCTTCATGGCTTAGGAAAATTTTGTCCCATATTTCTTTGGGTGATTTGAGCTACATAACTTTGAAAAACTTTGATTATGACATACTTCCCAATAATGTATTGACAACCTCGGCATTGGTTTCATATTGCTTTTTACATGTTGTATCTATAGGAATTGATGATTGAAATGTATATCCTCCTTCCACGATTTCCCAGACATTTGTTCCAAGTGATTGAAGAGAGGTTGTGGTTCTTATCTTCCAATAGAAAAGGTTTCTCCCATCAAAGATCGGTGGTTTGATGGATCCCATACTTTCTTGATTACTCATGATGATGGATCTTCCTTCAAGTGATCAAGCTTCTTCTCAAGGACTTGCTTTGATACCAACTGTTGGAAATAATACCGAGAGGGATGTGAATCAGTATTATCAGATCAATAATTTAATTTTCAACACTGATTTGTATACGCTACTTAAGCAAAGTGAACTAGCGTGTATACACAACTGTACTTAAGGCAACCAACGTATATGCAGAGATCTTTTGATTTACCCAAATTATCATGCATTGAACTTTGACCATTATATTAGGAGTTCATTAGACAGTGTAGTAAAAGCAGAATAAAGCATCACACATAAGAAACACACATGAAAACCAACATATAAGGTGGAAACCCAATGTGGGTGAAAACCACCTACTACTATCGTCTCTGTCTTCTTTTAATAATAAGATTATTCTGTTTACAATTTTTGTACTGGTGCAGTCTTATACCAGTATGCACACTTCTACCTGCAGAAGGCTACAACCTTCTCTCATTCTCCAACTTCTACTGGAAGGGAGCTACAACCCCCTAGCTCTTGTACTAGCCGATATGTTTACTAGTATGTAGGTGCTGATCTACAGAAGGCTACGACCTTCTTTCTTCCTCCAGGGACCACATTTCATAAATTTTCAGACTAGATCCATAAAAAACATCATAAGTGTAATTCAATCATCAAATATATTTGCAGTAACCAATCACTTTTTGAACCAATCATAACTGAATCAATCAGTCAATTTGACAACCCATCAATCTGATCATTCGGAGTACTATCACTAGACTACAGTAACCAGAACCCAAACTAGAACCCAGAACTATGCAACATCAAACAACAACAACTAAAACATATTTTATAAGGTATATGCTACTTTCATGTGTCGAACCTGCGTGTATACGTGCTTTTCTTAAAGAAAACTAGCGTATACATCTACAAACATTGGTTCATAATTCTGTAGCTATTCCGGACTTCAGTTATACCCAGATCATATCATTTACAGAATAATATATGCATCAATATTTAGATCTAGAATATTCATGAGCACAAACACATAATGATAGTTCATTTTATGCCTTAAGATCCCGATCCATCATTAGATCTAGTTCATCATCATCCACTAAGGTTCATCCTTGGTTCAAATCCAGTAATGCACCATAACCCAATAACCTGCATACTAGATCTCACACTTCATTAGATATCTGATATTTGCACACTTTGGCCTAATGATCTTCTACTCCTTTTATAGTTTTAGGCCTTTCTCAATACCATGGACCAAAACCACTTAGGACCAATGCCTTGGACCAAATACCTATGGTCAATATCTCGGACTAGATACCTTGGACCAATACCATGGATCAAAATACCATGGACCAAATACTTCGGACCAAAAACTTAGCTTTCCAAGTTATATGCGCTTTTTCCCTTTGTGAATGTGCGTGTGTACGTATACGTGAATTGTATACAGTTAACCTTTGTGTATATGCTGCTTGGTTAATGGTGAACCTGAGTATACTGCTCTTTCTTCATTCTGTGAAGCCTGATCTATAATTCTTCATTGTTTTCTTGTTATACTGTGATATTTCATCTGAGTGAGTTTCCATCAAGGACAATATCTGTATCATAATGCCAACACCACGGCTGTAGTTATTGTAGCCACAAACTGAATAATATCAATGAAGTGATCATATGTGACTCTGATTGTGAATAATTATGCATCACACAGGTTATCATCAATACTTGTTGGTTCTTCTCCTATATCCATGCTTCATAGATGATCAGGCCCAATATTCAATCTTCTTGGATTCACTACAACCTCGAAGTCATACTCCTGGAATAATTACAACCATCGACATATTTTTCCTCCTAGAACATGCTTATTCAACAAATATCTCAGCCAGGAGTGATCAGTGAACATCTTGAAATATGCTTCGAACAAATAGTGCCTGAAATTCTGTAATGCATATACCATAGCTAACCCCTCTCTTTTTGTTTTTCTATAGCTCTTCTCTACCTTGGACAATTTTCATCTTGCAAATGCTATGGTGTAATCAATTTCCCTTGCTCCTAGCTGCATTAGTACTATACCCAACACTATGCAATATTCATCAACATGTACATGAAACTCCTTATTTCAGTCTACAAAAACTAGAATAGGTGCAGACACCATCTTCTCTTTCAGTAAATCCAAACTTTTCTGGAAATCTTGGCTCCAGTGAAAGGTCACATCTTTCTTTAGAAATTTCTTCGTTAGTATAGTTATCTATGCATACCCCTTTATAAACTTTATGTAATAACCAGTGTGTTGCAGTGTGATGCCAAATTGTCTCACTTTTTTCGGTGCTAGAATGTTCACATTAACTGCGATATTTGCGGGATCCATCATTAATTCCTGCTTAGAAACTACATGTGCCAATAGTATACCAAAGGGTGCACATAAGATGAAATTTTTCAAGTTCAATGATATCTAGTATTGTCTACATGTGTCCAACATCAACATCAAGTTCACCACATGCTCCTTCAACATCCCAAAGGTTGTCCAATCATCGAAGTAAACTTCCAAAAATTTGTGAATATATTATTTGAAGCCTGCAAGTACAACTATGGAAAAGATGGTAGGAGCATTATTTAAATGAAAATGCACACTGTGTATTGATAAGGGCTTAATTCTATAGCAAAGGCTTTCTTATTTCTATCCTCTCACATAATTCTGATCTGATGGTACCCCGAAAAGCCATCCGTGAAATAATAGGCCTCATGTCCTCCTACATTGTCCAATAATTCATCTATAAATGGTGTAGGGAATGGGTCATGTAGACATGCATCATTCAATTTCCTCAAGTCCACACAAATTTTGATTTCCCCTTTTGCCTTATTTTCTTAAACCACCATGGGACATACCCATTTAGACTCTTTGATAGGTTTGATGATCTCAACTGCTAACATCTTGCCTCATTTTTGCTTCACCTTTTCCTAATATATTAGATTCAGTCTATAAGGTCTCTACTCAATAGCCTTCGCATCAGACTTAAGAGGAATCATCATAACTGCCAGGTATCCTACTCTGCCCTTCATATCTGAGAAATTTGTGGGAAACAAATCTCGATACTCATGCAAAATATCTATTCTCTTGCTAACTCTATCTTCATACCAGTAATATCCTATTGTTGCAAAATTTAGCTCATCTCCTGACCCTATATTCACCTTCTTCATCATTAATGGCTTCATTATATCAGGCATCTCTATTTCAGGTCCATTACCTTCAGGTTGACCTTCATATTCTAGGATTTTAATATTGCAAGGATCTTCTTTGTCTTCTACAATAATATTGTAGCATTCCATTACATTATGTAATTGCATGCCCCAATCAGGTTGCCAAATAACTAGAACTTCTTTCTCAAAAATCTTCCTCTTAATTATTTGAGGGGCTACATCTATATGTGGACAATCATATTCAAAACTAAATGTCGTTATAAATCAATCAGCCATCTCTGCGGTTGATCCTCCCTTGGCTCAACGGTCATCATTTGAAAAGAAATTGCATGTTTTTGGTTCCTTTTCTCCTACACATTCACAATAAGCATGAGAAATTATTCTATCACATGATCAAAATACTTAGACTAGATGTAGGTTGTCATAGGGTTCTAACAACCTCTTGCGAAGTGCCCTTCTTGTCCACAGTTATAATAGATAATCTAGCCACATCCTTGACTAGCTCCTCCTCCTCCCTCTCCTCCTCCTCCTCCTCCTTGTAAACCTCCTCAACCAACATGCTAGCCTGGCTATTCATGTGTGTGTCCTTCAACTTGTAGTCTATAAGCATCAACAACGCACTCCATCATCAAGTCATAACTTTGATAATTTCTCTCATCATGGCCTATTAATTTACAAAAGTTACAAAACATCAACTTTTAGGTCTATTTGTACTTTTGTAATAAATAGAAATCTTCAAAGGGATGTTTCCCTCTCATTCTACAAATCTTGCACCACAAACTTGATCTTGGGTTTACTGGATTAGGTGCTCCACTTGTCAAACAATCTTTGAACACAGGGAATTGATGCGTATAATGGCCCTATACTTTTCATTTTGTACACATACTTCTGATCTAGTTTCCTTACCTTTCTTAGCCAGGTCAAATTTTCTAGCTGGCTCTAAATCTGTTGTACTCCTACATGAGTATCTATTATTAGCGAAGCTTTTAGCTTCACCACAATCTCTAATGCTTCAACTTGAGTCGTGATCTTCGGTTGTGTCAAGGGTAACCTGATATGTTGTAGTAATGCGGCTATAAACCACTCCTTATGTCATTCTACGGTAATGTTAAATCTTACTTGTCCCATTAATACCTTGAATCTTTGAGCCAACTCCCACACAGACTTAGTAGCTGACTATTTGGTTTCCTTCAGCTCTATGATGCACTATGATTTTGACTTCAACTTCTAAAATTCTAATACAAAGGCTTTCTTAATATCATCCATCGAAGTATCTGAATTAGCCATAGAGTACTTCATGTACCATGTCAGTGGTCTTTCTCATAGACTCGTGATGATCTATGCCTTCCTTACATCTTCTTCAGTGATTTGTCTTGCTTTCCATACTACATTAGGTACAAGCAATAACTGGTTAGGATCCTCTCTTTCAAGTCCTTTAAGGATAGGTAGCATAATGTCATCGGACATTTTTCTTCTTGGGGGGTTAGGGGGAGGGGGAGGTGGAGGTGGTGTAGGTGAACTATGGTGAGGGGGATGGGGTTAGGGGTAGTAGATGGATGGGTAATCCAAAAGATAGCATGATTCTTATAAATTCCTAAATTTGAAGCACCTTTAAGATGGAAGGGGGAATGCCTCGAGGTTGTGGGACTACTTCCTTCTTCTTCACTCCCAGATCCACCTTACAAGGGGCTATAGTCATTCTCAATAAAGTTCTTTGGTCTGTTCTCTACTTTATATTGCTTCCCACTTCATGTAGATCCTAGTTTAGACGTATTCCCTCTTCATCCAAAAATTAGTCTGACTTCATTCATAGTATGCCCTTTTCACATAAAATAATTTTAATCCATAACTTCAAAGAGTTTAGGTACTTACCTCGCGGAGACTTGAAAAATATTCACTTAGCTTCATTGTAAGGTACAATCACGTCTATTGTGAATTCAATAATAAATTCCCCTAGGATACTGTCAATCCAAAATCAACCACCCTTGAGATCCTTTTATTGACTTTCTTGAGTCGTTGTATCAATTCAGGATTCCACTCCTTAGGTTCATCTCCTTTAAAACAAGTCTTATGCTCAGTCAAAGTCAACATTGATACCCACTGATATAGTTCAATGTGAAATGAATGAAATAATATTTTGTGTTATTTTGTATAGAGATACTTTTGCACCCAGTCTTTAGTCGACAATCGTGGGTTTATGTTTTCCTGAAATGAAAATTATCGCTCTTTTTCTTCAATCCACTGCCAGATTTCCTTCTTCGATGGATGCCAAAACACATCCTTCAAACAGATACCAGTCCTAGCAATGGAACCACTTGTTGGTTTAAGGGGCCTTGGCCCAGATTGAGAGTGTATTGTGCATGAAGAATACCCTCAACCATTGGCTCCTTTGGCAACAACCTGCAAGTAGATCACTATCTCACCTGAGGTGGTTATGGGAGGTTGTAGGACCAGGTTTCTGCTACCAAAGGGATATGCATGTTATTGCACCCTTGTGTTTACTTATGTTTTATACTTATCTACAACTTTGCATACATAAATAACTTCACACTGATGATTTACTTCACAGATTTACACTTATTGCATAAACATATCATTAGTATAACGTGTATTATTTTGCATAATTCAGTAAAAAAACATACATAAAAGTATGTATAAACACAAATACAGAAGAATTCTCCAAAACTTCTTCTTCTTTATTAAGATAGATCTTTAATACATAAAACTTCTTGACTTGTGCACCCAGCTACAGTTGGTCTACACACGCAGCTACAGCCTCTTCGAGGCCTCTGCATACTCAGTTGTGAAGCCTTCCCTTAAGGCCCCAAAATACATACTAAAGACAAAAACTATGATCAATGATTCATCTAACTCCTATACTTCTTGGCAAATTATTACATCTCCTTACATAGATTTCCTTACTACAAGACCATGGTACAAATGTTGGCATTATAATATGATGTATGTGTTGTACTTGATGGGAACCCTCTTAGAGTAGAACAACTCACTTGTATATGGCAACTATATGAACTACAGAAGAGATATCATATGTGATAGAATGCATGACAGTAGTGTTTATAGATGTGATGAAATGAAGGGTAGCTTCAAGGAATCTGTTCAGAAAGCAACTCATTCAGATGACAGATCATAGTCCTATAGGTTAACAGCACAGAGTTACAGATTAGACTCATAGAATGAAGAAAGAGAGGCATACATAGGTTCACCATTGAACAAGCCGCGTATACACGCGGGTTAACAAAACAAAATGAGCATAACGTACACATGCACTTTCACAGAAAGGAAAGCGTTTATACCTTGGAAAACTAGGTTTTGGTCTGAAGTATTTGGTCCATGGTATTGGTATATGCTATTTGATCCAAGGTATTGACCCTAGGTATTTGATCCAAGGTATTGGTCCTAAGTAGTTTTGGTCCATGGTATTGAGAAAGGCCTAAAACTATAAAAGGAGGAGAAGATCAATAGGCCAAGTCACTCAAGCATTGAATATCTGATGAAGAGTGAGATCTAATATGCAGGTTATTGGGTTATGATGCATTGTTGGATCTGAACCAAGGAGGAACCTTAGCAGTTGATGGAGAATAAGATCTAATGATGGATCAGGATCTTAAGGCATAAAGTGAACTATCATTATGTTTTTTTTCTCATGAATATTCTAGATCTGAATACTGATGCATATATTATTCTGTAAATGATATGATTTGGGTATAATTGAAGTCTAGTATAGCTGCAGAATTATGAATTAATATTTATAGATGTATATGGTGGTTGGCTTTGAGGAAAGCGTGTATACACGCAGGTTCAACACAAGAAAGTAGCGTATACCTTATAATCTTTGTTTTAGTTGCTGCTATTTGTTGTTGTAGTATTCTGTTCTAGCTTGGGTTACTGTATTCTGGTGACAACATTCTGAAAAGATCAAATTGATGGGTTATCTAAGTGATTGATTGACTTGGTTGTGGTTGGTTCAATAGGAGATTGGTTGATGAAGATATATTTGATGTTTGAATGATATTGTTGAAGGATCCAGTCTGAAAATTTATGAAACGTGGTCCATGGAAGAAAGGAGAAGATTGTAGCCTTCTGTATGCCAGCACCTACATACTAGTAAACATATTGGTTAGTACAAGAGCTAGGGGATTGTAGCTCCCTTCTAGTAGAAGCTAGATAATGAGAGGAGGTTGTAGCCTTCTGCAGGTAGAAGCCTGCGTACTAGCATAAGACTGCGCCAATACAAAAATTATAAACAAAATATTCTTATTATTAAAAGAAGATAGAGATGAATGCAGTAGGTGGTTTTCACCCACATTGGGTGTCCACCTTATATCTTGGTGTTCATGTGTGTCTCTTATGTGTGATGATCTGTTATGTTTTTACTGCACATGGTTACTATTTTTCTAATGCATTGATTAAATATCCTCATGTGATGAATTAACTGAATCATAAGTTTGCTGGACATATGCTAGTTGCATGAAACACAGTTGTGTGTACACGCGAGTTCCCTTAACCGAAGTAGCGTATATGAATATGATTATGGAAATGAAAAATTATTGATTTGATAATATTGATTCACCCCCCCCTCAGTATTATTTCCAACAATTGGTATCAAAGAAGGTCCTTCAGAAGAAGCTTAATCACTTGAAGGAAGATCCATCATCATAAGTAATCAAGAAAACAGGGGATCCATCAGACCGCCAAACTTTGACGGGAGCAACTTTGTTTATTGGAAGGTAAGAACCAAAGCCTATCTTCAATCTCTCCGAATAGATGTCTGGGAAATCGTGGAAGGAGGATATACATTTCCATCAACAATTCCTACAGGTATGGCAGGTAAAAAGCAATATGAAACTAATGCCAAGGTTGTCAATACATTATTGGGAAGTCTATCACAATCAGAGTTTGTCAAAGTTATGAAGCTCAAATCCGCCAAAGAAATATGGGACAAAATCTTTCTAAGCTATGAAGAAGACTCTCAAATAAATGTGATAAACTGCAAACTCTCAGAATTCAATATGAAACTCTCAAGATGCACAATGATGAATGTATAACTAGTTACTTCTTACGCATAGATGAGATTTTTAATTGCATGAATAATCTGGGTGAAGAGATAAAGGAAGTTACTTTAGTTGAAAAAGTTTTAAGATCCTTGTCTGCTAAGTTTGAATCAAAAGTATCTTCCATAGAAGAAAAGAAGGATCTACATACTATTACTATGACATAGTTGCACAGAATCTTAGCTACCTTTGAGATGAGAAAAGGAGGTCCGTCAGATATGAGAGAAGCCACATTTAAATCTTCAACAAAAATAAAAGAACTCAATGAATCAACACATATTTCAGAAGGAGAAGAAGCAAACTTTGTTAAAAACCTTCATGGGGTTCTGGAAGATTCAGAGGTAAACTACCTTTCAAATGTTTTTCTTGTGGTAGAGTCAGTCATTATGCTGACAAATGTCCTCACGAAGATAAATATGATAAAGGGAAGGAATCTGCAAAATGGAATAGAAAAGAAAGTGTAAGTAAAGAGAGATACTATACTCATCAAGATAGCGATGGTTTATCAAATAGTGATGAAGATGAAAATAGTAATGACTATAGAGTTTTGATGGCTTATGAAGATGATGATTTTTTGGATGCTTTAGATGTAGATGACCTTTATGAAGAAATGTCTAAAATCAAAATTTGTTTAGAAGAAAAGAATATGGTTATAGATACCTTGACATACCAACTTGTTGAAAGAGAAAAACACAATGAAAAGCTAGAATGTGAAATTGTGGGTCTAAGAAAGGATCTTGAGAAAACAAAAGCTCTCAATCTTAGATTTGTTAAAGGATCAGAAACCTTAAATGAAATTATCAAAGTGCAGTGCTCTCCTCTGATAAGGATAGGTCTTGGATATACTAAAGAAACATCTTAATCACAGAAGCTGTCAACCTCCACTAAAAGTTATCATGATGCAGCAAAGAGCAATGAATAGTTCAACAATCGTCAGCAAAGGCATAAAGCAGATCACTAGGTGAATCGGGCTCAATTCACTTCAGGGATGAACAGAAGCCACAATTAACCTCAGGTAAACCATACTCAATCTGTTTCAAAGAATATCAATAAAAACTACAATCAACAGGTCAAGAGATTCGATAATCACAAGAACTTCTTTAATGGTAAATGTTTTTCATGTCATAGTTTTGGCCACAAAGCTGCTCAATGTGTTGCTTACAAAACTATTATGACTAGAGAAGCACGAAATCAAAGGAATGTGACAGGGATCAAGAAAAGTTCTTATAATAACTTTTCTCTTCTTGAAAATGAAATAGAATGCTCAATCTGTAACAACTTTGGACATGAAGAATCTGAATGCAGGAGTAAATTTCATCAAATAGCTCAAAAGGAGAAAACTCCATTAAATCCCAAAATATGGAGAAAGAAAGAACCACGAACAGAAAGATGTGGTATAGCCTTGTATGTAGAAGGACAAGAAATCCAGTGGTACATCGACAATGGATTCTCAAAACACATGACAAGTGATAGAGAAAGACTACACTCATATAATGCCTTAGAAAAGGAAAAGAGTGTCTCCTTTGGAAACGACACTCCTGTTGTCATAAAAGGTAAAGGATCTGTTTTCTTGAAAGAAAAGTTTAAAGATGGGAATGTTATGTATGTTAATGGCTTAAAGCATAATCTGTTGTGTGTGAGTCAAATTTGTGATCAAGGAAATGAAGTAGTGTTTCGATCAAATGGATGTGTTGTTCATGATCTTGATACAGGAGAAATCGTGATTAAATGGACAAGAAATCTAAACAACCAATACATACTCAAGGGAGGACAACAAAAATGCTATCTAAGAAAAAATGATGAAAACTGGCTATGGCACAGAATATTGGGACATCTAAGCTTTTCTCAAAAATGAAAAGAATGCATATTCTAGGTTGTTCGTGATCTTCCAGATATCAACATTCTTGAAAATACTATTTGCAGATCATGTCAATTTGGTAAGCAAACCAGATCTCAATTCATCAAAAAGGAAGGGTCAGCTAGTAAACCTCTTGAACCTATTCATACTGATTTATGTGGTCCATCAAGGAAAAAGTCACCTCGTGGAGAAGAATACTTTATATTGTTCATTGATTATTTTTCCAGAATGTGTTGGATAGTTCCTCTAAAGCATAAAGATGAAGCATTTTAAAATTCAAAGCCTTCAAAGCTTTGGCTGAAAATGAATTAGATCACAAAATCAAATGCCTCAGATCTGATCGAGGAGGGGAATTTACCTTGGATGAATTCTTTGACTTTTGTGAACAACATGGAATAAAAAGGAAGTTCTCCACCACAAGGACTCCTCAGCAAAATGGAGTGGTAGAAAGGATGAACAAAACTGTTCAACAAATGGCTCATGCTATGCTAGATGAATATGGAACTCTTGCAACCTTCTAGGGTGAAGCTGCATTCGCCGCCATCACTATTCTCAACCAAGCAAATGTTTGGGTAAACAACACTCAAACTCCACATGAACTTTGGTATGGTAAGACTCCTACTGTAAAATACTTCAAACTTTTTGGAAGAAAATGTTACATCAAAAGGACTGATGAAAAACTTCGTAAGTTTGAACCCAGAGCAGATGAAGGTATTCTTCTTAGTTACTCTTCCCGAAGTAAAGGATATAAATGCTACAATAAAAGACTTAGGAAAATTATTGAAAGGATTAATGTTGTGGTTGATGAAGCATGCAAAAATCCAAAACAGATAAAAACCAAAGATTATGACAATGAAGAAGATGAGGATCATTTTCCCAAATCAAACCACACTGATTCTGAAGAAGAAACCAATGAAGAACCAGAAGAGGAGATAACGATAGAAGAAAACACTCCATCCAGGTATGTTCAGAAAAATCATCCAGAAACTCAAATATTAGGAGAAAAAGGGGCAGGTTTGTAGACTAGAACCATTACTGAAGCTTCAAGCTATCTAGCATTACTATCTTCCACTGAACGTAAAAATGTAAATCAAGTGTGCAGAGATGAATGTTGGGTCAAGGCCATGAATGAAGAACCTGAGTAAATTGAAAAGAATAATACTTGGGAATTAGTTCCTAGACCTCATGATAAGAATATCATAGGAACTAAATGGATATTCAAAAACAAGATGAACGAAAATGGAGAAGTTATTAGAAACAAGGCCAGACTTGTTTGCAAAGGATATGCTCAACAAGAAGGTATAGATTTTGAAGAAACTTTTGCACTTGTTGCTAGACTTGAAGCCATCAGAATGTTTCTTGTTCTTTCTAGTTTTCAGAAATTCAAAGTATACCAAATGGATGTAAAATCTTCCTTTCTTAATGGAGACTTAGAAGAAGAAGTCTATATTGAACAACCAAAAGGATTCATTCTTGGAAATGATGCAAAGCTTGTATGAAAACTCAGAAAATCTCTCTATGGTCTAAAATAGGCTCCAAGGGCATGGTATTACTGTCTTGACAAATATCTCCACCAACAGAGTTTTTCAAAGGGGTCAGTAGATAGCAATCTATATACAAATATGGACACTGATAAATTGCTAATAATTGTTGTGTATGTTTTTGATATCACTTTTGGAATCAATGAAGAATCCATGAGTCAAAATTTTGCTTCAATAATGCAGCAAGAATTTGAAATGTCCTTGCTTGGTGAGCTTACCTATTTTCTACAAGTTCAACAAAACAAAGATGGTATTTTTCTCTCACAAACCAAATATCTCAAGCAGATCCTGAAAAAGTATGGCATGGAAGATTCTAAAGCAGTATGTACCCCAATGGTAATAGGATGCAATCTTAGCTCAAATGATGGATCAGCAACAGTACATCAACCAACTTATAGATCCATGATTGGTAGTATTCTTTATCTAAGAGGTACCCGACCAGACATCATGCATGCAGTGGGAATAGTTGGAAGATTCCAAGCAAATCCTAAGGAAAAACACCCTCAGGGAGTCAAAAGGATTTTCAAATATCTCCAAGGAACACAAAACTTCAGGTTATGGTATCCCAGAAATATAGATCTTACACTTCATGCATATATAGACGCAGATTGGGTAGGAAGTCTTGATGACAGAAAAAGCACTAGTGGTGGTGCATTCTATATGGTTTCCATGTTAGTTTCTTGGTTCAGCAGGAAACAAAGTTTGATTGCATTATCTATAGCTGAAGCAGAATACATGGCTATTGCATCTTGTTGCACACAACTACTTTGGATGATGCAAACTTTGAGAGACATTTAGATCACATGTACTCCACCCATCTCCATTCTATGTGATAATACAAGTGCCATCAGTATTTCAAAGAATCTAGTCATGCACTCTAAGACCAAGCACATACCCATCAAATATAACTTTCTATGTGAAAAAGTTCTTGAACAAAAGGTCAAATTAGAGTATGTTCCCTCCAAAGAACAGGTTGTTGATATATTCACTAAACCATTGCCCAGAGAGACATTTAAATATCTCAGACAGAAGCTGGGAGTAGTTGCTACATCATCCTGCTGTTAAAATCTATTTTTTCAGAGAAAGGTGGTTATACGCGAGTTTCATGAAGTGTACTCGCATATATAGGCTTGTTTTTGTGGGTACAGTCGCATATATGCTGGTTTGAGGAAAAGTAGTGGGCTAGACTCAGGAGAAAGGGGTCTGATATAGTTCAGTGAATTATCTGCTCTGCTTGATGATGGTTATATTCTGTGGATGACATGTGGAAATATGTTGGCTCTCATAAGTTTCTTGATATATATCAGAATGATGATGATGCCTCGATAACTCTTCTGATATATGCAATAATAAGATCTGACAGTGAACATGTGACATAGGTTCAGGGGGAGCATATGCTTCTAATAATGCATATTGTTGGCATTATCTTAGAAGATCTCGGTGCGGATTTTGTTTCAGGTGGAACAGGTTCAGGGGAGAACATGGTTGTTGATCTGGATGCTGATTGACAAATGTTGTTGATGATAGTTGCTGATGACTATCATGGTCTTGTTTAAGATTTTTGGTCTCTGTTATATATGTCATGTATATATTTTAATGTAATGGTCATGAAAAAGGCCGAATTTGTAACCCCACTATGCATGGGATGGATGATGTAAGGTTTATGTTTCTCCATGTATAAACAATTGTATATCCCCACTTGGTTGAGTGGATGAGTCAAGTTTGGTATATCCCCACTTGGTTGGAAGATGGATGTATGTATGAGCCTTTGGTGATAGGAAGGTCATTTGTGATATATGTATAGAGTCATGTTCTTCCTTTGGAAAATCTTTTTGCAGACTTTGCTTACGCTCAGGGGGAGCATGGACTCGATCATGAGAGCTCAATCAACACACTTCAGCATATCAGAGATTTCAGCATGCACTCAGGGGGAGCATGACCCTTTGCCCTTGATCTCAAAGGGGAAGAGTGACTTGGTGTGGTTTTTGTTGCCATCAAGTCCAAAGGGGGAGATTGTTGGCATTATGATATGATGTATGTATTGTACTTGATGGCAACCCTCTTATAGCAGAACAACTCACTTGTATATGGCAACTAGATGAACTACAGAAGAGATATCAGATGTGACAGAATGCATGACAGTAGTGTTTATGGATCTGATGAAATGCAGGGCAGATTCAAGGAATCAGTTCAAAAAGCAACTCATTTAGATAACAGGTCACAGTACTACAGGTTAACAACATAGAGTTACAGATCAGACTCATAGAATGAAGAAGGAGAGGTATACGCAGGTTCACCATTGACCAAGCCGCATATACACGCGGGTTAACAGAACAAAATGGACATATAACATACACACGCACTTTCATAGAAAGGAAAGCACGTATACCTTGGAAAACTAAGTCTTGGTCTGAAGTATTTGGTCCATGGTATTTTGATCCATGGTATTGGTCCATGGTATTTGATCCAAGGTATTGACCCTAGGTATTTGATCCAAGGTATTGGTCCTAAGTAGTTTTGGTCCATCGTATTGAGAAAGGCCTAAAAGTATAAAAGGAGGAGAAGATCATTAGGCCAAGTCACTCAAGTATTGAATATCTGATGAAGAGTGAGATCTAGTATGCAAGTTATTGGGTTATGATGCATCGCTGGATCTGAACCGAGAAGAACCTTAGCAGTTGATGGAGAATAAGATCTAATGATGGATCGAGATCTTAAGGCATAAATTGAACTATCATTATGTGTTTTTGCTCATGAATATTTTAGATCTGAATACTAACACATATATTATTCTATGAATGATATGATCTGGGTATAATTGAAGTCTGGTATAGCTCTAGAATTATGAATTAATATTTACAGATGTATATGCTGGTTGGCTTTGAGGAAAGCGTGTATACACACAGGTTAGACACAAGAAAGTAGTGTCTACCTTATAATCTATGTTTTAGTTGCTCATGTTTGTTATTGCATTATTCTAGATTCTCGACTGGGTTACTGTATTCTGGTGACAACATTCTGAAAAGATCAAACTGATGGGTTATCTAAGTGATTGATTGACTTGCTTGTGGTTGGTTGAATAGGAGATTGTTGATGTAGATATATTTGATGATTGAATGATATTGTTGATGGATCCAGTCTGAAAATTTATGAGATGTGGTCGCTGTAAGAAAGGAGAAGGTTGTAGCCTTCTATAGGCCGGTACCTACGTACTAGTAAACATATTAGCTAGTACAAGAGCTAGGGGGTTGTAGGTCCCTTCCAGTAGAAGCTGGAGAATGAGAGAAGGTTGTAGCCTTCTGCAGGTAGAAGCCTGCGTACTGGCATAAGACTACACTAGCACAAAAATTGTAAGCAGAATATTCTTATTATTAAAAGAAGATAGAGACGATTGCAGAAGGTGGTTTTCACCCACATTGGGTTTCCACCTTATATCTTGGTGTTCATGTGTGTCTCTTATGTTTGATGATCTCTTCTATTTTTACTACACATGGTTACTATTTTTCTGATGCACTGATTAAAGATCCTCATGTGATGAATTAACTAAATCATAAGTTTGCTGGATATATGCTAGTTGCATTAAATGCAGTTGCATGTACACGCAAGTTCCCTTAACTGATGTATCGTATATGAATCTGTATTTGGAAATGAAAAATTACTGATTTGATAACACCGATTCACCCCCCCCCCCCCCCCCCCTCTCAGTATTATTTCCAGCACCACATACCATGGATCTGACAAAAAAATGAACTAACACTGAATGCCCATTACAAAATATGGGGCTTTGAACCAGCCCAAAGCCCCTTAAAATCCTGCAGTTAATATAACTTCACGATCTCTACACACTCCTCTTCCTGAAATGCAAAGTATTTTACCAAAAATGGACCAAATCAGGTTGCACCCAAAATCCCCTAGCCAAGGTCAAGACCTTTCATAGGCATGCCTTGCACTAGGATGAATGTTCACGTTATGCTAGGAAAAATTACTTATGGAAACATAGTTTTGGGACAGAGTTGGACGCAGAAAGTTTAATATCCCTTCATTTAGGTAAAACCACTATGGTTAGACTAGTTTGGGTTAGAAAGAAAGGAGTGAAAGCCAAAGAATAATATTGAATTAAGTATGTAAATGGATTTTTATTATTAAGTAAATAAACGAGAAGTATTTAGTTGGGAATGAGACACATAAAAGAAGACCCTTTCCAAATAAATTAAAGGTAAAGATCATTAATAAATGCGATATAATCTTAATTCAAGATAAGTAATCTAGAATATAATTCTAGGTAAGGTTAACATATGGGAGATAGAACCATTAATTTTCTTAGCTGGGGAAAGATGCTAAGCTCAACAAAAAAGCCTAAAAGCAATGCGAGAGAGAAAGGCGTGATTTTAAGGAAAAGCCTTGGGAAATGGATAAGAATATCAACAAAAGTGGGACGCTGCTAAAATGAAATCTTATCACGAAAGACAAGTATTTTAATACTTGAGAAGGGGATCAATGAAATATCATTGACTCCTGGCAAGGAGATCTCAGCTCGGGGGTGAATTGGAGGAAACTAGTTCTCGGTTGGGTGGAAAATGGTATCAAATTCCTAATGTTTCTCTTACCCCATGTATTTCTGGTTAGACTATTTGTTGTCATTATTTAAGTTGGTAATGCATAAAATTTTGAATAGATGTTACAATTGTTTGGAAGGTAGTTGTAATATTTCTAATTTTGATTAAGAATTGATAATATGATTATAGTATAGAATAAATTTTATGAGGATGTTATGTATAGATGTGAAAAAATAGTTAATAATGTCTATGCATGAAACTATTATAAGTGAATGGAGGAACATATTGGTATTCAATGGAACACTTGAATGATAACTTCGATATATAGGTAACCTGGTGTGGATGATTTTCACCACTGTCATAGTTCAATCACACATATTATACTAAATCAAGAACCGTAGATATGGTAAATAGAGAGGTTTCAAGGGTATGGTAAATGGTAGAATATTAGCCTTATGTTGAACCTACTTGGGTATGTTGTTGATCCATTTAATTTATAAGATAATAGAATCGTAATGAATATGGCTAAAAGTGGTGGGATGAAAACAACTCTTAACTGATAATAGAGTCATGTGTGTATTTATTCCGGTAATCATAGAGACAAAATTGAAATTCAGGTGGCTCCAATCACAAGAAGAAATTTCAAGGGCATGAGCACCACATATATGGAGGGTCATTGCACTGAATACTCTCCTACGAAGGCCAGGATCTATTCCAAATATTTATAACATGAATGCTCCTTTCTTCCCCAAGCTTCTATCTCATAGGGAGGAAATTCCACCCCTCAATTCTCGTCAATTGTTTGCTTCTGAAGGACATTACTGTACTTGGTTGTAGAAACTTACTAGGCTATAGCAGGGACATGAGAATTGTCAATTGGAAGTAAGGTACAAATGTTTATTATAAATCAAAATGATAGCTGACTCTCTTTTAGCACGATGTCACAATGATTATCTAGTATAAATAATAAACATCTTGTTCCTCCCTATACCCTTGAGACCACAATCTTGTTTAAGTAGCTGGATTAAGAGTATTAACAAGTAAAAAGCACATGAAGAGAGTGTTAATTGAAGGAAGTAGAGACATATGCTTAAAGTGATTTGCAATCTGAATGGCCCATATATGCCAAACGTATATTATCTTCAGTCTACAAAGCCTTAAAGACAATTGGTGGATGGAGCATTCGGATACCAAATTTTGTTGCAAGTGATTTTTTATGAATATCATACTTGAAAATGTTGTTGAAGTAGGATATATGCAACCAGTTAGTTTTCCCGCATAAATAATTGTTCACGATATTTCATCTATGTCTACCTTGTATGAATTGGCAAGCATGTCTAAGTGATTCAAGATTTATAAAATCTTGAATAGTTTGTTTATAATATATATAGAACAAATGAAGTCTTTTATCAATGGAGGTGTGGAACCAAATAATAGTTTGTTGAATATATATAACCACTATTGTTTCTCTTGGAAGTGTAGATGACAAGATCTGTGGAAATTCTTCCAAGTTGTCGATGCTTAAATTATATGTTGCTATAGAGAGTGTGACAATGTTTCTGGCTCCATGTAATATGGTTTGCAATATAACAATGAATTGATGAAAGTAAAATTAAAATTCACTTCCCTCTGCTGTGTGGCTGAGAAACTGTGACACTCTAGATAGACATTCAAGGTGATTGCGTTACCAAATTGCTTGTTCTATTCAAGAGATAGTCACACCATCTTCGACAATTTCCCTCTAATATAGTTATTTCTTTTCATATAGCTCAAGATATTTAAAAAACTCCCAACTCATTGAGCTCTATGGCACGCTCTATTATCTCAGCTTTAGTAAACTTGTTTTATTGGTAAATTTAAAGAACAACATCACATTCCTAGTTTTATTGATGGAGAAAATCACATTATTGACTTCTTTTTCCTTTTCGATCCATAATGTCATGCATTTTTCTTGCCTCATCCACTAATATAGAGGTGTTTTGGGTACAATATCTCATCAAGTTATGCCCCTATAGCAGTACCAACTAATGGATTACCAATTTCAAAAGCAGTTACATTCTACAAAATATTATACCTTTGAAAAGAATTGAATTCAATAATGTTTGTCTAGGATTTCATATTGACAATGTATTTTAGCTTCGTCTTTCCTTTGTATTGGAATACTAAACACGTAGGCTACATGTATTGAAGTTCGACACGATTGTTTAGCCAATTAATCGATTGGTAGCTTCTTCGGTTTAAAGACTGCCTATATTCATTATGTTATTCTATCTAAAGTTTATTTGCATCTGGTTTTACCATCTTTTCTGAGGGAACCATGTGAAGTATCATCCTTGTTTATACAATCCTTTTGAATTCTTCTGCAGGTGAGTCCATACACTACGGAAAAGAGATGGATGGAATTTATTGATTTATTTGTATCGATACTGAATAAGTCTTAGGATTATTTAGATGGAGAAATTTGTGTATCCCACTTCTCAAATTACCAGTGAAAATATATAGAAAATACAAATAAGCACAACAACTAAATTTCAGAATCAACCCAAAATAGAAAATTACACTTTGTTTTATTTGTTGGTATGAGAAGGGTTAGCTGATAATGTTGGCTAAATTCACTTCTCTTCATTGATTAGGGTTATTTATGTTTGTAATTAGAATGAGCTTTTGATCACAAGCTTAATTTTGTAAAGGTGTGTGCCTAAACTCACATATCAATGCAAAAGAAATGAATTTAATAATTCTCGGTGTAGAGGAATTCAAAAATGAATCTAAGAGGGATGGTACTGAGAATAAATTTCTCATGGATAGTTAATCTATTAAAGTCTGATCAATTGTGATAATGCATGGGCAGAAGAGGAAGCATAACTTATATCGTGGGTTGGTCAATAATTCATATCGTAAGGTTTTGAGAGGCCTTAGTTGACTGAGCAAGGTCTGACCATTCGGTCAACCTGCAACTGGTAGGGTGTCATTTGGATATGAGGTATTATGAATAAGCACAACCACTGCTTCCCCAATGAAGTGATGACATAAATCAATGGTTTGGATATGTGGACACCAAAATTTTGTGATAAATTTCTCATAAATAAGCCACACAGTGGTCTGTGCCAAGTAATCCATGTTCACAAAACCTTTAACCATTGTGCCAAATAGTTGTTTTGCTAATAGTTTAGATGTATTGGTTTTTAGTTATCTGACTATCAATGTCATGGGATTCATATCACACATACTTTAGATGGCTAGAAATGGTTTTAATGGAGGACTATGGATGAACACTGTGGAAAATCTTGGCACCACAAACATGGTTTTCAAGGATTATTTGAAAAATCCTTCGATTGTTCTATATGAAATAATTTTTAGGGCCATCATTTAGATAGATGTAAATACCAATTTGACTCTTATATAGCTGCCTTTTCCCTTCCTTGAGAAACAAGTCAAATACTTCAAAGGCATTAAAGGCACTCAACTATGCCTGGGAACATTTATCGGGCTATGAATTGGTAACCTACATTCTTAGGGATAGGAACGAACTATTGGAATATTAGAGTTAAATTATGCGTTAAACAATTTCTATGCATAGTGCATCCAAGGACATAGCTTAATGGGATGCAATTAATGCTTGTAGAGATCTTAAGAAAGGATGAAATACGAAGGGAATAAATCTTGAAATCTTATAGACAAAAACATTTCCTTCTTATAAGATAAACTATTTGTATAGTCATATAAAAATAAAAAATAAAAAATAAAAATAAAAAAAAACCTAGTCTAGAAGAAGTACATGAAAAGTGGTAGCAGATCATAGGTTCAACACTAGAACCTATGTCTACCCACAACTGCAAGATAGAAATGATTAATAACTAGATTAGATTTGAAAGGAATTGGTTATGCATTGGAATAGTTAAATCAGAAAAGATCAAGATTGGTTATAAACATAATACCACAGTAAGCTCACCCAAGAAGTTAGGTGAAAACATATCATTTTAATCATTAGTGGACATTCGGAGTAAAAAAAAAAAGTCCATTCAAAAGATAACTTCACTCAAGTTGTGCACTACCCCCCCATCTGGTTATGAAGTATATGAGCATGATTATGCCCTTTATAATAACTAATTCGACTACCTTGAATTTTTTTGTTTTAGTGATAGGTTCCCTATTACATATCCACAAAGACATGGCATCACCCATGGACATATCTATGTAATTTAGGGTCAAATCGATCAGTTTAAGAGGAGTTCAGTGAGGTATCGCAAAGTAGACACTGCATCATTCGGTGATACCAATCAACTCCATCTTGCAGTAGTAGAGCTCTATTGCATCTTGGATGTAGGGGTTAACCATGGCGCTTTGCAGAAGTAGTATGCAAGAGATGAGGATGGTGGTTGTGGGCGTTATAATTTTGTTATGAAGAGAGCTTGTGTGATGGGAAGAAATTAAAGATTTTTGGACCCAAGTAAAGACTAGTTAAGCAAGCCTAGAAATAACCAAACGTAGTAAGAATGATGAATCCAAAAAACAATACCAAGAGAAGCACCTAAAGGATTTTGTATACCTAAGAAAATGTCACTATGGTGTACCCATAATTCCATTAAGGTTGAATATGTGATCATTAGCTTAAATAATGTCTTCAAGTGTTTGTTGTGCTATTGTGCATGGCTCCACTCAGACAAATTAATATTGAGCTCCACTCCTAGTGGTAATTTTGTCTAGCACCATCAATGGAGGTGAATTATAATATGTCTTGGGTTAATCAACAAATCATTATTCATATGCTGTGTGTCTTTTGTTAGGGATTCCTAGCATTATAATGGCTTTCTTATTCATTAGTTGGAGGAATCTTTCCCCTGGTTGGCACTATTCTTTAGGTAGGTGTAGTCCTGCAACAACTATGTGGATGGATGATTTTATATATACACAAATATGAGGTACATAAATTAGATTATCCTCTCTCATCCACTAGTAAGCTCATAGTCTCCTACGAGTACCCAGTCATGTTAGAAAAAAAAAACTAAACACACATGTGGAAGAAAAAAGTAGGAGGGTCCAAAATAAAAAATTTCCTAGATTTGAAGGTAGTTTTATTTGATTGTATTATGGAATAAGAAATAATCATGTGGTTCCATAAATAATTAAAAATTTCATTGCTATGCTCTAGTGCATCAATTGAGAACATTGGTTGAGCTAGGTGTACAAACTTTCTGTACGAATGAGTTCATATATCCTCAAGTGAGAAAACATTAATTTCTTTTTGCGAATGTCCATAAGTCTCATTTGAGCATATAATGTATGAATCTTATAGCTACACAATCAGAAACCATGTGATAGGTCCCCTGAGGATTCCTTCAAACTCCACTAGGTGAACACTTGAGATGGTTGATAATACATTTCGAAAACCCAACTTCAATAGTTTTGATACTCTTTTCTTGAGGCTCAAAATTTGATTTGTAAGCAGACAGGGGAAACCAAAGGCAATTATTTTGTAGTCTAATGATGGAATATGGTTTATCATGAAATGTTTCGCATGGATATAGTATGTCATATATTGGTGTAAGAGTATGTTTTTTTTTTCACAATACTTTGGAATAGTTTTATGTCTGGTTGTATTAGCAAGATAAGATAGTTCTTGGATGAAAGGGTTGACTAGGAAGTTGTTACTGGAGGATCCTTCCAAGAAGCATTAGGCGATTTAGCAAGCAAGGTATTCTCACAACCTACCATCTAGTAACCATCATTATTTTTTTCTTCTTGGGTGAGATAACTCATCAACCATGGTAGCAGTGATTAAGGCACTTGTACTCCTATGGTACCAATTATGAAACCGAAGGTTTTTACCTTATACAACAAAATAATGGTCACACAATCGTTGCGGCTCCTGTTCTCATCAAAATACATGTGGTATAGTGTGACTTGCTCAACAACACTATCAAAGATAGGGAAGGATAAAGATATAGGTAGCTAGCTAAAAGACAAGATATTAATATATGATAAATACCAAAGCTCAGAAACAAAACTCTTAAAGAATTAGGAGTTATAAGAGATTGGTTTGCTACATTCTTATCCCAGAAAAATGTTGACGCTATTATCTTATTGTCAAATGCTAAAACAACAATTAACATATACTTATGATCTAGTGTAAATAAACTAACATCCAGATATATGACAAGAAATGAATATTTGTGGTCATAATTGAAAACAGGTCAATAAGGAAGATAAAATCAAAAGTCACAAGCTGCTAAGGGTACCTTCTTGATACTTGCATGTTATTTATGGAAGTATTAAAGAATGTTAATAGCTAATGGTACCACAACGTTAGGGGTGAATCAAAACTATAGTGGGTTACTCATATAAATTGTGAATTTCTAATTGCTGAAATTGGCTTTAATGGTATAAGTTATTAAAGAAATCACTTGTCTTGTTTATATTGTTTGTACATTAAAAACATTAAACCAATCACCAATGTGTATTAAAAGGATATGCAAACTACATTAGTATGTTAATGTGTCCATGGAATAATAATGTCCTCTTAATGATCTACATACATATAAGGGAATGAGATAAAGATAACAAATATAGATTGATTCCATTCAAAATAGTTCAAAAGAAGAAAAAGAAATATGGTTAGAATCATATAGATACAAATAATGCTATAAACACTACATTGATAGTGATTAGCGCTATGTGAGCAAGGGAAACATGTCATTCCATACTTTGACTACCACATATAAAAGTCACAAAATTTGTGTGAAGGATTATATGAAAAGAATATGATACATAGTATTGTCATAATGTTATACTAGTACTAATCTTGTTTAGATGTGTGTGAATAGTTGTTGAGTGTGGATGGAATGCACATAACATCAGGAAGCATGTGTAAACA
Organism: Pinus tabuliformis; assembly: GCA_031772625.1. Classification (NCBI taxonomy): domain Eukaryota; kingdom Viridiplantae; phylum Streptophyta; class Pinopsida; order Pinales; family Pinaceae; genus Pinus; species Pinus tabuliformis. Next base: position 1,345,306,260 of record CM062817.1, read on the forward strand.
CCTACCATGAAACAAGCATGACATATATGGAAATGACATATATGTTTTCAAAGCAAAGCAAGGGGAAACACTTGAGGCCCAAGTGATCCCACGATAGTACTAAATAAAATAGGATAGATGGTAATGTCAACAGAAGTTCATGTTTTTGGGTACTGGTTCAAAGCAGCACCGCAAGTTGTGAACCATGTCTAATGGGTTGTTGTTATCAACTGTATCAGTTAGCATTACCAGTGATAAGGTAATTATAACATTTCATGTATAAAAATTTAAGAATGTATGTACATAGTGGATCTCACGTGTGTGATTGATAAATGTAGCAGGGGAAACCCGACAGGGGGACTTGTGAATAGAACTTTCTTGCCTCCTCAAGGAGAAGGAATTATGATTTTTCCATACAAAAATAGTTCAAAAGTAATTACGATGGAAGTATTTAACTTTCAATAGGGATACTTGGCAACAGGAACAAGAAAGGCATGAAAAGGAAAAGTGACCCAGAAAAGTTCTGGAACAAGAAAGTGGACTAAGAACACTGAGGACAGTGCTAACAAAAGGGGATGAGAATGTCATATCCCTCCATTGAAGTAAAACCACTCTAGTTAGACTGGTTTGGGTTAGAAACAAGGACGAGAAAGCGAAAGGATAATATTGAAATAGGCATGTAAATGGTTGTTTATAAATAAGTAAATAAAGGAGGAGTATGTAGATGGGAAAGAGACATTGAAAACGAGACTCTTTTCAAATAAATTAGAGATAAAACTCATTAACAAATGATATTTGATATTAATTCATGATAATTAAGCTAGAATAAAATTCTAGATAATCTTAATGGATGGGAGAGAGATCCATTAAGTTTCTTATTTGGGGAAAGATGCTAAGCTTAGAAAAAAGACTAAAAGTACCGCAAGAGAGAAAGGTGGGATTTTATGGAAAAGTCTAGGAAAATGGATAAGAATAAACATAAAAGAGTGATGCCACTAAAAGGAAACCATACAATGCAAGACATGTATTTTAATACTTTAGAAGTGGATCAATGAGGATCATTGGTTCTTGGAAAGGAGATCTCAGCTCCGGGGTGAACTGGAGGAAATCAGTTCTAAGTTGGGTGGAAAATGGTGTGAGCTTCACAGTGTTTCTCTTACCCCATGGATTTCTCATTGGATTGTTTGTTGTTCTTATTTAAGTTGGTAATGAATAAAAATTTGAATATATGTTGCAATTGTTTGGAAGGTAGTTGTAATATTTCTGATTTAATTGAGAATTGATAATATGATTATAGCATACAGTAAATGTTATCAGGATCTTATGTATAAATGCTCAAAAATAGTTAATAATGGCTATGCATGGAACTTATACCAATGAATGGAGGAATATAAAGGTATTCAATGGAACACTTGAATGATAACTTAGATATATAGGTAACCTGGTGCGGATGATTTTCACAACTGTGATAGTTTAATCGCACATATTATATTAAATCTAGAACCATGGATATGGTAAATAGAGAGGATTAAAGGGTATGGTAAAGGCTACGAGATTTGACTTACAATGAACCTCCTTGGGTATGGTATTGGTCCACTTAATTTCTAAGATACTATACCTATAATGAATATGGGGAAAAGTGGTGGGATGAAAAAAACTGTGGAGTTATAATAGAGTCATGTGTGTATTTATTCTGGAAATCATAGAGTCGAAATTGAAATTCTGGTGGCTCAAATCCCTAGAAGAAATTTCAAGTGCATGAGTACTAGTATATGGAGGGTAATTGCACTGAATACTCTCCTACAGAGGTCATGACCTATTCTAAATCTTTATAACATCAATTGTCCTTTTTTCCAAGATTCAATATCGTGGGGAGGAAATTCCATGGATAAATTCTCGTCAACCCTTTTCTTGTGAGGGACATTATTTTACCTTGTTGCACAAATTTACCAGGCCGAAGTAGGAATAGAAGAGTTGTTAATTGGAGGTAAGGTATAGCTTAGTATTATAAACCCAAATGATGGCTTACTCTCTGTTATCACTGTGTCACAAACAGTATCTAGCATAAATAATAAACATATTGTTCCTCCCTGTAGCCTCAAGTCCACAATCTGGTTCAAGTATCTAGAATAAGAGTATTAACAAGTAAAAACAACATGAATTTAATGCTAAAATCGAGGAAGGAGAGGCAAATGCTAAAAGTGATTTGTAATCTGAATGGCCCATATATGCCATCTATATATTCTCTTGGGTCTACAAACCCTTAAACACAATTGGTGAATGGAGGATTCATATATTGAAATTTATTGCAAGTGATTTTGTTATGAATATCATACATACAAATGTTTTTGAAGTAGGCGATATCCAAGTTGTTAAGTTTCCCGCATGAAGAATTGTTCACAATATTTCATGTATGTCTAACCTATATTAATTGGCAAGCATTTTTAGGTGATTCTAGATTCGGAAAATCTTGAATAGTTTGTCTATAATATATATAGGATGAATGAAGTCTTTTATAATTTGAGGTGTGCAACCAAGTATTAGTATGTTGAATATATGTTTAATAAAAAAATATATACAACCACTCTTGTTTCTCTTGACAATGTATATGATAAGGTCTGTGGAAATTCTTACAATTTTTTGACGCTTAAAATATATGTTGTTATATAGAGTGTGACAAAGTTTCTGGCCCCATGCAATATGGATTGCAATATAACAATGAATTGATTAATGTAAAATTAAAAGTCACTTCCCTTTTTTGTGTGCCTGAGAAACCATGACACTGTAGAGAGACATTAAAGGCAATGGTGTTACCAAATCTCTTGTTTTGTTTGAGAGAGCGTCATGCCTTCTTTGACAATTTGCCCCGAATTCAGCTATTTCTTGTCAGATAGCTCAAGAGATTTACAAAATCCCCAACATCATTTATCTATATGGCAGACTCTGTTATGTAAGCTTTAGTATGCTTGTTTTATTGGTAAATTTAAAGAACAACATCAAATTCCTAGTTTCATTGACAGAGAAAATCACATTATTGACTTCTTTCTCCGTTTTGATCCACAATTTCACTCTTCTTTCTTGCCTCATCCACTAATCGAGAGGTGTTTTGGGTACAATAACTTATTAAGTTATGCCCTACAACAATACTAACTAATGGATTACCAATTTCAATAGAAGTTACATTATGGGGAATATTATACCTCTGAAAGAATTAAATTGGATAATGTTTATCCATATTTTCATATTGAAAATGTATTTTATCTTCATTTCCCCTTTGTATTGTAATTTTAAACATGAAGGCTACGCGTATTCAAGATTGGTATGATCATTTAGCCAATTAATTTATTGGTAGCTTCTTCGGTCTAGAGACTACATATATCCATTATGTTATTCTATTTGACGTTTATTGGCATCAGGTTTTAACCTATTTTATGAGGGAATCACGTGAAGTATCATCTTCATTTAGACAATCCTTTAGAATTCTTTCATAGGTGAGTGCATCCACTGGGAAAAAGAGATGGATGGAATCCATTGATTTATGTGTGTCGATATATAGATAAGTCTGAGGATTATTTAGCTAAAGAAATTTGTGTATCCCACTTCTGAAATCACCAGGTAAAATATACAGTAAATACAAATAAACCTAGCAACTAGATTTCATGGTGAAACCATAATAGAAAAATTACACTCTGTTTTCTTTATTTGTCTAAGAAGGGATCGCTGATAATGTTGGTTGAATTCACTTCTCTTTGTTGGTTGGGGTTATCTATGTTTGTAATTATAATTTGCTTTTGATCAAAAGCCTAATGTCATAAAGGTGTGTGCCTAAACACACATATCTATGTAAAATCAATGAATTTGAAAATTCTCGGTGCAAAGGAGTTTAAAAATGAATCTAAGATGGATGGTAATGAGAATAGCTACTTCGTGGATAGTTAATCCAAGAAAGGTTGATCAATGGTTATAATTCATGTGTAGGATGGGTAAAATAACTTATATCCTGGGTTGGTCATCAATTCATGTCATATGGTTCCGAGAGGCCTCAATTGACATAGAAAGGTTTGACCATCCCGTCAGTGTGCAATTGGTAGGGTGTCATTTGGCAATGAGGTATTATGAATGAGCATAGAAACCCCTTCCCCAATGAAGGGATGACATAGACCAATGTTTTGGATACATGGACACCAAAATTGTGTGATAAATTATTCTTAAACAAACCATAGAGTAGTCTCTGCGAAGTAATCCATGTTGGCACAACCTCCAACCATTGTGCCAAGTAGTTGTACTGGTAATAATATATATGTTCTAGTTTTTAGTTATCTGGCTATCGATGCCATGGTATTTATATCACACATAATTTAGATGGCTAGCAAGGGGGTCAATGGAGGACTATGAATGGACACTGTGGAGAATCTTGGCGTCTTAAAAACGGATTTCAAGGATTCTTCAAAAAAGCCTTCAATTGTTCTATATGAATTCATTTTCACGGTCATGTTTTGTATACATGTAAATACCCATCTGACTTTTGTATAGATTCCTTACCCCTTCCTTGAGAAATAGGTCAGAAACTTTGAAGTCATTAAAGGCACTCAACTATGCCTGGGAAACATTACCGGGTTAGGAATTGGTAACCTATGTTTTTAGGGATATAAACACACTATTCAAAGATTAGAGTTAAATTATGCATTGTATGATTCCTATGAATAGTCTATCCAATGACATATCTTAATTCTTCATAAAAAAAGAAGAGAATATTCTAGAAGAGGCACATGACATAGAGAGAAGATTAAGGATTCTAAGAATGGAGTGGTAAAGGTGCCCTATCTTGCAGATCAACATAGCGTTGCAATCAATCACATGCATATATCCATTGATCGTTAACAAAATGAGATAACATAAGATCAAAAGGAATATTTTAATTTAAATAGAATATATTTGATGTCATAACACTAATCTAATCACTAAACAAGCTTATGAAACACATAAAGTAAATTTGAAGTAGAACAACCAACATTCATGTATTTCCAAGAAAGCATAAACACAATAATTTTTTACTGAGGCTGTTAATTCTTTCACTCATTCTCTCACATGAGAGTTGATGTAGAGGCCAAAACCATAAGTTTTTATAGCTTAATATCTACTAAAATGAAAGAAACTATTTACTTCTTAGAATTAGGAAGAAACATAAGAAGAAAAGAGTGACCAAAGCCTCTAGGTTGGGCCTAAACCCAAGGGTCTTAGCCCTCTGAAACTAACTCAAATGTATCCTAAAATCAAACTTCTCATTATAAAAAATTAAAGGTCTCATACATCACATAAAAGCTTAAAGTGACAATGTCAAACGTCAAGCTCAATAGTTATACCTAGCTAGAAAAAAACATCAAATCCTAATAAGATTTAATTTTTGTTTATGTATGAAAAAGGGCAACTGATAGCATCTCCCTTTAAAATAGGAGTGATTCCATCCTTGATCTTGGAAAAAGTGGATCTTCTCCCTCTTGGGCTTCACTTGGACTAGGAGTCACGCAGCTCTCTAATAATTCAAACTGGTGAGAGAAGAAGTTGTGATCCCAAGATGAGGTAGTGAGTTAAGGAGGTGGAAAACCCTGTAGATTCTCTCCTAATTGTCTCCATCATGCCCCTACATAGTAATTTCCTCAAAAGTGATTATTCTCTCTATATTTAAACCACGTTAGGACACATACTATGACAAACATCTTTTACTTCTCTTACTAAGCATAACATAACAAAAAATGTTAATTAGTGTGACAGAAGGATAGTTTTAAGGACGGAGGATGGCATAATGATCTTCAAAATACCGGTATTGATGGGACTCATCAATATTATACAGGAAAATGAAGAGCTAAAATATACAATAGATCTATTGTAATTTCCACTTCGCTTTGACACAACCTCCTCTCTCTCTTGCTCAAAATAATGCTACGCAACCACACTACAATTACCTCATATAAACCACATGGAATTCACTAAATGAGCCTCTGACATATCACTTGCATTCGTGGCATACTAAGCAATACCCCTAATTTGACTAAATATTGGAAAATACCTCTAAAAATCACATTATTTACCCCCCTACCAATACAAACCCAATACATATTCCCAATTTTAAAAACCCCTACCTTCACTAGATAATGTACGTATCCATTTTTTCATTAACATTTTTTACACCCCTTTATATTTTTTCATTAACTTTGAGCTTCAGTTTTTATACCTACCAATATAAAAACCCTTTACCCCATATCTATCCCCCAATATATTATGTCATTTTTTCCTCAATATATATCACTAAATATGAATGCACATGGTATTATATTTCTCACCCAGTGAAGCCCCCGTGATATAAACTAAGGGTTTCCTTATAGGGAAAAAAAACCTTGATTAATATATCTTCTTCCATCAGATGATCTGCCTTATGAACAACCCAGTTTGACTACAAAATTACAATATTTTACAAGGAAAAATTTCATCTGCTTTTAGCTCCCCCCCCCGCCATCCCCGGCCTCCCCTTTGAGCCCCTACGTGATATTAAATAAGTGGTCTTGTAGCCCTGTTAGGGAAAAATATCTAATGCAGTTGAAAAGAAACCTTTGAACAATCAGCATGACAATTAGGCTCCACACGCAACAATCCCATTCAAAGAACTATTTTATGGTGAACCCTTTTACAAAAGAACTTCAAAAATATTGGATCTATTTGTCTTGGGGAATGTGGATTTTTTTCTCTCTAAGAGAAAGGTGGTTCAAAAAAACATCAATGGGTTATGCTAAGGAATATATATGAAAGCATGCAATCAAATGTTTTTGATATGTAGTACCATTGATATGGTCTAGGAGAGGACATAACTTCCTTAAGGTGGCATAGTTCCTCCAATGGAAGTGACCTTCAACAATGCAAAACTTTATTGGTTTTATGTACAGGAAGATTATGAAGATAAGGCTACATATGAGTACATTATATTTGGCTTGCCTCTTAGGAAGAACCTGTGGGGTTTCTCATTTGTTCCTATCAGTGTAATACGATGCATGTCATTAGCATCATACAAGAACCAACTATTCTGGCATTAATAATGGTTCTAATTTTGTTCGTTAATTGAGGAAGTTGAAAATTTCAAATTTGGTCAAACTTGCAATGAATGACACCTGGAGTGTTTTGAAGATGATTGGGGATTCTGATAGAGGTTGTTGGATCATATTTCCACATATATTAATAATACATGCCCTTGATTCCTTCCCCTTTTTCTAGGTCAAGGAAAACTACGTATGTTCAAATATGTGTAAGTGCCATTCAAGTTATATGATTTATTTACTAGATTTTTTGCAATGGAAATTGTTGATAACATATCCATCTTGGAGAAATTAGGGTTCCATGTGCCATCACTTGAAAATTGCAATGATCTAATTGAAAGTGGAAATGTTTTCACACTTATTCCAAATAAAAATTCTAATGGTGACATACAACCACTTCCTATGGATATCATGCCTTAACATTCAACGCTTGTACACATTTTGTCTTAGATATTCGCAGAGATGTCATATTTCTTTAATATTTTTATAAATATATTGAAGATTATTGTTTCACCAATTCAGAATGTAAACTAAAAAATATAGTCATATCAATTTTTGATATGTTTGTGTGACATTACATGCATTATTATCATACTTGGAGATGGAATAAAGTAATTGATATTTGATTGTCTATTATGATGCATTGAAATTTTATTGCATTACGAATTGCAAAAGTTATTCAATGGATTTATATAGTGAAGTGATGAGATCCATTATATGTAAAACTTAATGGTTTGGATTAGTATTCAACTTTTTTAAGAACTAAAAATTAAAGTTCTAATATTATTTAAAGATTTTTGTAGATATGTCAAGTGAAGAAAGAAGAAACCTTACTTTGAAAATGGTTCGTTCTCCTCCTTCATGGGAGACAACAAATGAATATCAGAGACAATGGTATCAACAAAATAAAGAAGCAATAAATAAGTGAAGGACAGTTGCATACCACATAAGAAAGAGATATTAAATAGATGTTAGTAATAATGAAGTTGTTAATCATAAGAATAAAAAATTAGTTGATATAATGTGAAGAAAATTTCTTACGAATGTTCCTTTCCCTTCACATTGTTCATCTAAAAAATTTCTTAGTGTGCCAAAATTGCCTCATGAAAGTCTTGTTTGGGAACATTGTTCTTACAAAGAGAACTTGCATAGAAGAAAAAACTATCAACCATCTACACATGATGGAAGAGAAGCGAGATTGGGGGACATGCACATTGATGAAACTAAACAACTGAAAACATCTACTTTTCTTGTTGATAGTAATATGCTCGCCCAAATGGTTGACAATTTACAACATTCTATTTCCAATGTGGAATCTTCCATTCCTTAGCAAAACTCTATGTCTAATACTATTGGAACTAAAAAATTAGTGCATAAATAATCTCTTGGGACAACACAGGTTCTAATAAATTTATTTTCATGGTGTTTAAGCATTTCCAAGTATTGTATTTATTGTTTCATCAATCTCTTATTTTCTCCCTTTTTACAGAATAATATTCAAATCAATTTTTCCCAAGAAATAAATTCATAGTGAGTACAACGTTCATTCCTTCCTCTAGTTGAACCTAGAACATATCACTGAGAAGAGAATGCAAATATTTTATGCTTTTAATGTATTGTTCATTTCAATAATTGTAATTCTCAGTTTTCGCACGCGTCATTGTAACATTAGGATTTCTATCGTCGCATGAGAAGAACATAGATATATGCAACCAATGTACAAGAATGGAATCCCATGATATTATGGAAGCACATGTTGAAAATGATCACTAAATAGGAGAATGTAATTGATATCATTATCAACCTAGAGTACTTGTTGATATACAAAACATAATTAGTTAAACTCACTTTAATAGAGCGATGATTGTAGTTCATAAAGATTCTCGATCCACGATTGATAACCTTTTTATTGTCCAAATGTATCGAGTCTAGAATGAATGTTATCCTAGTATACAAGTTGTTTGATGGCGTGAAGGACTGATTTGTAAAAGATGTAAGAGTGAGAAAGGACCCACCATTTCTCCAATTCAAAAAAATGGATCCTGGTTAACAACCTAATGTTCTAAGAGTTCTTATGCAAGTTTAAGAGATGTTAATAGTGTGGGTTGATCCAACATTACAAATGATGCATACTCATGGTGGGAATTATAAATATTGTGGGCACATAATAAGTTTTTGTGAATATATTTCTTTGATTGCAAAGGAGCTTCCATGATGTGTTGATTAATGTGACTTCCTAATTGTGAGGAGATGTGGTGTCTAGTCCAAATATTTTTTATGTTTTATGAAAAGACAATGTGTGATGGATGTGTTTCTTTACAAAATTGATGTGAATAAATATTACAGGGATGTTGAAATTGACATGGAATGAGTTGATCATCTCCCTGAAATGCCAAATTAGGTGTCAATAAAGCTACAATTTGTTAATTGTGATATCGATGAAACTAAGATAAGTGATGAAGGAGATCAAATGTGGGGGAATAAGTATTTGCATTGTCATAATTCATATGTTGTTAGTCACCTACCTGATGGATGGAGGGAAATGGATCAAATGGGAATATTGTTTGAAAATGGATATTCTACATATTTTCACCCATTAGATTGGCCAAAAATTGGTTCATCTCCCATCAATGGGTATAATACAGAAGGGTTATTAGACATTGAAGTTCTCACTATATTTCCCAGTGGTGATGTTGAATGGTTGCATCCATGTATTTTTAAAGTTTATTTCAATCGAGGAGTAACTCCATGAATGAAATTTTGTATTTTCAATAAGAGAGAATACGAATACATACAAGAAGAGGGAGGCCATTAGGTTTCATCTCCAAATGTCTCTTCATCTTCGAAATTCATTTACCTTGGTATTGATAATATTTACATAGATTTTCGTAATCCCAAATATTACGTGTCAACATTACCCCCTTTAATCTAAAGGGTTGTTGGTGAGTCCAAGCATCATTATAAATCTTTTAAACTTTTCTCTACCAAGCACTTTACTAAATATATTTGTAATTTTCACATTTGTGGAACAATATCCTAGGTGGATTGTGCTGGCCTCAACATGATGTTGAATCACATGGTATTTTGTATTGACGTGCTTCGTCTGATCATAGAATTTTGGGTTCTTGGCCAACTTCATTGTAGAACTATTATCAATCAAAAGATGAGTTGAATGCACCTATTTTTCGTGCAAATATTACATGATTTTTGAGAGCCACAATTTCCTTTGTTGCTTCAACTACTACCACAAATTCTACCTCAGTTGTGGAATTTGGTGGAACAGACTATTTTTGGGACCTCCAGGAGACAACTCCTGATCCAAGACTCATAACATAGCCTAAAGTAGATAGTCTAATTTCTTTATCTCCATCAAAATATAAATGAGAGTATCGAATCAAGATAAAGTCATCCAGTTGTGTATACTTGAGTCCAAAGTATTGAGTTCCCTTCAAGTACTTTAGAACTCTTTTTGTTGTAGACCAATGAACCTCACAAGGATTTTGCATAACCTATAGAAGATTCCAACAAAAAATGAAATTTTTTGGTATGGAAGTAGTCAGGTAGTTGAGATTTCCTATGAGTTGTTTTTACTTTGTTGCATCCTCAAATTCTTTTCCTTCAGTGGATGTGAGTTTTAAATTTTGTTCCATTGGAGTAGTCAAAGGATTGCATTGAGCCATGCCAAACAGGTTGAACATATCTCCATTGTACTTCTTCTGAGAGAGGAATATAAAATTTATATGTTGAGTCACTTCAATAGAAAGATAGTAGTGAACATAGCCCAAATCTACAATTTCAAAACCTTTCCTTAGTTCATTATTTATGGATGCACTATAGTTCTCATTGTTCCATGTCATAAGAATATCATCTATATACACAATAAGATAAACAACTATTTTTCTAACTTTCTTGACAGACAAATTTTCATCATCAAGATCATAATGTTTCAAATTGAGTTTCAGAAGATGCTCAATCAATTTATTGTACCACGCTCGTGGAGCTTGCTTGAGGCCATACAAGGATTTTACAAGTTTACACTTCAAAACAAATCCTTATGGTTAACACATAAAAACATTCTCTTTTATATATCCATTCAATAAAGTAGTTCTTACATCCATTTGATGAATTTTCGAACCATTCTAAGCTGCCAAGGAAAAGAATATTTGGAGGGTAGTCCATTTTTATGTGGTGGAAAAGGTCTCCTCATAATCAAAACCTTCCTTCTTTGCAAAATGTTTTTCCACGCGCTTAGATTTAGGATTGTCAAGTGATCCATCTCCCTTATACTTGTTCTTGAAGACCCACTTGTAGCTTATTGGTTTGGTTCCTAACGGAGGATCAACTAGCTTCCAGGTGTCATTATTTAGCAAAGCATCATTTTAGTTATGCACCACTTCTTTACATTCCTCATGATAAGTGGCTTCTATGAAGGAAGCTGGTTCAAAATTTGTAGACAAATTTAGTTCACAATCATACAAAACATCCATATCAACAAGTCAATCATGATTTTCTACACACCTCCATGTTATCTGATAGAAATCCTTGATCCCGTCTTTCTAACCTCATTAGGATAAACAATTTCAAGTGTCTTTGTCAACCATTTTGGAGGACCTTTCTAAGATGTCCTATGCTGCTCGGTTGACTGAGATGGGGTTGAATCACTATTTAGCCTCACAATTTTGTCAATCAGATCATTCGAAGTGAAACCTTAATTAGTGGTTGAAGATTCATAGGGGGAGAGAGTGCTTCAGAAGGAGATTCCATAGATTGATCCAATATAAGGATCCCCCCATCAAGTTGTGGAATCTCATTATGAAACTCTTGAAAAGACTTTGTGTCTCTAAATTTATCCAAGGAACCAACCTACCACTCAACAACATTATCAGTCTTAAAAGATTCAAGGAAGATCACAAATATTTATATTATAAACTTATTATTCACTTCATCATAGACATAATATGCTTTAGAGGTATTTTAGTACTCGAAGAAGATACATTTTGGTAACCTTGCACTGAGTTTGTCGCTATGTTCATTAGGTATCAAGGCATAGTAGGTGTAACCAAAAACCCTAAGATGTCTCACCCAAGGAATACGGCCATACCACATTTCATAGTGATTCTTGTTTTTAATACCTTGAGATGGACACGTATTCTTTATATAAACATCACATAGAACTACATCAACCCAGAAAATTGGCTTAACTTTCTTGAAAAACATATTCAAATATACCATATTTATGATTGGCATGTTTATTCATTCAACTATTCCGTTTAGTTGGGGATTATAAGCCATGGTTTTTTGATGTTTGATCCCATGCTCGGAAATGTAGTTTTCAAATTCATTTGAAGTATATTAGTTTCCATTATCAATACAAATAGAGCCAATATGAGATTGTGCATCATTTTCAATCATGCATGAAATTTATTGAGTGTTTCAAAATCTTTATATTTGTTCTTCAATAAATAAACCCATCAAATTCCAATGTGCTCATCAATAAATATCATCATATATTTATTAACATTTGCAAAATGAATAGGCATTACACCCCATAAATAATAATGAATGATTTCAATTTCTCTATGCACTCTCAAATGAGAATCGTGAAATTATTGATTGTTGCACTTTCCTAAGAATCAAACATCACATTCCTTAAGTTTCCTAGCAATTGAAGGTAAACAATTAACACCATTTTTCTTCAACAAACGAATGTTTTCATGTCCAAGAGCGAAAATTTAATATTCCATAAGAGTCTTCATGGAACTGTACCTTCACCATGGTGATAAATGTATGAAAAGTTATGTGCATGAGAACCCATTCCTTGAACCTTCAATATTCTTTCTTCTTCTATCTTTGTCATGACAAGTGAGTGATCTTATTCTTTTTTGACGTCAACCTTGCCATCGAATATGTGAATGGGGTGCAGTTTTTGGTGGATGTGGACCAAAGAAAACAAGTTTATCCTTAACTATGCGAGGTATAGAACATAATGCAGAAGAAATTCTGCAAGACAGTTCAGTTTAAGCATGATGATGCCAAGCCCTAATGGCTTGAGTTTTGACTTTTCTATATAGTAGGCCGGTCCATAAAAATTATGAGTGAATTATTCAAATAAATCTCTTCTAAATGTCATGTGGCAAGTTTCTATACATTGGGTTTATAATCCCATATGGTTTTAGTATTAATCTCTTGGGTTTATAATATCAATAGCTTGGGTTTATAATATCAATCCCTTGATTTTATTAATCTAAGGGTTGATATTCCTTGGGTTTAATATTATTCATAGGGTTTATAATATCAATCATAGTGTTTATTATAATTTATCTAGGTTTATATTGATTGTAAAATATGTTCAATCATGGTCCAATGTCACATTGTAACAAAGAATGGCTCAAAATAAAATTCAATCATGGTGGACCATGGTCCTCCAATGTAGTATTATGACAAAGATTGTCTAAATATATAAATCAAGCATGGTCTACCATGGTCAATCATGTTTATTTTAGTGTTTATAATATTTATCATATGATTTATATATATTGGTTTATAATATTTATCTTAGTGGTTATTATACGATTTTGTAGATATGCAAATCAATCCTCATTAATCATGGTCCAAAGTTGCATTGCGACAAAGATTATCTCAATATGAAAACCAACCATGGTCCAACATCATATTGTGACAAAGATTCTCGATATGAAAATCAATCATTGTTAACCATGGTAAACCATGGTCCAACATCACATTGTGACATGGATTGCCTCAATATGAAAATCAATGATGGCCAACCATGTTTATAATATTTATCTTAGGGTTCATATACATTGGGTTTATAATATTAATCCCTTGGGTATAATATTATTCCCTTGGGTTTATAATCCCTTGGGGTTTTATTATTAATCCACTTGGGTTTATTAATCTAAGGGTTCATATTCATTGGGTTTATTATTATTCATAGGGTTTATAATAGTAATCCTAGGGTTTAAAATAAATTCCTTGGGTTTATAAAAATGGTCAACCATTGTCCAATGTCACATTGTGACAAGGAATGTCTCAATATGAAAATCAATTATTATCAAGCATTGATAACCATGGTGAATCATAGTTAACCAAGGTCTACTGTCACATTATGACAAACATTGTCTCAATATGAAAATCAACCATGTTCAACCATCGTCAATCATGGAGCAATGTCACATTGTGACAAACATTGTCTCAATATGAAAATTAAGCATGGTCAACCATGGCATTATTTTCTTTCATTTAGGTTGATTTTATGTTATAAATTTGAGATTTATGCTCAATTGAATTACAAGTTTGATTTTTTTTATTTAGCATATTAAACATAGTTGCTTGTAATTGAACATAAGAATCAATGGCATATATTGTAAAATTTTATCATTAATAATTATTTTTGCAAAATGCATTTGTCTTCTTATTCAATTTTATTTTATCCTCTATATATTACGTAGTAATGGTAATTTGTAACATTTTATTATAATTAATGATGATTTTTGAAAAATAAATTTTCCTTCTTGTTGAATTTCTCATTATGTATCTTACTTGTGATTTGATGGTGTTATCAGTTGAGTGTGTTTTTATTGATATTATGTATTAATGATATTATGATATTGTTTTGTTAGATTTATTTCTATTTTTTTATTCTTTTATCTTTCACATTATTTTATGTCATTTAGGTTGATTTTATGTAAGAAAGTGGAAATTTATGCTCAATTAAGTTATAATTTTGATTTTTTTATTTATCATATTAAGCGTAGTTACATGTAGTTGAGCATAAGAATTGATGACATAATTTGTAACATTTTATCATTAATGATTATATTTGCAAAATGTGTTTATCTTCTTATTCAAATTAATCTTATCATATATCTTAGGCATTAATGATAATTTGTACCATTTTATTATAATTAATGATGATTTTTGCAAAATGAGTTTGTCTTCTTATTGAAGTTATCATTATGTATCTTATGTGTTATTTGATGGTGTTATCAGTTGAGTATGTTTTTATTCATATTGTGTATGAATTATATTATGACATTGTTATGTTATATTTATTTCTAAATTATTTTTTTTTATCATCTTTGGCATTATTTTATTTCATTTAACTTGGTTTTATGTTATAAATTGGAAATGTATGCTCAAATAAGTTACAAGTTTGATTTTGTTATTTAGCATATGAAGCATAGTTCTCCTCATCCACAATATTATTTAGAGAGGAAATATAAGGGCTTTACATGTAGATGAGTTATTTCTAATACACATGGTTATGAATGGGGAATCATAGTAGGATATAATTTGGATGGCAAGCATGAATGGGTGATGGACCTCATTCCAAAGTTTGGAAAACCATGAAAAGATATTCTTCACACATTGTGAGAAAGATTGTATTCATATGAAATTCAACCATGGTTAATCATGGTCAATCAAGTTCTCTCATGGTTGACCATGGTTTACCATGGTCCAACGTCACATTGTAGCAAATATTGTGTCAATATGAAAATCAATCAGCGTGAACAATGGTTCTCTAACATCGTATTGTGACAAAGATTGTCTAAATGTGTAAATAAACCATGGTTTACCATGGTCAACGATGCTTATTGCAGTATTTATAATATTTATCATATGGTTTATATACCTTCGTTTATCATATTTATATTGTTGTTTATCATCGAATTTTCTAGATATGAAAATTAATCATAGTCAATCATGGTCTAATGTTGCATTGTGACAAAAATTGTTTCCATATGTAAACCAACTATGTTAAACCATGGTCCAACAATGTATTATGACAAATATTGTCTCCATATGAAAATAAATCATGTTTAACGAATCTCCAATATCACATTGTAACACAGATTGTCTCAATATGGAAATCAACCATAGTCAACCCTGTTTATTTTAGGGTTTATAATATTTATCTTAGGGTTTATATACATTGGGATTATAATATTAATGCCTTGGGTTTATAATCCCATAGTGTTTTAATATTAATCACATGGGTTTATAATATCAATCCCTTGGGTTTATAATATGAATCCCTTGAATTTATTAATCTAAGGGTTGATATTACATGGGTTTAATATTATTCATAGGATTTATAATATCAATTTGAGGGTTTAATATAAATTACTTGGGTTTATATTTATTTTAAACTATGGTAAACCATGTTCCAATGTCACATTATGACAAAGAATGGCTAAAAATGAAAATCAATGATGGTGGACCATGGTTCTCCAAGATGGTATTGTGGCAAATATTGTCTAAATATGTAAATCAAGCATGGTCTACCATGGTCAACCATGTTTATTTTAGTGTTTATAATATTTATAATATGGTTTATATATCTTGGTTTATAATATTTATCTCAGTGTTTATCATAGGATTTTATAGATATGAAACTCAATCCTCATTAATCATGGTCCAATGTTGCATTGTGACAAAGATTGTCTCAATAAGAAAACCAACCATGGTCAACCATGGTCCAACATCATATTGTGACAAAGGTCGTCTCGATATGAAAATCAATCATGCTTAACCATGGTCAACCATGGTCCAAAATCGCACTGTGGCATGGATTGCCTCAATATGAAAATCAACCATGGTCAACCATGTTTGTAATATTTATCTTAGGGTTTATAATATTAATCCCTTGGGTATAATAGTATTCCCTTATGTTTATAATCCCTTTGAGTTTTAGTATTAATCCACTTGGGTTTATTATTTTGTTGGGTTTATTAATCTAAGGGTTCATATTCATAGGGTTTAGTATTATTCATAGGTTTTATAATATTAATCCTAGGGTTTAAAATAAATTGCTTGGGTTTATAATCATGGTCAACCATGGTCCAATGTCACATTGTGACAAGGAATGTCTCAATATGAAAATAAACCATTATCATCCATCGATAACCATGGTAAATCATAGTCAACCATGGTCCAATGTCACATTACAACAAACATTGTCTTGGTATGAAAATCAAACATGTTCAACCATCGTCAACCACGGTGCAATGTCACATTGTGACAAATCTTGTCTTAATATGAAAATTACCGATGGTCAACCACGATCCGATGACACATTGTGCAAAGGTTTTCTCAATATGAAAATCAATCATGGTTAACCATGGTCCAACATCATGTTGTGACAAATATTGTATCAATATAAACATCAACCATGGTCAACCATGGTCCAACATCACATTTTGACAAATATTGTCTCAATATGAAAATCAACCATAGTCAATCATGGTTAACAATAGTGAGAAACCATGGTCACATTGTGATAATGATTATCCCATGGTCTAATGTCACATTGTGACAACCATGGTCATTTGTTGTCAAGCATGCCCAACCATGGTCCAATGTTGCATTGTGACAATTACTGTCTCAATATGAAAATCAAGCATGTTCAACCATGATCAACCATGGTCAACGAGGGTCGAACATCGCATTGTGAGAAAGATTCTCTAAATACGAAAATCAATCATTGGCAACCATGGTGCAACATTGCATTATGACAAAGATTATCTCAATACAAAAATCAACCATGGCCAACCATGTTTCTTTAACAGTTTATAACATTTATCTTAGGGTTTATATGGCATAGGTTTACAACATTAATCCCTTGCATTTTTAGTATTAATACCTTTGGTTTATTAGTGATTTGTGTTTATAATATTGATCCCTTGGGTTTATTAATCTAAGAGTTCATATTCCTAAGGTATAATATTGTTGATACAGTTTATAATAATAATGCTAGGGTTTAATATAAATCAGTTGAGTTTATAATATAAATTCTTTGGGTTTATTACTCCCTTGAATTTATAATATTAATAATTTCTTATGTATATAATATTAATCCCAAAGGCTTATATTATTAATTTCTTAGGTTCTCAATATTATTCCCTTCGGTTTTTAATATTAAACCTTTGAGTTTATAAGTTCCTTGGGTTTATAATAATAAGCTCTTGGGTTTATAATATTAATTATTTGTCTTTAATATTAATTTTTTGTATTTATAATGCTTTGGGTTTTTAATATTAATAATATATTTGGTTAACAATATCAATATATATTGATGATGATGATGATGATGATGATGGTTAACATCGACTAAGACAAAACTTTGGTCTATCGAACCTAAAGAAAGGAATTATTTAGCTTGATTTAAGATTTTATTCCTATGCTCATAAAGCTTAAAGAGAAGCCTCTCGAGCTCACTATAATCTTGACATCATAAAAGGCTAGGAAGGTCAGTATTGCAACAAAGATTATGAAATTGAGATCTAATGTGGTTGTATGCAGGGCACTCTAAGAGGATGTGATTTTCATCCTTGATGTTCATATTCTCACAGAGATGGCAGATCCTTTCAATCCATGGTGTTTTAGGAACTATCCAATGACTCGTTTCACTATGGAGCAAATGAGAGTTCATTCTACTCTTGGCTACATTAATTTTCTTCTTTGAGCTAGTTAAAATATAGAGATACATTTTATATTCTAGGGTGGGGTTGATGACCTTCGTATAATATCTTTATTTTCTTTTAGTTGTTAAATATTTCTCACACCACAATTTTTCTTTGAACCTAGAAATAACAATATTTTTAATGTTATTAATGTTTTTCAGTGCAACATTCTCATTGATCTCCCAATGGTTTAACCAGGACCCGGTGTCTTTATACCAATCTCATTTAAGCCTTAGGTGGTTTTGGCTACAATTTAAAACTAGCTTAGGAAGTCTATGGTCTCCTATGTTATTGAGTTTGTCTTTGAACAACAAAAGCCTAATCATAGCTAGCCTTTCGATAGGGGAAAGACGAACTTCTATAAGGAGAATATGATAGGGTGTATTCCTTTTAATTTTGAGGTTATACGTTATAAAACACTTCTAGATTTGCTCAATATTTCTCCAGGATTTTTTAGAGATGCTGCAACCGAAAACCTCACATCCATATAAGATAACAGGAGTGACTAAAGTTTCAAAGAGGAACTTCTTTGTATCCCACATTACGAGGTCTGTCCTTTTACAATTATTTTCAAGACCAAAATAAGCTTTCCAGCCCCCATTAATCCTTGTCTCAATGCTATAGTAGTAGTTGAGCTTGTGATGAATATCAATTCCTAGGTACTTGTAAGAAGACACTTCCTCCAAGTTACTAATGTCATACATCAAATTAGTGTAAGAGTCCTTCTCGGATTTGATAATCATAACTTTTGTTATGTGAGTGTTAATAGTCATACCCATGGTAGAACAAAAATCCTAAAGAAGTCTAAGTTGCTCATCAAGATCAGATGGGCACCTTGCAAGAAGAACAATATTGTCAGCATAGAGAAGAAGGATGATGATTATCCCAGCTATGATCGTGGCACAACAGCCTGCTTCCTCTAAGCAACCTTCTAGCTTGTCGATGTAAATGCCAAATAGGGTAGAGGAGAGGGGGTAACCTTGTTTAACTCCGATATTACACTTAATATATTTTGACCACCCCTCATTGATCTTTAACTTGGAAATTACATTCTCGCGTAACCTTATACCGGCAACTCTCAACTTGAAAGGAACCTTTAGCTCTTCTAATCTATTCCATTGGTTTTTTCTAGGAATCGTATCAAAATCCTTTCCAACGTCCATAAAGGAACAAAAGAGATTGGATTTATCATTGTTTCATTCCTCTAGAATGATCCTAAGCATACCGAGCTGGTCTGTTGTTGAGTGCTACCTTCTAAAACCCACTTGGCCTTTAGCCCTCTTACCTTCACTTTCAAGCAATATGCTCAACTTCTTTTCCAAATTAATACCATATAACTTGGCTAAGAGATGGTTGATCATAATTGTTCGATAATTAGAGGTGTTATTTGTATCCCCACTTTTAAAAATAGGGATAATGAGGCTCTGAGTCCATGGTTTAGGGAAACCTTGCTTGACTTCTTGATTGAAAAGCTTGTGGATGTGGGGGATGAGAACAGGAGCTCAAATTTTTAATATCTCTGCCTGGTAACCTTCAATTCCGTTATCTTTCCCATTTGGCAGGCGTTTGACCCCAAAATCAATCTCTTCTAATGAGAAAACTTCTTTCATTGTGAGCAGGGTTTCAAAGTTATCCATGACATTTGGAGATTCATAAATCTTCTTAAGGTAGGAGTTCCAGTCATGTAAAGCAATTTTATTATTATCTTTAGTTTTCCTAGTTAGAATCTGCCTCCAGAATTTCTTAGGAGCTACCTTAGAGAGGCGTAAGAGATTCTCTTGTCTTTTACAAATATACTGCCCCTTTTGCCTTTTAGTTAAGGCTTTGTATATTTTTATCTTGCCAATTTTAAGATATTCATCAACAGCTTCCTTAATTTTTGTCCTCGCACTTTTACAATCTTTTTCATGCCATGGGTTGGTTTTTCTATTTATTTTATTACTTGAAACTTCAATTGAGAACTTGTTAATAGAATATGACAAGGTTGTAGTAAAATTATCATAGAGGTCTTCTATGTTCTCTATACTAGATAAAGGAAGCAAATCAGGTTTTAATTCATTTAGAAAGAGATTGTTTTTATTTTTATCAAATATTAAGTTGCTTTGGCTATAAGGATTATCTTCAATGGGATCTCTATGCATGAAAAAATTGAGAGTTATAAGTAAAGGCCTATGATAAGAGTCAGGCTCGTGGTCGTTTAAGATGTCAATATTTATTATTTCGTTGTATAAAGGAAGATAAGAAATAACATAATCTACCACGCTACTACCAAGCCCATGGATGCAGGTCATCTGGCTAGAATTGGGCCACTTCTTTAGACCATTGCAAATTATGAGATCCTGTGCACTACAGAGCTTGACTAGCTCCGACCCAAACAAATGATCCTCGAGGTCTTCAGAGCTCCTTTTGTACCAGCTAGCCAGAGTAAGGAATTCATCTAACTAAAGAGGATTAGGGTTGGAATGATTGCTTAGAAGAATTGCTTGGGTGCTTGAAGCTCGAGCATTAAAGTCACCAATTAAAAGGATATTACCTTCATTCCTTAGGCTAGAAATATCATTCTCTAAACCACTGTAAGGACTATTTTTATCTAGATTATTTTTCTTATAGAAGTTAGAATTGATGGGGGGAAATAAAAGATTTCTATGTAGGTCTTTTTATCATTAAATTTTAATAACCTCTATCCAACTATATTGGTTGTAAGGGTTGTTTTTATAAATCCTAGCATGGGGGGAGATGTTCTTCTTAATGTAACAAGCTATACCCCCAATGCCTCTATCGGAGGATCGCTTGTTATAGGTGACCATAGTACTTCAAAGACATCTATGTTAGGGACCTTAGATTCTTTGTGCTCTCAAGTTTCAACAAGAAATATAATATCAACATCATTCGAGATCCAATTTATCTTGGGGCCTTTGTTCCATGGAAAGCCTTGATAATTCCAAGAAAGAACTTGAAGCATCTTGAATTGCTATTTATTACTATCTTTTCTATTTCTATCTTGAATAATGGCTTTTCTATTTCTGATTATTACCCATTTCCTTCCTTCCTAGCTCCTTTTACCTTTTGAGCATACTTTCTTAATTCTGCTTGATCTTCTGCAATGAGATCTTCATTTATAAATATTCTCGTTCCTTTTAGACTTGAGGTTTTACTAAGTATATCATACTTATGGTTAGTACAACTCACCTTTATTTAGATCAGCCTTCCTTTATTCTCAGTTAATTTCCCCAACTTGTTGCTTTTGTGAGACACATCATTTCAATTTATAATCGATTATGTAATTCTATATGGGATATGGCTAAAGTATCCTCATCTACCTCCTCTTTCAAACTGAAGATTATAGGGTTCAAGGCCCTTTTGTTACGTTCATGGTCTAATTATATCATTTTTTTCATTTCATCCTTAACTGGTTTGATGTTTGATTTACTTGTCACACAATTTAGGGTGAGGCAACTATTAACTTTTTCTTCTAGATCTTTAATAATGTCCTTCATTTTAAGACTCTCTAAAGTATCAACATCTCCTTGCTGGGATGTTTGGTTCGTATCTTGGTTTTTTTTTCCATAACCTGCAACCAAGTCACCACTGCCTCCATTTTATTCTCCAATTTGTTTTTGAATTTTGTCTTCAAGAGATGAATTTATTTTCCAACATGCCTTCTAACTTTGTTTGTAGCTTGACTTCTCTTTCTTCTCTATGTTTCTGTAAAGACTCTATATACTTATAAAGGCTCTGTAGAGTAACTGTGCTAGGTCTACCTTTGGTAATCTTTGGAAGTTGTGGTGAATTATTCATACTTGAAAAATATGAGTAGATATGTATTATAAAAAAGATAAGGAATGTCTGCACCTGATATCGACAAACCAGACCACAGACTGCACATGCCCCAGATTGGATCGAACCGCACCCTGCAGACCAGATTGGATTTGTAAAGATGAATGGATGAGACCGCAAATATTGGGTCAAATTCTTCACAAAGATGGCACCGCAGACTAGATTGGATCTATCATAATTGTACTGAGAGTCCCTTAGATTGTACACTTGGAGGAGAGCACAAAAGTGTTGTTGCAGACCTGAGAGAAAGTAGCCATAGATCCACAGATCATCAAGCAGAAAGATCATGTTCCTAAGTCGCAGAGATATACTATTGACATCTGCCACATAGAGATCTAATTTGTACAAGTCGTGGAGAGATCGGATTCGAAAGTCATAGAGATATATTATGCATATGATCCACATAATGAATTTTTGAAGTAAAAATGAAATTATATTATTATCCTATTTATAATATAGCAATAATAATATCTGATAATATAATTACTATTATTTTATTTATATATTTATTAATTATTAATAATTTTTTTTTTTTCATAAGTAATACTTTTTAATGATAAATATTATTATTAATCATATTATCAATATAAAAATATTAATTATTAATTAATTAATAATTGTTAATAATTTATAATTTTTATAAGTGTTACTAATAATTAAAAAATATAATTAGTAATTATTATAATAATTACTAATTATTATTATTATTGATATTATAATCATTTATTTTTAATATGAATATTTATATTATTTTTAACTATCAAAATATTTACATTATAGTATTTTACGAGTTAGTTAATTTTTATTAATTGTTTAATTGAAAGTACTAAATAATAATAATAATAATAAATTATTAATGCTAATATTAATAAATAAAGATTAACAATAAATGTGGTTGATATATGTTTATGGGTGTTTATCAATTACATTTATTAATGTGATTGTGTTAGTAGATATATATCTTAAAAACCTTTTCTCAATTTGTTGTTAAAGAAAGTCTTTAGAAATACACTAGGTTTAGTTTTGATGGTGGATAGCTTTATAAATATATATCCTAAAATTATTTAACTTTTTTTTTTGTGTTAGAGAAAGAGTAGTTCAATAATCTCACAATTTTAATTGAAAAATAGTGAAAATTCTGATCATATTTTCATAAAAATCTAGTACAAATTTTAGGAAATATAAGTTACACTAGTCAAGTTTTAAGTGCCAAAAAATACTTTTGATAATTTTGAATCGATGTCTATCATGAAAAAATTGATTTCAATATTTTCCGAACCAAGTTATATCCGAGTTGACAAGGCCCTTCATAAATATACATTCTCAAATTACCTCCTCTGCTTCTTCATTATAACGAGAGTAATACATTAATAAATATTTATGGTTTACCAGGAATTAAGAATATTCTTCCAAATTTGGTCCCTGTTACTGTGGAATATCACCATAACACTCGCATCTACGTACTTGTGAGCGAGGACCCATTGAGTAGAATTCCCACCTAGCAGTGAAGAACTTAGTGCACCGGCAATAATTGTATAGCAGATGGCCCGTACTTTTCAAGAAAAGCTGACGCTGTCGTTCGTACGAAAGGCCAGAGAGTTCCCAAAGCAATTAGAACCGTTAATAGAAGATGTAGAAACTTGGCGTTTTTATTTTTCCTTTTTGAATCTCGTGATAAGATTTTTCGAAGTTTCCTCATTTTGTTCATACTTACCATTGCAAAAAAAAACTCCACTAAATTTCAAACGAATAATTAAAATGTCCTATAGTCCGCGTTCCAGAAGTTGGACTCTCTGAGAGGGACGTTAATGAAAAGCGACAAAATTGTTTCTGAGTTCAACGTCCGCAGATATGGCTCGCTAAAAAGGGAGTTTGAAAAGAGAGGTTCGCACTAACGAATCATTTTAATTTACTGTGTTGAGATAACGAACGCTGAGGAATTGGAAAAACTATTTAAAGCTACATTGATACATGCTGTCATGCACCTCTGTTTGTTTTTGCCCCTTCTATTTGCCATTTTTTTTTTTAAATTTAAATACATTATGGAATATTTTTAGGTTATTCTTAACGGAATTATTTTGAATTAATAAAGCATCCATTCCGTGTCATTTCGAAACTGGGTTAAATTTAAAAAATATAGATATCAATAAATATATTTGATTTATATAAATATAGAATTGGTAATTAAATTCGTTTAGTCGTTGTGTGATGTGGAGTTTATTTTAAGCATTGTTATAATTTTTAGTTAAATTACGTCGGAAGCAAATTATCTATAATAAATTTAAAAATGTAAACTTCATCATTTTTTTTTAATATGATACTTTATTTTCATAATCATTACTAAGTGAACTATCACCGAAAAAAAAATATATTAAAATAAAAAATTATAAAATTATAAAAAAATTAACAAATATTAAATATGCGATACTTATTTTAAACGAACCATCTTAAAAAGGTGTAATTTGTGTATCAAAATTTAACCGTGAATAATGTCCCAGCTTATTCTTAGACTTCTCTGAGTACAAGGTGGCTATTTCTTAAAAGATTTTGTTGAATTTTAAATCTATAATGAAAAATATTCAAAACCTTCATATATTTATAATTATATAATTTATTTCGAATTGATTAAAATTTCATTAATTTGTATTTTTTTAATTTTGAAAATATAAAATATCTTATAAAGTAAGTACATTTATTTTTAAGTATTATAATAGTTTATTGTGTTGGAAATAATATTAAGAAGGGGTGAATGAGTATTTACAACTCAATAAGTTTTTATTTCATAATCAGATTTATATATGTTACTTCAATGAAGTGAACTCGCTTGTGCATGCAATTGTTATTAAAGAAACCAATGTATACCCAGTGAACTTATGATTAAGTTAATTCATCATGTGTTGATTTTCAATCAATGTATCAGTACTTTATTGAACACTAACTATGTGCAGTAATAACAGAATGAACCATCACACATAAGCAACATGCATGAACACCAAGATTTAAGGTGGAAACCTAATGCAGGAGAAAAACCTCTCTTGTCATCTCTATCTTCTTTTTAATATAAAAAAATCTATTTACAATCTTCTACTCATGTAGACTCATACTAGTATACAGGCACCCCCCTGTAGAAGGCTACAACCTTCTCTCATTCTCCAGCTTCTACTGGAAGGAAGCTACAACTCCCTAGCTCTTGTACTACATGATATATTTACTAGTACATAAGCACCGACCTACAGAAGGCTACGACCTTCTATCTTCCTCTCAGGACCACGTTTCATAAATTTTTAGACTCGATACTCCTTGTACACAACAACACAATATGAAGGCCATGTTTCACCAAATTTTCAGACAGGGCCCATTAGTAACATTGAAGCTAAAACTCAATAATAATTGCATCAACCAATAATCAATCAATCTAAACAGTGAGATCACTATCACCAGAACACTGTGCTAAACCAAGAAACGTGCATCATCATCCAGAAGCAACTACAACCTTAAAAATCATGTCATAATGTATACACTACTTCCGTGAAGCCAACCTGTGTGTATACACTACTTCCTTTAACCAACCCTACGTATACCTCCAAAACTACTAAATCATAAAAACTTTTGAATCAAAACTGTACCAACCATTAACATTCTGAAGATCTACTGTCAAATTACATAGATCTAAACAAACAGTAGCAAAGATCACCCTTCTCACTTAATCAATTAATCAATTAGAATCAATCTCCTTATGCATCAAGTTCTACTTTCATATCTAAGAAGATATCATTGACAAACAGTAGTAAAATAGGAGCATTGATAAGATATATTAGTCATTTCTAAATAACATGCGTTTCTTTTGCATACGCTACTTGGAAGATTTCAACCAACGTGTATACATGCCTTCACCAAGTCAAGCCAGCGTATAGATCTACAAATACTAAATTAAAACTTCAGAGCTATTCCAGACTTCAACCTTACCTAGATCATAACATTTATAGGATAAAACATGTGCCGAGATTCAGATCTAGCCGATCAATTTTCGGATCATACAATGATAAGTCATTTCAGGTCTCATGATCGTGATCCAACATTGTATCAAAAGGTGCACAAGATATTTCAACTCATATCATAACCATAGCCCTTACAACATAAGATATACTTCAGATAGAAGTATTTATGGAAAACCCTTTCACTTGCACACTTGGCCCTTTGATCTTCTCCTCCTTATATAGTTTTTGTCATTTCTCAATACCTCAGACCAATACAACACTTAGAACCTATGGTATTCTTAGACGAGATCAAATAATCGTTACTCCTCTCAATATTGTGGGTTGATACAATAGTATTGACCCTTGGTATTCTTTTAACCTACTTTTCCATCCCATACATGCTTTTCCTTCTGTTAAAGTGCGTGCATATGTATACACTTTTTTTGTTCTGTCAACTTGCTTGTATACACTACTTTGACAAGGTAAACGTGAGTATATAGCTTAAACTAACTTAAAACATAATTTTTCTTCAACTTCTTCAGTCTAATCAGTAGTCCTTTGTTCCAACTTCCTGTTCTTCTGTACCATTGCCCAATTACCTCTGAATTGACCTGTTACAATGTGAGTTTCCCTTTATCAAATCTGAACTGAACTGTGAGTGATTTTCCATCAAGGGCAACACCTGTATCATAATGTCAACAATCTCCCCCTTTGGACTTGATGGAAACCATATTGATTTTTATTACGTCAAGTGGTAGAACCTGTTATATATATCAAACAACACCAAGATACAACAAGATACACTCCCCCTTTGACATCAAGGGAAAGGGAGGACCAAGATACTCTCCCCCTTTGAGATACTCTATTTTGTCCATGATCCCCCTGAGTACATGCAGATTCTGCAGAGATATTTTTCAAAAGTATTACATGAATCTATAATTCAACTATGCGATTATGGCCTTCCTATCACCAATGACTCATACATATATCAATCACCCAACCAAGTGGGGATATACCAAATGTTCATACATGACTGAAAAATTGCAATTAATACATCATATTTCCCATGCATAGTGGGGCTACAAATTACATCATATGTTCAAAAGGACTCATTAATATACTATGACAAAATGAGACATATCATTACATCATAGGCCTTGACATGACCTTTACAACAAATTATATGAATATCTGAAACCATAGCTGAATTCAACAACCATGATGCCAATAATGCTTAATGTTTTTGAAGGCTAGTGCTCCCCCTGAACCTGTGCATTGCCAACAAATCATTCATCAAGGCATCTCCATCAGTCAAATAAACAATGAACAAATCATATCAACATATTGTAACCATCAATATCAGACTGAACATCCATGTCAGAAACTAATTTTGACTCTAACCCACTATTTTTCTATCAGAAAAACATATACGTTGCTATAGCCACCAAAACTCACTTATATATATGATTCTTCTTCATGAAACCCGCGTATAGGAAAAATTCCTCTGAAAACTGGATTTGACAGCAAGATGATGCTAAAACTACTCCCATCTTCTATCTGAGATATTCAAATGTTTCTTTGGGAAGTGGTTTGGTAAATATATCATCAACATGTTCTTTGGAGGGAGCATACTCCAATTTAACCTTTTCCTCAAACTCTTGTTCTCATAGAAAATGGTGCTTAAGGGGATGTGCTTGGTATTGGAGTCCATGACATGATTTTTCAAAATACTGATGGCACTTGTATTATCACATAGAATGGAGATGGGTGGAGAACATGTGATTTGAATATTTTGCAATGTTTGCATCATCCAAAGTAGTTGTGTGTAGTAAGATGCAGGAACCACATATTCTACTTCAGTTGTAGAAAAAGAAATCCAACTTTGTTTCTTGCTGAACCAAGAAACTAACCATTATCCCATATA
The DNA here is from genome assembly GCA_031772625.1 of Pinus tabuliformis. Classification (NCBI taxonomy): domain Eukaryota; kingdom Viridiplantae; phylum Streptophyta; class Pinopsida; order Pinales; family Pinaceae; genus Pinus; species Pinus tabuliformis. Next base: position 1,345,334,545 of record CM062817.1, read on the forward strand.
GAATGCACCTTCACTAGTGTTTTTCTGATCATCAACATTTCCTTCCCAATCCACATTTGTATATGCATGAAGAGTGAGAGCTGTATATTTAGGATACAATAGGTCAAAGGCTTGAGCTCCTTAGAGATATTTGAGTATTCTTTTTACAGCCTAAAGATGTGATTCCTTTGGATTTGCTTGGAACCTTCTAACAATTCCTACTACATGCATGATATCTGGTCTCGTACCTGTTAGATAAAATAGACTTCCAATCATAGATCTTTATGCTGGTTGATTCACTATATGTGATTCATCTTTAGAATTGAAACTGCATCATGTTACCATTGGAGTACATACTGTCTTACAATCTTCCATTCTATACTTCTTCAAAATCTGCTTGAAATATTTAGTTTGTGAAAGGAAAATGCCATCTTCTGTTTGCTTTACTTGCAGACCAAGAAAATAAGTTAGTTCACCAAGGACATTTCAAATTCTTGTTGCATAACAGAGGAAAAGTTCTGAATCATAAATTATTAATTGCTAACAAAGATGATATCATCAACATAAACTACAATAATTAGATCCTTTTGTGAACCCTTGTTGTTGTAGATATTTGTCAAGACGATAGTACCAAGCCCTTGGAGCTTGTTTCAGTCCATATAGAGCCTTTTTGAGTATGCATACAGGCTTTGCATCATTTCCTAGAATGAATCGTGCTGGTTGTTCAATATAAACTTCTTCTTCTAAATGTCCATTAAGAAATGTATATTTTACATCCATTTGAAACACTTTGAATTCCTAAAAATTGAAAGAGCAAGAAAAATTCTTATCGCTTCAAGTCTGGCAACATGTGAAAATGTTTCTTCAAAGTATATACCTTCTTGTTGAGCATACCCTTTACAAACATGTCTTTCTTTGTTTCTAATAACCTCTCTATTTTCATTGGACTTATTCTTGAATATCCATTTTGTTCCTATAACATTTTTATCATAAGGTCTAGGAACTAATTCCAAAGTATCATTTTTTTCAATTTGGTCAAGTTATTCATCCATGGCCTGAACCTAGTATTCATCTTTGCTAGCTTCATTAACATTCTATGGTTCGGTGGAGGATAGTAATGCTAGAGAACTCGAAGTTCCTGCAAGAGTTCTTCTTGTATGTACTCCAGACCCTTTTTCTCCCAAAGTTTGAGATTCTGGATGATTCTTTTGAACATACCTGGATCGAGCCTTTTCACTATCAGTTGCATCTTCTTCTGATGCTTCACTGGTTTCTTCCTCTATATCATTCTTATTTGTTACAAGAAATAATTCACCATCTTCCTCATTGTCATCTTCCTTTGTTGATTTCGTATGTTCCAGATTTCTGCATGCTTCACTAATTACTACATCAATTCATTCAACTATTTTTGAAGTCACTTATTATAACATTTGTATCCCTTACTTCTAGATGAATAACCATGAAGAATTCCTTCGTCTTCTCTGGGTTCAAACTTACCAAGTTTTTCATCAGTCTTTTTGATGAAACATTTGCTTCCAAAAATGCTAAAGTGTTTACAGTGGGAGGCTTTGAATACTAAAGTTCATATGGAGTTTGATCACTATTTATCTGAACTTAGCCTTGTTGAGAATATTTACGGCAGTACATGCAGCTTCACCCCAGAAGGTGGCAAGAGTTCTAGCTTCATCAAGCATAGCTCGAGCCATTTGTTGAACTATTCTGTTCATTCTTTCCACCATGCCATTTTGTTGAGGAGTTCTGGCCATAGAGAACTATCATTTTATTCCATGTTGTTCACAAAAATAAAAAAATGCATCTGATATGAATTCAGCTCCTCGCTCGGATCTGACACATTTGATTTTTAGATCTGATCCATTTTCAACTGAAGCTTTGAAGGCTTTAAACTTTTCAAATGCTTCATCTTTATATTTCAGTAAACCTATCCAACACATTCTAGAAGAATCATGGATGAACAAAATGAAATATTCTTCTCCACGAGGTGGCATTTTCCTTATTGCCCCACACAAATCACTATGAATGAGTTCAAGAGGCTTACTTTCTTATCCTTATTTTTCATTGAAATGAACTCTGGTTTGCTTACCGACTTGACATGGTTTGCAAATGGTATTTTCTGGGATGCTGATATCTGGAAGATCACAAACCGCCTTGAGCTTGCATGTTTTTCTTAGATAACATTTTCTTTTACCTCCTTTTAGTATATATATATATATATATATATATATATATATATATATATATATATATATATATATATATATATATATATATATATATATATATATACATATATTACTTGGAGTTGTTGTACCTATTATTACGGTATTTCCTGTATCAAGCTCATGAACCACACATCCATTTGATAGAAACAAAACTTCATTTCCGTGATCACACATTAGACTGACACTCAACAATTTATGCTTTAAACCATAAACATACATAAAATTTATAGCTTTAACCTTTTCTTTCAAATAAACAAAACCTTTACCCTTAATGACAGTTGATGTGTCATTTCCAAAAGAGACATTATTTTCCTTTTCTAAAGCATTATATGAAAGCAGTTTATCTTTATCAGTTGTCATGTGTTTAGAACATCTGCTATCAATGTACCATTCATTTTCTTGTTCTTTTTCAAATAGAGCTATGCCACATCTTTCTCACTGAAATTCCTTCTTTCTCCATACCTTGGAATTTGATGATGTTGGATCCTTTTTAATTGTTGGCTGAAATTTTCTCCTGCATTCAGATTCTTCATGACCAAAGTTATTGCAAAATGAACATTCAATTTCATCTTCAAGAGGAGAAAATTTATTATAATAACCTTTCTTGATTCCTTTCATGTTCCTTTGTTTTCATGCTTCTCTAGTCATGGTAGTTTTGTAAGAAACACATTGAGCAACCTTATGCCCAAAGTTATGGCATCAAAAACATTATCCATTAAAGAAGTTTCTGTGATCATAAAATATTTTGGTATTGTTTACCTTTTGGTTGATGCTTCTATTGATGTTCACCCTTGGAGTAAATTGAGCATCATTTACCAAAGCAGTACTTTTAGGCTTTTGCAGAAGATTGATGCATTTTTCACTAGTCTTTGTTGCATCAATATAGCTTCTGGTGATGGCTGACGACTTTTGTGATTGTGATGTTTCTTCAGTATATCCAAGTCCAGTATTTATAAGAGGAGAATGTTGAACCTTGATGATTTCATCTAAAGTTTCCAATCCTTTTGCAAATCTAAGATTAAGAGATTTTGTCTTTTCAAGTTCTTTTCTTAGACCCACCACTTCACATTCTATTTTTTCATTGTGTTTTTCTCTTTCAGTGATTTGATGTATTAGTGTCTATGACCATATTCTTTTCTTCCAAACTGGTTTTGAGTTTAGTGATTTCTTCAAGAAAATATTCCTCTTCTAAGGCATCGATAAAATCATCATTGTCATAAGCCATGAGTAGTTTAAAATATTGTTCTGATTCATCTTCATCACTATTAGACAATCCATCACTATATTCATGAGTATAATAACTTCTTCTATTAACAAATTGTTTTGTATTACCTTTTGAGACTCCTTTCCTTTTTCATGATTATCTTTATGAGGACATTTAGCAACATAATGGCCAACTCTACCACAAGAAAAACATTTGAATGGAAGCTTACCTCTGAATCTTCCGAAACGTCGTTGAAGCCTCTTTACAAATTTTACCTCATCTTCTTCTAAAATATATCCTGATTCATTGAGATATTCCTTTTATTTTCCCTTTGCTGAAGTTTTGAAATTGGCTTCTCTAATATCCGATGGACCTCCTTCGCTCATTTCAAAGGCAATTAAAATTCCATGAAGTTGGACAACAGTAATAGATTGAAGATCCTACTTTTCTTCTATGGAAGATACTTTTGACTCAAATTTAGAAGACAAATATCTAAAAATTTTCTCTATTAAAGTAGCCTCCTTTATTTCTTCACCCAAAATCTTCATACAATTTACAATCTAATCTACTTGTAAAAAGTAAGTAGCAATACTTTCATCGCTATGCATCTTGAGAGTTTCATACTAAATTCTGAGATTTTTGAGCTTAGCATGTTTTAGCTAGGAGTCTCCTTCGTAGCTCTGAATGATTTTGTCCCATATTTCTTTGGTTTTCTTGAGCTGCATGAATTTGATGAATTCTAATTTTGATAGACTTCCCAATAAAGTATTGATGACTTTGACATTAGTTTTGTATAACTTCTTTCCTACTGTATCTATGGGTATTGCTGTTGGAATTTGGTATCCTCCTTCCACAATTTCCCAAGCATTAGCTCCAAGCAACTAGAGATAGGCTCTGGTTCTTATCTTCCATTATACTAAGTTGTTTCCATTGAAGATTGGTGACTTGATAGAGCCCATGCCTTCGTGATTTTTCATCTTGAGATATCTCGCTTCAAGCGATCAAGCTTCTTGTGAAGGACCTACTCGACGCCAATTATTGGAAATAATACTGACAGGGGGGTGAATTAGTATTTACAATTCAATAGTTGTTTATTTCATAATCATAATTATATAAGCTACTTTATTGAATGGAACTTGCTTGTTGACAAAACTATTATTAAGGAAACCAACGTATATCCTATGAACTTATGATTCAATTAATTCATCACGTGTTGATCTTTAATCAGTGCATCAGTACTTTATTAAATAACAACTATGTGCAGTAATAACAAAATGAACCATCACACATAAGAAACACACATGAACATGAAGATTTAAGGTGGAAACCCAATGCGGGAGAAAAACCACCTGCTGTTGTTGTCTCTGTCTTGTTTTTAATATAAACAAAATATATTTATAATCTTGTACTCTTGTAGACTCATACCAGTATGCAGGAACCCACCCGCAAAAGGCTACAACCTTCTCTCATTCTCCAGCTTCTACTGGAAGGAAGCTATAACTCCCTAGCTCTTGTACTAGATGAAATATTTACCAGTATGTAGGCGTTGGCCTAGAGAAGGCTATGACCTTCTCTCTTCCTTTGTGGATCATGTTTCATAATTTTTTAGACTCGATCCTCCTGGTACACGAAAACACAATATGAAGGCCACATTTCATCAAATTTTCACAGTGGACCCATCAGTAACATTAAAGCTAAAACTAAATAATAACTGCATGAACCAATGATTAGTCAATCTGAACAGTTAGATCACTATCACCAAAACATTGTGTTGAACCTAGAAACCTTCGTCATCATCTATAACAAACTGCAACCTTAAAAATCGTATGTCAGAATGTATAAGCTACTTCTGTGAATCCAACCCGCATGTATACGCTACTTCCTTTAGACAACCATGCGTATACCTCCAAAATTATTGAATCATAAAAACTTTTGAATCAAAATTATACCGACCATTAACATTCTAAAGTTCTACTATCAAATTACAGAGATCTAAACACGCATCAGCAAACATCACCCTTCTCACTTAATCAATTAATCAATCAGAGTCAATCTCCTTATGCATTCAGATCTAAGAAGACATCATTGACATATCGTAGTAAAACAATAGCATTGATCAGATAGATCAGTGATTTCTGAATCACAGACTTTTCTTTTGCATATGCTAGTTTGAAGAGTCGAACCAACGTGTGTGCGTGCCTTTACCAAGACGAACCAGTCTATAGATCTCCAAATACTAACTTAAAACTTCAAAACTATTCCAGACTTTAGTCATACCCAGATTATAATATCTATAGGATAAATCATGCGTCAGTATTCAAATCTAGCCCAACAATTATCAGATCATACAATGATAAGTCATTTCAGGTCTCATGATCCTGATCCAACATTGTATTAAAAGGTGCAGAAGATATTTCATATCATATCATAACCATATCCATTACAACCTAAGATATACTGTATATAGAAGTATTCATGAAAAACCTTTCACTTGCACACTTGGCCCTTTGATCTCCTCCTCCTTATATAGTTTTTGGCCTTTCTCAATACCTCGGACCAAAACAACACTTAGAACCTGTGGTATTCTTGGACGGGATCAAATAATCATTACTCTGCTCAATATTGTGGGTTGATACCATGGTATTGACCCTTTGTATTCTTTTAACTTAATTTTCCATCCCATGCCCACTTTTCCTTCTGTGAAAATTTGTGCATACGTATACGCTTTTTTTCCAGTTAACCCACTTGTATACACTACTTTGACAAGGTGAACCTATGTATACAGCTTAAACTAACTTAAAACATCATTTTTCTTCAACTTCTTGATTCTGATTAGTGGTCATTGTTCTAATATCCTCGTCTTCTGTACCATTGCCCTCTTACCTCTGAATTGACTTGTTACAGTGTGAGTTGCCCTTTATCAAATCTAAACTCACCTATGAGTGAGTTGCCATAAAAAAAACACACGTGTCATAATGCCAACATATTGATTGTCTTATATTAACTCAATATTATTATTTTCTTATATATAGTCAAACTTTATATAAAGACAAGAATATCATCTATAAAGAAATTTTAGATAACTTCTATATTTTTAAATTTCATACATAATTATAAAAATCAATATTATTTCAAATATAGTAATAAATAAATTAAAATATTAATGAATGACATATATATATATATATATATATATATATATATATATATATAAACCTATAATATATTTTTAATTAAAATATATTAAAATTACATTAAAATTCTAAAAAAATAAATTTATAATTAATATAATAATCTATATCTTTGATAATATACAATATTCATTATAAAAATGGGGACCAAAACCTATTGTGACGTTATGATATTATTAGTTAAAATACCACGTCATTACCAACACTTCTACATCACACCACGGAATAAAATGTAATGAAATGAAACGAAAACATCCACAACACGGGAAGAAACCAAAGTAAACATGAATTCAGATAACATATTTAGATGCTTAATATAAGAAATATATATATATATATAATTTTATATTTTCATATGATAAAAAAATATAAATAAGTTTAACATTAGATAAATTGTTAAATTGGTAAGGTTAGAGATAAAAATAAAGAGACAGAAATACGGGAAAAAAAATAATTATAGTAAAAATAAAATATTAAATGTGGAAATTTTAATTTGGAAAATTTAAATTATGAAAAAATTATAGTTGAAATTATTAATAAAAAAAAATTGTTGTAAATTTAATCAAAAATTTCTATTAATATTTGTTGAAACACTAGATTACAAGTGATATACAATTGAGATGCTTTGAATTAGTGGATGGGTTAGGGCCACCATAAAAGAACTTATTGACATCTTAAAACCAAAATTGGCTACCACTTTGTCCAAAACAAATGACAAAAAATTGCGAACAATAAAGCTTATAGTGTAGAAACGATAGTCTAGATAATTGAGCACCTCACAAAAACCATTTTCAAACATATTTGTAAGCTCACAATGTGTATCATCTCAACAGAAAATAAAGATAGAAGAAAAATATAGATAACGCACAGACACATAAGAAAAAAAAACCTCATGAAGCAAAAGTCCACATAGTAGAAAAATGGAATATAATTTATTCGTCCAAAATAATAACTTGGTTTTTGGGAGATGAATTTCCACTTGCCATGTTGAGAGGCGTACCATTGATGATTTCCTCACCATTATGCGGTGTAGTAGAATCTGTATCTGAATATGTAGTGATGTAGCACTCAATTTTGTTCAAGTGCACTGCTATCTCATCCATATCATAATGAATATCCCACATAATCCTCTTCATCACCTCATGGCCAACGAAAAGCTTATAGTTGTCCACCTGTTTGTTTCTTAACAATATATGTCACAGCATGAACATTTGTCAGTGTTGGAATATTGAGTGCAGAAAGTGTAAACTTCGCTTTCTCCATTTGCTCGGGTCAGGAACCCAATTGGGTTTTCCTACGTTGATTGTTTAGTGAGAGTGATACATTTTCTCTCCAAATTCTTTTGCTTCTAGATTACAAATCTCTTGTCCAACCTCTAGAGGCACAACATTAAAAAAATTTGGTGAATGATTCCCATCCAAAATGATGACGTTGATTGGAGGACGAAGCCCTTGTTGAGCCTCCCCTACGACTAGGTGAACGTTGTCTGGGAATCATGAAAAACCAAAATTTTCTAATAACCTTCACCTATAAATTGTTGACCTTCCCCTTAAGGGGTGATGAGTAGGAAACTAGACAGAGACGGCCCCCGAAGATCCCAGTATCCATGGAAAGAAAGATAGAAAAAATGAGAATGCCATGATTCTGAAACTATACGATGTCATCGAAGTAGAAACAACAGGAGATTTTGTAAGGAGATTGAAACCATTAGCAACTGATTAGCACCCAAGAAGACCAAACTTCTGCCTGAGTTGTGCAAGTTAAACCATGTAATAAAGGAGGATTGAAATTACTAAAACCAAATAGAAAATGCACCAATGTACCAATGCTTGACAACCAAGATTGGCTAATTGAAGGATATACCAAAGTAGTGAAGGGTTTGTAAATCAGTCGAGGGGTCTTTAAGTCATTGAAATTCAAGTCAGCCCACATCCTTGCCTTGTTATGTGACCCTTGTGCTCAAATCACGACAATTATAATGGAGAATCTGAAAACCTTTTAGAGGCTCTAATACCATCAGTAAACCATTGTGGGAATAACAATTTTGACTCTTTCATTGAGTCAATTTTACCCTAACATTCCACATTTCAACATGACCGAGTAAATCCCCATACTCTTCTCCCCTATCACTTAGGCATACTGTAAGACTTTACTAATACAGGTACACATGCCTATCCAGGTCGTCTTACCATATATGTGTAATTTATAAATTTCATCTTCAACGTATATTTTTTGTTATTACTATCTGACACTTATGTAACCATTCTCTCAAGTCTACACACCTCACATTCGGTACATTCTCATCACCAAATTTCACTTTTTTGTGTTGAAATATATAACTAGGTTCAATCTTCATAATGGCATATGTCATCATGATTTGATGTATTTAATTAAAAATAAAAAATAAACTTATTATTTTTTTTCTTGAGGCATGAGTTTCATTCTCAAGGGAAATTTACTTTTAGGTCAAAAATGCATTGAGTGCTTCTAGGTTTATCATAAATTCCTTTGAGTGATTGTCATGTATTGAAGATCGATTTGGGCATGTTACATATTTTAAAGAAAAAAATATTGAGTCAAAATAGATTCAAAAGACCCTCCAAGTCCTCTTCATGGAACAAAGATGATGTTGGCGTACATCAAGGAACAAGTCAGTGTCAAGAATCTTAGGGAAAATTTTAAGAACCCCCCCAAATTTATATGTATAATAAATGGGCGAATCTCCATAGTATATAGGAAAAATGGAAGGCAATTTTATCAATAATATAATATATATATATATATATATATATATATATATATATATATATATATATATATATATATATATATATATATTTTGGCGAATCTCTCACCAAGCATGGCGAATATTTTACTCAATTATAAAACCTTGTAAGATCTTGGCGAGTCTTTCACTAAATAATAAAACTTTGTAAAGTCCTAGTGAATCTTAGCATTGTGAACTCTTAGAGAATTTTTTGAAAAAGTATAAAACCATATATGACAAGAGCCACATGGTGGCAATATCACTTTTTTTTTTTCACATTTCCACAATGAACTTGTTTATAAAATTATAAAAAAGCCAACCAAGTCCCTTATAATATGAAAGTAAGCTTATAATAGAGTCTGATACCTCTACCATGCTTGTCTTCATTCAAGTGTCATAGCTACCATACTTAACACTGTGAATCACAACTCTCTTAGAACTCAACTCTATAGTGTAATTAAAACCTTTGGAAATTGAATCTGACAACCCTATAAAAAGGATTAGTGAAATAGAAGCTTTTGTGAATGAGCCCACTAACTATCACTACTAAACAATCAATCTAGACTATGAAGTCTTCCATCTTGATCACAATCGTGCTCATGATCAAGGGAGTGCGACCACCTGGTTTGACATAATGGCCATCATAGCTTCCAGTAATCAACCACCACCTTGCAAGGACATCCTAGCTCATGTCTCAATGAATTTTATTCATCAATCTTAACTGATATAAATCTTATAAAGATAATATTAGAATCCTCTCCAGATTCATTGTTAATACAAGGGTAAAGGAAATTTTCTAGCTCAAGGCACTAGCCAATACCAACTTTGGTATTTGTGACCCCTTTGTGGGGATGCACCTACCCTGCCCCGTTGGGTTTCTGCCTTGTAACATAGTTCAAGGATCACATGACTTTCCAATATTCCTACTCCATTAGACACACTTTATATGCTATACATAGTGAATGGAAAAGAAGCACTATAGAACACACAATTTCACAGGAGGAGGAAAAATTTTAGCCAGTTCAATATCAAAATATTAACCACTGATTAATAAAGAATAACAAGTAGTGTAGTGAATTGTTCTGAGTTATTTATTTACAGGTTGTAAAGAATGTAGTGGAATGGAAAATATTACTTAGGAAACCCTTCAATATTTTCTACTAATATGTCTGTGCATGTACATATGAAATTAAGAGCATTGTTAAATACAAAGTTTCCTTTTCTCTTGCCTCCATTTTGACAAATCAGTGTGAAATAAGTGTCACTTTGAATCTCCTTTCCTGTGCGGATGTTTTGACAAATCAATGTGAAATCAAAGTCACTTTGAATTTCATTTCCTGTGAGGGATAACATCCACAGTTGATTAGTAAAAGATAATCTACTATATATTATGTCAAGAAACTGACTGCAATCTACAGTGGAAATGAGACCTCAATTCTTATTCTAAATTTGAATATCTCAAGACAACATAAGAGCTAAAAATGGATATGGCCTTAGTGGCTAGAAAACAATCACTCCATCATTACAAGACCACCTAGATTTCAGCACTTAATCTAAATAATGGCACTAGTTGCAGTGCTTATTTTCATTAACACCATGGAAAAGCAACAACAATGTTTCAAAGCACACTTAGTGGAAAAGTTGTAACGTTCCAAGAATATTTAATGATAGCATCCGAACCTCGTAGCTATGGTGGGGAAACTAGGGAACCAAAACTTTCGAAGATATCTCATACCAAATCTGCAAAAAAAAATAAAAAAGGGAAAAAATCAAAATCTATAAATCAAGCAATGAATTGTTTACAAATCAAATACAATTCCTTTAACTAACAGTTAAATTGTGGTGATATATTTAAATATTTAGTAAGAGGGGAACTTCAAACCATGGAATATTACCTTTGTCATTACTGTCATCCCTCAGTGACTGAGATTAGAAATCAATACTTATGGAAAGATTGTAAGAAATTCTGTGAAATAGTAAAGCATAACCTCTATTTTCAAGCAACAAAATCAGGACATTGTTACATCAAGAGCCATAGTTGATACATAATCAATGAATCAAGTCCTTGTATGGCACAAGCTTGTTTCACAACCTCTATTTTCTCAATAACAAAATCAAGTCATTGTATCTGGTTATTGCCAAAATGAAACTGCATTCTAATTTGGAAGAGGATCTTATCAAAAGACATGGATTTATTCAAAGCTACAAAGCCTATTGGGTTACTGAAAAATAAGTTAGAATATGGGATCATGATACTTAGATTGAAAAAATATGCTTTCCTTTTAGAAACATTACAGTTATACAATGTTTTTTGAAAACATTAGAATTTGAAATTGGGCCTTTCTATCAAGACAAATTTTCATTAATAGAATGTACTTTCCTACCTGAAACGTTGTAGATATCCAAGAAAAACTTGAAAAGCATAAGAGAACTTAGCATAATGTACTTTCTTTCCTTCCTTAACATTCTTAAAGAGTTGAGGTTCCCCGAGTCATCAGGTAACTTTTGAAGGAAATGACAGCTAGTAATAGTCCAATTCACAACCGAAGATGTGTCACAAGTATGAGGGGGCATCTCCTCGAAATTACAAAAGTGCTCCAGGTTAAAATCTAGCATTATTGGAAGCTCAATGCTCAACTCGATGTTATTGAACCCAAACATTTTTCCAATCTTCACTAAAAGCTTAAAGATAGCTTCTCTAAGTTCTACATGACTTTACTATGCTCTTGAAGTGGGGGCACATGCAGCCTCTCCAAGTGAATAGTCTTAAACTAAGTGAAGATAAGGGCGATAGATCATTCAGTGTGGATCTATTTTACCCATAATTGAATACTATCTCTCTCTTGAACCCATAATTGAATACTATTAGGACTTTCAAATTTTTCATGGAACTCAAAAATGTTGGAAGAAAGTATTTGCTTCAAGAAAAGAGTAAAACTAAAGCCTCTGCTTGAGGACAATTGATGTCACACCACTAATACTTCTCCATGGAATCTGTATAGGTAAACCACAAATGTAGAATTCCATTAGAATATTGTGTTTATTGAATACACAAATGAAATCATTGCATTTCTTTAAAATATCTTTTGAAATCAAAATTACCGAAATTACATATCGATAACCTAGTGGGTGTAGGATAAAATTCACCCCTGTCATTCACAGAAAGCATGAGAGAAAACATAATACTATATATAAAACCAAGAAAAATTCAAATTCATCACTTCTAAGGACCTCATAACCACCCTGCCAATGCACAAATATGTTCCTGTTTGCAGTTAGAAAAATTACCCAAATTACAATCTGTTTACTCCAGCCTATGTTGGAAAGTTATAGAAGGATGACTAGTGCAATCAATCCGTTCCTTTTAGCCCTGTTTAAAATAGAAGTATACAAATATACTTGTCCAATGTCTATGCTTTAACCATTCACCTTAAGATGTTTTTACAATATAATTTCCTAAGTCTATTTAATATCTTCATTATCATAAAAACCAAACTATATCCATGTTAACTCCATGTCTACCACTCTTAGGGGGATGAAATCTATTTATCCCTCTGAGCACTTGGTAGACCCAGAATTAAGATGGATCTAAGATGATAGAATTTCCTCTTTAAATAGTCTATGCTCACATGAATACCATGGTATTACCATGGGTCAATACCATGGGTTATCATAAACTTGGAGCTTAAAAATTACTATTAGTAATTTATAAAAATTAATAAAATTAACAGTTGATTTTTATTTTATTTTTAATTTTAACCAAGCTAAAATGTTTAGCATACATTAAATTACAACATCCATTTTTACTCTTGATCCACCAAGCCCTGAGAGGGATCAAATATTTTTTCACTCTGCTAGTTTGCATATCATGATATTTGATACCTCTTGGGAGTTAGTAGATCTAGAGTAAAGATGGATCTATGCTAGTTTAATTCCCCCATTTAAATAGGCTACATTCCAGGTGAATACCAAGGGTCAATACCATGTGCCATTTTGATTTTTATTAATACTATTATTAGGGTTAATAATGTTTTTTTTCATGGTATTAATAATAATCTAGTCCATGGTATTTGTCCCATAGTATTTTTCCCATAGGTTTCACCTAAATATAATGCATTTTTTGAGTGTCCGTAAATATAAGGTGACTTATGGAGTAAATATAAAAAATGTTTTATTTGTTTACCATACCTCTCGTTTATTTATATTTTTATTAATTTACCATACCTCTTTTACAAATATGGTATTTGGCCCATAGGATTCACTTAAATAAAACTTATTTTTTGAGCCTTCATAAATAGAACGAGGGTTATGGACTAAATATAAAAAGAGGTTTTATTTATTTACCATATGTCTAGTTTATTTATATTTTTTTTTATTTACCATACCTCCACTTTACTTATATTTTTATTTGTATACACCCTTGCATGTATATAAGGTGAATTATGGAATAAATATAAAAAATGTTTTATTTATTTACCATGCCTCTCATTTATTTATATTTTTATTAATTTAGCATACCTCTTTTATAAATATGGTATTAGGCCCATAGGATTCACTTAAGTAAAACCTATTCTTGAAAATTAGGGTGAATGGAAGGTTGTAACTCCTAATTTCAAGGGCTAAATTTACCTTTTTTACCCTCTCCCTTAAAATAAGGTGGGCTATTTGAGGTGATTTGTAAAAATGTACTATGATACAAAATATTCGGCCACTAAAAATTTAAAACCCGTTAATTTTGCCAAAGGTCGAACATTCACCCCTAAAATTTTCCATGCTCAAGATAGCAATTCGTACCCGTCACAGGCCTATAAATAAGAATAAGTTTGACCTCATTTGCACACTCACCCAAGCAAGTTCGATATCCTCAAGATACAAGTTGGAAAAGGGAAAAAGAAGAAGAAGAATATCAAGATCGAAGATTTTGGCCCTATCTTTCGCTTTCATTAGGGTTTCTACAGTTTTTGGGCTAGATGAAATTTTGAAGTTGCATCAAAGCTGTGAAGCTGCAAGGTTGAAAGCTGTGAAGTTGCAAGGTTGAAGCTATGAAGCTACCTCTATATCGAAGATGTGAAGCTGCATAGTTGAAGTTGTGAATATGTCTCTAGATCGAGGTTGTGAAGCTTCTAGGTCGAAGTTGTTGAATCTACATCAAGGTCGAAGCTTCGAAGTTGCTAGGTCAAAGTTTCTGAAGTTGTTAGGTTGAAGTTGCAAAAATTGTTGCTGGGGTCGAATTGGCTACAAGGTCGAAGTTTGTTGCTAGAGATTGTGTATGGAAATCTCATCAAAAAGGAGGGATGACTTGGTCTTGGAAGTCCTTGGTCTAGGGTCATAGGTCTTGGAATTCATCAATTGATTTTTTGTAAGAAGAGAAGGATTTTGGTGGGTTTTCCTCTTAGTTGGAAAGGTTTTGGCCATGTTTCATCGCCTCTATCTTGTGTCCTATTCTGTGATTTCTCTTTATGATTTGGTAGTTGTTTGATGATAGAGGACACTAATAATAATAAAGGAAAGAAGAAGTTAATAAAGTAAAGTAAAAATACATCACAGGAAGTTATCAAAGTAAGATAAATCACCGACACTTGTTTCCCCCTAGATTTCTCCACATGGTGTCACAGCTAAGGTGACTACATCAAGGAAGGGAAACATGAAGAAGGATACTCTAGGGCTGAAGTATAAATATATCATATTGGAAACATCGAGAGCATTAATGAACAAGAAGGATTACCACTCTCATCATATTGAAGGGAATAATTAAGGGCATCAAACAAGACTTGAAAATGCTAGCTCATCCAAAGAAGCATTCCACACTTGAAGTGTTCTTCGTAAACTCAGACATTATACAGATATTATCACAAGAAAGGAAGAGAGAATCAATTTTGGGTGTTTTCTTATGGGTTATATTCTCCAAACGTATGAATTATTAAGACATCCTTCTGCAGCAACAAGTATTGATTTGTAACCACCATCAAGGATCAAGTTTTGTGCCAAGAAAGGTCTCCTTTGCAAGCCGAAATAACAAGAAAAAGAATTCAATTCAAGTGAAGTAGAAAGGAGGAAATTTTTTCCATCTTCTAGCCACATGTGTGAACTAGGGTTATTACAGAAAAGGTTGAAATCATAGAATTGTTGCAACAAAGCAAAATTCTGAAAAAGGGCTAGAATTTTAGGTTGTGAAACAAGTTTCAGTAGTGTTGTCTTGAAGGAAGAAAAGAAGGAAAAATAATTGTCATCATCATCAAGGAATCAATGAGATCTCCCTTTGAGTTAAGGATAACTTTTGAAGAAAGACATCTTCGCCAAGAAGACATCTTCCATTATCTACATCATTGTCAAAATCAAGAAGGCATCAAGTCGAATATTTCATCATCTAGGAGTATCTTCACTTAACAAGTAAGTATTTTTATATCTATATTTTAATATGTCAAAATGACTTTATATTGCAAGGAGAGCAATAAATTGGTTGGGTCATCAAACTTTCTTGCATGGAAGAAGAAGATAGATTTGTTTCTCAGAGAAAATGATGTCGATAGTCATGTTAAGGGTTTAATTACCGAACCTCCAAAAGAAGAAGCTCAAGCTATACAAGATGAAGATATCAAAAGAAGAAGGAATGACCTCATACTTTTTTTAGGGTGTTAGAAATAAGGGACAAACTCCAATAGTTGGGAGGAATAATGTTTGAAAAGGAATGACTACCATAATTGTCAATGCACTTCTAGAGCAATGGTTCAACTTCACATCAAGAATCTATGGGATGAAGGAAGCAACTACATTCAACGAGCTATCTTAATTGTGAAAATAAAAGAAACCATACTGAAGAAAAAAATCAATATAGGATCAAGTGAGAAAGCTTGAGCATTTGCTTCCATGGATAGAATAAAAGAAAAGTTTGGGAAGCTTGGTCCTTAGAAAGATAAGAGGAGCATGTCAAAGGTTCAATGCTATGTCTCTCATGAATATGTGCACAACAAGAGAGATTATCCAAAGGCCAACAAGGATAACAAAAAAAGAGGAATAGAGGAATAACATATCACTAAAGAAGTGGAAGAAGCTAAAAATAAGAAATTTAATAATAAAGAAGTAAAAGATCAATACTATGATTGAGCTAGTCTTCCTCACCTAGTTCTTTTCAAGTTTTTGTTTCAAGTTTTGTGTTATAAAGTATAAATATCATGGTAGGAATCATTAGAATCATGATAGGATGAATGATCTTAGGATATGGCATGATATAAGTATATAATTGAAAGCAAGATATTTTTATATCATCATAAATAACCATGAAGGATAGCTGAAATAAAAGTCTATGACTATCACCTATAGAAGGATGTAGCTCTTGCTAACCTCATTAGAAGCATAAGTAATACTTATGGGAAAACGAAAGTCATCTAGTATAGACATCATCATATATCATTCAAAAAGGAGCATTTGTAGGATGAGTATGATCAAGATACACCATTGGATTCTTCATCGGAAGGTTCATATATTGGAAGAAGCAAGTTTCATACTGAGAATTCCACCTTTTATAGGATTCATGGAATGATGGTATGATGTCAAAATAAGTGAAGAAGGTCAAGTTGATTGAAGTTATCTCAATCAAGTAAGCTGGTGAAGGAAGTATAGATGACCAAAAGGAAGAGATGAGGTATGTATACTTGTATTCGATAAAAGTGAGTCATGTCGTATAGTTGCAGATAGGATGCATAAATGCTCCACCTCATGAGAATGATCAAGATAAAGGGATATCCTCCTTTGGAAGGATGCATAAAGGAATGATTCACGTATTGACTAGATTAAATCAACATAATAAGTCCACACATGGAATATGAGGTGGCTGATTCAAATGAAGGAACTATGAATGAGAGTTCCTAAGAAGCAATATGTGAAGAAAGTAAGGAGAGACTGTGAAGGATGAAACTACTGTCACATATAAAAGGAAATCATCAGATGATAACTATAAGAATTAACCTTCACATCTTTGTCGAAAATGTATGAATACTCTAAAGAGGTCTGGAAAGGAAAATGATGCTCGACATTTTATATCTTTTTGGAGATATGTCTATATGAGTGCAAGATGTTAATAAAACAAGTAGATTCCATGATGTAAGAACATCACAAATGTAATTTGATGTTAATTTTTTTATTTTTGAACAATATCTGTATGGGATAATGCATGGCTACTAAAGCAAGAGTTGTCTATTTCACCTACAACTGATACTCATGTTTTGGGATGATAAGATCCTAAAGAAAACATGATGTAGAGATGGTACTTGTATGAAGGAAAGACAAACATGGATTAATGAATCCCTTTCCAATGAAAGAAAGGATGACATGATTCATGAATGAAAGTGGTAGCTAGCTAATTCCCTATGAATAAGCACCAAAACATGTAGGCTTTGTAACCAATAATAAATTCATGAGAGTGAAAGAGGGTTTCTTACAAGCAACTGGTTGTCCCATGATCTCCACCTAGAAAGCTACTAGAAGGAATTCCCTAGTTGAGGGGAGGCTTGGTGTCTATGGTTAATAGGGAGCTTGGGTACATTTTGTTTATAGGAATGGGTGCATTCCTTCATTAGAATGGGTATATCCTCGCTAGTTGAGACGGAGTGGTAGACACATAATTCTTTCCGTCGCTTGGAAACAAATAAAGGACGATTGGGTAAGCATCTGGCATCTGATACTCTTTCAGAATGTGGTAGAGCATCCAAGATAAGAGTAGTCATTGAGGACCAATATTATTTGAGCAATTGGAATCAAATATAATAATAGTCCTGCTAGAACATAACCTAAGAGAAACTCAGTGGGGTATGTTCCGAGAGATACAATGACGATGGTGTATATAAATCATTAGTCTCGCCAGCATTATTCTCTGATCTTGTGGAGAGATAGAGCTATTAGTCAAGGCCTTCCTATGTGACAATATTGGATGATATGATGCTATATAGATGGGTTATCAATATGACTCTTCTTATGAAAATTCTTTATATTGAGATGTCTAAGTACCTTGTGTGGAATATGAATACCTCCC
This sequence comes from Pinus tabuliformis, assembly GCA_031772625.1. NCBI lineage: Eukaryota > Viridiplantae > Streptophyta > Pinopsida > Pinales > Pinaceae > Pinus > Pinus tabuliformis. The sequence goes on from CM062817.1 coordinate 1,345,352,954, forward strand.
TAGTTAAGGGGGAGTATTGAAATATGCAACTAGTTGTTGAAAATAATACTGAGAGGGGGGGGGGGTGAATCAGTATTATCTAGTTGTTTTTAATAAATCTTCCTTATTTATACTTTGAATTATTCTTGTATGTCAGTACCATAAGACAATGAGCATGAACAAGAGAAATAGATAGTCACACCAAAGAACACCAGATGTAAGGTGGAAACCCAATGTGGGTGAAAACCACCTGCTACAATATGTCTTTATCTTCTTTCAATTAGAAACTCCTTTTACAATGATTTTGTACTGGTGCAGTCCTTTACTAGTACGTAGGCTGCAACCTGCAGAGAGCTACAACTCTCTCTCGTTTTCCAATCTCTCCTGGAAGGGAGCTACAACCCCCTACTTCTTTTCTTTCAAGGACCACTTTTCATAAATTTTCAAACTGGATCCATGAACATCAAATGATCATCAAGTACAAGTAAATCACCCAGTACACTGCAGTAACCAGATCAATAGTAACAGTAAAGTAAACCCAGAACACCATATCAACAGAGAAAAGTCAGTCAAATAAATGTCTTAAGACAGGTACACAATTTTTCTTTATCTGGCATGCGTTGCTATGCACTTCACCTTCTGCACCTCTGCGTATCCACGCAGAGAGCCTTGAACTGCACTGCGTATTCACGCACTGTTCCTTCAAATGCGTCGCGTACCTTCACTGTGCCCATGCACCCACTGCTTCTATCGCGCCGCGTACCTACGCACCTGCAGCTTCTGTAGCGCCGCGTACTTTCACTGTGCCTCCGCACCTGAACCTCTGTCACGCTGCGTACCCACGCACTGCGCCTTCTTCTGCTCTGTGTACCCATGCACTTCGCCTTCTTCTGCTCTGCATACCCACGCACTTGCACTGTTAATCACCTGCGTACCTCTGATTAGGGCCGAATTGGCAGTCCCCCAGTGTGCCACAGATAGTCAGATGCCCAGATCTGATCATGCGCTCGAGAGATCACACTTCATAGATTCACTTTCAACTTCACTTTGATATAGATCAAGCTTTTAAACCGATAACCCAATATTTCAGATCTTAAGATATTCAATTTTCAAAGATACATTAGCCAAGTGATCTCCTTCCCTATTTATAGTCAAGCCCTTATTCACACCATGGGACAAAACCATCAATAACCAATACAAGGGATCCAAACCGGGGTAAAAATAGATCCTATACCACGGGCCAAAACCATAGAATCAAGAATGGCGGGCTAAATACCACGGGCCAAACATAAGAAACCCCACGTGAGCGCGCTTCTCTGCCTTGAAGTAAGTGAAATGGGGGTCCGCACCTTCTGAACGGGTGACCTGCGTGTATGGCCGCAGCCCCTGCACGACGTACCTGCGGGTACGCACGCTTTTCACTGAGCACATGCGTACTTCTTAATTTTTATCATTTTGAGAGCCTGATTAGAGTTTTGCCACTTGAGGGTGTTGCCATCAAGTACAACATCTGTAACATAGAGCCATACCAGAATCATAATGCCAACAATCTCCCCCTTTGGACTTGATGGCAACCTCAAGATCCTCAACGTCATTCTCCCCCTTTGACATCAAGGGAAAAGGGTTATGCTCCCCCTAACTGTAAACCAGATCTGCAAAGAAGAACCATAATCCACTAAACACCATAAATGACCATGAAAGAGATAGAGGCATATTGCAGCAATATTCAGACCAGCATCCATGATCTCCTTCTGTACTTCCTTCATAATGCCAACAATGCATTATATGCTCCCCCTGAACCTGTGTCATTCGATCTTCGATGAATCCGCAACCCAGCACATGTACGCATATGCCCCAGATGAGCCTTGCATACAACCAACAATCAGAAGAGATTCAACAATATGATGATGCATCAACGACCCCCAGCTTTTGCCTGAGGTATTCAAAAGTCTCCCTGGGCAATGGTTTGGTGAGTATATCAGCAACTTGTTCCTTAGAAGGAACATATTCCAACTTGACCTTTTGTTCAAGCACTTGTTCCCGGAGAAAGTGATACTTGATTGGTATGTGCTTGGTCTTTGAATGCATGACTGGGTTCTTTGAAATGCTGATTGCACTTGTATTATCACATAAGATGGAGATGGGTGGAATACAAGTGATTTGAAAATCTTGCAAGGTCTGCATCATCCAAAGGAGTTGAGTGCAGCAAGATGCAGCAGCAACATATTCCGCTTCAGCTGTAGACAAGGCAATCGAACTCTGTTTCTTGCTGAACCAAGATACTAATCTGGAACCCATAAAGAATGCACCACCACTTGTGCTCTTCCTGTCATTTGAAGATTCTCTTTACTGCCTGAAGATGAGTTTCCTTTGGATTTGCCTGAAATCTTCCGACTATTCCTACTGCATGCATTATGTCTGGTCGGGTACCTGTCAAGTAAGGTAGACTTCCAATCATAGATCTGTAGGTTGGTTGATGCACTACTGCTGATTCATCATTTTCACTGAGGCTACATCCTGTGACCATGGGTGTACATACTGGTTTTGCATCTTCCATGCCATATTTCTTCAAAATCTGCTTGAGATACTTGGTTTGAGACAAAAAGATCCCTCCTTCCTTTTGTTGTATTTGCAAACCAAGAAAATATGTCAGTTCTCCTAGCAAGGACATTTCGAATTCTTTCTGTATTACCAAGGCAAAGCTTTGACTCATAGCTTCTTCATTGCTGCCAAAGATAATGTCATCTACATACACAACAAGTATTAGCAATTTGTCGTTTTCAACTTTTATATAAAGATTGCTATCTGCTGATCCTTTTGAAAAACCTTGTTGATGAAGATATTTGTCCAAACGATAGTACCAAGCCCTTGGAGCTTGTTTGAGACCATAGAGAGCCTTTTTCAATCTGCATACAAGATTTGTATCATTTCCAAGAATGAAACCATTTGGCTGTTCAATGTATACTTCTTCTTCCAAGTCTCCATTCAGAAAGGCTGATTTCACATCCATTTGAAATACTTTGAAGTTTTGAAAGCTTGAGAGAGCAAGGAACATTCGGATGGCCTCAAGTCTTGCAACAGGAGCAAAAGTTTCTTCAAAATCTATTCCTTCTTGCTGCGCATACCCTTTACAAACAAGTCTGGCCTTGTTTCTAATTACTTCTCCATTTTCATTCAATTTATTTTTGAAGACCCATTTTGTCCCTATAACATTCTTATCCTTTGGTCTAGAAACCAACTCCCAAGTGTTGTTCTTTTCGATCTGCTCAAGTTCTTCATCCATTGCTTTGACCCAACATTCATCTTTGCATGCCTCTTTCACATTTTGTGGTTCAGTGGAAGAGAGTAATGCCAAATAGCTTGAAGCTTCTGCAATTGTTCTTCTTGTTTGTACACCTGCTTCTTTCTGCCCCAAAATCTGAGATTCTGGATGATTCTTCTGAACATATCTGGATGGAGTCTTTTCTTCTATTCTTATCTGCTCCTCTGGTTCTTCTTGAGGTTCTTCTTCTTCATCATTCTGTCTTTGAGGGTAGTCTTCATTTTCTTCGATATCTTCCTGATTTACTTGCCTAGGAATGTATCCCTTCTCATCAACCACTACATCAATGCTGTCAACAATTCTTCCAAGTCTTTTATTGTAGCACTTGTATGCTTTGTTGTGTGGAGAATAACCAAGAAGAATGCCTTCATCTGCTCTAGGTTCAAGTTTGCCAAGTTGCTCATCAGTATTCTTAATATAGCATTTGCTCCCAAAGATTTTGAAGTGCTATACCGAAGGAATCTCACCATACCAGAGCTCATGAGGAGTTTGAGTGTTGTTCACCCGGACATTTGTTTTGTTGAGAATAACAACCGCAGCATATGCAGCTTCACCCCAGAAAGTTGTCGGAGTTCCAGACTCATCAAGCATAGCACGAGCCATTTGTTGGATTGTTCTGTTCATTCTTTCCACTACTCCATTTTGCTGAGGAGTTCTAGCTATAGAGAATTCTCTTCTTATCCCATGTTCTTCACAGAAATCGAAAAATTCATTTGAGGTAAACTCCCCACCTCTGTCGGATCTGAGGCACTTAGTTTTGTATCCTGATTCATTTTCAACCAAGGCTTTAAAGGATTTTAATTTTTCGAATGCTTCATCTTTGTGTTTCATAAGTCCTAACCAGACAAACCTGGAGAAATCGTCAATGAATAATATCAAGTATTCTTCTCCTCGAGGTGTCCTTTTCCTGAATGGTCCACATACATCTGTATGTACAAGCTCAAGAGGCATGCTAGTTGATCCTTCCTTCTCTGGAAAGTTAGTTCTGGTTTGCTTTCCAAACTGACATGATTTGCATATGGTGTTGTCTGGAATTTTGATATCTGGAAGACCGCGAACTGCCTGATATTTGCATGCTTTCTTTATTTGTGAAAAGCTTAGATGCCCCAACCTCTGGTGACATAACCATTGTTCATCATCCTTGCTTAGATAGCATTGTTGTTGTCCTTCTTCAAATATGTATAGATTATTTGGAGTTCTTTCACCTTTGATCACCGTTTTACCTGTATCAAGATCACGAACAAGACATCCATTTGATCTAAATATCACCTCGATTCCTTGATCACACATCTGGCTGACACTCAGAAGATTATGCTTCAATCCATCAACATACAAAACATTTCCAGCTTTGACTTTTTCTTTTAACTGAGCAGTGCCTTTTCCTTTTATAGCTGCAGGAGTATCATTTCCAAAAGAAACTTTCTTTCCCTTTTCTAAAGCAGAATATGATTCAAGTTTTTCTTTATCACCTGTCATATGCTTCAAACATCCACTGTCAATGTACCATAGATTTTCCTGTTCCTCTGCATAAAATGCTATCCCACATCTTTCTGTTTGTGGTTCCTTTATTCTCCATGTTTTGGTGCTTGAGGCTTGTTCCTTTGTCTGCTGAAACCTGCCCCTGCATTCAGAATCTTCATGACCAAAGTTATTGCAAATAGAACATTCAACTTCATTTTCAAGAGCCGAAAAGTTGTTATAGGTCCTTTTTGTAATCCCGGTCATACTTGTTTGTTTTTGAGCTTCTCTAGTCATGATTGTTTTATATGCAACACATTGAGCTGCTTTGTGACCAAAGTTATGGCAAGAGAAGCATTGTCCATTGAAGAAACTTCTGTGGTTATTAAATCTTCTGGCCAAATGATTGTAATTTCTATTGTCATCCATTCTTGCAGCAAATTGAGAGGATTTTACCTGTGGCTGGTTGTAGCTTTTGTTCATCCTTAGGACGGATTGCCCCTGGTTTACCTGATAGTCTTTGTTTGATGTAATTCGTCCCTGCTTTACCTGGTGATATTCATTGTGCTTTTGCTCATTCCTTCTTGCTGCATCAAGATAACTCTTTGAGGTGGATGGTTGAGAAGTTTCTCCATTATAGCCCAGACCTGTCTTGTTTAGAGGAGAAAGCTGTACTTTGATGATCTCATCCAGAGTTTCAGATCCTTTGACAAACTTAATATTAATAGCCTTTGTTTTCTCAATCTCTTTTCTAAGACCAACAATTTCACCTTCTAACTTTTCAAGATATTTTTCTTTTTCATCAATTTGAGATTGTAGGGTATCAATGATCATATTCTTTTCTTCTATACATGTCTTGAGTCTAGAAATTTCTTCATAAAAGCTATCCACATCTATAGCATCCATGTAATCATCATCTTCAAATGCCATTAAAATTTTATAGTCATTACCTCCTTCATCTTCATCACTATTTGATAGACCATCACTATCTTCATGAGTGTAGTAGCTTTTCTTATTTGCATTCTGTTTCTTGTTCCATTTAGCAGGTTCCTTTCCTTTCTCAATCTTATCCTTATGCGGACATTTCGTAGCATAATGACCTACTCTTCCACAAGCAAAACATTTAAAAGGTAACTTACCTCTGAACCTTCCAGTACCCCGTTGAAGATTTCTGACAAAATTTGATTCTTCTTCCTCTTCTGGCACGTGACTTGCTTCATAGTAGTCTCCTTTGCCTGAAGCCTTGAAAGCAGCTTCTCTCCTGTCTAGTGGACCTCCCTTTCTCATTTCATAAGCAGTTAGAATTCCGTGTAGTTGAGACATAGTAAGAATTCGTAGATTTTCCTTTTCTTCTATGGCAGACACTTTAGATTCAAACTTGGGTGACAATGATCTCAAAACTTTTTCAACCACAATAGCCTCTTTTATTTCTTCACCGAAGTTTTTCATGCAATTAACAATCTCGTCTACCCGAAGAAAATAGTTAGCCACACTTTCATCATTATACATTCTGAGATTCTCATACTGAATCCTGAGGGTTTGAAGTTTAGCACGCTTTACCTGTTCATCTCCTTCGTAGCTCAAGACAATCTTGTCCCATATTTCCTTTGCGGATTTATATTGCATAACCTTTACGAATTCTATTTGAGATAAGCATCCCAGCAGAGTATTGACTGCTTTAGCATTTGTTTCATATTTCTTCTTCTCGGCCGAATCTGTAGGAGTAGCTGAAGGAAAGGTGTAGCCTGTTTCTATGATATCCCAAACTTCTGTACCAAGAGATTGAAGATAGGCAGTAACTCTTACCTTCCAATAATTGAAGTTTGTCCCATAAAAAATTGGTGGCCTGATTGATGGTTCCCTCTCGTAATTTCTCATGATGAATGATCTTCCTTCAAGCGATCAAGCTTCTCTGAAGGACCTGCTCTGATACCAATTGTTGAAAATAATACTGAGGGGGGGGGGTGAATCAGTATTATCTAGTTCTTTTTAATAAATCTTCCTTATTTATACTTTGAACTATTCTTGTATGTCAGTACCATAAAACAATGAGCATGAACAAGAGAAATAGATAGTCACACCAAAGAACACCAGATGTAAGGTGGAAACCAAATGTGGGTGAAAACCGCCTGCTGCAATATGTCTCTATCTTCTTTCAATTAGAAACTCCTTTTACAATGATTTTTTACTGGTGCAGTCCTTTACCAGTACGCAGGCTGCAACTTGCAGAGAGCTACAACTCTCTCTCGTTTCCCAGTCTCTCCTAGAAGGGAGCTACAACCCCCTACTTCTTTTCTTTAAAGGACCACTTTTCATAAATTTTCAAACTGGATCCATGAACATCAAATGATCATCAAGTACAAGTAAATCACCCAGTCAACTGCAGTAACCAGATCAATAGTAACAGTAAACTAAACCCAGAACACCTTATCAACCGAGAAAAGTCAGTCAAATAAATGCCTTAAGACAGGTACGCAATTTTTCTTTATCTGGCATGCGTTGCTACACACTTCACCTTCTGCGCCTCTGCATATCCACGCAGAGAGCCTTGAACTGCACTGCGTATTCACACACTGTTCCTTCAAATGCGCTGCATACCTTCATTGTGCCCACGCACCCACTGCTTCTATCGCACCGCGTACCTACGCACCTGCGGCTTCTGTAGCGCCACGTACCTACGCACCTGCGGCTTCTGTAGCGCCGCGTACTTTCACTGTGCCTTCGCACCTGAGCCTCTGTCGTGCTGCGTACCCACGCACTGTGCCTTCTTCTGCTCTGCGTACCCACGCACTTCGCCTTCTTCTGCTCTGCGTACCCACGCACTGTCACTTTAATCACCTACGTACCTCTGATTAGGGCCGAATTCGCAGTCCCCCAGTGTGCCACAGATAGTCAGATGCCCAGATCTGATCATGCGCTCGAGAGATCACACTTCATAGATTCAATTTCAACTTCACTTTGATATAGATCAAGCTTTTAAACCGATAACCCAATATTTCAGATCTTAAGATATTCAATTTTCAAATATACATTAGCCAAGTGATCTCCTTCCCTATTTATAGTCAAGCCCTTATTCACACCATGGGTCAAAACCATCAATAACCAATACAAGGGATCCAAACCGGGGTAAAAATAGATCCTATACCACGGGCCAAAACCATAGAATCAAGAATGGCGGGCTAAATACCACGGGCCAAACATAAGAAACCCCAAGTGAGCGCGCTTCTCTGCCTTGAAGTAAGTTAAATGGGGGTCCGCACCTTCTGAACGGGTGACCTACGTGTATGGCCGCAGCCCCTACACGGCGTACCTGTGGGTACGCACACTTTTCACTGAGCACATGCGTACTTCTTAATTTTTATCATTTTGAGAGCATGATTAGAGTTTTCCACTTGAGGGTGTTGCCATCAAGTACAACATCTGTAACATAGAGCCATACCAGAATCATAATGCCAACACTAGTTTCAGTATTAATAATGGCATATGTAATCATGATTTCATGTATTTAATAAAACTAGAAAAAATAATTTATTATTTGTTCTCTTAAGGCAACAGTTTCATGCTCAAGGGAAATTTATTTTTAGGTCAAGCAACCATTGATTTCTTCTAGGTTTTTCATAAAGTCAATTGAGTCATTTTCGTGTATTGAAGACCCATTTGGGCATGTTACATATCGTAAAGAAAAATTTATTGAGTAAAAATAGAGTCAAAAGACCATCCAAGACGTTGTCATGGCACATAGATCAAGTCAGCCAACATCAAGGGATAGCCCAGCCTCAAGATAGCAATTGTTACCCCTTAGAAGACTTTAAATAAGATGAAATTGGACCTCATTTGCACACTCACCCAAGAAAGTTCAATATCCTCAGGATAGAAGCTGGAAAAGGATGAAAAAACAAGAACCAAATCGAGATCGAAGTTTTTAGGCCTCTCTCTCTTTTTCTCTATTTATTTCAGTATAGTTTCTACAGTTTCTGGGCTAGATGAAATTCTGAAGCTGTATTGAAGTTGTGAAGCTACAAGATCGAAGTTGTGTAGCTACAAGTTTGAAGTTGTTAAACTACAACCTTGAAGTTGTGAAGTTGCGAGATTGAAGTCGTGAAGTTACCTCTAAATCAAAGTCATGAAGCTGCTATCTCGAAGTTGTTGAAGCTACATTAAGGTCAAAGTTGTGAAGCTTCCAAGTAGAATTTGATGGAGGTTTTAGGTCAAACTTGCAGAAATTATTTTTGGGGTTGAAGTTGTCTAAGAATTTTTTGGAGGGTCGAATTTTGTCTATGGAAATTGTGCAAGGAAAGCTCATCAAGAAGTAAGCATGACTTGGTCTTGGATGGCCTTGTTCAAGGGTCATAGGTCTTGGAATTTGTCAATTTAATTTCTATAAGAAGATAAGGATTCTGGTGGGTTTTCCTCTCAATTGGAGAGGGTTTTTCCTCGATTGGTCACCTATATCTAGTGTCCTATTGCCTCATTATTATTTATGATTTGGTAGTTGTTTGATGATAGATAACAATAATAATAATAAAGGAAAGAATAATTTAATCATGTAAAGTAAAAATACATCAAAAGAATTTATCAAAGTAAGAGAAATCACCTACATTTGTTTCCCCCTAGATTTCTCAACATTTTGTTGCATGTAGCCTTGTCCTCACATACATCATTAGAATTCAAAGAGAGCTTCCTTATCTTACATTCATTATCAAAATAGATTTTTTTTTTTTTTCAACCGTCACCTTCATGATCCCATAGCTCTCATACCTAAGAGAGAAAATAATAATAGAAACAACAAACCATAAAACACAAATATTTTAACTAGGAAACCCCAAACAATGAAAAACAATCTAACAATTCTTATTTTCCATGTCTTCACTAACCCACCTCTAACTGTAAGGATAACCATAAGGCCAACCATTCTAGTTTCTTTCCACCCTTATCCTTGATCTCTCTCCCACACATAAAATAAGCCTCATATGGAATTACTAAAGGGAACATTAAAACTATATTTAAGCCCCATAAAAATATTATGCATCTATTTAGGTCAACCAAAGAAAAGGTTGACTCCACACTTCTTGTTTCTAGGGGAAGTCTTACACTAGAATATATAGATATATAGTTAGCTAGTTAGTTAGTTTGTCCCTTTATTATTCTTATATCCTTTATTTTCCCAAAAAGTTTAATCATTATAATTAATTATTTATCAGTAATATTTGAAGCATTTACCTGTAATCCTTATTTCTTAATCTTTGTGTTTAATTAATTATTTGTTATACTTGGTTCTCTAACTTGTATCCCTCAATTGCTATAATAATTTCTATTGTTTTATATTTAAGTCACCTTGCCCACTTCTTTAGACAACTTTAAAAAAAATTGGTCCCTAGTGATGGGTGGTGTGTGCAATTGAAACATTATATAGGTTAAATCCGTGATACAATTTTCTTCCGAAAATTATTAGGAACATGAGTAATTGTAAAGATAGGCATTAACATATGGTCTAAATTATAAATAATATCATAGAAAAAAATATAGATAATTAAAGAATTAAATTAAATCTAATCTATCCAAGTTTACATGAACTAGCTTAACAATTGAAAATACAAAAACTATTAAGAGGTTTATTTAAAATTTAATATTATTTATTATCATGATGATGATTAATGTCCACTAAGACCAATTTTTGTCTACTAGACATTAATAAGATAAGAGATAAATTGTGACACTTTAATGTGTTATTTCTATGATACAAAAAGGGAAAGAGCTCTTGCTAGATCACTATAGTTTTGCTGACTTAAGAAGTCAACAAAATTGGTAGTGAGAAAATTGTTTTAGAAATGAGAATGGATGTGAATAAAAGTCAGGGAATGTAAAAGAAAGTTTTTTTTTTTTTCTTAAACCATTTTTGTATTGGAAAGTTGACACGTTATTTCATCCCAAGGTGTTAATTTATATTTATTTTTCCCAAGGTGGTAGGCCAATTGGTGATCAAAGTATGAGACCTAAGAAAAATGATAGATCCAATATTCAAATCCCCCCATTGTGACCCAATTTATAAAGAGGAGGACAAGCCATAGACTATCATATGTTTACTGGTAGCTGCATGTGAGATGGGCTACTAAGTTCCTCAGATACGAATATATATATATATATATATATATATATATATATATATATATATATATATATATATATATATATATATATATATATATATATATATATATATATATATTATTAATTATTTATTTAAATTAATTAATTATAAATATTATTAAACTTCTTTTATTAAAATAAATTAATAAAAAAATTTTGTACGCTTGGTAGGACTGTTCGATTTTAGAGTTTACTTGTCCATTATTCACCCCGCTACGGGGGGAGGGTAGCACAAGATTTGATCCCAATATCTTTGGTTTGGTGAGACTTCATTCCACAGCCATCACCACTTGAGCTACCCCAGGCAGAAAAAATAAATTAGAATTTGAATAACACTATTTTTGAAATGAATAAATAAAATTATAATTTATTGTTTAAATATATATAGATACATTAAACATTATTTATCTTATAGTTCATTTTTTTTGAAATAAAGTATCTAATTGCTTTTTTAATATTTTAGATTCAACAGTCTAGTCCTAATAAATGATAAGTAACATTGCAATTATAATAAAAACAAGTGTTCTAGTTTAGTGTAATCGGTGCCACGTAAGTGGATGTTATGTTTTTAGAAAAGTCGCAAATTGAGATATGAAGTGGAAGATATAATTGCGTACAAAGGGATAAGTACTTGGATAATTTTTTGATGAGTAGTAACCACTACTAAGTTTTCATATTTACACTTTTGACTCATACATGTTAAAGTGTTGGAAGAAAAGGAATTGTTGTTAGTAACTCCATGTAGATATATTTATTTCCAGCTTGTTCCTATTGATTTTTATTTCAAATACTTGCTTAAATTATGGTGGGAATGGTAAATGGGTTATTTACATCCATATGAGATGTTTTCAAGGATTTTAATTTTAGGTGGTTTTCTCATGAAACTTAACAATGAAAAATCATTGGATAGATATATAAAATTCATGATAGCAGAAAGACGATATCAATCAGGGATGACAATGAGAGTCTAGAGATGAGAAGGTAAATATAAATATGATAAAGTGTAATTTGATTAACCTAATCTTAGTTGGATCAAGGTAGGATAATTTTTATCAATAGTGTCAACCATCTCCATGCCGCAATTTAGCAAAAGACGTGAACCACCGAAACCACCCCTCCCACATTTATCCAATTTCACAAGCTTGTGAGGGTAAACATGAAACAAGAGTCACTATGACATGACCTTACATCCTAGTTCCAGTTAAGGAAGTGGGGCCTACAAACTGACCACAAACATGCATCTTACAGAGACTACAAATCACTAAGGAGCTGAAGAAACAACCTAGGTAGTCAATCTCTTACCCATAACATTGATTCACTAACCTACACCCATAATTGTACCCTTGACACTGCTTCCACGTGGTTATGAGGTTATATCCACACTCACAATCTTGCTTCCATGTTGTTATGGCCTAAATTCTTTAGTTTTGAGCATGTAATCCTACGATTTGTGCCACCATTTCATCCCAGCTTCCATACCACTGCCCAAAATTGCCCAAGGCTTTTCATAATCATAATTGACATGTTCAAAAAGCTAAACATTCAATCTCAAATTAGAAACTTGTCCTACGCTTCCTAATCCATAAAAACCATTCTCTCAAACACATGACAAACATAGAAGATATTGGTCATAAATACATATCTGATCATAATAGTTTGAACTTCATTTCAAAATCACCAAGAAGTCTCCATGCCATCTCCACATAGCTACACATTACTTATTAGTCCATACATTCATCAACTAGTAAATACATAAATAATTCATTTTAAAATCCATAGATAATACACATGATATAGCTAGCATATAACCATAAAATAACTGACATAGAAACAATGCTCACAGATCAAAATAGGAAAATGTCTCATATTAACATATGAAAATACCAGCCAAGTCAGGGCCTTCCACGTATCACCTGACCAATAGATTCGGCCCAACCAACTCTTTCTTTCATTCAATCACCTGTGCGCCATATTCCAAGCATGAATGTGGGATCTCATGGAATAAACAAAAACTAAACCAAACCAAGGCATTTAGAGGCCAAACCGCCTCAAACCTTAATAAAAATGATTACACCTCTATGGTCAGACATCACTAACACCAGCCAGATTTATCTCTACCCAAGTTTTCCAAGGATCTAGGAACTAGTAACTCAACCCACAATCTTATACATGTCCAAATCCTTTTTCCAACCCGGGTCTAGGGACTAATAAATCAACCCACCAAGGTCTCTAGAGTGTTTGTCCCAACATAAGCTCTAGGACTAGTAACGTAGGACAAGTTTTTCCAAGGCTTCTAGAGTGTTTGTTCCAACCCACAATCATAACGAACCTTAGCACCAATTAGAAAAACAACAAGTGGAAAAACCAATAAGACCATGGCTATTGAGGAAATGGAAACGAAAGGCTAAAACCACTGTCACTATACGAAAATATCCATGTCCATGACAACAAATAACCAAAAAATCATTTTCTTACACCATGCATCAATAAATCAACAATGAAATCACACATGCAAACTATTATCGGGAAAATAATCCAACTGTAGTTGTTAATCTCACTATCCCCTTGCACTTTCCTTCTTTCCTTTGTATTCTTTCTCCAATCCAAGTGAATTTGTAAGTGATACAAGAATGCTCGAAGACTTATCTAAGTGTACAAGAGTGTGAGAGAATAAAATGAGAGATCCAAATTTGAATTGACAAAAGGTTGTGAATTGATCTTCAGAAGCCTTTTTATCACTAAGGCCTATATTTTCTTAGTTTTCCTTCATTTTTCCTCTAATTTCCTTAACGTGAAAATATGTGTCTCTTCACTTTCCTTTTCTCCTATTTTCCTTATTTCCATAACTAAAATGACAATTATTGCATCTTCTCCTTTTCTAATTCCTTTTCCAATGTCTATAGCAGTTAATTAATCACAAGTGATACCCCATCACTATTATTTTCCAAACATTTATCTTGGAATATGTGTCCCATGACCTTGCTTTTATTTTATTTACATAGAAAATCGACCAGTGGTTGCTAGAAACCCCTCCTCCTTGGGGGAACACCATTCTAGGTGTTCTATGACACCTATGACCAACAAACCACTAAAAAATAAAATATACTACCCATGGATATTTATAACAAAGCTCGATGTAGTATTTACAATGAACAACTATTGCAAACCATGACCAACATGACAAACATGAAAATCATATAGCTTATCAGATCTTTATAACAGATCTCATTGCATCATCTATAATAAAATATTTATATACATATTCATATGCCAAAAACTCATTTTCTTGAACCAACGAATAACAAAGGATATAAATCCCACATCTTATCATCCATCTCCAATGTATCTTCATTGGGCCCAAAGGGCTTCCACTGCACTTTAACCTACTCGATTGCTTTGTTCCAAAGCATGAGTTGTTTATGTTGCAATATGCATTATGATTCTAGATGGAATTCTTCATATGGTTTCACTTACAATGCAGACCAACCAATCGCATGTTCATCATCCTGCACATACTTCACAAGAAATGAAACATGGAATACATCATAGACTTTCACCGTCAGAGGTAGTGCAAGCGGGTAGGACATTGGTCCAATCTACTACCATTCACTCATCCTAGAATCAATTGACCATTTAACTTCACAAGTTTCACTACAACACCATCAGAGATGTGCTTCATGATATATGGTCCTAACCAATATTTTCTAAACTTTCCATGAAATTTCATGAATTTGTTGTCATATAATAGTTTTGGATCTCCATCCCTGAGTATATTCTTCTTGATGTGTTTGTCGTGCCAGACTTTCTCCCTTGCTTTCAACACTTGCTTATGGAATCCTTCTAAGAACTTGTCTTCTTCTAGAGCTAATAACTATGACATTATTTCCTTTATAATGTCAGGGTTTGCCATATCTCTGAACACCACAATCCTCAAACTTGGTAGAATGTACTCCATAGGCATAATTTCCTCTTGTCATTATACCAATGTAAAAGGTGTTTTCCTTGTCATTTTCTTACATTTTGTCATGTATGCCCACAACACTATTGGAATCCTTAGATCCCATTCCTCTATGTTCACGTTGCATACATTGGTCAATGCATTCTCTAGAATCTTATTGAAAGATTCTACTATTCCATTTTCTAGAGGATGATAAGGACTGCTCTTCTGGTGGTAAACCTGAAATTCTTCAGTTAACGCTCCAATGGTATTATTCAAGAAGTGTGTCCCTTGGTCACTCAACAGAATCCTCGGGCAACCAAATCTAGATAGTATATATTCAATGATGAATTTCACAACAGTTTCTACACTATAATCCTTCACTGGATTTGCTTTAGATCATCTTGTCAAATAATCAGTTGTAGTGATTATATATCTCGCACCAGTCCTCTTCCCTCGTGGACCGATAGGTCCAACAAAGTAAATAGCCCATTTGTTAAAAGTCTACAAAGCTACCTTTGCTACTAGTGGCATCTCATCTCTCCTAGATGGCTTTCATGTTATTCGACATACACCACATGCTTGGAGGAATTCTTTTGCATCCTTATGTATTGTGGGCCACCATAACCTAGCTCTCAATATTTTTTGCATGGTGGCCTTTCCTGCATAATGTCCACTTGCAACTCCTCCATGAGATTTTTTCAAAATACTCCATCTTTCATGCTTAGGTATGTATCTCCATAGTGTTTCATCCAGTCCCATTTTGTACAAGTGTCCAATAATCAACGATAAATCAACTTCTCTTACTACTAAGTCCTTTTTTGCTTCATAGTGTACTCTGTGAGTGCAATTCTTATAGCCACGAAATGAATAATATCCACAAAGTGATCTGCGACTCTAATTGTGAATAATTGTGCATCACGTAGGTTATCTTCAATAAATGTTGGTCCTTTTCCTATCTCTATCCTTCATAGATGATCAGGCCCAATATTCAATCTTCATGGCTTCACTACAACCTCAAAGTCATACTCCTGGAACAATAACAACCATAAACATATTTTTCCTCCTAAAATATTCCTATTCAAGAAATATTTCAGTGAGAGTGATCGGTGAACATCTTGAAATATGCTCCAAACAAATAGTTCCTGAAATTATGTAATGCATATACCATACCTAACCCCTCTCTTTTTGTTTTTCTATAGTTCTTCTCTACCTTGTGTTAGGGTCGTATAATAATAGGATTCATAATTTTCGAATTGGATATGGTTAGTGTTGTAATATTGCACATACTTTTTCTTTTTGAAAAATGTTTCCCATATTAAAAAATAAAAAATGTAAAAAGGGTATGTCCTAAAAGAATAATGAAAGGACAAAAAGAAAGACAAAAAGATAAAGAAGTGAAAAATATGAACCCCAAAAGGAAATAAAAGAGATCATGAAAGTGTGCAAATTCAAGCACCACTACTTTTTACTTTACCATGAAAAATAAGGTTGTGTGCAACTTGTTAGAAATGCCACAATCCATGATGGTCAAACAGCTTAATCTTGACTCATTCACGTTTTAAATTTTTTATTGATAGATAGAGAATAAAGATCTAGCCAAACTATTTAACCTTGGCAGATCAGTAGTTAGGTAGAGAATAAAAGTTTGCTCATCAACTTAATATGAGCCATTGGAAGTTATAAGGTTAGAACTAGATAGTTTGCTTTTCAAAAGAAAAGGAAATAAAGGGTCTGCAAGCTCAAATGCACACAATAAAGTGAAAAAAAGATGTTTGGATAAATAAAGGGTAGGTAGAAGAAAGGTTGCAAATGTACAAGGTTTCTCAGTCAAAATCACATTTATCATCCTTAATCCTATGTTTCATGTGCAGGAGCATTTCTGAGAGTGAAAAGGTATTCACAAGCTTGTTTGTCTAGTTCCCCCTCATTTCATTTCACCCTCGCATACATACTTACTAATTTTCCCATTATCTCATCATTTCTTATTAAATACGCTTTTTCCCTTCATTTTCACCCTTACCCTATGGTTTCACACATTCCCCTAGGAATTACCCTGCAAAAATCATCCCCCTACCTAAAACCCCTTTTCCCTGGTGTGAAACCCATTCCCTATTGCAAATATTACCATCCCCCCTTATTAATTTCCCTATTTTCCTTTCAAAACCCATAAAACCCCCTTATCCTAAGTTTTTATCCCCCTGCAAATATTAAATGAATCCCTGCTTCATATTTCCCAGATAAACCCCTTTTAACCCACCAACCCTTGGTACAGTTAAAATACCCTGCCACAGTAACCCCTGGTCCCACTACATTAAACCTTTCCTTATATTTAATCCCAACTTTATGTATTAATTAATTAGAATTATTTGTAAATAAACCCTCGGGCCCCTCACATCCCAGTCCCGATTCCCTCCGTGCAACTTGACCATGCGACAATCATCATATCTCCCACCCCCAGACCCGATGGTGCACATCCATATCATGCACATTCATAGTCTGACCGTTAGCAGCTCGAGAGCACGCGAAATTCGTAGTTTTGCCTAGGCACTGTTCCACTACGTGGCGGCCCTAGGCTAGATTTCGTGCTTGCAGGAAGTACCCCCTTGCCTCCAAAAGTGGTGCGATGGCCCAAAAAGCCACCTCCCCGCCAAGACCAAAAACTGTCTGCTATTCATTTGTAAATTCCACGCCAAAATGTAATCGTTGCCAGTTAAAAGGCCGGAGAAGCCCCTTTTCACCATTTTTGCTCATTTTCACTCAAAATGCCACTCAAGCCATTCTGCGACACCCTGAACCTCTACAACGAAAATTGACGACTGTCTGCCGCATGAAGAAGCTTCGGACACCCAATTCAAGCATCCAGTTCACAGATGAAGCAACCATACCCTCTACAATAACCATTGAAACCATTTTGCAGCCCATACCACCAAATTCCAGGTATTATTGGGATAACCACACTGACTCTTTAAATTTGAAAATGTACAATCTAGTTTAAATATTAATTAATTGAAATTAATTAATACATTTTCCTAATTGAAGAGTAATTTACATGTATACCTAAAACCCCTCTTTTACAATCTGTAATTACCCTCTCACTGAACCAGAGCTTTCAAACCTTACTTATGTAGCAACCACAAGCCTAATTCATACATCTATTTCTAAATATGGCTTCCCAGACCTCTCTCGATGTGAGATGCCTACCAACCTGTCACCTAAACATCAACCATTTGGCGCTAGTAGACAGGGATTTCCAGATAAAAGATACTGCCCCACCAGCCTACCTTCTGAAGCTCCACTGCTGGAGTAAGGATAGATCCCTAAACCAAAATGATGTTATCTTCCTTTGGGAATCTAGTTTACCCAAGTATTTATTCCCTGAAGTGCACCCATTCCATGATATCATACATTTCTGTCATGCCTGATATATCCCCAGCCAAAGGGCTATTGTTTCCCCCAACCAGTAGTTATTTTTCACCATCACTATAGAATACATCAACCAAATACTACAGGTCCAACCTAGCCCAAATGAAACCCCATTGTCTATTGGTGACTTGCTAGAACTTTATGTAAGATTAGACCTTGATAAAATGGCACAAATTTTCTAGACCTTCATCATAGAAGACTTCCATACTCAAACCGATAATCCACCTTATGTTGTTACCATTTTTCAGACAGAGGCAAACAGATAATTACCATGCTCTCTTGCATCCTAGAATATACCTCAGATGAACATGTGGATGAGGTTATCCTGGCATTTCTCTCCATCTTCACCCCAGGCAAGCCTCCTATGATCATGTACAACTATGTGTAATTCATTGGAGACAGGATGCATGAAAATTTCACCAGACTACCAACTGAAAGAGTTTTCAAGTACTCTTCAGTGTTATTTCACATGTTTTTGTATTATCAAGTAGATAAATTCCTTGTCAGCACCCAGGAGTTGGATAACAACCGGAAAGAAAGTTTAGTTATTTATTGGACACCTTTGATCTAGAAATACTCCATTGCATTCACATATAAGGACTTGATCAAGTCATTTGTCCATCCAGTCATGAACATGCTGACCATTACCACTCAGCCAAGAAAAAAAGGGTGTTACAGTTGGCCAAGAACAACAAGGTGGGATACAGGTATCTGTACTAGAACCACACTAAAATCAGAGTTTATGGATGCCAAATTTCCCCTTATAAATTGCCCAAATACCTCCCTATGAGGACATTTGCACTTGAGTATTTTAGGCAAATCATCAATTCAGATGAAATCAATTTCCTAGCAGCTAGGAAGAAGAAACGATTTAAAGTGAAAAAACAATTGGGCCCCTTCATATGTAATAACAGAGAAGCTAGACCTAAGGCTGACAAGATGTTGCAGGACATGAAATTCAGGAACAACTTCACGTGGCAGTATGACCTTCATGAGGTCGTAAATAGGTTAAGGCTCAAGGTCAAATTGGGACCTTTCATCCACCATCCAAGACCTGATGTTGAGCAGTTTTCCAACCAATCAGAATGGTTGGAAAACACATTGATTGATATGGATAGCACAATAGTGGATGTAGAGAACACACTCATTGATGTTGAAAAGAAAATTGACTAGAGTTCTTTCCTACAGGTTCCAGAACTAGGGAAACTAATGAGTAATCCTCCTGTTTTACAGACCCAGTAAATGAGGAGAGGAATCCAAAAATAAATAGGGAGGACAGTTCTAGTTCTTCCATGGAGACCACAAATGAGTACTTTGAACTCAGAAAAAGGCCCAAGTTGAATCCTGCGTCTGAACAGGAAGAGAACATTGAATCAGTGGAAATCACTGACACTGAAAAAATGGGATAAAGAAGCAAAGGAACAGTTGCTTCAGGAGAGACACAACAACCATCAACCTCCAACTCTCAAATGATTGAGAGACGGCTAAGTGTTGAGGTTTCCTCCTTCACTAGGCCAGTTGATAAAGAAAAAGACATTAAGGACAGGTATAAGGAGATAAAGATGGGGAATGAGAAGTTAAAGGCTGAGACATATGCCCAATACTTCAAGCACACACCAGCCAACCAGAGCAGGTTGATGTCAGCTTTTGAAATCAAAGTAGGAAAGATGCAAGTCTCATTCATGTGCCCAATTGTCTAGCAGCCAAAGACCTCAACAGATTATAGAAAAATAGATTTTGAGGTATTGGCTAGGGATGCTCATCCCATTGACCAGATAGAATTCCACAAGCAAGTTGGAGAGATGATCTAATCAACGCTAACAGGAAAGGCCATGGCTACACAGAGGCTGCAGGGTTCACTGGACAATATCACAGCCTAATATAAATTGGAAAAGGCCTCCTCACAGGCCAAAGACAATAGGATCAAGTCATTGGAGGACTTGGTCATTGAGCTTGATGATGATCCAACTGACATTAAAGCTACTAAAAATTTGATCAAGAAGAAGAATGAGGACATAGTAGCTCTCAAGAAATAACTAAAGTTACCTCATTCAGAACACCCACAGACAAAAGAGTTCGTGGAGAGCCAAACAAATCATGAGGAGATGATGGACTTGGCACGTCAATTGAATGATCAACTAAAGGAGATGGAAAAGGAATTAGATACCTTGAAACAAGTAAAACAAGCTAGTCTAGAGGATGCTCCTGTCACTATTATACCAATAGTAACCAAAATAGTACCTTCCACTTTGGCAACATCCTTAGCTCCTACAGCTCCAATGGCTACAACACTTCCAGCTTCTACACTATCTACATCAGCAACAGGGTCTACAGGAACAGGGTGTACAGGTGAGGAGGCAAGAAAATTGGTCAAGGCAATGGAAGACATGTCCATTTAGACCAATGAAATGAATGAGCTTAAGGAGAAGGTGACCAATCTAGAAATTGACTACAAGCTTGCCCAAATCATGCACAAAGAAGAATTGCAGAAAGCCACTAGGATGAATGAAAGAATGAAAAGCCTGGAAAAGGAACTAACATTGAAGGAACCCCTAGGTCAGGCTAAGGAACAATTGTGGGCTAATGTCATTGACTCTGTCAATGATATTTGTCCATCCATCCAAGTAATTTTTGAGTAAATTGATTTGATAAAATAGGTTATAGAATCCATACAGAGAGTACACGCAGAACTTGGAGACATGCCAGAGTAAGCTACAAGGATCATACACTTCCTCAACTCCAAAAACAAGTATGAGTTGTAGGAATTAGAGATACCTGACAGAACAAGTACAATTTTGGAAATGAAAAGGGTCCTCACCAAGAGGAATTTAATGTTAAACCTGCAGGACAAGTGCCAGACCATGCAACTGGCTATTGACAGATTCATGCTCAAATTTGAAATTTTTAGGTAGAAAGGTTTACCGAATCCCTTGGTAATAAATGATAAGTTGATGAAATAGAAAGAATACAATAGAAAAATCAGAGAAGTAACCAGAGATGAAGTGAATACTTCATCCATGAAGGGCATACCTATTGGCAAGGTCTTGTACCAAACCTTTGAGAATTTGTTTTACCTCCAGCATGAGGTAAAACACATTTTTGTGAATAGGCCTAGTTTTTCCAAGCCTACAGAGGTTGATGAGATTTACAGGAAGATGTTGAATATCCAATTACCAGATGCCAAAACATGGGAGAAACTGAATGACTTACTGTAGAAATAGAAATTCAAAAGGTAAAAATGTATAGTAAGAGTAAAAAGTCACAGTAAAAGGATAATGATAGGTCAGCCAGGTCAAAGTGTATCAAGTGATAGTGTATGAGTTGAAAGGTCTAAGTAAATAGAATGTCCAATGTGAAGACTAAATAGCAAAGCAGAGATTAAAAGGAAAAATATCAAAGATTAAAGACATCAGAGCCTAATAAATAGGGACAACAAACAATAGTTCAATAGCTATCTCTATCTTCTTGCACGAAGATTTTTCTTTCTCCTAGATTAGTTCCCAAGATAGTTTGGAATATTTTGTAAATTATTTTTGTATAAATACTTCATAAATTGAAGTAGTGATGGTGGATTGCTATACATTTGTAAAGTTATTTTGATCATAAACCTAAGGGCTATTGTACAAATTTTTCAAGTTAGCAGACTCGAGCAGGTAATAAAGAGACTTCATTATAGGATTCATGTGTAGAAATATTATAGTGAAGTATTTTCTTTGTCAATTTGTTATTCTCTTATGTTTTTCACAAACATAAATTCTATCTAAAGTTTAATGAATTAACTGGAAGCTTATCTCGCAATTTGTTTAAGTACACTATGTTTTCAACAGTTAATCATTTACATGTTTTCTTCTAATATCCAGATCTGAGAATCCTTAATTGCTCTCCCATCCTAGTTGACCTCTTTAATTTTATTCATAATCTAGCCTAAGGAACCCTTAATTGCTCTTTGGATCTGATTGAAAAGCACTTCACCATCCAGCCTTGAGAACTGAAGTAGCTCTATTATCTTTCCCTGTAGACACAGTTTCTAGAACTTGATCCAATCTTGTTTGTCTGACATTTGATCCCATAGCCCAATGGTAAAAGGCACCCCTCTTTTCATTTAAGTAAGTAATCCCACCACCAAATTTAAATCAAAACCTAAGCAAAATCATAAATAGCCTAAAATAAAATAACTAAACAAAGTTAAATCAATAAGAGCGAGCCCTCTCTCAGATTAGGAAGGTTAGATCCTAATCTCCAAAGTTGGTTTGTGGTTACCTCTAATCATTTCTTTCTCCAACACTCTAGAGAAATATTGGAGTGATAACATATTGGCGACCATAGTGGGGACTTCAATCCTCAGTGTAATAAAACTTTAAGGAAACCTTAAATTTCATCTTCTACCCCTTGAGGTCATTTTGTGAGTGTTGTTAAATTTTTTTTCATAAAAACAATTAGAAAGTTAAAATTCTGGCTCCCAAGAAGACTCACTATACCAGGGCAAATCCAGATCCAAACCATGCTACCATAGTTGAAGACCGAGACAGGATTTTAAGAAAACAAAAAAAGGTAGAAACCAAAGCAAGCAGTAGCCAGTTAGTTAAAGAAAATTCACTCCCCGAGGAATTATAAACTTTAGAGGAAATTCCATTTGATTTTTCATTTGATCTCTCATTGTTTAGAACTAAATCGGGGAATGCAATTCATGAAACTATGTTAGACCCTAATTTTATTCAATTCATTGAGTCAAAAAAGGTGCCTATACATCTAGATTTATATAAATTTGTGTTGGATACTTTTGACAAGTTAGAATCTTTGACCTCTGCATTGATAAGCCATATAGATGATGCTTACCTTCAATAATCAGTTAAACTAGTTGCCCTCACTGCTAATGCCTCTAAAATTTCTGCATAATCTTCAAGTACTATCAATACACCTTCATTTACTACCACCTCACCAGTTGTATCCACCATAGTCCATTCCCCTAAACTAGTCATTCATCATTTTCCTATCCAACCAAACTCCTCATCCTCATCTAGTTTATCTCCATATATTTCAAGCCCTAACTCAAGTACCAACACTTTACCCCATATTCAAGCCAGAATCTCAGCCATGGCAGACCGATATGCACCTTGGGTTTTACTAGCACAACTCCATGCCATGCCCCAAGATTTTCAAAGAAAAATCCTTTTGTTTGATGCTACTAGTCCGTATACTACCCAAAAACATGTGAACAAAATGACTGACTATTTTGAGTTGCATGAGACTGATGAATCTGATGTCCAAATGAGGTTGTTTGCCCAAACATTAACTCGGGATGTTAAGAAATGGTTCAAAGATTTACTTGCTAATCATATTAGAGACTTAGCTGCATTTCACAAATTATTTATTGATAGATGGGAGAGAAAGAAAAACCCTCTGCAAATACTTTCTGAATATGATAACATTAGAAGAGCTCCTAATGAGTCAGTTCAGAATCATTATACTAGGTTCAATAGAATCTACAATGCAATCCCTGCTATTATGTAGCCTCCACCAGACCTAGCATTAATCAAATTTCTTGATGGTTTTGACATTGATATGTCTTACCAGTTAAGGGAAAGAAACCTTGAAACATTGGAGCAAATGCAAAGTAATGCTGTTAGTGTAGAAGCCAATCTATTAGAAAAGAAAGATAGAATAAGAAATGAAAAGAGAGTTTTCATTAAAGAGGAAACCTCCACTTCTCATGGTAAAATAGATAGTTTAGCAAAGAGCCTAGAGTGAATAATGGATAGAATAGAAAACATGGAAAGAAAAACTCAGTGGCAGAATGAACAACCACCCCAATAAGAAACCCCAACTTCAGGAAGAATCCTAACACTGGAAAGAATGCAATACCAGATTAGCAAATTAGACCACCCTTCCAGGAAAAATATGTTGAGGGTTCACAAAGCCATGAAGGAGAGGATAACACCCAGATAAACTTATTAGGAATCAAAAATGAAGATGTTGTTTTTCTTACTCAGGAAGAACAGGAATTGTACATGCTGCAACAATTGCAATTAGAATATGGGGAATCCTTCAACTTTAAACAGGTCTATGAATCTACCACATATGAGGTTCACAAATAGTATAGCTTAAGAACTAAAAGGAAAAATGAAACTCCCACTAAGAGATCAATCCACACCCAAACTAAAAAGGTAATAGAAGCTCCTGTAACCAAAATCATGCAAATCCTCCCTAGGGGAACTCAGGAGACTTCTAGCCCAAAAGCTGTAGATATAACTTCATCTGAAACTCAAAATGAAATAGTTACTCAAAACATTTCAAATAAGAGAATTCAAAACAAAACTGTTGAAACATAGACCGAAGAGCCTAATACTGAAAAAAGAAGATAAAAACACACAGACCACATTTTCTAAGGAAGATCTCATCCAATCCAACAAAACTCAATTGCCTTTGAACATTAAAAATGAGATAGCAAAATTGAAAATATCAGTTCCTCTGACTGAGCTAGTGAAAAATGAATCATATTGTTACAGATCCATTTGGGCACATCAATCCCATCATCCATATCAGTGTTTTAGGGCTCATCAAACCCTAATTTCAGTTGCTACATGCCCTAAACAAGTCACCCTATTGAATGCCTCCTTCCCATATAGTTTCATGACTTGAAGACATCTAGAAATAACCTAAAGAGGGACCAACGTAGGAAAGCCCTTGTAAAGGTGCACTGCAGAGCAGTTGAGATCATTGCTAGGGTGCTCTGCAGAGAACTTAAGTTTCGTTTGACCTCCGCTAGGCAAGATTGAGTGAAATTCACATAGGGTTTGGGGAATATTCTTATCTTTTGTAGTCATCTAGAAGGTTCCCTCACCTATTGATCTAAAAATGGGGCTATTAGGCTTCTTGTCTAACTTACAAGAACCTCTCCCACTTCCAAAGCTTAAATATTCCCAAGTCCTTATGATTAACCAATGTGGAATTAAGAAATTCTTGACATTATAGGTGTATGCTTATATGTATTGTGGGCTATTTATGTGTTGTAAAATCTATTGTCTGTGTTGTAAGTTGATGTGCTTAAACAGATATATAAATGCATATAACAGTGAATAATTCAACAGTAGAAACAAACACATAAGACAATAGTTTAATTAGGATTTCACCCACAACTCTTAGGCTACATCTCCGTGAGCTCTAGCCAACTCAACTAGGCTCTCTAGGATTATGGTGTAAGTCTTTTATACAAGTTATTGGCTTAACTCCTATTATTTTACACAAAAACAATGGGTTTGGACACCAATTTATCCCCTGGCTCTTGAAGCTCTAGCTCTTTAGCTCTTGGTTCTGGCTCTTAGCTCTGACTCTAGCTCTTTGGCTCTTGGCTCTGACTCTGGCTCTTTGGCTCTAGCTTTGGCTCTAGCTCCTTTCCCTCTTGGCTTTTCACTTGGCTTCCAAGTGACTCCCTTGGCTGCTCTTTTTGCTTCTGCATTACCTCTTTTGCCTTAGCTTCCTACTTTGGCTTCACTTTCAGCAACAGAAACCCCAACAACACCCTCAACAACCAACAATCTTCTTGTTTCTATTGTTCTGTGGCTTTTTAAGTGAAATCAGTGATGTTGGTTCAGTTCCACTTCTCGGCTTTCTATCTTCTAGCCACAGTCTGCTCAGATCCCTCCTCTGAGCATTAGCAATCATTGATGAATACCCTCAGGGATGAGTGGCACCTATGCTATAATGGAAGAGTGCATCAATGCTTAAAATTCCTTCAGAAAAAGTCGTTCTCTATTTACACAGAGAACGTTGTAAAACATGGGAAAATCCACAGAGAACACTGTTCACCGGATTTGAAATTTTCATAATTGTTCTTCATATCCCTATCGGGTCTGCCTAAAATTGCTATCACAAGTCGCTTCAGCCCTGTTCCAACGTTTCCCTTCGTATTTTGAAAATACGTTAAAAACCCTAAAATCCGGCAAATATGGCCTTATACCAGATTTTAAATGTTTATGGAATATCGTTTTACAGTGCTATCGGGTATTTCCATCACTGATACCGATTCACCAATCCCATCATTGACGATTAACATATCACATCACACACACACACACACACACACACACACACACACACACACACATACATATACATAAGGCCTCACTCCATTGTGTTTGCCAATTGCGATCCGTTGATATTGGCGATCGCGGTATCGTATCGGCCCAATCCCATCGCATGTTATGCCTCCGATACCTACCGACAGCCATCACTGATTGTTATTTTTTATCAGATCTGGACCGTTGATCGGCCAGATTCGATGGCTCCTATTTATCGTTGACTTAAGCCTCCGATAGGCCTTATTTCTTCAGATTTATGCCTCTTTCCAAAAGAATAAAGGGGAACTTCTTTTTACGATAACTCCTTCATCTAAAGTCCGTTTTCACCCATTCAAGTTTCATTGGATTCAGAATGAGGAGATCTCTGCAATGAGACTATTTCTGAGAGAAGCCTACAATTTTCATTTTCCTCTGATTTACAAAGGATTTGTGCCATTTGGCACCTTTTACCTCTTATATGAAGTCTTTTAAACTTAGAGGTTTATCCAGGATCCATTTTTGGATCACTTATCAACTCGTATGAGCTCGAAAATGGATGAGGAATGAGTTAGGATGCATCTTATCCTCTCATCCCTTTCTCCATGGAACTAATTCTAAATATGGAAGGCCATTCAATGCCACCATTTACAACAAAACCTCCTTCATCTTCCTATAAATTGACCACTCATCTAAGTGATCAGGGGTTTCATTATGTTGAATTGTAAGGAGATAATGCTGCTATGAGATTTGGCTTTGAAGAAAGTATTGTAATGCTACAAGTTTGTCATGCTTTTGATGTGATGTTGATGGGATCCAAGTTGGAGGAATGGATTTCAATCAAACACCAATGGTTGTAATTCCTTCTTCTATTTAGTAAAGTGTTTGAACCTTTTTCCCATATGTTTGTATTGTTTCATAATTCTTATATGTGTGAATTGTATTTGATTCCTTTCACTTATATTCAATAGATCATGTGCTTTGATTGATTCTTTGTTTTTTGTTGTGTTTACAGGTACTTCTCAAGCATATTAAGTTTGAGAAGGAGTGACAGGGTTGCTACAAGGGAGATGAGAGGAAAGCAGAACTACAAGTAGGTCTTCTCATCTTCTCATCTTATCTATTGCTTATAGGAAAATTCTAAAACACTTTAAACTATTGTTCTAGGTACAACTACTTGTCTAGGGAGTTAGTATTTATCCGTAGATATCAAAGTCTCCAAAACGGATTGGTGACTCCACTGGGGAACTATCACCTTTCCTAGTAGCTTATCCACCTCCTAGGATATTCTTGTAGACCCTACTTGTGTTCATTGACCATATTTCAGCTCTTTTGCATTGAATTTTGGTCAAAATTTGAGGTTAGATGACTCTTGAGTGGCTTCTCAGGAATCAGCACAGGCTTGGTCAGGGGACAGTGCTCTACAGAGCACCCTTGAGTGAGAGACATTGCTTTACAACACAGTTAGGCCCTCTTTGACCCTTGCTGATCCACCTTAGGGAATATTTTCACCTTTGGATTGAGATCTTACCAACTTTCCTCTGTTTGATTGCTCGCTGATTGATCAATGAATGTCATGTCTCGGAGAACACATTTCTATCTCCTTGTCTAGCCCTACTTTTTATTGATTGATTAATGTTTCTTAAATTTTTTCTTTGTCATTATTGGTCTAAAGTCAAAGTTAGAATATAACTGACTAATCTTTGTTTGAAAGAAAGTGTCGCAAAGTCTTCTTTTCCTTCGAAACAAAAATGTTGTAAAAGTCTTTGTTCTTATGAAGGATTGATTGATTGTATGTGCATTAGTTTCCTTTTTTTTCATCATAACATTAAGCGATTCAAAAAGAAAAACTTGCGTCATTCATATTGTAGTTTGTGTGTGCTTGTAGGAATATCATAGGGAAATTGCATTAGATTGTGCTCTTTGCCCTTGGTTAAAGATTTGATTGCTCTATCCTTACTAGATAAAGTTTTCATTATTCAATTGAATGGAAAGAATGTGTATCATGTTAATTACATTTTAGGAATTGCAAACATACATCACATGGTGAACCTTGAAAGGAAAATTTTAAAGAAGATGAATTTAAAATTTATCTGAATTTACCTAATGGAGCATTGTCACCTAACTAAAAACATTTAGAGGTCTAGGCTAGAGACATGTTCAGGCGTCATAAAACAAAGCAGTTGTCGCTAACTTGTCTGCAATACATCCCGAGTGTGATACCTCATTCCATGTACGTGAGTATATCGTAGCTCATCCATGTACCTTTAGGTATATACGGTTGTGTTACAATGTTGGAAATAATACTGAGAGGGGGGGTGAATCAGTATTATTAAATCAAATATTTTCTTTTTCAACTTCAGATCATATACGCTACTTCAGTTAATAAAAACCACGTATATACGCAACTACAGATAAAGAAACCCGCGTATATAAAGTAGACTTATTATTTGATTTATCTTTCAGATATCAGTCATTAATCTGTGAATCAGAAGCAATTAAATAGTACCAGAAACAGTGAAATAGAGCAGAAGACAGTCAAACACAAGAACACAAGATATAAGGAGGAAACCCAATGTGGGTGAAAACCCCCTGCTACAATTCGTCTCTATCTTCCTTTTAATTAGAAACTTCTCTTTACAATGTTTTGTACCGGTGCAGACTTACCAGTACATAGGCTGCAACCTGTAGAGAGCTACAACTCTCTCTCGTTCTCCAGCTTTCCTGGAAGGGAGCTGCAACCCCCTTAGTTCTTGTCCTAGCCTTGAGATACTAGTACGCAAGTTCCTACCTGCAGAAGGCTGCAACCTTCTCTTTGCTTTTAGGGACCTCGTTTCATTAATTTTCAAACTGGATCCACAAGTAACATCAATCAAACATCAAGAATTTCTGCATCAACCAAACTTCTTTTCACCAATCAAAGTTGAATCAAATAAACCCTTCTCTAACCGCTGTAACCAGAACACAGTAACTGTAACCAAACACCAAATTCTAAACCTAGAATAATGTAGAAATAAACAGAAGCAGCTAGAGCATAAATCAAGATATGTACGCTACTTCACTATTCAGAACCCTACGTGTATACACTTCTATAGCTCAACCAACCTGCATATACGCTTCTTTCACTTACAGAAAAAGCCTGTATACGCGCCTGCACTTCACTGAACCTGCGTACAGATCTATAAAGGATAATTCATTCTTTTAAACATTCAGTCATTAGTTAACCCAGATTATCAGATTTATAGATCAAGTGTGCGCCACATATAACAGATCAAAATCATACAGAGATACCAATGTTCAAGCCTTGAGATTTTGATCCATCAATAGACCTTACCCTTCTTGTGCTCAGGTTCCTCCTTCCTTTAGATCCAGATCTACACCATAATCCAATCACCAGTATTCCAAATCCAGCACAATATCAGATATTCAATAATTTAGATGGTATTCTTGCCTAATGATCTCCTCCTTCTTTTATAGTGCTAGGCCTTTTTCAATACCAAGGTCCAAAACCATAACAAAACAATACCAAGGGCCCAATACTTGG
This sequence comes from Pinus tabuliformis, assembly GCA_031772625.1. Taxonomy (NCBI): domain Eukaryota; kingdom Viridiplantae; phylum Streptophyta; class Pinopsida; order Pinales; family Pinaceae; genus Pinus; species Pinus tabuliformis. The sequence continues at coordinate 1,345,382,821 of CM062817.1, forward strand.
GATCAGCACACTTGTCGAGAAACCATGGTCCAAAACCATAGGTTCAAATACCGAGGACTAACTACCACAGACTAAAAGTAAGTTCTCCAACATATACGCGCTTTTCCTTGCATGAAAGTGCATGTATACGCATACACGCCTTTGAAACGTCAAACCCGCGTGTATATGCGTCTTTGTCTAGATGAACCTGCGTATATGTCTTTTCCTTCACTCTGAAAGCCTGGAATGAGATCTGTTACCAAAGAGAGTTTCCATTAAGGACAACACCTGTGTCATAGCTCCAAACATGTGCCATAATGCCAACAATCTCCCCCTTTGGACTTGATGGCAACCAAAAATCCTCAAAGTCATTCTCCCCCTTTGTCAACAAGGGCAAAGCATTGTGCTCCCCCTGAGTACATGCTGAAATTTTTCTGCCCTTCTGTGCTGACCATGCTCCCCCTGACTGTAGGCAAGATCTGCAAAAGATGTTCTTCAAGAAGAACCATGACTTATACATTACAAAAGACCTTCCTATCATCGAAAGACTCAATACATACATCCATCACCCAACCAAGTGGGGATCATTAGAAAATTACATATGACAACCAAGTTCATTACATGTTCATCCCAGGCATAGTGGGGAAACCAAGATAGGCTGTTACATGACCTTGACACCATAAAAGAGATACCACAAAAAATATACATGACATAGAGACGAAATATCTAGAACAAGACTTATGAAAGTCACCAATAACTGATAGCAGCAGCATCTGTCAATCACAAATCAGATCAGTAACCAATATTTCCTTCTATTCTCCCTCTGCCTCTGCTCCACCTAAAACCAACAACAACTGTGAACTAGAACCAAAAGCTTCTAAGATAATGTCAACAATGCATTATTAGAATATTATCGACTCCCCCTGAACCTGTGTCAGATGGTCTCTGTCAGACCCATATCAGACTCTCTTCAACCAGAGGCTGTCCTTGCTGATTTTCTTCAGAACTTCATATACGCGACTGTCTCTGCACAAACTGGCGTATGTACACGGATCCTCCTCATTCAACTCGCATACACCCATTTTTCTCTGAAACAGACATGATTTAACAGCAAGATGATGCATCAACTACTCCCAGCTTCTGTCTGTGGTATTCAGATGTCTCTCTGGGCAGTGGTTTGATGAGAATATCAGCAACTTGTTCCTTACAAGGAACATACTCCAATTTGACCTTTTGTTCCAACACTTGTTCCTGGAGAAAGTGATACTTGATCGGTCTTTGCTTGGTCTTTTAATGCATGACTGGGTTCTTTGAAATGCTGATTGCACTTGTATTATCACATAAGATGGATATAGGTGGTGTACAAGTGATTTGAAAATCCTACAAGGTCTGCATCATCCAAAGAAGTTGAGTGCAGCAAGATGCAGTAGCCACATATTCCACTTCAGCTGTAGATAAAGCAATCGAACTTTGTTTCTTGCTCAACCAAGATACTAATCTGGAACCCATAAAGAATGCACCAGCACTTGTGCTCTTCCTATCATCCATGCTTCCGACCCAATCTGCATCTGTGTAAGCATGAAGTGTGAGATCTATATCTCTAGGATACCATAAGCCATAGTTTTGAGTTCCTTGAAGGTACTTGAAGATTCTCTTGACTGCCTGAAGATGAGTTTCCTTTGGATTTGCCTGAAATCTTCCAACTATTCCCATTACATGCATGATGTCTGGTCGGGTACCTGTCAAATAAAGTAGACTTCCAATCATAGATCTGTAGGTTGGTTGATGCACTGCTGCTGATTCATCATTTGCACTGAGGCTGCATCCTGTGACCATGGGGGTACATACTGGTTTTGCATCTTCCATGCCATATTTCTTCAAAATCTACTTAAGATACCTGGTTTGAGACAAGAAGATACCGCCTTCATTTTGTTGGATTTGTAATCCAAGAAAATATGCCAGTTCTCCAAGCAAAGACATTTCGAATTCTTTCTACATCACCAAGGCAAAGCTTTGACTCATAGCTTCTTCATTGCCACCAAAGACAATATCATCTACATACACAACAAGTATTAGCAATTTGTCATTTTCAATTTTTATGTAAAGATTGCTATCTGCTGATCCCTTTGAAAAACCTTGTTGATGAAGATATTTGTCCAGATGGTAGTACCAAGCCCTTGGAGCCTGTTTAAGACCATAGAGAGCCTTTTTTAGTCTACATACAAGATTTGGATCATTCCCAAGGATGAAACCATCTGGTTTCTCAATGTACACTTCTTCTTCTAAGTCCCCATTCAGAAAGGCTGATTTCACGTCCATTTGAAAAACTTTGAACTTCTGAAAGCTTGAGAGAGAAAGGAACATTTGGATGGCCTCAAGTCTAGCAACAGGAGCAAAAGTTTCTTCAAAGTCTATTCCTTCTTGTTGAGCATACCCTTTACACACAAGTTTGGCCTTGTTTCTAATTACTTCCCCGTTTTCATTCAACTTATTTTTGAAGATCCATTTTGTCCCTATGACATTCTTATCTTTTGGTCTAGGAACCAACTCCCAAGTGTTGTTCTTTTCGATGTGCTCAAGTTCTTCATCCATTGCCTTGACCCAGCATTCATCTTTGCATGCCTCTCTTACATTTTGTGGTTCAGTGGAGGAGAGTAATGCCAAATAGCTTGAGGCTTCTGCAATTGTTCGTCTTGTTTGTACACCTGCTTCTTTTTGCCCCAAAATTTGAGATTCTGGATGATTCTTCTGAATGTACCTGGATGGAGTCTTCTCTTCTATCCTTATTTTTTCCTCAGGTGCCTCTTGATGTTCTTCTTCATCATTTGTCTGATTTGGAGAGTAGTCTTCATCCTCTTCGATATTTTCATGATTTACTTGCCTAGGATGTATCCTTTTTCATCAACCACTACATCAATGCTGTCAACAATTCTTCCAAGTCTTTTATTGTAACACTTATATGCTTTGCTATGGGGAGAATAACTAAGGAGAATGCCTTCATCTGCTCTAGGTTCAAGTTTGCCAAGCTGTTCATCAGTATTCTTAATATAGCATTTGCTTCCAAAAATTTTGAAATTCTTTACTGAAGGAGTCTCACCATACCAGAGCTCGTGAGGAGTTTGAGTGTTGTTCACTCGAACATTTGTATTGTTGAGAATAATAACCACAACAAATTCAGCTTCACCCCAGAAGGTTGCGAGAGTTCCAGACTCATCAAGCATAGCACGAGCCATTTGTTGTATCGTTCTGTTCATCCTTTCCACCACTTCATTTTGCTAAGGAGTCCTAGCTGTAGAGAATTACCTTCTTATTCCATGTTCTTCACAGAATTCAAAAAATTCATTTGAGGTAAACTCCCCACCTTTGTCAGACTTGAGGCACTTAATTTTGTGATCTGATTCGTTTTCGGCCAAAGCTTTGAAGGATTTGAATTTTTCGAATGCTTCGTCTTTGTGCTTCATAAGTCCTAACCAAACCATCATGGAGAAGTCGTCAATGAATAATATAAAGTATTCTTCTCCTCGAGGTGACCTTGTCCTAAAGGGACCACACACTTCTGTATGGACTAGCTCAAGAGGCCTGCTAGTTGATCCTTCCTTTTCAGGGAAGTTAGTTCTGGTTTCCTTACCAAACTGACATGATTTGCATATTATGTTGTCTGGAATTTTGATATCTGGAAGACCACAAACTGCCTGATATTGGCATGCTTTCCTTATTTGTGAAAAGCTTAGATGCCCCAACCTCCGATGCCATAACTAGTGTTCATCATCCTTGCTCAAATAGCATTGTTGTTTTCCTTCTTCAAATATGTATAAATTATTTGGAGTTCTTCTACCTTTGATCATTGTTTTTCATGTATCAAGATCACGAACACTACATCCATTTGATCAAAATATTACCTCCGTTCCTTGATCGCACATCTGACTGACACTCAGAAGATTATGCTTCAAGCCATCAACATAGAAAACATTTCCAGCTTTGACCTTTTCTTTCAACTGAGTTGTGCCTTTTCCTTTTATGGCTGCAGGGGTATCATTTCCAAAAGAAACTTTCTTTCCCTTTTCTAAAGCAGTATATGATTCAAGTTTTTCTTTACCACCTGTCATATGCTTCGAACATCCACTGTCGATGTACCATAGATTTTCTTGTCCCTCTGCATAAAAAGCTATCCCACATCTTTCTAGTTGTGGTTCCTTTACTCTCCATGTTCTGGTGCTTGAGGCTTGTTCCTTTGTTTGCCAAAACCTACTCCTGCATTCAGAATCTTCATGACTGAAGTTATTACAAATAGAACATTCAATTTCATTTTCAAGTGCCTTAAAGTTGTTATAGGTCCTTTTCATAATCCCAGTCATACTTCTTTGTTTTTTAGCTTCTCTAGTCCTGATTGCCTTATAGGCAACACATTGAGCTGCTTTGTGACCAAAGTTATGGCAGGAGAAACATTGGCCATTGAAGAAACTTCTGCGATTATCAAATCTACCAGCCAAATGATTGTAATTTCTATTGTCATCCATTCTTGAAGCAAATTGAGAAGTTTTTACCTGTGGCTGGTTGTAGCTTTTGTTCATCCTTAAGATGGATTGCCCCTCGTAGTCTTTGTTTGTTCTTGATGTAATTCGTCCCTGTTTTACCTGATGATCTCCATTGGGCTTTTGCTCATTCCTCCTTGCTGCATCAAGATAACTCTTTGAGGTGGATGCTTGAGATGTTTCTCCATTATAACCTAGACCTGTCATGATTAGTGGAGAACGTTGTACATTGATAATCTCATCCAGAGTTTCAGATCCTTTAACAAATTTAAGATTAAGAGACTTTGTTTTCTCAATTTATTTTCTAAGGCCAACAATTTCACATTCTAACTTCTCAAGAAATTTTTCTTTTTCATCAAGTTGAAATTGCAGAGTATCAATGATCACATTCTTTTCTTCTAAACATGTCTTGAGTCTAGAAATCTCTTCATAAAAGCTATCCAGATCTATATCATCCATGTAATCATCATCTTCAAAAGCCATTAAAAGTTTATAGTCATTACCTCGTTCATCTTCATCACTATTTGATAGCCCATCACTGTCTTCATGAGTGTAGTAGCTTTTCTTATTTGCATTCTGTTTCTTGTTCCATCTAACAGGTTCCTTTCCCTTGTCAATCTTATCCTTATGAGGACATTTGGCAGCATAGTGACCTACTCTTCCACAATCAAAGCATTTGAAAGGTAACTTAACTCTTAATGTTCCAGTACCCCGTTGAAGATTTCTGACAAAAATTTGATTCATCTTCTTCTTCTGACACGTGTCTTGACTAATAATACTCTCCTTTGCCTGAAGCCTTGAGGGAAGCTTCTCTCCTATCTGATGGACCTCCTTTCCTCATTTCATAAGCAATTAGAATTCCGTGCAGCTGTGACATTTTAAGATTTTTTAGATTATCTTTTTCTTCTATTGCAGAAACTTTAGATTCAAACCTAGGGGACAAAGAGCTTAGAACTTTTTCAACCACAACAGCCTCTTTTGTTTCTTCACCCAAAATTTTCATACAATTAACAATCTCATCTACTCGAAGAAAAAACTTAGCCACACTTTCATCATTATACATCCTGAGATTTTCATACTGAATCCTGAGAGTTTGAAGTTTTGCTCGTTTTACCTGATCATCTCCTTCATAGCTCAGAACAATCTTGTCCCACATCTCTTTTGCAGATTTAAACTGCATTACCTTGATAAATTCTGATTGAGATAGGCATCCTAATAGAGTATTGACCGCCTTTGCATTTGTTTCATATTTCTTCTTCTCAGTCGAATCTGTAAGAGTTGCTGATGGAAAAGTATACCATGTATCTATGATATCCCAGACTTCTGTGCCAAGAGATTGAAGATAGGCAGTAACTCTTACCTTCCAATAAATGAAGTTTGCCCCATCAAAAATCGGTGGCCTGATTGATGCTTCCCTCTCATAGTCGCTCATGATGAAAGATCTTTCTTCAAGCGATCAAGCTTCTTTTGAAGAACCTGCTCTGATACCAATTGTTGGAAATAATACTGAGAGGGGGGGTAAAGTAGTATTATTAAATCAAATATTTTCTTTTTAAACTTCAGATCATATACGCTACTTCAGTTAATAAAAACCACGTATATATGCAACTACAGATAAAGAAACCCGTGTATATAAAGCAGACTTATTACTTGATTTATCTTTTAGATATCAGTCATTAATTTGTGAATCAGAAGCAATTAAATAGTACCAGAAACAATGAAATAGAGCAGAAGACAGTCACACACAAGAACACAAGATATAAGGAGGAAACCTAATGTGGGTGAAAACCCCCTGCTGCAATTCGTCTCTATCTCCCTTTTAATTAGAAACTTCTCTTTACAATGTTTTGTACTCGTGCAGACTTTACCAGTACGCAAGCTACAACCTGCAGAGAGCTACAACTCTCTCTCGTTCTCCAGCTTTCCTGGAAGGGAGCTCCAACCCCCTTAGTCCTTGTACTAGCCTTGAGATACTAGTACGTAGGTTCCTACCTGTAGAAGGCTGCAACCTTCTCTTTGCTTTTAGGGACCTCGTTTCATTAATTTTCAGACTGGATCCACAAGTAACATCAATCAAACATTTCACCAATCAAAGCTGAATCAAATAAACCCTTCTCTGACCGCCGTACCCAGAACACAGTAACTGTAACCAAACACCAAATTCTGAACCCAGAACACTGCAGAAATAAAATAGAAGCAGCTAGAGCATAAATCAAGATATGTACACTACTTCACTATTTAGAAACCTGCATGTATATGCTTCTGTAGCACAACCAACCTGCGTATACGCTTCTTTCACTTACAAAAAAAGCGTGTATATGCACCTGCACTTCACTGAACCTACGTATAGATCTATAAAGGACAATTCATTCTTTTAAACATTCAGTAATTAGTTAACCCAGATTATCAGATTTATAGATCAAGTGTGCGCCACATATAACAAATCAAAATCATACAGAGATACCAATGTTCAAGCCTTCAGATTTTGATCCATCAATAGACCTTATCCTTATTGCGCTTAGGTTCCTCCTTCCTTTAGATGCAGATCTACACCATAATCCAATCACCAGTATTCCAGATCCACCACAATATCAGATATTCAATAATTCAGATGGTATTCTTGCCTAATGATCTCCTCCCTCTTTTATAGTGCTAGGCCTTTTTCAATACCAAGGTCCAAAACCATAACAAAGCAATACCAAGGGCCCAATACTTGGGATCAACACACTTGTCAAGATACCATGGTCCAAAACCATAAGTTCATATACCGAGGAGTAACTACCACGGACCAAAAGTAAGTTCTCCAACATATATGCACTTTTCCTTGCATGAAAGTGCGTGTATACGCATATGTGCCTTTGAAACGTAAAACCCACGTGTATACACGTCTTTTTCTAGATGAACCTGCGTATATGTCTTTTCCTTCACTCTGAAAGCCTGAACTGAGATCTGTTACCAAAGAGAGTTGCCATCAACGACAACACCTATGCCATAGCTCCAAACCTGTGCCATAATGCCAACATACAGTACATAAAGTATATGGGAATGCTCTCACTATGTGGTTTTGCATTAGACAGCGCTTATACGGATTGGGCCTCCATGTACTTTTGGGTATATATGGGAGGACAACACTAGGTTTCTATCCATCCTTAGGTAACTGAGTCAGGCACCTTGTACACTGTGATACACCGAAAACAACATTCGGGGAGATTGCCTACCCGTAGTTCTTGGTTCGCCAGGAGGTATTTTGTAGTTCATAGTTGCTTGGTAAACCTTTTCCCTAGATTATCCATCTTTTATTTTGTTATGTTACTTTGATTAAAATAAATTTAGTTGACCATGAATAACATCCTCCACGCTCACTCCTTATCTGATCTTAGGTTGAAACATATGGCAACAAATCCGAAGTCCATTGATTAAGGAATTTCTTTTCATGGGAATCCTAGTCCTTTTCCTCCTTTTGGAAATATTGGTGCTCCATATCTGGCTACATTGTCCCTTCCGGGATTTACCATTGGATTTCTAATATGGTTGTTTTCAACCCCCTTGGTTCAAAATGTTGTGATTTCTTCGCAATTGAGTACACCTCCAACTGGACAAAATCAACCTCCAGTTGATCCTAAAGTTGACCCTTTGCCTTCTTCCTCGGTTGGTTCTTCCTCCTCTTCTTCTTCTTCACCTGGTGAAAGTATCAATACTAGTAACCAGGTGGCTAAGAAGAAGAAGAAAGGGAAGAAGAAGAAGAAGAAGAAGAAAATTCAGCAGAGGGGAAACCAAGTAACCACTGCTTTGAATGAAACATCTGATGAGAAACCATCTGTCAACCCTCACAAAGTTTGATATCCATGCAAACTTTGTGCGGGAGATCATCTTCTTCGAAATTGTCCTGATATTCCTTAGATCTTAGAAGAATGGTCTTCTCATTCACATCATCCTGTGTCATCAACTTCTAGAGATCATGTTGGTGATACACCATCAACTAGTGGTAGTAAAGTTCATGGAAGGAAGGGTAAAGTTATGTTTACCTATAGGTTATGTGAAGGGAATCACCCCATTCACCTTTGTCCCTATCTGGATGAAGCCAAAAAAGTGTTGGATAACTTTCCCGATTCACCTCAATGACTTCCATTTGGTTACAAGAAGCTCTCCCTAAATCCTTCGCTAGTTAATGAATTGACTGATAAAAATCAACCGTTGGTCAAAACCACTCTCTCTGAAAGTGAATACTATGAGTCTATACCTGACCCAAATCAATAGGTCGAGGTAAAAATTGACCTGATTTCACCTTCAGTTAATCGTACCTTTCCCGAAGAGAGTGAGTACGATACTGCTTAGGTTCTTTTTGTTTCTTTAGATTCGAATGAGCTTGGGAGAAATCCTCCTGTTCCATCAAGACAGGAGGAAAATCCTCTCGTTCTCGTAACTCAAGGGGTTAATTCTCTTGTTCTTACAGTACCCCCTCCAAGTAGTCTAGTCACTTCTTTTTGATTAGAATCGACTAGCAGGATTTTGTCTTCCTTCTTATGTGCCTTTCCAGATCATAGAATAGGTTTGTAATATGATTTTATCTGGCAATATTATAGATTAAGGTGCATCTATGAGTATCCTTTCCTCAACTTCTTGGCAAGTGCTCGGTTCACCGCCACTTGTGCTAGTTACTTAGAATTTGTTGGCTTTTAACAGAGGAACAAGTCAACCATTAGGGATCATTTATTTGAATGTGATGGTAGTTTGAGGACCTTTATATTACAATTTACTTCTTGGGTGTGGCTATGTTTATGACATGGGAGCTATTGTTTCAACACTCTTTTGAGTGATGTGTTTCCCGCATGAAGGCAGAATTGTCATCGTTGACCAGCTTCGATTTCCCGGTCCAAATATGGCTTCCAGTCAACCATCTTCCCTAAATGGTCCTTTTGTACCAATCGTATAATCCCTGCCATGGGTTAATTATGTGGCAACCCGTTCCATGCCTACATCAACTAACACTCAATTCAATGATGTTGTACATTACGTACTAGGGGCATTGGAACCAGATCTCTCTTTCTATTCTCCAATCTAATGAGAACCTCTTGGAAGTCATGATCTCTTATGGGTCGTGAACAAAGGATATGAGGATGGTTCTTTCACTGTGTCAACTTCATTAAAAAATGAAACAGGTTCATGAGGATAGTTCTATTACTGTGTCAACCTCATTAAAAAATGAAACAAGGAATCTAAGCAGAGTTCCTTGTCTTGTGTGAAGCTCATTAAAAAATGAAACAAGGTCCCTTGGACTAAAATTCCAAGTTGAGTCTTTGATTAGATCTCCTAAAATCACAGTCGAGTCTTTCACTTGATCTCGTAAAAGAACCTTCATTCCATCCACCTGATAAGCCCCAAGTAGTCTACTTAGGTGAATGTAATGAAGCTTCGGGGGCATGCACCTAGTGGTAAAGTTAAGTTTCCTTGTAGGTTATGTGAAGGGAATCACCCCATTCACCTTTGTCGCTATCTGGACGAAGCCAGGAAGGTGTTGGATAACCATCCTACTTCACCGCGGCCACGTCCATATGGTTATAGGAGACTCTCCCTTTCATCATGTTGGGGCCACGTAAACCAATCTCAAGCATAGTTTTTCATTTCAAGCTTTTGTAAAAATGAAACTGAATCCAAGCATAGTTTGTCGTTTCAAGGTTGTGTAAACATGAAACTAAATCCAAGCATAATTCCACATGGTTTAAGCTTGTGTAAAAATGAATCCATTTCCATTTTTAACCCTCGTGATTGTCATTTTATCAGCCTTTTTCGTCAGATAAGCCTTGTTTTTTTTCATCCCATCACCACCATCCCTTTGGCTGATCACACGCTTTCACTTGGTTGTTTTACCCTTTTTGAGGAATAGTTGCAATGAGTGGTCTTATTAGCTAGCCTCTTCACATAAATCAACATGTTTTGAGAAGTTCCAACATTGCTAGAACCAGTTTCTATCCTTGACACCACTCGTTCCTCAAAGTGGAGTCCTCTTTAAGCTCTTTTTAGACTCTCGAAATATGAAACAATTATCGAGCGCTTGTCCTTTTAAGCTCATTAACGGATTGGAAACGACATCTACTCAGTATAAGTTTAACCCTTTTCTGGACTAAGATAGATTATTTATGAAAAAGGAATGCGTTGACCGAACATGGTCAATAGGTATCTCTCTTGTATAGTTTTACGCTTTTTCAGGCTTGAGAGATTAATTTATGAAAAAGAACATGTGGAGTTTTCTTTTTGTACCTTTTCAAACTATCTGAACATGAAAAGGACTTAGTTATCTTTGTCATTAAACTCATTAAAACATCAAAGAGTGACAAAATTGTCCATCTAGACAAGATCGAGTTTCACCTTCGCTGGACTCGTTAAAACATCACATAGCGATGGATTCACCCGAAGGGTGAAATTATACAACAAGCATATGTTATCCTCCTCAAGCTTGATAAAAATAAAGAGGTACTAGTTAGCAATGACTGGGGAAAATGGGAAAAAGGGGAAAACCACTTTATGGTAGCAAGATGCTCTTGAACATGACACTTTCACTCCATCACCGTGAATATTTGGGTTGGGTTATCTGCTTGATGGTTATCATACCATTGGTCTATCGTACCATCCATCACTTTTTTTTGGGTTAGTGATACCAATTCATTTCAGTGTCACCAACATGTTCAAGAGAAGTCATTCAATCTTCATCCTTTGCAATACCATAAACCTTCACTTTCATGACCGCCATTCCTGAACCTTTTGTCATCAATCAAATTCCATCTCTAAAATCACTACACTCATTTCATGTCGTTGATGTGGGATACATCAAGACCCTCCTGCGATGAGTCGCTTATTGTCAACATCAACACATTATCCAAGAAGTTGACTTAGAAACACGCTTTCAGTACCTTGAGGCTTGCATGCATCAATGTAGGTTTCTCACTTCCAGGGATAGGAATAAATCAGTGGCCTTTGACCGAAAGAATTTGTACGGTGTTTGAAATCAAATCGTCCATTCACACCATGCAGAATGTACTGTAGTACCTTGAGGATCATTATCATTATAGGTGATTTCTCTCGCATCTGTTAACAACTTACATCATTGGCTAGTAATCTGATGGTGTCTTCCCATGTTCGACTTCAGATCACATATTCACATGGTTAGACTCATACTTGAGTGAACGATTAAACGAGATAGAAGACCCCGGATCTAGTTTTAACCATCTGGGTTGCGATTTCAGCAGTACTAAATCATATGTACAATGGCTTTACATTGATGGTCATTCTGATCATGGGTCTATATCTGTAGACGACTGTTTATGTACATGTAATGGAATTTTATAAGTTGAGCATGGTTATGCCTTCCCTTAGCAATTCATGTAAAATTAAATATCATGATATATGTATTGTAATTGATGCATGTCACCTTCCACTTCGATACCTCCTCATCACATCGTAAAGCATTTCATTTGACATTGGAATTTCTCCAACTTCATGATTTAGGGGGCAGCTGTTACAGATCCATTTGGGCACATAAACCCCATCATCTAGATCAGTGTTTTAGGGCTCATCAAACCCTAATTTCAGTTGCTAAATGCCCTAAACAAGTCACCCTTTTGAATGTGTCCTTCCTAGATAGTTTCATGACTTGAAGACATCCAGAAATAGCCTCTAAAGGGACCAGCACAGGTAATCCCTTGTAAAGGTGCACTACAAAGCAGTTGAGTCCACTTCCAGGATGCTCTGCAGAGCACTTAGGCTTCCTTTCACCTGCACTGGGTGATATTGAGCAAAATTCACATAGCATTTGGTGAATATTATTATCTTTTGGAGTCATCTAGAAGGTTCCCTCACTTATCAACACCTATGAGCTCAAAAATGGATGAGGAATGAGTTAAGATGCATCCTATCCTCCAATCCCTTCCTCCATGGAACTAATTCTAAATATGTAAGGCCATTTAATGGCACCATTTATGACAAAAACTCCTTGATCTTCCTATAAATTTACCACTCATCTAAGTGATCAGGGGCTAGACTATGTTGAATTGTAAGGAGATAATGTTGCTATGAGATTTGACTTTCAAGCAAGTATTGTAATGCTACAAGTTTGTCATGCTTTTGATGTGATGTGGATGGGATCCAAGCTGGAGGAATGGCTTTGAATCAGACACTAATGGTTGTATTTCCTTCTTCTATTTAATAAAGTGTTTGAACCTTTTTCCCATATGTTTGTATTCTTTCATAATGCTTATATGTGTGAATTGTATCTGATTCCTTTCACTTATATTCAATAGATCATGTTCTTTGATCGATTCTTTGTTTTCTATTGTGTTTACAGGTACTTCTCAAGCATATTAAGTACAGGATGGGGCGACATGATCGATACAAGGGAGATGAGAGGAAAGAGGAACTACAAGTAGGTCTTCTCATCTTCTCATCTTATCTATTGCTTATAGGAAAAGTCTAAAACACTTTAAACTGTTGTTCTAGATACAACTACTTATCTAGGGAATTAGTATTTATCCGTGGATAACAAATTCTCCAAATTTAAGTTAAGTTTCCTTGTATATTTCATGACTTGAAGACACCAAATTCTCCAAAACACATATAGACCACAGATCATTCAAACATTGGATATAGGTGAAGGGGAGGATGCTTTGAATTTGAATGATGATCAGCCTGAGTTAGTGTTTGGCCCTGATGTAAATGGAACCCATTAGCAAGGGGGTATCCCTCCTTTCTACATTAGTTTGAACATTCATGACAAAATATTACATAATGCTGTGCTAGACTCAAGAGCATCCCATAACTTAATTCCGAAGACACTCATGGAGAGTCTAAACTTAGATATCACCAAACCATATAAGGACCTATTTTCCTTTAACCCTATCCATGTTAAATGCCTGGGCCTGATCAAGGATTTGTGTGTAACTCTAGTCTAGTGCCCAGCAAAGAGTATTGTGATGGACATAGTAGTTGATGACATCCCACCCAGATATGGAATGATGTTATCTCACTCGTGGGGATCAAAATTACAGGGATCTTTACAGTTAGATATTTCATATGCCACCATCTTTGTTTTTGGTCAACAAAGAAAACTTTATAGAGAGACCTTGAAGAAATACATGGTGACCAGTGTAGAAAAACCTTAGGATTTCCCTATATACTCCATGCATTTTGATATGGACTCTTTCTTCTTGTATAGTTCAAACCATCACAAAAACGAAACCACAACTGTAGAACAAAAATACAAAACACTTGACAGTGAAAACATTTTTCATGAATCACTATGGCATTTGGATTTTGATGGATCTGTGAATAGACTAGGAGCAGGTGCAGGAGTGTGGATTCACAACATGGAGAATAATCATTCTGAAGGTCATGCATTTAGGTTAAATTTTAAATGCACAAATAACATGGCAGAATATGAAGCTATAATCTTAGGATTACAAATGGTTAGAAAACTTGGAGCCAAGAGAGTTTCTATAATGGGAGACTCAGAATTGATTATTAAACAAATCAAAGGTGAATACTCTGTAAATAATCCTAGACTGAGCCAATATAGAGAGACTGTCCTAGATTTGATCAAATACCTTCTGGAAATAGAGTTTGTTGCCATTCCCAGGAAACAGAATATGCAAGCCCACAATCTGGCCACTTTTGCTAGTACCTGCAAACTGCCTTTTCAGCCCAACCACTAGTACAGTGTAGAAGTGAGACATAGGCCTGTCATACCTGAAAATTTGAAATATTGGAAGATTTTCTCATAGGATTCCCAAATTTATGATTTTATGAATGCTGAAGATGAGTTTCAGAATTGTAATATAGATACAGATTGCACAATAGACAATGACATAGATAGTGTGATAGATGTAAATATTTTAGATACTAATTTCACTATACTAGAAATAGACAATTTAGAAAATGTAGAAATAGAAGAAATATTGAATGATGATCCTGAAATTCTAAACCTTAAAAATATTTTTTTGCCTAAGGGATTAGTGCCCTTAGAAGATTTGTTTGATTCTAATGATGTAGCTAGGAAACCAAAATGGAGCTTTTAAGAGCAGATATAGAAGAACGTAACATAGGAACTGAAGAAAAACCTAAACTCATTAAAATATCAAAAACCTTACCTCTAGATGAGAAGGTTAAATACATAAATATGTTTAAAGAGTTTCAAAATGTGTTTGCATGGAGTTATGAAAACCTAAAGTCTTATGAAACCAACATAATTCAACACAAGATACCTATCAAAGAAGATCATAAACCTTTTAAATAGAAACGTAGGAGAATTAATGCAATTCTTATGCCATCTATTGAGAAGGAGGTAAAGAGAATCTATGATGCCCAAATCATAGCCCCCATTAGATATTCAGGTTGGGTCTCAAACAGTCACTACTAGGAAGAAAACAAGAGAAATCAGACTCTGCATTGATTTTAGAGATCTGAACAAGGTATCATTAAAAGACAATTATCCTCTCCCAAAAATGGACCATATTCTTCAGAGGGTGGTAGGTTCATCTAGAATTTCATTTCTTGATGGATTTTCTGGATACAACCAAATCTTAGTTCAACCAAAGGACCAGGAAAAAATTGCATTTACTACTCCTTGAGGTAATTTCATGTATTTGAAAATTACTTTTGGATTAATGAATGCAGAAACAACATTTCAAAGAGCTATGGATATAGCTTTTGCTAAAGAAATCCATGACTTCCTAGTTGTTTACCAAGATGACATCACAATCTTTTCTAAATCTGATAATGAACATCTAGATCATCTGATAAGAGTTTTCATTAAATGCAGAAAATTTGGGATTTCCTTAAATCCAAAAAAGACACTCTTTGGTCTAGAAGATGGTTAACTCTTGAGACATATAATATCCAAATATGGAATTAGAATAGATCTTGCTAGAATAGAGGTAATATTGATCATCACCCATCCTAGAAACATCAAAGAATTATAGTCATTTTTAGGAAAAATAATTTTTCTTAGGAGATTCATTTCAAATTTATCATAATTGATTAGAGAACTAACTAACATGTTAAGAAAAGATTCAACACTTAAATGGATAGTGGAAGCTAAACAGTCTTTTCAGGCCATCAAACAAACCCTTACCAAAACTCCAGTCCTTATAAGTCATGAGTTCCAAAAAGATTTTATATTTTTTTCTTTTGCTTCAGAAAATATTATTGCAGCAGTCTTGTTGCAAAAAAATGATCAAGGATATGAACAACCCATTGCATTTTTCAATAAATCTTTAAGAGATGCAACATTAAAATACAACATAATGGAAAAGCAGGCATTAGCTTTAGTGAAAGCTATTAAATATTTTATAGAATACATCTTGTATTCACACATCATTGCTTATGTTCCAAATTTAGTAGTAAAGGACATTTTGACACAACATGGGCCTGAAGGGAAAAAAGGAAAATGGATTGCCACTATTTTGGAATATGACATAGAAATAAAGCCTTCTAAACTTATCAAAGGCCAAGGTTTAGCCAAACTCATGGCTGAATCAAACTGTCAGGCCCTAGATATAAATTTCATTGGTGCCCTTGATGATCAGGAAGAGATGGCAACTCCAAAAATCAGTAAACCTTTTACAGATTCACCTTTGTATATAGATATCATATTTGTCTCACTAAACTTACAAGCTCCTCCTAGTTTATCTAGAACTAAACCTAGATTTTTGAAAATTAAATCAATGAGATATTGTATCATAGATAATACTTTATTTTAGAAAGATAATGGTGGTATTTTATTAAACTGTTTACTGAAAGATGAAACTGATAAAATTATGGAAGAATTTCATGTAGGAGATTATGGAGGACACTTGTATTGGAAGACTACTGTTGAAAAATTTCTGAGGGTTGGTTTTTACTAGCCCACTCTTTTTGCAGATGTTAAGAAACATGTGACCTCCTGTCATAAATGTCATATATTTGAGGGAAAAAGAAATCTATTACCTTTACCTCTCAAACCTATCTCCATAGAAGTGTCATTTCAACATTGGGGTTTATACTTCATTAGAGAAATTCACCTAGCCTCCTCGGTCCAACATAAATGGATTTTGACAGCCAATAAGTACTTTACCGAATGGATAGAAGCCATCCCTTCTAGAAAAGCTACAGAGTTTTTCATTATCTCATTCCTAGAAAACAATATCTTGTTAATATTTGGATGCCCCCAAAATCTCATTACTGATAATGCATTTGCCTTTAAATCCAAGAAAATAGTATACTTTTGTAACAAATAGTGCATCACCCTTACCCATTCCACTACCTATTACCCTCAAGGTAATGGACTTGCAGAATCCTCTAACAAAAGCCTTGTCAATATCATTACGAAATTACTGGAAGACAACAAAAAGATATGGAACAAAAAGTTGGTCAATGCCTTATGGGCAGATAGACTAACTACCAAAAAGTCCATTGGTGCATCGCCCTATCAGTTAGTATATAGAATGGATGTTGTTTTTCCATCCTCTTTGGGAGTGTCGGTGATGATGATTATCTAGGAGTTGCAGTAGAACCAAATGATATCTAGAGGAGGATAAATCAAACAATACACTTGCAACAAACAAGAGAAGAAGTCTATGTCAAATCACAAGTAATATAGGATAAAATCAAAAAGATTTCTGATAAAAAGTCTAAAGCCGATGAATTTTACATAGGTGAAAAAGTACTTAAGTGGGATTCTAGAAGGGAAGACAAGGGAAAACATGGAAAATTTGATTTTCTGTAGCAAGGACCTTATGTCATTTATGGTTACAGAGGTAACAATGCAATTTTCTTGAGAGAGTTAGATGGGACATATCTACCAGAAGGACCTGTCAATGGTAGAATGTTGAAGCATTACTTTTCCACAGATTAACAATAGTTCACTTTACTTTACTCATTGTATATAACATTGTAGAGTTTAGATTGGATTGGATGGGGATATTTTGAAGTTGAAGCCTGGAGAGAAGGCCCTAAGCTTTGAAGGGTTCACCATCATAAGTATGAATAAAGCAGAATCACAGAAGAATAGTTTACAAGGTAACTTTAGTCACAATTTCAAAGGCTACTAATCTTAAAGTTCTTGACATTTCACCAGGAAATGTCATCCCCATGTGGAGCCACTGTTAGGGTCTTATAATAATAGGATTCATAATTTTTTAATTGGCTATGGTTAGTCTTGTAATATTGTACATACTTTTGCTTTCTGCAAAATGTCTTCCATATTAAAAAATAAAAAATGTAAAGAGGGTATGTCCTAAAAGAATAATCAAAGGACAAAAAGAAAGACAAAAAGATAAAAAAAAAAAAGTGAAAAATATGAACCCCAAAAAGAAATAAAACAGGTATTGAAAGTGTGCAAATTCAAGTGCCACTACTTTTTACTTTACCATGCAAAATAAGGTTGTGTGTAGATTGTTAAAAATGCCACAATCCATGATGGTCAAACAACTTATTCTTGACTCATTCATGTTTTAAATTTTATGTTAATAGATACAGAATAAATATCTAGCCAAATTGTTTAACCTTGGCAAATTAGTAGTTAGGTAGAGAATAAAAATGTGCTCTTCAGCTTAATCTCAGCCATTGGAAGTTATATGATTAGAATTAGATAGTTTTCTTGTTAAAATAAAAGGAAATAAAGTGTCTACAAGCTCAAATGCACCCAATAAAGTGAAGAAAAAATGTTAGGATAGATAAATTGTAGCTAGAAGAAAGGTTGAAAATGTACAAGGTTGCTCAGTAAAAAGCACATTTATCATGCTTAATCCTATGTTTCATGTGCAGGAGAATTTCTGAGAGTGAAAAGTTATTCACAAGCTCATTTATCTAATTCCCCCTCATTTCATTTCACCCTCACATACTTACTTACTAATTTCCCCATTATCTCATCATTTCTTATTAAATACCCTTTTTCCCTTAATTTTGACCCTTACCCCATGGTTTCACACATTCCCCTAGGAATTACCCTGCAAAAATCAACCACCTACCCAGAACCCCTTTTCCCTGGTGTGAAACCCATTCCCCATTGTAAATATTAACATCCTCCATTGCAAATATTACCATCCCCCCTTATTAATTTCCCTATTTTCCCTTCAAAACCAATAAAAACCCCCTTATCCTAAGTTTTTATCTCCCTTGCATAAGTTAAATAAATCCCCGCTTCATATTTCCCCGATAAACCCCTTCTAACCCACCAACCCTTAGTACAGTTAAAAAACCCCGCCACAGTAACCCCTCATCCCACTCCATTAAACCCGCACTTATATCTAATCCCAACTTTATGTATGAATTAATTACAATTATTTATAATTAAGCCCCCGGGCCCCGCAAAATCCCAGTCCCAATTCCCTCCATGTAGCTTGACCATCCGATAGCCGTCCAATCTCCCACCCCTAGATCCAACGGTGTGCATCCATATTGTGCACATTCAGGGTCCGATCGTTAGCATCCCGAGAGCACACGGGATTTTCGGCTTTACCTAGGCACTATTCCGCTACGTGGCAACTCCAGGCTAGATCACATGCTCGTAAGGAAATACCACCTTGCCTCCAAAGGTGGTGTGATGGCCCAAAAAACTGCCTCCCCACTAAGACCGAAAACTGTCCACTATTCATTTGTAAATTATGCGCCAAAATGTAACCGTTGTTGGTTAAAAGGCCAGAGAAGCCCCATTTCACCCTTTCCACTCATTTTCACTATGAATTCCGCTCAAGCCATTCTGTGACGCCCTGAACCTCTACAACCGAAACTGACCACCATCTACCGCTGGGAGAAGCTCTAGGCACCCAATTCAAGCATCCAATTCAAAGCTGAAGCGACCGTACCCTCTGCAGTCGCCATTGAAACCAGTTTGCAACCCATACCACCAAATTCCAGGTATTCTTGGGAAAACCAGAATGGCTCTTTAAATTTGAAAATGTACAATCCAATTTAAAGATTAATTAACTGAAATTAATTAATACATTTGCCTAATTGAAGAGTAATTTACCTACATACCCAAAAACCCTCTTTTGCAAACTGTAATTACCCTCTCACTGAACTAGAGCTTTCAAACCTTACTTCTGCAGCAACTACAAGGCTAATTCATACCTCTATTTCCTAATATGGCTTCCCAAACCTCTCTAGATGTGAGAACCCTGTCAACCACTCACCTGGACATCTGCCATTTGGCACTAGCGAACAGTGATTTCCAGATAAAAGATACTGCCTCACCAGCCTACCTTCTGAAGCTCCACTACTGGACTAAGGATAGATTCCTAAACCAAAATGATGGTATCTACCTTTGGGAATCCAATTTACCCAAGTCTTTGCTCCCTGAAGTGCACCCATTCCATGATATCATACATTTCTGTCATGGCTACTATATCCCCAGCCAAAGGGCTATTGTTGCCCCCAACCAGCAGTTGTTATTCACCATCACTGCAGAGTCCATCAACCAAATGCTGCAGGTCCAACCCAGCCCAAATGAAACCCCACTATTTATTGGTGACTTGCTAGACCTTTATGTAGAATTAGACCTTGCTAAAATAGCACAAATTTTCCAAACCTTCATCATAGAAGACCACCATACTCCCACAGATAGTCCACCTTATGTTGGTACCATTTCTTTAGAGAGAGGCAGAAAAATAATTACCATGCTCTCTTGCATCCTAGGATATACCTCAGATGAATATGTGGATGAGGTTATCCTGGCCTTCCTCTCCATATTCACCCTAGACAAGCCTCCTACTATCAAGTACAACTATGCTCGGTTCATTGTAGACAGGATGCATGAACAATTCACCGGACTGCCAACTGAAAGAGTTTTCAAGTACTCTTCAGTGTTATTTCACATTTTTTTGTATTATCAAGCAGATAAATTCTCTGCCAACATACAGAAGTTGGATACCATGGAGAAAAAAAGGTTAGCTATTTATTGGACACCTTTGATCTAGAAATACTCCACTGAATTCACATATAAGGACTTCATTGACTCATTTGTCCATCCAGTCATGAACATGTTGACCAATACCCCTCAACCTAGAATCAGCTAAGAAATAAAAAGGGTGTTACAGTTGGCCAAGAACAACAATGTGGAGGACTCATATTTGTACCAAAACCACATTGAAATTAGAGTTTATGGATGCCAACTTGCCCCTTATAAACTGCCCAAATACCTCCCTATGAGGATATTTTGACTTGAGTATTGTAGGCAAATCATCAATTCAGATGAAGTCAACTTCCTAGTAGCTAGGAAGAAGACCCAATTTAAAGTGAAAAACCAATTGGGACCCTTCATATGTAATAACATAGAAGGCTGACAAGATGTTGCAAGACATGAAATTCAGGAATAGGTTCATTTGGTAGTATGACCCTCATGGGGTCATAAATAAGTTAAGGCTCAAGGTAAAATTAGGACCTTTCGTCCGCCATCCAAGAACTAATATTGAGTAGTTTTCCAACCAATCAGAATGGTTGGAAAACACATTGATTGATATGGATGGCACAATAATGGATGTAGAGAACACACTCATTGATGTTCAAAATCAGATTGACTAGAGTTCTTTCCTGCAGGTTCCAGAATTAGGGGAACTAATGAATAATCCTCCTGTTTTACAAACCCCAACAAATGAGGAGAGGAATGCAAAAAGTAATAGGGAGGAGGGTTCTAGTTCTACAATGGAAACCACAGATGAGTACTTTGAACTCAAAAAAAGGCCTAATTTGAATCCTGTGTCTGAACGGGAAGAGAATGTTGAATTAGTGGAAATCAATGACACTGAAACAATGGGACAAAGAAGTAAAGGAACAGTTGCTTCAGGAGAGACACAACAACCATCAACCTCCAACACTCAAATGATTGAGAGACAACTAAGTGTTAATGCTTCCTCCTTCACTAGGGTAGCTAATAAATAAAGAGACATTAAGGACAAGTACAAGGAGATAAAGATGGGGAATGAGAAGTTAAATGCTGAGACATATGCCCAATACCAGCCAACCAACGCAGGTTGATGTCAGATTTTGACATAAAAGAAGGAAAGATGCAGGTCTCATTCATGCATCCAACTGTCGAGAAACTAAAGACCTCATCTAATTACATAAAAACTGATTTTGAGGTATTGGCCAGGGATGCTCATCTTATTGACCAGATAGAATTCAACAAGCAGGTTGGAGAGATGATGTACTCCACCCTAATAGGAAAGGCCATGGCTACACAGAGGCCGTACGGTTCACTCGACAATATCACGGTCCAATATAAATTGGAAAAGTCCTCATCACAGGCCAAAGACAACAAGATCAAGTCATTGGAGGACTTGGTCATTGAGCTGGATGATGATCCAACTAACAATAAAGCTGCTGAAATTTTGATCAACAAGAAGAATGAAGGCATAGCAACTCTCAGGAAATAACTAAAGTTACCTCATTCAGAAGACCCACAGACAAAAGTGGTCCTGGAGAGCCAAACAAATCATGAGGAGATGATGGACCTGGTACTTCAATCGAATGATCAACTAAAGGAGATGGAAAATGAATTGGATACCTTGATACAGGTAAAACAAGTTAGTCTGGAGAATGCCCCTACCACTATTATCCCAATAGTAACCACTATAGTACCTTCCACTTTGGCATCATCCTTAGCTCTTATAGCTCCAATGGCTATAGCACTACCAACTTCTACACCATCTACATCAGCAACAAGAACTACAGAAATAGGGTCTATAGGTGATGACGCAAGCAAATTGGTCAAGGCAATGGAAGACATGTCCATTTGGACCAATGAAATGAATAATCTTAAGGAGAAGGTGACCAATCTAGAAATTTACTACAAAGTTTCCCAAATCATGCACAAAGAAGAAGTGCAGAAAGCCACCAGGATGAATGAAAGAATAAAAAGCCTAGAAAAGGGACTGACATTGAAGGAACCCCTAGGTCAGGCTAAGGAACAATTATGGGCCAATATCATTGACTCTTTCAATGATATTTGGCCATCCATCCAAGTAATTTTTAAGCAAATTGATTTCATAAAACAAGCTACAGAAGCCATACAGTGAGTAAAAGCAGAACTTGGGGATACGCCAGAGGAAGCTACAAGCATCATACACTATGTCAACTCCAAAAACAAGTATGAGTTGCAGGAATTAGAGATACCTAACAGAACAAGTACAATTTTGGAAGTGAAAATGGTCCTCACCAAGAGGAATTTAATGTTAAACCTGGAAGACAAGTGCCAAACCATGCAACTGGCTACTAATAGATTTATGGTTGAATTTGAAATTTTGAGGCAAAATGGTTTACCAAATCCCTTGGTAATAACTTATAAGTTGATGACACAGGAAGACTACAATAGAAAGGTCAGGGAAGTAGCCAGAGATCAAGTGAATGCTTCATCCATGAAGGGCATACCCACTGGTAAGGTCTTCTACCAAACTTTTGAGAATTTGTTTTACCCCCAACATGAGGTAAAACACCTTTTTGTGAATAAGCCTTCTTTTTCCAAGTATAGAGAGGCCGATGAGATTTACAAGAAGATGTTGAATATCCAATTACTAGATTTTGAAACATGGGAGAAACTAGATGACTTACTTTAGAAATAGAAAGTCAAAACGTAAAAATATACAGTAAGAGTAAAAAGGCACAGTAAAAGGATAATGACAGGTTGGCCAGGTCAAAGTGTATCAGGTGAATGTGCATCAGTTGAAAGGTCAGAGTAAATAGAACATCCAGCTTGAAGACTAAACAACAAAGCAGATATTAAAAGGCAAAATATCAAAGATTCAAGATAGCACAACCTAGCAAACAGGTACATCAAGAAACAATTCAATATCTATCTCTATGTTCTTGCATGAAGATTTTTCTTTCTCCTAGATTAGTTCCCAAGATAGTTTGACATATTTTGTAAATTATTTTTGTATAAATACTTCATAAATTGTAGTATTGATGCTGGATTGATATACATATGTAAAGTTATTTTGGTCATAAACCTAAGGGGTATTGT
Source organism: Pinus tabuliformis (assembly GCA_031772625.1). Taxonomy (NCBI): domain Eukaryota; kingdom Viridiplantae; phylum Streptophyta; class Pinopsida; order Pinales; family Pinaceae; genus Pinus; species Pinus tabuliformis. The sequence continues at coordinate 1,345,406,314 of CM062817.1, forward strand.
ACCAATTTTTCAAGTCAGCAGACTGGAGCAAGTAATAAAGAGATTGCATTACAGGATTCATGTGTAGAGCTATTACAATGAAGTATTTTCTTTGACAATTTGTTATTCTCTTATGTTTTCCACAAACTTAAATGTTATCTAAAGTTGAATGAATTAACTGGAAGCTTATCTTATAATTTTTTTAAGTACACTCTCTTTTCAACAGTTACTCATTTACATGTTTTCTTTCGATATCTAGATCTGAGAATCCTTAATTGCTCTCCCATCCTAGTTGACCTCTTTCATTTTCTTCATAATCTAGCTTAAGGAATGCTTAATTTCTCTTTGGGTCTGATTGAAAACCACTTCACCATATAGCCTTGAGATTTGAAGTAGCTCTGCTATCTTGCCCTATAGACACTGTTTTTAGAACTTGATCTAATCCTGTTTGTTTGACATTTGACCCCATATCCCAATGGCAAGAGGCACCCCTCTTTTCATCTATGTAAGTAATCCCACCATCAAATCTAAATCAAAACCCAAGCACAATCATAGCTAGCCTAAAATCAAATAACTAAACAAAGTTAAATCAATAAGAGAGAGCCCCCCCTGAGATTAGGAAGACTAGATCCTAATCTCCAAAGTTGGTTTGTGGTTGCCTCTAATCATTTCTTTCTCCGACACTCTAGAGAAATGTTGGAGTGATAACACCTTAGACAATTTTCTTCTTGAAAATGCTATGGTGTAATCAATTTCCCCTGCTCCCGGTTGTGCTATAACTATACCCAACACTATGCAAGATTCATCAACATGTACATGAAACTCCTTATTCCAATCTGCAAAAACTAGAATAAATGTAGACACCATATTCTCTTTCATTACATCCAAACTTTTAAGGAAATCTTGGCTCCACTGAAAGGTCACATCTTTCTTTAGAAATTTATCCATCGGCGTAATTATCTATGCATACCACTTTATAAGATTTATGTAATAACCAATGTGTCACAGTGTCATGTGCAATTCACTACATGAAAAAAGGACATTGGTGAGGGGCAAAAAATGTCACCATAAGCTCGTTGGTGACAGTCAGTTACTAAAAAATGAACGTCAGCAAAGGTGGTGTCGCCAAAAGTATAGGTGTTGTGGTGACATTCAAAGCTTGTCACTAATAATGATTTATTATGATGGATAGCGACCGTGACCATTTCATATGAGAAATGATGATAGACCATAGACTCTGCCACCAAAAACTGAACGTGAGCAAAGGTGGCATCACCAAAAGTATATGTGTTATTGTGACATTAAGGTTCGTCACGAATATTTATTATAATGATGGATAGTGAGCATCACAATTTCATACAAACAACAACGATTTATTGTGATGGATCCTTCATGGCTGTCACTATTGGTGCATATATATAGTAACATTTGTTAACCGTCACCAAAATCTGCATTGCCAAAAGTATAGGTGCTGTGGTGACATTCAAGGTTTGTCACAAATAATTACTATAATGATGGATAGTGACTATCACCATTTCATATAAACAACAACAATTTATGGTCACGGACCTTTCATTGTCATCACTATTTATGTGTATATATGGTGGCATTCGTTGACCATCACCATTTCATATTTTGGTGAGGGTTAAAAAATGTCACCATAAGCTCATTGGTGATGGGAAAAAGACCCTCCATCACCAAAAACAGATCGTCACCATTCCATATGGATATGAGGGTACGATGGAATGGAACCACCAACCTCCTTCTTGTAAAGAAGGTGCTCTTCCATTGAGCTAGCACCCTTTAAAGAATTAGACTTTTAAAAAATAGACCTTGAAATTTCATAAATTGTAAAGTCTACAACTTCCATTAAATTAAAGTCTCGACAATATTTTAGTAAACAAGCAAAGCAACATCCAAGTGGCAGGTCCCTACCTAATGGTTATGGAAGTTATGCAATGTGGGTGGAGGGAAAAATAGTTACGTATAAGAGAATCAATATGTCTAGTTGAATACTCAATTACAAGTGAAACTCTAAAGACATTTATAACCTATAAATGAACTATAACTAGCAAATGCACCAAATATTGCAAAGGAAATGTCATAAGTGGATAACATATGGAAGAAGAGCATTGATGAAGATAGATGCAATATGTTATAGGTTGAGTGAAAGAAAAATCTCGATGTTGTTGTTGTTGGGTGTTTAGATATATGAATGAGATAACACCCTTTAAGGACTTAGAATTTACAAATTTAAACCTTGAAACTTTATAAATTGCAAATTCGACAACTTTAAATAAATTATAAAACTTTGTAAAATCTTGGAAAATATTTTACTAAACAAGTAAAATAGCATCGAAGTTGCAAGTCCCTACCTAATGGTTATGGAAGTTATGAAAAGTGGTTGCAGGGAAAAATAGTTACGTAATCTTGGACGAGTCAATGGATTTCACAGGTCTGTAATCCTCACTATGACATGAACATAAGCTAAACTTTATTTATTGGTCGTACATGTAAAAATAAGGAGATCAGAAACAAGGGAGTAACTAGCATGCCTAACAATCCTACAACTAAGTGTTTCCCAAGAATTTCTTGCACAATGCAGAGGAATTTTGTCTATATCAACTTCATTTGACTCACTCTTAGCTGACTTTAGTTTTTTGTATGATAGAAGAATCTACAAAATGCAAGAAGCCGAGCCAAATGGAAATTGAAGAGAACAACATGTGCCCAATCTAGACAATTGGGCAACCACGTGCAGCAAAGTGCTCAAGAGATCATGGCTAGATTCATTAGCAATGCGCTTATACTCTTATGAGAAAGTAATTGATGGTAACCTATGTAATGCTACAGTAATGCTAAAATTACTTGATTATGAAAAAGGATTCCTTACCATATGATTTTTACTTCTAAGTTTTATTCCAGTTTGCCTTGAGAAGAGGCCAATTAAGATGTTAAAATTTTTCATTGGCTAACAAAAAGCAATGTCAACATTTTATAGGTGGAAAAAAGGTTTATTATAATATTTTCCTTAAATCATTAGGTTTGATGTTTTAATTCCCATACAAGTACTAATAATAAACAACTGGCTTATTACTATAGTCCATGTTGCCTTATGGTAGGGACTAATAAGAGTTCTCAAATTTGTTTCTAAATATGTCTGATTTGTTTGAGTTTGGGCCAAACCTAGTCAAATATTTTCAATTTCAACCAAGATGCAATGAGCTTAATTATGTTTGCCTCATCCATTCAACAAGCTTGACAGAGGATTTTGAAAAGGAAGTTTGATAGAGATGGCTACTCTAACATGTTTTGACAAATTTTCTCTTTCTATATGTCTCGAAGAGAGAATCTGAACTAGCCTCCTCTTACCACAATGTGGCTAGATAAGTGAGACAAATCAAGAACAATAATATCTACTAAGAGATTGGAAGTGATGGGCATTTATTATGCCAAAAGATGCTCAAAATAGGAAATCAAAGTTGATCACCTAGTGTGCTGCAAAGTACTACTATAAGAATCCTATCTTCTTGATTGCTCAGTTCTACTATACTTCTACAACATAACTGGGCATTTATGGAAACCATTAAGGGGATTATTTAGAGGTTCCTCATTTCATATCATCTATGGGGTAGTTTTCACGTTTATGTTGTGTTTTTGTCAGTTGTTTTGGGTTTGAGTTTATTCTTATTGCTCTCAACTCTTCAATCTCGAGGATAAGGGGATTCACAAGCTTCATAGTGTTTGTCTATGGGTCTTTGCATGGTTGATTATTAGCCATCCAAGACCTCTTTGGCTAAGAGCATGTTGACAGATGGGTTTGCTAAATTTGTGGTAAACAAGATATAAGTGAAACACATCTTTTTGGACTGCCTGTCTGCAAGAGACTACTAGCAGGACATTGAGGATCAACACTCAGTTTTCTTCTAGGAAAAAGTACATTGGATACTACAAACTTTGGAAATTCCTGGTATCTTTTGTTCTCGGCCCTCTTAGGGATTTGGAACTGCTTCAAAGTTATTCCATTGTTCACCTTTTGGATGCTAAACTGGAAGTTTTCTTTTGCTAACGAGGATAGAAAAAGCATCATGCATCTTGTCCACTAAAATTATGAAAAAGATGTATGGATGGGAAAAATTACAAATGGTTCCATGTGCTGCCATAACAAAGTAGAGTGATGCATATGCACTTTCAATCCATAGTGTATTATAACTGATATATGTGCAATTTGGAAGTTGCTATTGCACATTCAAATACCAAGTGCACTATTTATTTTCATTAATAGAGCTAACAACGTGAATTTATTATGTCATTTCTTGACAACAGTCTGGTATTTTTATTAACCACTTAGATATGTTTGATATGATGCTCAAAATAACTACTTAAGATTTCAAAGGTTGATCCTTTTGCTGGAAATTAAAGCATGGCTCATTGGAAGAAAATTTTAGTGGAAACTGGTACATAAGTAGTGGCTTGAATCCATCATTTGATACGTTTGATTGCCAGGTTCATGAATTTTATTTGACATCAAAGAATCTCACAACAAAGTTGTACTAGATAATATCAACCCCTAAAGGTGGCTTCTTCATTTGTTCTACAATTCAGAGATTTGTGCAAGACTCATCTCAACTTGGAATACTCTACAATCATGACAATGAATATCCACATTATCAGGATGAATGGTCTCTATCTCTATCCTATAAGCATGTACACAAATACATCATACATTTTAATTGTTAGCAGTATGTAGTGAAGTCATGGTGAATTGCATTTGGTTTGCTTCTACTATAGATATGGTGAGAAATGCCACATGAAAAGACGTGAAATGATGGAAAGCAAAGATATTCAGAGATATATAAGATATCAATGAAAAGGGCCACATCAGATAAACTTACTCAAAATATCAGATGACATGCAAACGTTAAGTATGGCACGATGTTCATTTTTCTTTTCACTAATATAAATCATACATTGGTTTGTCCAAACATTCATAATACTATGTTACATACAGTCACCTTGAACATCATCAGAAGCAAGGCAGCTGCAGACATAGGACTTATGTTAAAAATATCTACAAACTTTACAGGTTTTACACTAAAGAACAATGGCAACCTATGTACTTGAGTTTACAATAGGAGCAAAAAGAAGTAGGAGAAGTTGATGCCTAATACTAATTTAAGAAATGCAGTATAAAATTTATCTCTATTATGAAAATGTAGCAATATCAAGAATTGTTTGTGTTTCCATAGTTTTCTCCCCTAATAGAGAACACTTATTATTTCAACAAAATAAATTATCCAAAATTGGATTTAAAAGGACTATTTAACACCATCTTCCCCTGTGTAAGTATACACTTTTTTTCTCAAAATGGTCATAAGAAATTTATTTTCTGTACCACATCTAACCACACTCATAAGTTACATTTCAAAATTGCCCCACAAATAACAAAAAGTGCATCTTCAAGTAAAAATCATATCCTTATAGAAATTTTGCAGGATTCAATGGATAGCTAAAATGTTTTATCTTGGCAGAGGTTCATCATTGTCACATAGACACAAATTATAGCATTCTATCGTTATGCCTCATATTATTTTACGAAAAGTATTTTCAAATGGAAGTACCGACCAACTTTTTCGACATAATTCTAAGCATGTGTTTACAATCCAGATTGCAGGGATCCTTATCTACTGCATACTTACCCACAACATCTTCAAATGGCACTTCTGCTTCATTGAGAGTACTAACACATTTTTTAACCTGCTCCAAAGTACCACTCTAGAAAGCAAATGCAAATGAGAAAATTAGCATTCATATATACCAATACCTGAAGTCAATCTCTTGCATACAAAATACAATGCACAAGTTTATTTCACAACACATTTCATAGTAGACATGTGCCTCACTCAAGATACTTTCAAAATATTTAATTAATTAACCAAAAATCAACAAGTGTGAAGTGCAATTTGTAATTTACAGCTATACATGTCTTGCTGATTCGACATAAGTGAAGAGTAATATGTTAAATGATTTAACATTATAATTGACAAATACAAGTGTCATTTTGCTACTATAAATAAGCCTTTTCAGATCTGGTTATGTATGATAAGATTATCATAGGAGGGTGAAACTTATTGAAATGTTTGTATTTTTTCTTATTGGATTACGTAGAAGTTTGGGTTGTTAAGGATTGAAATTTTTTCCACCTCTGTTGTTTTTTTGTTTTATATTTCATAACAACCCATAGACTGAAGTCATAGGGTTAACTTCAAAAAAACATATAGTTAAGAGGTGAAATTTCTGAATTTCATATTCACAAAAAAATTCCACAGAATTCCATGAATGAAACATAGGTACTCTCCTTGCTAAGATTGTCCTTTGCCTTTTTTTATGGGCCCTTTTCCTAAATATGTCACCGCATCTTCAAAGTAAGGATCTTGATATGGAAACAATCTACATAATTACCCATTTGATTTTCTTGAAGGAAACCATCATACATCCTTTCAAGCACACTATTACAAGGGAAAGCTCGTAGGGATCTTGACTCTCAACCCCATCCCAGATCTGTTGCTAGAATTGGCAACTAGGTCCAAATTCCAATTGGGTCTACTTATTTATGGTAGCTGATATTTTTCTTGGATTCGTCTCATCGAGAGGTGTAGGATTGATCTAAAGATCATCTGATTCCAACATGTATTCATGGAGATATGAATTTATTTATGTTATGTGACAATTCATCAACGTCGACCAGCAACCAAATACCCCCACTCAAACTAAAAATTGCACCATAAAGACGATAGGTATTTAAGTCATTTGGTCACTCATCTCTTGTGATCCCTCTCTCGATTCATTTGGGTTTTAGTGGAAAGAGAGGCTTAAGAAGAGAAGGTCTATACTCTACCCTAGAGGATATGCCCTAGATGTTAACGTAGTCATGGAGGAATGACATTAACATATTCATAGAGACTCTAGCATAGTAATGGAGGAGAGGCTTTAACGCAGCCAAGGAGGCTTCTAGAACACAACTAGGAGAGGCTTTGATGTAGGTCTAGAAGAGACCCTATGACATTGATCTATGAGGCCCTAAATCCATTGTCACAATGTGCCCTAACTACAACCTTATGAGGAGATCTATATGTAGAAAAGGAGAGACCTATATACAACTTAAAGAATCCCCTACATGCTATCCAAAGATGGAGATCTAGCCATAGTGATTGGGGTTTCTTCACAGATGAAAGAACTACCCTAAATTGCAGTCATCGGAGAATCTTATACGTTGCCTAAAGAGATAAAATCACAGTCATACATTGTCCTAAATGAGGCAACTATTTGAAACAAGGAGAGGTTTCAATACATTGCCTTAGGAATCCTTTATGTGCTATCTAATGAAGCTATAAAAGAGCCCTAGTCGTAGTCAGGAGGAAGAAATAATCTCACAGCTATCCGCAGTCTAAAACACAGTCAAGAGGCCCTAATCCGCAGTGCAATCTAGGAGCTCTAATCAACTGATGAGGCTTCTATCTTCCCTAGGCACAATCCAAGAAGGAGGTTCTAGCCACTGTGAATGAGGTCTCAAGCTCTTGTCATAATGCCACATTTCTATAGGTGACAGCGTGGCCTAATTCAGGACTATCTAGGCATGATAGTGATGATTCTTAAGCTTGATTTGAAGGGAGGAAGACTCCACTATAAGGAGGAGCTAGAGGTTGCTACGTAAGGGTTGTTTGGATCATTGTTTGGTGAGACTATAGTTGCAGTCCACTGCTGGACTTGGCCACAGGGCATAGCTAGCAATTGGAGACCTTTTTAGGAGCTATGTTCATAAGGTAAGTAGTCATATAATGCGATGTTTCATTGGAGGACTCTATGAAGGCCAGTCACCATCTCTGGGTGGACTGTGGGATGCATTATAGGTGTTGTAGCACACTAATCTTGTGCACTAACCATAGATCAGGTTTACCACGATATGGTTTAGTCATTTCAGCATACACAAGTTACTAGATGGGTAGCCTTGTCATGATCTGTGAAGTAGCAAAGGAAGGAGAGTCTTATGTAAGGAAAGCTTTAGTATGTTTGGCAATTGGTTGAGTTTTTCTAGGCCTCTCATCTACTGCATTTTGTCATCTTAATGGTGAATATATATGATGTCTGATCTTCTATTTTGGCAACTCAAGTATTGACTTCAAATGTATTTGTACTATCTCTATGCTGAACTATTGAAGAATATAAGAAGAATTGATCAAGGGTTTCCCCACATTGGGGTTTGTCCCTAGCTGGTGCCACATCTTGTGTCTTCTTGTCTTGGATTGTCTCCTGATGTGTATGTTTATGTTCTATATGCACTTTACTATCATGATGATGTGATTGCTAATATGAATATTGTCATTCAGCCAAAAATGAAAAATTGAAGTAAATTTCTCTCAGCATAGAACATACCTAGAATTAACATGGTACAAGAGGTGAGGTGAAGATAAAGCCCAAGCAAGAGTGACAGAGCAGTCACCAAAGAAAATTGGACAAGGTTTAAGGCTCAATGGGTTCCTCATCCATTTCTTCTCGGCTGAAGACAAGCTCCGTAAAGAGTCTATCATGGATGGAAGATGTCTCTAAATCTGACATTGGAAGAGCACAAAGTGTTGGATTACATTAAGGGTAAAATCCCTGAACCTCCATCAAATGCACTAGCTGCTACAAAGAACAAGTACACTAAGGGTGGAAGGAAAGGCAAATGCCTTGTTTGCAATGATTTTGGCCATTATGTGAAGGAGTGGCCGAATAGAAGGGACACATCACTTGATGATGATAACAATAATTCCAGGGGAATATTCAATGATCGAAGGAATGACATGTACAATTGAAAAGGAAAAAGGAATGTAGGTCATCAAGGAAATGGCCGACTCTTCAAGAAAGTAAGGAACTCCAGGTATGAAGAATCAAATGTTGTTTCTGATAAGAAAAAGGAGTATTATCTTATATCAGCCCTCTCCACTACATCTCCTTTGGACTCTTTGGGAAACTGGCTTATTGATATTGGTGCTTCATGGCACTTCATCAAATAGAAGGAAGCTCTCTCTAATTTGATAGAGAAGGAGACAATCGTGAAGATTATTCTTGGAGACGATGCCACCTATCCCAGAAAGGGTGTATGGAATGTTATCATTCAATTGAATGAGGGTAACACGATTCATTTACAAGAAGTTATGATCTCAATAAGAACCTAGTGTCTATTTCGGTAATGGAAGTCAAAGGTTTCAAGGTGGTATTCATTGATGGAAAGTTATGTGCTTGAAAAAGGAATTTCAAATATGCTTTTACTCTTGGGTTCATGGTTGGCACTTTGTATCAAGTTGTAGGATGTCCATTGGGGACCATGTCATGCGACACATCTCTTCAATGGCACCAGAGGTCTTCCCATCTTGATTTTAAGGTCCTACCCGATCTGAATCAGTTATTGAAAGGGATACCTCAACTCAAATAAGAGCATGAATTTACATGTCCGAGATGTACCAAAGGAAATATTACAAGGGGACCATTCCCCTCATGCAATAGCAAGACCTCAGATATGGAACAACCCAAGGGGTTTGAGATTCATGATCAGTAATCTCATGTATGCAGGTGGAAGAAATCTCTATATGATTTAAAGCAATCACCCTGAGCTTGGTATGAGAGGATTGATAGCTATCTGATGAAGCTGTGATTCACTAGGAGGGAAGTCAATCCAAACCATTTCTTTAATGTTGTTGATGATAGACCTCTCATACTAGTACCTTATGAGGATGACCTTGTTCTAGCAGGTGTCGACCCTCTCATTCGAAAAAGTAAGAGGGAGTTGGATTCTGGATTTTGAATGGGGAACTACAAGCCTATGACTACCTCTATGGAGCCTAACTTTAAGAAGTTATGCGGTAGTGATGTTGGACCTGACTTGGGAAATGCCTTTCAGTTTCACAAACTCATAATATCATTGATGTTCTTGGTGAAATCCCATTTGGATATGTGTTTTTGCAGTTAGCATGTTGAGCTCATATATGCTTGAGCCTCACTAGATTGGTGCCAAGAATCATTTGAGATATCGTCAGGGCACAATCTCTCATGGATTGAGATACACTACCGGAAATGTGAAGCTGCATGATTATTTTGATGTTGACTAGGTAGTCAGTGTGGAGGATCGCAAGATAAATTCTGGGTGCTAGTTCTCTTTGGGTTCTACTTTGATATCCTAGATAAGCAAGAAGTAGAAGTTGGTTGCTTTGAGCAGTGATGAGGCCGGATACATATCTGTGAGTATGGCCTCCTCTGAATATGTCTGGTTGAGGAAGCTCTTCAGTGAGTTGTTTGGACACGTGATGGATACCACCATGATCTTTTGTGACAACGAGAGTAGGATTTGATTGTTGAGGAATCTCATGTTCTATGATCACTCCAAGCATATAGACACTAGGTACCATATTTGGTATATGGTACAATAGGGAGAAAGAAGGCTCGAACACATCGGGACTGATGTGCGGTTCGCTGACATTCAGATGAAGCCCCTAGGAAAAGTCACATTATTGACTTTTTGAGAATGACTAAGAGTCGTGGAGGGACCCTCTCCTGAGGGTCCTATATGAAATGCACATTGAGCTCTGGGAACTCCATGGGGCATGGGTGTACTTCTTGGAGGGATCCGCAACCATAGGGTGAGTGGTTTAGCCTTCCCCTATTGGTATGCTATGTAGGTAGGATGAGTTGTTCATACTTCTCCTACTAAGACACAATCATAGGGTGAGTGGTTCATCCTTTTCCTACTAAGACATCCTACCCATGTAGTCTGAGACTTATGGGAAGTACCTCTCATCTAGCCAATGATTAGGGAAATGAGGATAGGGATCATAGTACTACTGATGGATGCATCGTGTGGTACTGTACTCCCTATGCTAGTATGACATCGATTTGGGATCAATTGGAACTGACCTTACGCCAGTAAGAGTGGTATGAGACACTCTTTTTATTTGGAACTAATTTAGAATCAATAAGAGTGGTATGAGACACTCTCTTTATTTGGAACTGATTTCGGATCAGTAAGAGTTGTATGAGACACTCTCTTTGTTTGGAACTAATTTCGGATCAATAATAGTGGTATGATACACTCTGTTCATTTGGAACTGATTGTGGATCAGTAAGAGTGCTATGAGACACTCACTTTATATGGGGCTGACTTTGGATCAGTAGAGAATGGTATGATACATTCTCGATTACTTATTCTTCATAATTCAACAGAGCAGAGTAGAGCAGTGCAGGGCACTGATGGCATAGATAGTATGAAGTAGCAGATGGATTAGTAGATAGAGTTCTCCCTAGTTGAGAGGGAGCGTTAAAATTGGAAACTATGGCCAAACTCCATGTGGGTATACTTATTTATGGTAGATGATATTTTTCTTGGATTCTTCTTGTCGAGAGGTGTAGGATTGATCTAAATATTATCCGATTCTGACATGTATTCATGGAGATATGAATTTATTTGTGTTATGTGACAATTTGTCAAGGTCAGTCAACAACCAAATTACCCCCACTCAACCCCAACATTGCACCATAAATAGGAGAGGTCTTCAAGTCATTTGGTCAATTACCTCTTGTGATCCCTCTCTCCACTTGTTTATGTTTTAGTGGAAAGAGAGGCCTAAGAAGAGAAGGTGTATACGCTACCCTAGAGAAGATGCCCTAGCCCTTAATATAGTCATGAAGGAGAGACCTTAACATAGTCATAGAGACTCTAACACCTTAATGGAGGAGAGGATTTAACAGAGTCAAGGGGCCTTCGATAACACAGCTAGGGGAGGCTTTAACGCAGCTCTAGAATAGACCCTGTGATGTTGATCTATGAGGCCCTAAATACACTATCATTATGTGCCCTAGCCATAGCGTTATGTGGAGATCTATACGCGGAATAGAGGAGAACTATATGAAGCTTAAAGAAGCCCCTACATGGTGTCCAAAGAGGGATATCTAGCCACAGTGAATGTGGTCTCTTCACAGCTGAAGAAGCTACCCTAAATTGCAGTCATGGGAGAATCTTATAAGGTGCACTAAAGAGATAAATCACAGTCATATGCTGTCCTAAATGAGGCTATTGTTCACAGCAAGGAGAGGCTTCAATACGCTACCTTAGGAAGCCTCTATATGTTGCCTAATGAATCTATACAAGAGACCTAGCCATAGTGAAGAGAAATAAATGATCTCACAGCTATCCGCAGTCCAAAAAACAGTCAAGAGGCCCTAATCCACACACTAATCTATGAGCTCTAATCCACAATTTGATGAGGCTTTTATCTACCCTAGCCATATTCCAAGAAGGAGGTTCCAACCACTGTAAATGAGGTCTCAAGTTATTTTCATAATGCCACATTATTGTAGGTGACAGCATGGCCTAATTGAGGATTGTCTGGGTAGGATGGTGATGATTCTTGAGCTTGATTTGAAGGGAAGAAGAATCCGCTATAAGGAGGAGCTAGAAGCTGCTAAGTAAGGGCTCCTTGGATCATTTTTTGGTGAGACTATAGTTGTTGTCCATTGTTACACTAGGCCTCAAAACATAGACATCAGTTGGAGACCTTTTCAGGAGTTGTGTTCATAAGGTAATAAGTCATATAATACAAGGTTTCATTTGAGGATTGTATGCAGGTCAGTCACTATCTATAGGTGGACAACAGGGTGTATTGTAGGCATTGTAGCAAACTAATCTTGTGCCCTAACCAGAGATCAGGTTTGCCAACATATGCTCCAACGCTTTTAGCATACATAAGCTGTCTGATGGGTAGCTTTGTCATGATCCGTGAAGCAGCAAAGGAAGGAGAGTCTTATGGAAGAAAAGCTTCAATATGTTGGGTAATTGGTTGAGTTGTTCTAAGCCTATCATTTTCTGCATTGTGTCATCTTCATGGTGAAGATCTTTGATGACTGATCTTCTATTTTGGCAAGTCAAATGTTGACTTCAAATGTATTTGTACTATCTCTCTCTCTACTGAACTAGTGAAGAATATAAGAAGAATGGATCAAGGGTTCCCCACATTGGGGTTTATCCCTATTTGGTTCCACATCTTCTGTCCTATTTTCTTGGCTTGTCTTTTGATGTTTATGTTTATGTTCTATCTACACTTTACTATCATGCTGATGTGATTTCTAATCTGAATATTGTCATTGAGCCAAAAATGAGAAATTGAAGTAAATTGCTCTCAACATAGAACATACCTAAAATTAATATTTGTCTTTCTATAGAAGCAAAAGTATAGAAGAGGTGCTCCCAATAGTGGATTTCAACTTGACACTGGGGCAGTCACAGTATCTATCCATGGACCAAAATCTAGGGAGTGTGCTGGGACTTCCCAGAGCACTTGAACATTAGTTTTGACTACCTAATGTATGGATTATTCCATGGTCCACTACATCATGGAAGCATACTTTATAGAGTAGGAAATGGATACGAAATTCATGGAATGGATCCCACAGCTATGAAACAGATCCCAAAATTTGAACATTGTTTTGTCACATGTATCCTGAGTCAAAGATACTTTTAAGGTAAATATGCCCAAAAATATTAAACATCTAAAGGATAAAACCCTACACCCCCATTCCTACCTTATAAGAAGACCAATTCCTCAATTGGGAAATAGAAAAGATACAGCTACAGACTAGAACCGTCATTCTACAGACTGCACACAAGTGCTTAGAAGATTGATTTTGGAAGTTGGATCAAGATTGAAGCTTGGAGCTCAGCTGAGAATCAAACTGGAGCAATCAATTCAGACTTCAAGCATCATATTTTGACATTTTATTTGTAAGAGCTACAGTTAACATGCTCCAGAGAAACAATATTTTAACCACTATTATATATATATCTATATATCTATATATATATATATATATATATATATATATATATATATATATAATATATATAATATATATATATATATATAATATAATATATATAGATATATATATATATATATATATATATATATATATATATATATATATATATCTATATATATATATATATATATATATATATATATATATATATATATATATATATATATATATATAGATAATATATATATATATATGCAGTAGAAGAAGATTTGTAGTCAGAGAGAAGATTTATGAAGCCATATTTGTAGCCCATATCCCTTGAAAAAGGAGGTGGAAGAGTTACAACTGCAATTACATTTCAAACATATGAAATAGCCTTGTGAGAATTATGCCTTGCAATTTTTTGTGAGTTTGGTAAATTTGCAATGAAGGAATTAACAATATATATTCAATTAAAGTGGTTTTCTCACTCAAGCCTCAAGGTCAATGTTAAATTTCCCATCAATACTCATTTCTCATTTATTGAACCTCAAGATGTTTATAGGTTTCTAATTTCCCTATTTGAGTGCCAGTAGTCCTTGAGCAACAAGGCTATTCATCTGTATTTGATGTGTCATGGACATTTACTTATAGGTTGTCTCTATTAGATCATGGATTTCAAACCCAATGACAAACAAGATAAAAGTAACTTTCATATATTGACATGGCATGCTTGGGCACATATTATGTAATAGTGAATTTTTCTTGGCCTTCAATTCAAAAAATGAAGATCTTGAGCACATTATATCCACTTCCATTTATATAGGTTGAAGGTGGTCACATGAAAAGCCTGAAACATGCTTTTGGGTTTAGCGTTTATGAATGATATTTGTGTTAAAGTGTCTAATTTGTAAATTCTACATATACAAATGTGTTGTACATGTTGTACATATGTAAATTCAAGACACACATCATTAACCTATTTTTAAAGCTTTTGAAAATGTAGATTTCCAAAGCCATCCCTATTTCTAAAACCTTTTGCACATCCTTGCTTCCTTATGTTGAACCATGCTGAGCCAGACTCTTGAAATTTTGAACATCCCTGTACTCATTATGTTGAAATGGACTGTAGGTTTCTTTTCAAAATTTTTAATTACAGCGATTTAAATTCCCTATAGACATGGAACCATCACATCCAAATGAAATAGTGAACAAACCACAAGAATGTGCCCTCAAGAAAGACCAGAGATTTCCATTATTTCAGCATATGGAAATCCTCAGAAAAAAATCCTGTGGGTGGTTCATAAAAATGGAGTTGCAATGAATACAAGAAATTAGGGTAAAGGCCATTTCACTAAATAGACTAATACGGAAGTGAGAGTATCCTTAGGTCCATCTGACGTAAATGGAAACCCTGTACCAGGTTGAGTCCTGCAAAACTTCAATTCTATGCAGCATTGCAAAATTCTGCTACTAGAAGATAAAGTAAGAAATGTTCCTGATGGAAGGATTTGCATCTAAAGCCCCTGTTTCCATCTATACCATCTATTATGATTAATAAAAACCCTAATCTGGGACCTCTTGATGTAGAATTTAATATCCAAGGTAGAAAAATTGTTGTGTTTGTAGTCCATTGCATCTAAACAAATGGACTACCATTTAATTTTCTGTGTTTCCCTTAATGGCCGAAAAAGACTAATGTTGTCAATAAAGTTCTAAAGGGCTAAAAAAGTCCACGTTAAGAAAAATTCGACACTACATTGTTGACATCAAGAAAGACAATCTCTAGACAAATAGTGAAAAACCAAAATGCATGGGCAAAAACAGGGATGTCCATCATTCTAATGGATGTAAAGACCAAAGAAACCTCCTTTTAATTAATATCATTGTAGCACACCGCCAAGAAGCAATTTTTTTGAAGGTTGTTGTCTTAGGACTATAGTGGAGTGGAGAAAGATGCAACATTCATCTTGATTCTTTAGAATTATTATTGATGGAATAGAAATGTGGAGCCACAAAATATTATCCAAGTCATCATGAGCAACATATAGGTTTGTATTGTTGCATTCTTCATTAGAGAGGGTCTATATGATCACATATTTTAGACTTTAGTAGCAATAAATTCACTAGATCTTACCACTATTGAGACTGGAAAGATTACCTTGATTGGCCAAATATAAGTAGAAGTGAAGAAAATCCAAATGTTCATCTCTGACCTAAACATGTCACTAGATAACATGACTCACCTCAACCTACTTGAGGATGTTACATCACCAATCCAACCTCCCACAAAATCTTCCGACATCCATGGCCCGTTGAAATATATTCATGATATAGAGCTATATTATGCAAATGAGAAGGATGTGGACCCATTTCGAGACATGTAGGTAGACCTACTCTACATTATCATGGTAATAGAGTGATCATTGATGAGCTAAGTCACATGACATGAAAACATGAGACATAAAGGATACAAAAATAGAAGTGTTCGACACAAGACACAACAATGCCAAAAACAGGACAGGAAGGACACAGTGTCTGTGTGTATTAAAAAATATAACAAATTAGGGAATTACAAATACAAATACAAAATATAGAGAAAGATTCATTTTTTTTTAGAATTCAGAAACTAAAATCCACTTTCTCAACACTTGTAATCCCTTATATCCTTGCACAGTAACCTTCAGCTACACTCCCAAACATCTCACACCTCCAATCTGTTGAGGAGAATGAGCTCAAATGAAAGGGAAAATATATTTTTATGGGCCATGGGCCCCTCTTTTAAGAGGGGCATAGTGAAGGCATGTGTCAAATACGTCCTCTTATATATCCGTGTTTGACATGTAGAATATGGGACGTAGGCTCTATTTAGACATGTCCTGTTACTTAGTTGATGAGACACTCATTTTTGTCTAAGTCATCATGATTTTAGATTTATAAATTATCAAGAATGGCAATCAAATCATTAATTATTTTCCATGGATGGTAAAAATAATATGCATAGTTCTCTCTTTTTGTTATAACTTATAGTTTGTAACAACCCTTCTGAAAATTTCATGTAAAAATATATGAATACCACAGATGATGGGACACATATTCCAAGATGAATGGTGGAAAAGACATCCTTAGGGGTGTTCATTTGATTTTTTATGGCTAAGGAAATTGGCAAAGGCAATGGCTAAGGCATTAAAAGGTATTTTAGCACATTTACTTATGAAAATAATGAAAACTAGGAGAAAAGGAAGGTGAAATGTCACATCTTGCCTGTAAGGAGGAAATTGAAGGAAAATAATGGAAAATGAAGAAAATAGAGGCCTAATTAATAAAAAGGCTTCTGAGGATCAGTGGGCAAGACTTAGTCAGTTTAGCTTTGGAGCTCTCTCATTATTCTCTCTCTCTCTCATGCTCTTGAACACTTAGAGGTTTCTTGGAGAACTTTGGCATTGGATAAAGAAAATAAAAGAAGGAAAGAGGAAGAAAAGATAAAGTAGGGAAAGGCATGATCAAGCAGCTACAATAGGCTTCATTGCAGGTATCAACTTGCATGTGTATTTTCTTTGCTAGATTTGGCATGCATGGGATTGCATGTGTGTCATTTCTACCATGGCATGTTCATGCATTTTGTGGGGGATGGACGGATTGGATTCGAAGATGAGTGGGGTGAATCTCTGAATTGACAAACACATGGTGGTAGTGGTCCCTAAACAAGATTGAGGATGCATGAAGCCACTGGCCTAGTAACCCCCTAACGAAACTGTGGGTTGTGGTAAAGCCAGATTGTGTGCCTCGATGGGGCTAGGAATCCTTGTCGGTGAATGGCGGGATATACGGTAAAGCCAAGAGGTGGATTTTCTATCCATTGGGCTTAGTGATTCTGGGATGGAATGCACAGTAAAGCCTCGAGAGTATGTCCCAGTGGAGGGCCTTGTTATCCCTGATCATACTGTGAATGCATGGTAAAGCCTTAGAGACTAGGAGGCACTAAAATTCCTCATGGTGTAGGTGGGGAACTCTGGTGGCATCCACATCGATTGGTGTTTTTGATGTGTTCTATGAGTCCCACATTCATGCTTGGAATATGGCACGGGGTGATTGGCTGAAGAGAGAATTGGCTTGGCCAATTTATGGTTAGGTAGAATGTGGTAGTCACATCACTGGTTGGATCATTGCATTTATTAATGAGAAATTCATTCCCTTTATTTTGATGTGCAAATGTATTGATATATATATGGATTTTGATGGCTGATATGTCCATTATATTTCAATTCCTATGTTGGTTATATGTACATTTTATGGCAACAACTATGTTTGGCTCTTAGCATATTTTTACTTGTGTTTGAATTGATATTGTATTTATGACCCAATAAGTGATAAGGTAGAAAAATACATGAGGAAATAATGGTTCATGGAGATTCTTAGATACGTATGAGATCCCTACACTTAATTCTATTATTTACACCTGTAGGTGACATGTTGATGATATGTTTGATGAAATTCCTGCCATGGCTAGTAGAGGTCTGGTTATGATTTTGTTCATATTATTGCTTTTATATCCTTGTTACCTTGTATCCTTACCAATTCTAAATGATCATTCCATTCTGGGTCATCTCCTGGGCTCTGGGCCAAAAACGGTGGCTCAAATACTGGAATTCTAGCATTAGTGTTGAGTCTAACTCGGTTGGGCAGTGTCTGGGAAGTGTTTTAAAGCACTTGGGCAATGTCTGGGGAGCATTAGTCTTGAAACTAACTCACCTGGGCAGTGTCTAGGGAGTGTTACCCTACCCTAAGTTTTCTCAAAAAGCAGTAGGACCCAAGGACAGGTAGTCCGAGTGGCTGACTTATCTTCTGAAGGTTATGTGGATGATGTTGGATGACTATGCGTGATGTTCTGTAGATCCCATTTCCTTAAAGTCACCAAGGAGGTTGAATCTTACCATAGTGGCCTCTCGTCGCATGTTTACCCTGGCTGGCCAGTTGCTTGGGTAGATGTGGGAGGAGGGTGTTACAGAGTGGTATCAGAGCATGGTTCAACTCTCAGACTGAATGGGTTGAATGTGTGTTGGTCATGCATGCATGTCAGTTACATGTGTGTCTCTTACACTTATATACGTTTTGCATTGGCTTGATGATTGATTATGGTTGTAGTATGGTTGTCATGGAGACTTTGATGTTGATTTCGCAAAATGTATTAGTCATGAGCATGTGACTAACTGTGTATGAATTATATGTCGCTTACATGTTGATTTCATGATACCTACTTAAATCCTTGTATTTTAGGTTGCATTCTTGAATATTTTAGATTACACGTATCAGTCTTGTAGCATGATTACAAGATTTGATCGCTTATGTTCGACTACATGTGTTTATGCGTAGGTGTAGTTGATTTGACATTGCTTATGTATATTGTTGGTTGCATGTGGCAATGTGTACAATGGAGTAATGGTTGTTGTCATGCATGAGGTCATGGTTTTTGTAGTTGACATGGTCATGCATTGATGACTGGACTCTAGCTAGAATGGTGTATACAAGGTTTTGTGCTCATGTGTTATATGTATATATGTAGTTGTTATGCACGGATGGTCTTGGTTATAGTTATGCATGAATAGTAGATCAGACATGCCTGGTGAGGTCATTTTATGTAATTTAGGTCATCATGATGCTATTGGTTGTTATGATGCTAATGAGCTAGTTCTGATAGAGAAAGGGATGTGGATCATCATAATGAGGTTGCAGCATTAGACTTTGGGATAAGAGCAGATCGTCATACAGGTAGTGTATGTTTGGCATGCAAGTATGTAAGTTAAGGATTGTTATATGCATTAGGGTTATATACATTAGGTTTATGAACATGTATTTGATGTTATGGTTACATTCATGATAGATGTTGGTTGATTAATGTAGTTATGTGCACATGTGTCAGATAGTCAAGAATGATAATAACTTGTAGTTGTATGCATTGCTATTGTTGTTTTATATTAGATAACCTAATGATTATACTATATGTTGTCGATGAGTATGTTATAGGTTAACTTGTTGATTGTTATATGATAGTTAGCTTGATGATTTAGTTTTATGTTGTTGATGAGCATGATATATAGCTTATTGTTGTTATATGCTATTAACTTGATGATTAGAGTTATTTCATTGAGATCTTGATGTTGTAATTTGGATTGGTCATATGTGTGATGTTTATGTTCATTACATTGAAGCTCTTGATGTTATATGTATTGTGTTAACCTAGTTTGACCTATGCAGATGGTTATGGTTGCAATATTCAGGTATGAGCCAACATATTTTGATATGGTGTCATAATAATCTAGATTTATCATACATATGTGATTGTTATGCGTGAATGACAAATGCTTATGAGCTTATGACGTGAACATATTAGTTACTTATTATTATGGATATCATGATTTATGTTTGAATTGATATGTTGTGAAGTTATATCATGCGAACTAGATTGATTATGCAGACAAGATAGCCTCCGCTAATCTACATTAAGGTATGAGTTTTCTTATGTTGTATATTTGGTGCTTGGTTGTTTGATCACGACGTCTACTTGGTGTTTGAGTGTTTGGTTCCTAGGTGATTTATTTAACATGGTATGGTTGAATGATTGATGAATTTCTTAATACGAGTATGTGTTCAAATGATCTTGTTTTAAGATTATTGTACTAAAATATATGTGTTGAGACAATTGATATGTACTTGAGTATAGTAGGTGATAGTTGTAGTATTATGACTGATGACTATGAGTTGACTATGGATTATGACATGATTGCCTGTAAAAGTTGATTTCAAATTGATACATATGGTTGTCTTGATGTTTGGAACATGTGGTTGACATGTGTGAAAAATTGCAGGAAACATGTCAGTATTAGCTTGAAAAGATTGTATTTGATGCGTTTATATCACTAACAATCTGGTGACATGTAAATATATAGTAAGACTCAGTTGCAGCAAAGTAAAGAGGTAAAAGGAATGAGTTGGACAAGAATTTCATTGGCTATGTTTGGAAACCCTAATTCCAAACAAACGAGTGCTCTGCATACAGGAATTATTATTAACCTTAATCTTGTTTGACATTATCTGGATATGTGTTATAGTCATGGACACAGACTTGACAATTGTATTAGCCAGTCTCTAGTTGCAGGTGGATCTGTTAAAGGATTAGAGTCCCTTGAGAGATGATATGGATGTGTTAAGTTGCAAGAAACATGCTTGGTGCAACAAGATGAGGTAACCGATGTATTGTTATACTTATTTATACATTGACAATTATCTGTTAATGATAGTATAATGCAGGGAGTTGCTGGCAAGAGAGATTTCCATGAATTTTGAAGAAGGCTCAGGTTGAGCTTTCCCTTGGATGGACTGGGAACCATGGGGATTGAGTCATGGTGTTTGTTTCTAGTCTTGTGCTTTTGGTATTTTATGATTCTTTGAGCTTGATTTGTGATTTTTTTTATGTTTGGTGCAAGGCCTTGCCAGTCTGGTTGTGGTGTTGTATTGTTGTTATTGGTTTTCATGATTTTCTTCTTATTTGTTTCTCAGATTTCCTTTTATGTTTTGAGTCTTGGGAATTGGTTGGCAAAGATGAAAGTTGATGGAAATCGGGAGATATGTGTTGTACCCAACCAATGATATAAGACCCATATGAGGCTCTGTGCATGAGTATGCACAACGAAAGGCAAGACTATGACAGTTGCTTGGATTGGTTATGTCCATTGTGGTAAATAGATAGTGGCGGTAAAGACGTGAGAAAGGTAACCAAAAGGATAGAGTAAATGGATCTGAGGTGTTAGATTCCTTGGATATGTTGGGATTTTTTGTTCTCAATATCATGCATGTTGTGAATGAATAATGGAAGTTCTCTTAACCTTGACCTTAATCTCTGGTAACTATTTTATGATCATGATTATGTTGATGTTTATATATGTATACATGTATGTATATATGTCGTTGTCTGACAAGATCATGATTACTTTATGCTAACATTCGTATATGTATGTATGTATCCATGTATCCATGTTACAGTCTGACGGGGTTGTTAGCGATCATTCTTGCGGAGGAATGATTGCTTATGCAAGAGAACGACATGAAGAGGTTCCTGGTCTTATGAGCAATCAATTAGGAAGAGTAGTCACAAAAAATATACGAGGTTAGTAGCATGTGGATATGATTTAGTACTGTATACTTCTATTATGCCTATCTTTATGTCATGACAGGTAATGTTGAAAGATACATCAACAAAGTGAAAGCAGTGTGGTCTGTGGCATGCTAGGATAAGCATGGATGAGATACAGGAAGCAAGGTTTCTTGGTATGGACAATGTGGTTTTGGATGTGTGGTACTATTGTTGTGCATACATTGTATATGTTTTACATGTTACATCTATGATGTGTGCACATGTGGTTTTGTGTATACATAGCATGTGCACATGTTATTTATGCAATGTTATGTACAATATGGTACAAATAGGGTTGTGTGAATATTGCATAATATGGGGTGTTGTATACATATTGTACTATCTTCATGACGTATATACGGCGTGTGTGCATATGGTGCTCTGTGCATGTTGGATATGCAGTGCAATGTACACATGGTTTTGGGTGCATGTTGTACATATGGTGCTATGTACATATGGTGTTGTGTGCATGATTGTACAAGTGGTGTTGTGAGCATGTGGTGTTGTGTACATGTTGTACATAGGGTTCTATGAGCATGTAGTGTTGTGTACATGTCGTGCATGTGATGCTATGTACATATGGTGTAACGTACATATCGTGCGTGTGGTACTGTGTACATGTGGTATTATGTACACATTGTACAATGGTGTAGTGTACATGTGGCGTCGTGTAAGCGTTGTGCAAGTGGTGCCGTGTACATGTGATTTTCTACACACAATGTGGATGGGATGCCATGTACAGGTGGTAGTATATACATGTTGTACATATGGTATTGGTGCACGTGTGGTATTGTGTGCATGTCATACATGTTGTGTTGAGGGCATGTGGTATTATGTATGTGCATCATGTAGTCATGATATTGTGGCATCTGTACTTGTTGTGTGGTGCTCTGTGTAGGTGCATGTATTGTGTGGTACTTCACATCAGGTATAGATGGATGCATTGTATTGTATACACTGGGTGTAGGTGTATGTGTTGTATGTCACGTGTAGATGCATGTATTGCATGGTGTGGTATGTCATGTGGTTGTATGTGTTTGATCCACACTATGTTTTTATGCACATGGTTGAGGAGAAGGCACTGGGAGATTTTCGGGTGTGGCAACTGATACAGAGTGCGTATGGGATAAAGAAAAAGGCAGAAGTAAGGATCAATGAAGGAAACGTATCGATATTGTATTTCATTTTTATTATGCGTGTGATTTATGATTCTAGTATATGATGATTACATGTGATCTATGATTTTGGATATGATGGTTACATGTGATTTTTGATTTTGATGGTTATGTTTTGAGCTAACCTAATGTGATATTTTATACATGTTTTGGTCAAATATGCCAGTTTTCTTGTTGTGATAGGAAGAGAATAGGATTGCAAATGTACCTTATTGAAGAGCTACCAATGAAGTTTGATTTGAAGTTATTTTAGTTTATTTTGAATCTAATGGAATTTATGTTATTGGTACAGGAAGCATGAACATGTCCAATTGGGTGGTCAAAATCGACTACAAGAATTGACAACAACAACAAAGAAATTGGAACATGTTGTAGTACGGTGGTAAAGCACTTCAGGAGCAGGGCCATTGTGGGACACTAGTACCCAATAGCGTGCATTGATTTCCATCAGCATGCTATGACTAGTATGATGTGTGAGGCATGTATATGCCCCAGTTTTTATATCTTCTAATGTGAGATAGCCTTGCCAAGGGATGGACTACCCAAGATGGGGATGACAGGGAAACTTGGAAGGTGAGTGACTACACGGAAGGGGTGACTGAATTCCTGAGGGACTGTGTAGCAGATAAGGGAAGCTAACATATGGATTTGTTTTGGCCATTAGCATTGTTAGATGGAATCAGATGCACATTGGGAGTGCACCTTGGAATAATGAGTTGGTAATAGTTCACCAAGAGGACAAGTGGTGCTGGATTATACGATGGACATTGGATGCATATTTGACTTTGTAGTGGACTCTGGGCTTCTTAGGAAGGAGGTAGATCCTGATATTACTTTGAGGGTGGAGGTATGAGCCTCTGGATTCCCTTGTTCTAGACGCAAGCATCATATTCTTTTATTTGCTGGTTGAGAAAATGTGCATATGTGTATATGTGGTTATTGCAAATACCATAATGAGCTACGTTATAAAGCTCCAGTATGCGGTGTGTGGTCATGTTGTCATGATGTTTTTATTTTGATAATACCTTTCATTCTAAATACTGCAACGAGCTGTGTTATAAAGCTCCATGGGTAGTATGTTTTTTTCAGCAATCATGTTGGTTATAGGTGTCATTGAACACGAAGGATAGTGTTCCCCAAGGGGAAGGGTTCTGTAACATCCCTAGTAAAATTTCCATGTAAAAATATATAAATACCACATATGATAGGACATATATGCCAAGATAAATGGTGGCCAAGACATCTTTAGGGGTGCTCATTTAATTGTTTATGGCTAAGGAAATTGGCAAAGGAAATGGCTAAGGCATTAAAAGGTATTTCGGCACATTTATTTATGAAAATAATGGAAATCAGGAGAAAAGGAAGGTGAAAGGTCACATGTTGCATGTGAGGAGGAAATTGAAGGAAAATAATGGAAAATGAAGAAAATAGGGACCTCATTAATAAAAAGGCTTCTGAGGATCAGTTGGCAAGACTTGGTCAGTTTAGCTTTGGAGCTCTCTCATTATTCTCTCTCTCTCTCTCTCATACTCTTGGACACATAGAGTTCTCTTGGAGCACTTTGGCATTGGAGCAAGATAGGTAAAGAAGGAAAGAGGAAGCAAATATCAAGAAAGGAAAGGCAAGATCAAGTAGCTACAATAGGCTTCATTGCAAGTATCAACCTGCATGTGTATTTTCCTTGCTAAATTTGGCATGCATGGGATTGCATGTGTTTCTTTTCTACCATGGCATGGGTTTTGCAAGGTGTGATAACATTTTCAACATAGCCTTGCTATTTCCTGATAGCTTTGATGAGATGGGTTCTCTCATGTATTTTGTGGGGGATGACCGAATTGGATTCAAAGATGAGTGGGGTGGATCTCCGAATTGACAAACACATGGTGGTAGTGGTCCCTAAACCAGACTGAGGATGTATGAAGCCACTGGCCTGGGAACCCCTGAACCAGACTGTGGGTTGTGGTAAAGGCAGATTGTGTGCCTTGGTTGGCCTAAGAATCCTTTCTAGTGAATGGCACGATATATGGTAAAGCCAAGAGGTGGATTTTCTCTCCGTTGGGCCTAGTGATTTCAGGATGGAATGCACGGTAGAGCCTCCAAAGTATGTCTTATTTTAGGGCCTAGTGATCCATGGAGCACACTACAAATGCACGGTAAAGCCTGAGAGACTAGGAGGCACTCAAATTCCTCACAGTGTAGGCGGAGAACTCTAGTGGAATCCACATTGATTGGTGTTTTTGATGTGTTCCATGAGTCCCACATTCATGCTTGGAATATGGCACGGGGTTGATTGGCTAAAGAGAGACTTGGGTCAGCCAATCTATAGTTGGGTGGAACGTGGTAGGCCCATCACCGGTTGGTTCATTGCATTTATTAATGGGAAATTCATTCCCTTGATTTTCATGTGAGAGTTTATTGATATGATTTTGATGGCTGATATGTCCATTATATTTATGTTCCTATTATGTTGGTTATATGTACATTTTATGGCAGCAGTTATGTTTGGATCTCAACATGTTTTTACTTGTGTTTGAATGGATATTGTATTTATGACACAATAAGTGATAAGGCAGCAAAAGACATGAGGAAACAGTGGTTCATGGCGATTCTTAGATAATTATGAGATCCCTACACTTAATCCTGTTGCTTACACCTATAGGTTACATGTTGATGATATGTTTGATGAAATGCCTGTCATGCTTAGTAGGTGTCTGGTTATGATTTTGTTCATATCATTTCTTTTGTATTCTTGTTACTTTGTATCCTTACCAATTCTAAATCATCATTCCATTCTGGGCAGTGTTCCAGGCTCTTGGCCAAAAAAGGTGGCTCAAGTCCCGGAATGCTAGTATTAGTTCTGAGACTAACTCACCTGGGTAGTGTCTGGGAAAAAAGCACCTGGGTAGTCTTTGGGGAGCATTAGTTGTGAAACTAACTCGCTTGGGCTGTTTCTAGGTAGCGTTACCATGCCCTACATTTTCTCAAACAATAGTAGGACCCAGAGACAAACAGTCTATGTGGCTGACTTGTCTTCTGAAGGTTATGTGAATGGTGTTGGATGACTGTGCGTGATGTTCCATAGATTCCATTTCCTTAAAGTCACCAAGGAGGTTGAATCTTATAATAGTGGCCTCTCGTTGCATGTTTACCCTAGCTGGTCAGTTGCTTGGATAGATGTGGGAGGAGGGCATTACATAGTTCTAAAGTTTTGAATTCCCAAATGCCTTTTATTCTTAACTTTGAATTTTCATCACGTTATATTTTTTTTACTTATGATTCCCCTATCATATCAAGATCCTAGCTCTCCAAAATATAGAAAATTGATATTTATATTAGATGATAGTAACTTAGGTTATGAACCACACCTCAATACCTATATATGAGGCAATTTTACCTTATTTTGTATTAGTCACATTGATCATTTATTTATTGATCTCATCCTAAAACTAAAATTGAACCCACATACAAATCTCAAGAGTTCTCTGGAAAACCCACATCAAATGTAAGTGTAGAAGTGTAACTACTCCCAATTCTTTTAAAAATGCAAACCTACAAAGTTTAGATCCACATCATTGATTGAACTCAGACTCACAAAGCATTAAAGCCCTAATGCAAGCTTTTAGCTTAATTGCAGACTGTGAGTGACATTGAAGAAAGTTTTCATAACAAATCTTGTCTTGGTCAGTCTCTCATTTAAAATGACCTAGCATTAAGTTACAAACTCCATGCTAAGGTGTGCCAGTAACTCCTTATTATTTTTGTGGTGACACAAAATTTGGCCACACATTTTTTGGTTTTATAAGATAACCAAGCCACTTGGATATGGAATGAGTCCCTATTATGGCCAATTTATCCATTCTCTAATGTCCTAGAAATCTACTATTTTAAGGGGTGACCACCCGTGAACCACCAACTATCTCAAAACATGGGATACGATTTGGCTTGAAACATTATATTTCTTGTGGCATTATGATAGCATTGTTTTGGGAAACTAATGAACTAGTTTAGATCTACATATTGTCTCTTTCTAGGATTAATATAATGTTATAAACAAGTGACTTAAGTAAATATTCAAGATAGTGCATGAAATAGAGGATTTGTGAATCCATGGCTTCAAATGACATCATTAACATGAGATCCAAGTTTGATGAAGTCGATCTTCAGATCAAGGCTCAAATTCTGGCTAATCCTACTTTTGATTACACTCAGGACACACATCAATGGGTCAAGAAGTCATTGCCATCATTCCTGCAATAACAAACCTTAGATAAATGAACATGACAACAAAAGGGCTCAATGGGAAAGCCAAGGTCACATTAGGGCTAGCAGTTACAATTATAACCACAAAGAGAATATCATTAGTGGCTATATCTGGAATTTTAGGCCAAATGAGCTGCCACCATAGCTTTTGAAGAGTCTTCACTTGTCAAACACTAGGGCAAGCAAGCCTCTCAGCTCTAGTATGGTCTTTTTCTAACTACTATAATTACGATACTATCTAATATGAATCTTTAAACGGGGGGGGGAATAGTAGATATTCACGTATTTATGATGGCCCTTGTAGAGGAACCACTCCATTTTATCCACATATTTTGTTTATATATTAAATTCATAGAAACAATGAAGGGAGGGGATGCCTCCAAGCCATCAAACACTATTCTGCACAAGATTTATGATAACATTGTTTTTTCCAACTAATTAACTAGGTTAGATTTGCATGTTGTCTCGTTTTTTGGATTAATATGAACAACTAGGGAATTAAGAAAATATTCAAGATAGTTCAAGAAATCAAGGGTTTGTAAATCCATTGCTTCAAATGACACTGTCAACTTGAGCTTCAAGTTTGACAAATTCTATCTTGAGCTCAAGGCTTCAATTATGGTTGATCCTTCATTTGATACATTAAAGACACTCGTCAATGGGTCAATAAGAAATTGAAGGAGTGCTCTATCATAAAACCTACAATAGTTATCCTTAATCACATGAATATATGAGGTGGTTTGACCTTATTTTGTATCAATCATATTGATCATTTATTTATTGATCTCATCCTAAAAATACAATTGTACCCACATACAAATCTCAAGAGTTCTCTTGGAAAGACCACATCAAATGTAAGTGTAGGAATGTAACTACTCCCAACTCTTTTAAAAATGCAAACCTACAAAGTTTAGATGCACTTCATTGATTGATGTTAGATGCATAAAGCTTCAAAGCTCGAATCCAAGCTTTCAATTGAATTGCAGATTATGAGTGACTTGGAAGAACTTTCTCGTAAGAAAGCTTGTTTTGGCTACACATTTTTTGGTTTTATAAGAAAACCCAAGCCACTTGGAGATGGAATGAGTCCCTATTATGGCCAATTTATCCATTCTCTAATGTCCCAGAAATCTACTCTTTTAAGGGGTGACCACCCATGAACCACCAACTATCTCAAAACTTCGCATACGATTTGGCTTGAATTTTTTTTTTTTTTGTGGAATTATGATAACATTGTTTTGGGAAACTAATGAATTAGTTTATATCTACATGTCGTCTCTTTCCAAAATTAATATAAAGTTACAAACAAGTGACTTAAGTAAATATTAAAGACAATGCATGAAATCGAGGATTTATAAATCCATGGCTTCAAATGACATCATCAACCTGAGGTCCAAGTTTGATGAAGCTAATCTTGAGCTTAAGGCTCAAATTCTGGCCAATCCTACTTTTGATTACACTTAGGACACACATCAATGGCTCAAGAATTCATTCGCATCATGCCCGCAATAACAAACCCTATATAAATGAACATGATAACA
Source organism: Pinus tabuliformis (assembly GCA_031772625.1). Lineage (NCBI taxonomy): Eukaryota > Viridiplantae > Streptophyta > Pinopsida > Pinales > Pinaceae > Pinus > Pinus tabuliformis. The sequence goes on from CM062817.1 coordinate 1,345,435,287, forward strand.
AAAGGGATCAATGTCCAAGTGAGGGTCACATTAGGGCTAGTAGTTGAAATTGTAACTAGAAAGAGAATACTGTTAGTGGCTATATCTCGAATTTTAGGCCAAATGAGGTGCCACCACAGCTTTTGAAGAGTCTTCACTTGCCAAATGCTAGGTCAAGAAAGCCTCTCAGTGCTAGTATGGTCTTTGTCTAACTACTCTATATTATCTAACATGAATATTCAAAAAAGGGGGATCCATAGAATACCTTCACATCTTTATAAGGTCCCTTTTAGAGGAACCCCTCCATTTTATCCACGACTTTCATTTCTATATTAAATTCATCAAAACAATGAAGGGAGGGGATCCCTCCAAGCCATCAAACATTTTTCTACACAAGGTTTATGATAACATTGTCTTTTCCAACTAATCAACTAGTTTAGATTTGCAGGTTGTCCCTTTTTTGGGATTAATATGAGCAACTAGGGAGTCAATCAAATATTCAAGACGATTCATGAAATCAAGGGTTTGTAAATCCATTTCTTCAAATTAAAGTATCAACGTGACATTCAAGTTGGATAAAGTCTATCTTGAGATCAAGGCTCAAATTATTGTTGATACTACATTTGATACATTAAAGACACTTGTCAATGGGTCAATAAGAGATTGAAGGAGTGCTCTATCATCATGCCTACAATAGTTAGCCTTAATTAAATGAATATATGAGCTGTTTTGATTGTATTTCGTATCAATCATATTGATAACTTATTTATTGATCTCATCCTAAAAATACAATTCTTCCAAGTACCCACTTACAAATCTGTTACACAAAAATATCATCACCATGATTATTTGCAGTCAGTATGGGTTTATCATCACTTGTACTGTCCTCCTAAGCAAGTCTCAGACTTCAGCTCTTCAAGTCAAGCTTTGAAAATGACAGAAAGACATTGAAATCAATAAAGCTCTAGTTCCGCACTTTCTCTCACTATTGCCTGCGGTCCCGCACCTTCTGTTTACAAAAGCTGCGGACCTGCCCGCTCTGTCCCTAAAGGTGTGGGTGCGGACCCCTGTGAAAGTCAAAAAGGCGCAAGTTTATTCTAAAAAACTCATTTTGGGTTAATTATAGATGATTCTAGAAGGAATTTTGACGTGGATTAGCCGCTCTTAGGTGGTGTTTACTGGCAGTGAAATATTCTCCTTCATGGATGGTTTTTTCGGATACAATCAAATCAATATTCTACCTGCCGATCAACCAAAAACGGCTTCCATTTGTCCATGGGGGACATTTTCTTATTGCAAACTACCTTTTGGGCTCAAGAATGCTGGAGCAACTTTTCAAAGAGCCATGCCTTATGCATTTCATGACATCAAGCACATTGTGTAACCCTATCTCGATGATTTGCCTGCTCATTCATTACATCGAGCTGATCACCTCGTCCATTTACGAGCAATATTTATGAGGTGTCGGCATTATCGGATTCGGTTGAACCCACAAAAATGTGTTTTTTGTATAGAAACGGGTCGATTATTGGGGTTTGTAGTTTCAAAAGCCGGAATTCGCGTCGATCCCTTGAAGGTCGAAACTATTGTCAAATTGCCTCCTCCTTCGAGTCTTCACCAACTCCAAAGTTTGCAAGGGAAAGTAAAATTTTTACAAAAATTCATTCTAAACTACATCGAGGTTACAAAGGGTTTTACCCGGTTGTTGAAACATAATACTCCATTCTATTCGGATGAGATAGCTCAGAAATCTTTTGATGCACTAAAACACACGTTGACCCATGCATCGTTATTGCATCCTCCAAACTATAACCCGGATTACTTCTTGTATCTCGCCGCCTCTCATTCCACCATTAGAATGGTCTTAGTTCAGGAAGATGAATTCGGAACTGAGCATGTGATATATTACCTTAGTCTAACTTTAAATCCAACTAAGTTAAAATACTCACATGTGGAGAAAATTGCATTGGCAGCTGTTCAAGTCGTCCAACGTTTTCGTCACTACATTTTACTACGTAAAACTACAGTAATTTCGGATTGCAACCCTATGATCTACATTTTGACCAAGAAATTGCTAGGGGGCAAGTACTCTAAATGGATTGTTATCCTGTAGGAGTTACACTTGGAATTTGAAAAATCTAAGTCTAAGAAATCTTTAGTTTTTGTGGAGTTAATGTGTGACTTCCCGCGTGCTGACACGGAAACTGTGGTGGAGGAGCCCATTGCGGATGAATCCTTGTTTCTAATTAGCACTTTAGATCCATGGTATGGGGATATCATCGTTTATTTCCAAACCCAATCCTTTCGGCCAAAAATTTCAAGGTCAGAACGTCGGAAAATACGATTCCAGTCCCAACAATTCAGGATTATTGGAGATACTCTTTATCGCTGTGGGGCGGACTCTATTTTTCGACATTGCTTAAGTCACGAGGAAGCTGAAAGGGTTCTAAATGAATGCCACTCTAGAGCGTGTGGTGGTCATATGTCTAGGTATGCCACAACCCAAAAGATATTGCACGCTGGCTACTTCTGGCCATCTTTGTTTAAAGATTGTATTACTGCGGTCCGAAAATGCCACAACTGCCAAATTTTTGATCGAAAGATGCACGCTCCACCTACTCCTCTCCACCCTATAATTGTCGTTGGTCCTTTTGCCAAATGGGGTATCGATTTTATTACATGTAACCCTCACTCGGCCGGGGGGCATGCGTATATCATCCTTGCGGTAGATTATTTTACCAAGAGGGCCGAGGCGATGCCTACATTTGAGGCAGATGGAAAGACAGCTGCAATTTTCATGTTCAATCATATAATTGCTAGGTTTGGTGTCCCACAAGCGATAATCACTGATCATGGGCATCCTTTTTGAAACGTTATGATGACCGAACTTACAGGCCAGTTTGGTTTGCGTCACGATAGTTCAACTCCTTATTATCCACAACCTAATGGTCTGGTTGAATCCATCAACAAATTTTTAGTCTTCATGATCCGACGAATCATTGGGATTCATCAGTCGAATTGGAATAACATGCTATTTTCAGCGCTTTGGGCATATCGTACCTAAGTAAAAACATCAACAGGGTTCATTCCTTTCCAACTAGTTTATGGTCTGGAATCTGTGTTACCCATTGAATGTGAAATCCTATCATTGCAAATGGCCATCGAGTTACTTCCAGCCACTTCCGAAGAGGAAAAACGTTTGTTATACTTAGCTCAATTAGATGAGAATTGACGTAATGCTGCATTAGCGATCGAGACTCACGCAAAACGTATGAAAGCTTAGTATGATCAAAATGTGACCCCTCGAAATTTTTCGGAAGGAGATCTAGTCTTAGTTTATGATCAAGCTAATGATAAATTAGGTGCTGGAAAATTCATTCCTATGTGGCATGGTCCTTATGTTGTCAAGCGAAAGCTAGCAAAAGGGGCCTATGAATTGGTAGACTTTGACAGGGACTCTTTGGGTAAACCCAGAAACGGTCTTTACCTGAAGAGGTATTATGCTTAAAGAATGGGTGTGGAGATTTGTAGTTAGGATAGTTTTTTCTTTCTAGCTGGTGTGTTTTAGTTTAAAAAGTGTGCTTAGCTTAGAGAGTGTTTTTTCATCATTATTCCTGCTTATCTTGGTTTTACTCTTGATATTGCAGATGCCGATGCCTCTCCAAACATACATTGGTTTTGTTGATGGTGCTTGTCGTAATACACGGAACATTTCTTCCATAGCTTGGGTTATCTATTTGCCCTCTAACGAGTTAGTATCTATGGATGGGGTAAGCCTTGATCAAACAACGAACAATATTGTCGAGTATAGTGCAGTGATTGAGTTATTATTTGAATCTATTTCATTTGGGATTCAGAGTTTGATAGTGAGGTTAGATTCTGAACTCATTGTATTACAGCTTAATAGAGTGTATGCCATTAGAAATCCAGTGTTATTGAGATTATTTTTGAGAGTGTGTCTCTTGGATCGTGAATTTGATTATATTGAATATCAGCATATTCCAAGATCTTTAAATACATTAGCAGATGCAATTGCTTCTCAAATGTTAAGTAGACATTTGCAATAATCATACATGTAAATTTAAAAACATTCCATAACATGATTTACAAGATAAGCCAGTAATATTGATATATATATATATATATATATATATATATATATATATATATATATATATATATATATATATATATATATATATATATATAGGAGTGTGTCAAAAAATACATCTTCCTCGATCATAGGTTGAAAAACACCTTATGATCGGCAAAACTGATAAGTACAAAAAACAAAATGTCATATGTGCCCACAATAGGCGATTAGCCTATCACTGGTGATGATCTCAATAAGAAACCACTGCACGGGCCACCTTGCAAAGGAATGACCTAAAAGGTCCTGGGACCCCAATCACATAGCGCTGAAGTCGACGAGGAATGTTATCTATAGTGGTCTCCGGAATATCTCCTATCAAGCGTTCTAGATGACCCTCCAACTCAGCCAAAACCTCTGCTGATTCGTCCTGTGGGGTTGGCACGGCGCAACTGGTTGTTTCCTCTCCTAAGGCCGGAGAGCGGCTGGTCGCTGTGGACCCACATCTGCATTTGAAACTTTTACTATCAGTTTTGAGATGATAGAGAAATAAAAAAAACTAAAATAAGAAAATTGTTGAAAATGATTTTACCTGAGTCATCCCATTACTCTCCTGGTGGAAGAGCCATGTCTGGGTCACCACGAAAATCTACCCCAGCGTAAGGGAAGTCCTGAATAGAAAAAACCTAGTTTTCCAACCATTAGAAATACTCAGGTTTGAATCAAACAACCTCTGTCCCCTCGTCCGGATGACGGGCCATAACTGCGACCCACCGCATCAGTTTGGGCTCTCGAGGAAGCCCAGCTCCAACAGTAAGGTGCTGCAGGATCAGCATGGGAACCCTTTCCACACCAAAGCTCACAACCAAAGCCCCATAACCAAAGGTCTTTAGTTGTCCATTCTTGGCTCTGGTCAGTTGGCCTTTCACATTGGCCAACACAGCATCGCACCAGTTGAAGATGGTGCCTCGAAAGCAGTCAACTGCCATACGCATCTGGGATCTGGTGGCAATATGTAATGCAACACTCCCACAAAGTCTGGTGATAGTAAGTGCAATCACCATGAGTTCAGGAAGGGATATGGTTTTTATGTCTATCCCTTTGTCTCTAGCCTGGTTGTTGCAGAACTCTAGTTGGAGGCTATCGACAGACTAGCCACCTGGCCTAGTCCCGAATAGAGTCAAGTCTTCACCTCTCTTAGGAAAACCGGTCAAGAAATATATGTCTGCCAAATCGATTTCGAGCTGGTGGCCACCAATGAAGAAGAACTGGTCCTGTATGCTCCATCTATCAATCAGCCACTGTAAGAAATCCACCTGGGCCCTCATGGCAGGTATGGCCAAGAATTTGTACAAGCCGCAGGCCTTCAATGCATTGATCGAAGGTTGGTGATTCAACGTGGCTAGATCCACATCCTCATGCTCTCGTTCACGCCAATCTAGCATGATGTACTCTCTGCATCAAGTAAAAAGACAAATTAGAATTCTAGAAATTAATTTGTTTGGGCCAAATTTGAGAATTTTTGGGTTAAAAACCTTTGCGGCGGGGACCGCACCCTCTAGGTTAGACACAGTGCGTGGGTCCACACCTTGCCTACATGGAAGGTGTCGACCCCTGACTTTTTTTCCATTGAGAAAAAGTCGAGGTCCGCGGGCTAGCAGTGTTACGCCTGCAGGCCCCCACGCGCGGGTTTTAAGCCTAAAAACCCTCCAAAAAATGAAATAAAAAACCTAAAACAAGAAATGAAATGGTTAAAAATGAATAGTGGGATGATGTGGATTACCTAGAGAAGACGACGTTCAATTCCGAAGGTTGGATTTTCCGTAATCTTCACGGGAATTTTTCTGAACAAAAGCACTATTTTCTCACCCAAAACTCAAATGGTAAAAATGAATTGACGAAAGCCCTTTCTATAAGTTTTTTTAGTAAATAAATTACAAATTTGTTTATGTTTCACTTTGGAAAGGTAATTTTTGCGACATTTTTATCCATTTCAAACAAGTATGAGTAATGTTTGCATTTTTGTTCAGCATAACGGATTATTCAGGTGAAATCTATCATTTTCGACGAAAAAACATTTAGAGTCACCTTTAAGCTCTTTTCTGACTCCTGAAACATGAAAAGATTGCCGAGTTTTTCTTTTAAACTCGTTAAAACGGAACTAAAAGATGATCCACTTATAGCTCTTTTCTGACCGTAAAAACATGAAAAGATTGTCAGATTTTTGTCGTTTCAAATTCGATATTGGTTATAAAACGACGTGTCGTTGATCGCTTTTTTACTTTTTCGGATCAGGGACACTATTTATGAAAAGTACTCCTTGGTCGTAAAAGATCAAGCGGTTCTCTCAAGTATTATTTTATACTTTTTCGGGCTTGGGAGACACAAATTTACGAAAAAGGTCAACCTTGGAGTCTTCTTAAGTTTTTTTAGAATCTCTAAAATTGAAAAATGCCGAGTTTCTCCTATACTGGACTCATTAAAATTTCAGAGTAAAGGACTTGTTCAATTACAAACAAGAACGAACCACTCCTTCTTAGGGTTCGAATTTTAAACTAAGTTGGACTCATCCGAAGGATGAGCTTATAATCAAGCAAATGTTATCCTCCTCAAGCTTGTCAAAAATAAAGAGGTACTTGCTAGAAATGGTGGGGGAAAGGAAAGGAAAATGAGCCTATTTTTCATACTTTGTAACCACTCTTGAACACGACACTTTTATTCACCTGGGTTGGGAATCCTTTGCCTAACAGTTGATCAAACCACATTGAAAGTCTTCAGCCGGTTTTTGGGTATTAACTTTGGGTCAATTGTCACCAAGCCATCTGTCGTGTTGTTATGTGTTCAAGAGGTCACTGCCAATAAGCTATTCATCTGTAAAATATCTGTCATCCATCTTGACCATCCCTGAGTCAGTCCTTGCAACTAAACTTCTTCAACTTGATCTATGATTTCGTGTTGTGGGCTTGCCCGTGACGGATTGCTTTCTATCGACTTCAGCTCATTATCTAGAAAGATGATCTAGAAATCGTCAGTACCTTGGAATCTGCATGCCTCAATGGCAGGTTTCTCGCCTTTGACAACAGGTTGCATCATTGACCTTCGATCAAAGGATTCCATGACATGTTCGACATTAACACATTTATTCACATTTCATGGATTGTACTGGGTACTTTGAGAGCCATTGACATCACTGGTGGTTTCTCTCACACTTGTTAACATTTTACATCATTGACTGGTAATCAAGTGGTTTCTACCATGTTCGACTCCAACACATTCATTCGCATGGATAGAATCGTACTTTTTCAGGAAGTAGAAATGAAGACCCTGGGTCTAGTTTCCAAAATCTAGGTTGCGAGGAATTTTGGTATTCATTATATAATGGACTATTAATAAACAGATGGTTGCGCCCATGCTGTGTCCACATGAGTCTATAACTGTGATGTATTACAAGACCATTCCTCTATCAGAGCAGTAGTTAGTTTTCTAAGTCAGTTTTGATCTGAGTATGGGAATGCCTACCTCAGCGATGATATGATCTCATATATATATCTTGCATTCAATGTTTTTACAGGTTCCAACCGGGCTCTCCACAAGATGATCCTCGAAATGATAAAGTACTTCACTCTTCCTAAATGATAAATGAAATCCTCATCTACTACAGACTTTGCACTTTAGGGGGCAATCTGTTACACAAAAATATCGTCACCATGATTATTTGCAGTCAGTATGGGTCTATCATCACTTGTACTGTCCTCCTAAGCAAGTCTCAGACCCCTGTGAAAGTCAAAAAGGTGCAAGTTTATTCTAAAAAACTCATTTTGGGTTAATTCTAGATGATTCTAGAAGGAATTTTGATGTGGATTGGCCGCTCTTAGGTGGTTCATTCATCCCAAAAGAGAAGGAGCTAATCCCTTGATGAGAGGAGCTAAACCTTTGAAGGAGGGCTTTATCCCTTTGAAGGAGGACCTAGTAACTTCCCTCCATTGCACTATAAATTTAGGCATTGGGTTGGTTGCTAGGGAGGTTAGAAGCTGAATATTTTGGAGGGTAAATGCTGGTGAAATTAAGACTTCCTATTTGAGCTTGAGAGGAGAGATCACATACCTTTTTGGCTTCATTGGGAAGAGAGTGAAACTTGTCAAAGTAGAGGAGACTTCTTGCTGGACCCTGGGAGGAGCTTGTACAGCGTCAAGGCACAGATTCGTGACAAGGGAGCTCATTCAGATTGAAGGAGCGAAGGCTTCCACAAACTTGCGTTGGACCTAAGGTAGGCCTAAAACACTTGTTTGCCTTTGTTTATAAAAGCATATTTAGAGAAAGATAGTGTGTGATTGGTTTGCTTGTCATTAGGTCTTCTTTAGATTCTAGGAAGGTCTATCTTGTCCGCAAGATCAACTTATTCCATGCGACAAAATCTCAAGAGTTCTCTTGGAAAACCCACATCAAATGTAAGTATATAAATGTAACTACTCCCTGCTCGTTTAAAAATGATAACCTACAAAGTTATGATGCACTTCATTGATTGATGTCAGACTCACACAACCTTGAAGCCCAAATCCAATATTTCAACTTAATTGCAGATTATGAGTGACGTCAAAGATCTTTCTCGTAAGAAAGCTTGTATTGGCTAGCCTCTTATTTAAAATTTCCTAGTATTAAGTTACAACATGCACACTAGGGTATGCCAGTAACTCCTTGTGCTTTTTGTGGTGACTCAAAATTTGGCCACACATAGTTTTGGTTTTATAAGAAAATCCAAGTCACTTGGAGATGGAATGAGTCCCTATTATGGTGAATTTATCCATTCTCTAATGTCCCAAAAATCTAATCTTTTAACGGGTCACCACCCATGAAATACCAACTATCTCAAAACTCTAAATACGATTTGGCTTGAAATATTATTTTTCTTGTGGAACTGTGATAGCATTATTTTGGGAAACTAATGAACTAGTTTAGATCTGCGTGTTGTCTCTTTCTAAGATTAGTATAAAGTTATAAACAAGTGACTTAAGTAAATATTCAAGAGAGTGCATGAAATCTAGGATTTGTAAATCCATGGCTTCAAATGACATCATCAACATGAGATCCAGGTTTGATGAATGAAATCTTGAGCTCAATCAAATTTTGGCCAATCCTATTTTTGATTATGCTAAGGACACACATCAATGGGTCAAGAAGGCATTATTATCATGCCTACAATAACAAACCTAGATAAATGAACATGGCAACAAAAGGGGTCAATGGCCAAGGCAGGGCCACATTAAGGCTAGTAGCTACAATTGTAACCACAAATAGAATATCGTTTGGGGCTATATTTGGAATTGCAAGCCAAATGCGGTGTCACCATAGCTTTTGTAGAGTCTTCACTTTCCAAACACTAAGGCAAGCAAGCCTATAAAAGTTGGAAACTACGGCCATATTCCCATTTGGTCATATCCTATGGGAAATATTACTACAACATTGGATTCCTCTTTTTGAGAGGACCAAAATCGATCTAAAGATCGCCAAATTTGTATAAGGAAAAATGAATTTTTGAACTTATGTTTTTCTCATATAATTTATCAAGCTCTACCTCCTCCATACGTTGGCTCAATCAGCTCAAATGACACCTATCTTCATAGCCTCTATATTGTATATAAAGAGGTTCCTTTTAACCTCATTGTTCAGAACACAAGACCTCTAATATATCTCTGAGGTAGCCGCAGCTTGAAGGAGGTAGGAGGACTAGTATTGGGTTTGTTTTTGGTGTGTTCTTTCTCCCATAGGTTTAATCTTGAAGTAGTATGGCAGCTACAGGTCAGGTTAGAGAATTTCAGTGAGATTTCTCCTCTGTTGAAAGATGCATATTCCTATAATCATTTCAAAAGGGCTGCAGGATTTGTGTGTCTTGGACAGAGGGGTTGAAAGGCTGGTCTAAGGAGAAGAAAAAACCACAGATTCAAACCCCAAGTAGAAGTAGTCATGAAATCTTGATGGAGGTTGTTTGTAGTAGAGAACCTTCGATTAGGTTTGTTTGAAGGAAGGACCATAGCAAGTTTCTCTAGATATGGGCTAATCTACAAGCCCTAATTGTACATATTTGACCTCAGGACTCATCAACCCTTTGACCAAGATTCACTGCTCAATTTGGGATTTTCTTGGCCTCTTCATAATCAGCTAAGGAAGTTGCTTAATGTAAAGCAGGACCGAAATTATTTTGGAACCTATTGAGTTGCATATTTGAATAGTATTGTCCACTGGTTAGGGCAGAATTTGTCTGCTATAATTTGAAGACAGAATTAAAAACTTATCTAGGCTGCACATTTGGAATATGGTCAATGACTCTAGTCATCATATTGGCAAGCCCACCTTGACATTGATTGTACTATCTTTCTCTGTTGAACAATTGATATTGATAATAAGAATATTTGATCAAGGGTTTTCCAAATCTTGGGGTTTTTCCCTAGCTTGTGTCAATTATTGTGTTCTCTTGTCTTGGCTTGTCTTCTGATTTGATCATATGTTCTTTCTTAAGCTTCTATCAATGTGATAATGATTCAATGGTAATGAAAGTAATGGATTAACAAATGGGCTGATATGGAATTTGAAGTATCTATCTTAAGCAATAACATGTTATCCTAAATTTAACATGTTATTGGAGCATAGGTGAGGACACGCCCAAATAAGATGAAAGAGAAAGCATCACTAGGTGAAGTTTATTGATCAACAGAAGAAAGAAGGATGAATTCCTTGTTTTGAATCAAAAATCAAAGAAACCATGTACCAGACAAAGTCTCCAGAAGGTCTGATTTAAAGCTCCTTCTCTTGAAGAATATGTATCAAAATAGCCACAATTAAAGTTGCAGATCTATCGTTTCTTAGTGTTTCAGAGAGGGTTGAAAAGAAGGTTAGTTTCATACTAGCATACCAGGAACGAAGTTCCTATTTCAAGTCAAGGTCCAAGTACATTATTTTAGAGCATTCCGATCAAAATGAATGGTCCAAGACAGGGAATTTGATTCTCTCTAAATATTTTTAGTCCTAGGATGCTAACACACACCAAAAGTTTTCTTTTGTTTTTCTTCTAGACCAAGGAGTTTTATATTTTGTAGACCTCTATTTTGTTAAGGTATATTCATTTCCCTTGGTGGTAAGGAACTGAAGTATTTTGGGAACATCTGCTTATATATCCCAGACTAAATAATCAAGCAATTGTATTCGGATATGGTCATATTTGAGGTAGAAGAAAGGAGTCTCATTGACAAGCCCCAATTAGGGAATCAATTGCAAATCACAGATTTTTTTTATTTTTTAATTTTTGCAGACCTAAAGACCTAAGACATGACATAATTCTCTTATCTATCAGAAATTATTCTGCAAGATAAATAACAAATTATGTGTCTAATCTCTATGGGTTTGGATCTGATAATATTCTATAGGTCTTGAAGGATCGTTATAGGTCTCTTAAGCTAAGTCTCATCTTCCGTAGGTTCAACACAAGACTATATATGACATCATTCTTGTACAATTGTGAAGGATCAGTGATAGTTCTTCCATATTGTCTGGGTAGAAAAGATTTTAGGGCATCGATTCTGAAAAGATCTTGAAGGTTCAGACCACTAAAATGAATTCTCCAAACTCAGCCTCCATTGCAGAATTAATGATTGAGAAGTAGCATGGAAAATGATTATCTTCCTACAGAAAAGTAAGAGACTTGTTGAAGTCATTCTTTTCAAACTTGAATAATAATTCCTGAAGAAATATATAGTGCACTTTTTTGTTGAAGGAAAAATTTAAGCCTCATCTCCATGAGTATATATGTATCCTTGATACAACCCTTACGATAAAGAGAGTTAAATGATAGTTGCAATATTATAGTTGACGAGACTTCATCAATATTTGCAGTGTTACTACAATAGGTCAAGCATCCTTTCACAGTAGTAAGGGAAGATAAAATTCATCATTTCCCTACAGAAATTTCTTAAGACTATCAATTTAACACATCACCATTGTGATAATAACCATTTGTATGAAAACAATCCTACAGTTTTCATGATAGTCCACTTGTGGGCCTATTTGAAGAATAGTTGCAGTAAGGAAGTTCTGAATATCACCCTATTTTGCTAAGCTTAGAGATATTCTAGAGCTTTCTTGCATGGTATTGTATGAGTGACCATCAACGTGAAGGGATTCTAAAAGAATCAACTAGCCTAATCCTTGTGATGCACTGTTGATAGCAAGATGCTTCAAGTACAAAAGGGCATCACTACACTTGAGGTGTAATTATCATTAACGCATATAGAAAAAAGTATGGTAGGCAAGTTTTTTCAGATTCTTTTGATCAATATATCATTCTAGACCAAAGCCCTTATGTTTAGACACACTAGAGGCTCCACTGGGAGTGCCCATGACAATAATCAATAAGACAGTATCTTTGACTTTAATGTCTATAAGAACTTGAGGAGTTAGTGATCCATGTGGATGTTAGTGGCCACCCACCTATCCCACTTGGACCCCCACAATTGTCTCTTTTAGTTTTTCAGTTTCCTTAATTGTAGCACACTTTACTATTTTTGGTAGTTTTTTAGTTCGTGAACTTCTGGAGCCGTTTTGAGGCCCTAAATGATGTTTTTTGGGAAAACTGGGAGCACCATGGGTACTTGAACTGATGTTTCTCACTCGTAAGTTGTAGTCCTCATACAAATCTTTCTAACGAGGTATTGTGCATGTCAAACAGAGATCGTATGCCAAAGTTACAACCCTGGGAAGTTGATCTACCAATTTACACAAAACGGGGCCCATAGTTTGGCACTTCATCTCCTAGGGTTAGGTTTTTGGATGTTTACGGTTTTCCATTGTTTCTCAATAATAAATAGGCCTTATAGCATCATTGCAAGACATTTCAGAGGCATGTAGCTGCCACATCTCTTCTCAGACATAAGCCCCCATCACCCTAATGGGTTCACTTCCATTTTTGTTTGTAAGCATATTTCAGTATTTTACATTAATGAAATGAAGTATTATTTCTACTGCATCTCTATATTTATGTTTATTTCAGTACTTTATTGCATTCCTAATTAAGATCTAGATCAGTGGTATCAGAGCGGTCTGCTCTTTCTTTGTTTTTCTTTGCATGTCCCCAATGAGGTCAGGATATAAGGAGTTAGGGCTTGAACTGGTCGAAGCCTTGCAAGACCAGCCTCGCAAATCCTGATGGCTTCCCATGGCGGATGAAAAGAAAGTCCAGGGAGTAGGAGATCCTATGAAAATATTGCTCGAAGAAGCCCTCAAGCGAAAAAGGAACACGATGATGGAAAACTTAGGCCAGATCCATTAATGGGTACCTAGGGGTGATGCATATGCTTCCAACAGCTACTCTTGAAATGCCACACCCTTTAAGTTCTGAGTTAATATTGAAATCCCCATATTCGAGGGTTAGATAGATGCAGATGCCATAGCTAAATGGTTAAATAGGCTACAAGGGTATCTTTTTGTTCATGATTTTTCTAGCCCGGAAAATATCACTTTTTCACTTCTCAAAGCAGCCCCCCACGTCAAGGACTGGTGGGAAACCTACTACGAGCAGAAGGATGAAAGTACGGGCTCACTGTTTTCAGCCGCACCCACATGGAATTCATTTTGGGATGCCATCAAGGAGAAGTATTATCGTGTTAGAAGCCATGAGGATAAATACATAAAGTGGACCACGCTGTGGCAGGGAAGGGACCAAGATGTGCCAGAGTTCATAAATATTTTTCATACCATTTGCACAAAGTTGGGTATCAAGGATTCTGAGTGGCATTTGGTGCTCAAATACTGTGACTACCTACATAGGTATATCTAGGAGGAGATGGAGTTCTTAGACATCCCTCACTCGGCACGACGTACCGATACACTGTTAAAATCGAGCAGAAGTTTAAGCAGAAGAAGCGAGACTCTAGATCCATGAATACGAAGCAAGGGAAAGGCTTCCCCAAATTGGAGCACTAGGTAAAAAGCTAAGAGAGTGTGACCCAAGACAACTCGTCGAAGCCGCAAGAAAAGAAAAACACCACGAAGTCAAAGAAGGACACATGAAAGTGGTGTGAGTTCCATAAGAACCCCACTCACAACACATGTGAGTGTCAAACCAAGCAGTCATTGGTGGCCAAGTTGAAGGCTTCAGAATCGTATGCATGTTATGACCCTGAGTCAGAACCTGAAAGGAGGAATGAAAAATGGAAGCATATCATTGATGTGGAGCCGAGCGCCACTGTTGCCACCGCTACAATCTAGAAGAATGAGCCCAAAGATCTAGAGGAGGGGGAGAGTGTGTTCCACTCACAGATGTCGATGAAGGGTTTGTCACTGCAATTCATTGTTCAGAGTGGGACCCAAAATAACCTCATTTTAGTAGAGGTCATGAAGTAGATCACACTACCAACCATACCACACCCATAGCCATACAACATTGGGTGGCTTCACCAAGGATGAGATCTCCGAGTCCGCCAGCAGTGCCACCTTCCCTACAAGATCAAGCCCTTCACAAATGAGGTATTGTGTGATGTTGCACCTCCTGATGTTTGTGATGCATTATTAGGCCAACCATACTTGTGGAAGCGACATGCTCTGTATGAGTCAAGGCCTCATGTTGTTATTATTTCTTTGTGTAATTCATTATACAGGATACCAGAGGTAGCCCCACCTACTGCCACCTCTTTGATATCTACCAAGAAAGGCAGTAAGATCATCTCCCACACTAGGAAATTCATTTTCTGTCTAGTTCACTCCGAAAGTAAGGGGAAGATTGTTGCCACATCCATGACCCCCGTGAAGGGTTCCTCCATGGAGCAGCAAGAGCAGATGGATATGGTCATGAAAGAATACAGGAACATCTTCTCCTCACCCACAAGGGTATCATTACACTATCAGGTCAAACATTCATTCGATCTAACTCCTAAAGCACCTTTACCCAATGGGTTGATATATCATGTTATTCTCTTGACCTAAGAGAAAATGCTAGAATATGAAATATACGAAGAAACACAACCCAGAACACAAAACAAAATGAGAAATAACAGCATGTATTTTGCTATTCAGAGATGAAAGAAATGTTCACTTGCCTCTTCGAGGGGGAACCTCCAATAGAGTAGAGCTTGATTACAAAATAAGACATGACACCCCTCAATGGGGAGTCCCTATCCTTTATATAGGATTCATACATGCAATACCATGGGTTAGTACCATGGTTCTCTTAATACCATCTATCTAATACCATGGCCCGTTTGCAACTAACTGTGGTCCCTTTCTTTAAATGCGGGTCAACCAATTATAATTATTAATATGGGCTTTATTGACTCTTTAACTAACTATAACTATGACTCGACCCTATTACATAAATAAGGGGGTTAAGGTTGGACCCTAATATGCCCTGCCCCATAAAAAGAACCTTGTCCTCAAGGTTGAAGCTGTGGAAACTTCTAAAGAATAGTGGCTGGTTCCCAGGTCGGATCTTCTAAAGAGGTGTCTTTCCACATGACGAGGACTTCCTTGATCATGCAGCCACACAGATGTCGTTCTTGTATGTTGAGGATCTATTCAGGTTGGAATCAGAATGAACCTTCTTCATCCAATTTAGGTAGACTGGTTTGAATTCTGCAAATGTTCCCCACCACTTTCTTGAGGCATGATACATGGAAGACGGGATGGATTTCTGTAGTGGGTGGAAAGGCTAGCTTGTAGGCTACTTCTCCAATGCGCTGAAGTATTTGATAAGGTTTGTAGAATTTTGGAGATAATTTCTGATCACCCTTGTCTTTCAGTGATGTTTTCTTATATGGCTGCATCCTCAAGAATACCTAATCCCCTTCTTGAAATATGCACTTTGAACGATGTTGGTCTACCTGTTGCTTCATGTGATTTTGAACTTAATGGAGATTATCTTTAGACGGGCTAGCATGGTTGCACGGTTCTATAGGAGTTGATCCACTTCCTCAACCTTAGAGCATCTAGGGAGATAAAAAGTAGGTGAAGGGGGGAGTTGACCATAAACTACTTCGTATGGAGTCATCTTGGTCGTGGCATGATAGTTAGTATTATACCATTGTTTATCTAGAGGTAACCAATGTACCCACTGATGTTCCTTTTCTGAAGTGAAGCACCTAAGGTAGGTCTCCAAACATTTGTTGACTACTTCAATTTGACCATCAGTTTGGGGATGATAGGAAGTACTTAGTTGGATTTGGGTGCCCTGTAGCTTGAAATTTTTTTAACAAAAGTTACTGGTGAAGATCGGGTCACGATTAGACACAATGGAAGTGGGCATGCCATGCAGTTTGAGGATCTGGTCCATGAAAGATTTAGCCACCAAAGTGGGGGTAAATGGGTGGGGTAGGGTGCAAAAATGAGCATACTTAGAAAGTTTGTCCACAACAACCATGATGACTAACTTGTTGCATGACTTTAAAAGACCAGTAATGAAATCCATAGAAACATTCATCCAGATTGAGGTAGGGATGAGAAATGGTTGTAAAGTGCCCAGGGACTTGACTATTTCTCCTTTGTGGCATTGAAACACATCACATTTAGCTACAAGAGTATGAATGTCAATTTTCATGCCTATCTAGAAGAAGGAACGATGGGTGCGAGCATAAGTCTTCTGAAGTTTTGCATGGCCTGTAGTGGCAGATGAGTGAAGCTTTGCCAAAATGTGTGTTTTGAGGGTGGATGTCAGTGATATCACTACTCTATCCTTGTAGCGAAGAATATCATCCTTCGAAGAGTAGCCCACTATGGAATTAGGATCTTCTCACAAGTTATTAATGAGTTGGGAGAGAGAAGGATGTGAAAAGCATTCCTTGTGAGCTTCTTCAATCCAATCTAGAATGGGAAGAGAGATTGCTAGCAGGGTGTTGTCCTCCTCAAGTTGGTGTGATAAAGCATATGCTACTACATTTTCATTCCCTTTCTTGTAAATTATCTCATAATCATATCCCAACATTTTTTCTAGCCATTTATTTTGCTGTGGTGAGGATAGCCATTGCTCCAAAAAATATTTGAGGCTTTGATGGTCTGTGCAGAATTGGAAATGCCATCCCAATAGGTATGGTCACCAGGTATCTACTGCATGTAAGATTACCATCATCTCCTTCTCATAGGTATATTGTCCTAGATGTCTTCGACTTAGTTGTTGGCTAGTGAAAGCCAAGAGTCGACCTTCCTACATTAAGACAACCCCAATACCCGTGCCGGAAGCATCACATTCAATCAAAAAATATTTGGGTGAAGTCGGGTAGTGCCAATACGCGAGTGGAACACATGGTCTATTTGAGAACCATAAATGCTTATTGTGCTTCATCAGTCCACAAGAATGAATTTTTCTTGAGAAAGTGAGTGAGGGGCCTAGCAATGCAACCATAATTGCAAAAAAAATTATGATAGTAGCCGGTTAGAACCAAGAATCCTCTCAAACTCTTCAAGGTCTTTAGTTGGGGCCAATCCTACATTGCCTTGATCTTTTTGGGATCCACCCTGACACCTTCATGCCCCACAATGTGGCCCAAATACTCAACTTCTTCCATGCCAAAAGAGAACTTGGACAATTTGACAAATAATTTATTCTTCCGGGGTAGTTGGAAGAGCAGTTCTACATGCTGAAGATGTTTTTCACAGGTGAGGCTATAGATGAGAATGTCATCAAAGAAAACGAGGAAATTTTTTTTGGGATATGGTTTGAGTAGGTGATTCATGAGGCTCTAAAAAGTGGATGGGGCATTACAGAGGCCAAATGGCATGACTAGTAATTCATAATGGCCTTCATGAGTTCAGAAAGTAGTCTTGGTAATGTCTACTTCTTTTATGCATATTTGGTGATAGCCTGAGCGAACACATAGCTTAGTAAAGAATTGAGTGCCATTTAGTTCATCCTGCAAATCATCAACAATCGGGATAAGGAATTTATCTTTGACCGTGAGCTTTTTGAGGGCCCTGAAGTCTGGACACATGCACCATTCCCCATCTTTCTTGAGCACCATGACCATAGGTGATGAATAAGGACTGATGCTAGGATGAATGACACCGGCTTCCAGGAGTTCCATGATGATTTTTCCAATTTCATTCTTTTGGGCAAAAGGGTATCTATATGAGCGCACATTTGGTGGTTTTGCACTTGGGACCAAAGTGATGCTATGAACATGTTCCTCTCTAGAGGGTGGAAACTCGGTAGGTTTGTCAATGACCTGACGGTGGCTATTTAAGACCTGTTGCATCTCAGGATGAATACTAAGAGTAGTGGGCTTGATGGCCTAGATGGAATTAAATTGGGCGATAACTCCATGATGGCCCTTTTGCAACAAATTTTCCATTTTATGTGAGTTGATGATAGAATGAGTACCTGCTTAGAGTCCGTGGAGGGTATGCATTTGGTCATTCTTCTTAAAGCTCATATATAACTCCTAGAAATCCATTGTGATTGGGCATAGTGTGTAGAGCCATTCAGCACCCAAGATAATGTCACAACCACCCATGTTGATGGCAAACATGTGGGTCTTTAGGTGGTAATCTCCCATCTTAAGTTTGATATTTTGACAACGCCCTTCACATTTCATTATCACCCCATCAGCAATCTGGACATGGAAATTAGAGACTTATCTAACAAAACAATGAACAGATTCGGTGACTCGCTGATGGATAAAGTTATGCATGCTGCCACTATCAATCAATACTACTATAGGGCAATGTTTAATAAAACCTCTAATTCTTAGAGTTTGGGGAGAAGAAATTCCTGCCAAAGCATGGAGCGAGATAACTGGTTCTTTTGGTGTAGCTGGGAGCTCATTGTCCTACTAGTTGTCCTCACTTCCTCCTCTGGTCCCTCAAAGGGTGGGGCTTCCTCAAATGAACTTTGATCAATAGCATCAATTTGAAAGAATTTGGGTTGCTTGCATTTATGCCCCGAGGAGTATTTCTCATCATAGTAGTAACACAATCCTTGCTTTCTTCTTTCAGCGATTTCTACAGGGGACACCTTTTGAACCTTAAGTGTTTGGGTAGTGCCTTGAACCTCAGTGGGGCATCCCTTGGCTATGAAATTTGGACGAGGTGACTGGGCAACTAAATCACATTCGACTTTGATAGCCTTTGTGCAAGCCTCCATCAATGTGGATGGGTGGTGCATTCAGACATGGGCTTGAATGGCTTATTTGAGACCACTTATAAAACATTCCAAGTAGAATTCATCTCCCAGACCTGCTATGCGGAAAGCCAATGTCTCAAAGGCTGTAATATAGTCGTTTACTATGCCTGTCTATCTGAGCTTAGTAAGATGACCCAGAAAATTAGATTCGCGGTCAAAGTGGTCACAAATGGATTTTGCGAATGCCTGCCAAGTAATTTTCTTTAGATAGCATTTCTGATGCCACTGCCACCATTTCCATCTTTCTTGGTCCAAGTAGAGGCCTCCCACATATATTTTAGTTTCATCATCTATGATGTTATTTAGAGTGAAATATTGGTCAATTTGTGCTACCCATATCGCCATATTAGAGGCATCAAATTTGTACATGTCCAACTTGGGTGGTAGAGGGTGGGAATGCTGGTGATTTCCATGGAAGTGAAGATGATGGCTAGATTATCCTTCAAGGTCTTCATTAAAACCATATGCCTCTGATTTTAATTCCAACTTGCCCCTTCTGACTGTAGTTGTTAATGTCTGTATCTACTTTGTTAAAGAAGCCAACTATGTTTCAATGGTCTCGATCTTCTCATTGGCCATGGCTTGAGCTCTGGTTTCTACCATACACAGATCTGGATCACTTGTCATCACCTTGAAAAAATTTGGGACCACCTAAAAATTGAAGCTGACAAGTGAATGGTACCACCTCACTCAGCTCGTCATCTTGATTCCTATGGGCTAAGTCTCTTATAAGCATCCCGGGAGGGCCTCATATTTTTTATTTTATTTTATTTTATTTTATTTTACTCTGAAAGGAGTTTTACTCCCCACTTATCAATACTGCAGTGGCCAATTTCTAGAAAAGTTAATTCTTCCTAATGTCATGCAAGAATTACGACAAGGTATAGGAGGCACAAGCCTCCTTGCACAAGTTGTTAGATCTGTCTGAAAAATCCTCAACTGCTGAATGTGAGTTGGACTACAATGGCGAAAAAACCCTAGCTGCTAAATCTGAATGGTACTATGGCAGTAGACCCCGAACTGGTGGATCTGATTGTTGCAGCGGTGACAGAACCCTAACTGCTAGATCCGATCTCGCAAAGAAGATAATGGGAAATATTCAGAGAGATGAGGGAACTATGGTCTCAAGGAGTGTTAGGTGGTACAAATCACAATATACGTAAGGGTCCAATAGTGGTACTCAGCCCAATATTTCAGGGCACTAACTAAGGAGGATCAGTTGTACCCTTAACTGTACTACCCAACTACCCCATCGTACGCACGAGCAATCTCCTCGAGTGCTATTCTTAGTGTACTTTAGTAGCAAGATGGCCGATGGTTAATCTAAGGAGAGGTTTTAGGTGAGCCTAGTAGGCTTCTGATATACCTAGAGGGTACATGGAAGACAGTTCGTGTATGGTTCTATCTAATGTGCTACTACTCGAATGGGTACACACAAGGGTTACAAGGGAGTCCAACGAAGTGTGACCACCTCTTGTATTTCCTATGTGCGTGCCTCCCAAAATCCGTAGGTTTATGTGCTTAATGACAGATCCCCTGGTTTAAAGATGACGGAGCACGTCTCTAGCCAAAAAAAAAATCTGCTAAAAATGGAGATACCACAAGCCCTAAAAAGCACTCTGATACAACTTGTTATGCTCCTGACCTACGAGAAGATGCCATAATACTAAATATATGAAGAAACACAACCCAGAACACAGAAAAAAATGAAAAATAATAGCATGTATTTTATTATTCAGAGATGAAAGCAATGTTCACTTGCCTCTTCGAGGGGGCAACCTCCAATAGAGAAGATCTCGATTACAAAATAAGACACGATGCCTCTCAAATGGGTGTCTCTATCCTTTATGTGGGAATCATAAATGAAATACCATGGTTCAGTACCATGGTTCTCTTAATACCATCTATCTAATACCATGGCTCGTTTGCAACTAACTATGGTCCCTTTCTTTAAATGTGGGTCAACCACTTACAATTATTAATATGGGCTTTATTTACTCTTTAACTAACTATAAATATGACTCGACCGTATTACATAAATAAGGGGGTTAGGGTTGGACCCTAACATGCCCTCCCCCATAAAAACAACCTTGTCCTCAATGCTGAAGCTGCGGAAACTGTTGAAGAATAGAGGCTTCACCATACGATTTATTCATAAATAGTTCACTTTTTAGGTGATAATTCCTAGCATTTGTTGCCATGGAACCCTAGTGGAAAGTTCGTAGCATTTTGGTCGTGCTTGTGACATATACGACATTTGAATGGGATGCCCTCATAGTCTAAAGTATTAACATAAGTGATGCATTGATGTTGGAGTTTCATTTAACCCCATAACTTGTCTATGATATCTAAATTTACCAATACCCTTGCCACCTTCATCTCCACATAGTATTTGAAAGTGAGGTTGACCTCCAAGCATTCCCATAGCTTGTTTCCAATTTCCCTGAGAGCTCTCTTCAACTATAATTGTAATTTTAGTCCAAGAATTTGAACGTAGATAGGGGCCTTGTCTAGTCTCCCCCGAGTGGGATAAAAAAGAAGGGTCCAATGGTTAAGCTTGAAAGGGGTGGAGTTGATTCTCCAAACCTTATTCAGACCGAGTGAACCTCTTCAAACTTGTTGAAAAATAAAATGAGCCAACCTCTTACTAGTATTATGTTAGGGAGTGTTAGTGACTACAGTGAAAACACAAGGGAGAACTAGTTCAAAATGCATGGAAATGAAGGAATAAGTGTGTGTAATAGGGAGTGGCAGTGAGTCCCGGGTGTGTTAAGGAGGGAGTATCTGAAGGTTATATACTAGGCATTTCCAAGGCATGTTAGAGTGCTAAGGTGTGCTAGGGAGAGCCAAAGGAAGCCAAGGAATGTAGGGGATGCTAACACATTCCACATAGTGCCAAGGGATTGTTAGACATGCCAGGTGATGTGACATGTCAAGATATATTCTATGTTGCTTAGTTGTTTTATGGCCCCAGTTGGATGTGAGACTTAGCTTGGTAAATTGTTAAGTGGGATGAGTTGAGATTGGACATGAGTAGCTTAAGATGAGTTATAGGTAGTTCTTAGGTGAATAAGGCATAGTCTATTTGTAGTAATCCTAACTTGGTCAAGTTGTTGTAGTCGACGTGGACTTGGTTGGGTTCCCAAGTCTCAAAAAAAGTAACGGTAATTGTAAGGGCATGATAGATAATGAGTGTCAGGTCATACCAAGGAATGAAAATGTGTGCTAACATATTCCAGACATTGGAAATACATGTTGGGCAGTGATAGTAAGTGTCAAGACATCACAAGGGAGAACTAGGTCAAAGTGCACGGAAACGAATGAATACGAGTGTGTGCCAATGAGTGTCAGTGAATTCTATGTGTCCTAAGGATGAAGTATGTTAGGAGAAGTTCAAAATAGAACTTGTAGGAGAAAAGAAAATGGTTGCAATAATGAGTTGGAAAAAGCAGTTTCAAACAAAGGGAGATTTTGGGTCGGGCATAACACTATTTTTTCAATGACTTGGTTGGGTTCCCAAGCCGCAGAAAAAGTAAGGCTATCTATTAGGGCATGTTAGGTCCCTATACTACTAGTGTAACCCCTTATTGTTATTAGTGAAACCCCCTTATTATATTATTTTTCCCATGTCATCCCCATATTGTTATTGTGCCCCATAGAAGCCCAGTATCATTATTGTTGTGCCCTTACATTACTATTCTTATGTCGGCTCTAATTATATTTTGACCCCTTAGACTCCTATATATAGAAAGGAGGTCTTGTCATTTGTATCATCCAAGAATTGTTCATATGTGTAATGTAAAGGAGTTTTCCCCCTCGAAGAGGCTGATTTTCAAGACGTTAATCTATCTTTTCTTCTATTTTGTGGGCTGGTGGCATAACATTTCGTATAAGAGCTTTGGATTCTAGGGTTTCACTACTGCAAACAGGCCTTAGTGGATTTTTCGCTATAATGTTTTTTCTATAATGTTTTAGAAGATGAAAAAAACCCATTTGAGATGAAATCATTCTCAACCTCAAGTATGAATTTCATATCTTCTCTCGCTATCTCTTCGGAGATATGGTCTGAGGAAGTTAGGGTTTTTGCAAGCTCCAAAATTCCATCTCAAACAGGTCATCGTGGAATTTTCACTATAATATGTTTTCTATCAAGTTTTAGATTCTGAAATTCAAACCCATTTGAACCACAATGTCGGTGAAGCTGAGGCTTGAATTTCAAATTTGTATTTGCTATATTGTCGGAGATAAGGTCAAAGACATTTATGGTTTCTGCAGGCCCCTGAATTACATCGCAAACAAATGACCTTGGGAAAATCATCATAACCTTCTATATGAGTATCAGAGTGAAATGTCATAAGAGGTTACAGAAAGAGGATGACCTATAGTTTTTTTATATCAATTTCATGTCCGAAGGTAGAAATAGTGACACGTGGCACTTCATACATGTTCTTTATATGGAAAAAGTATATAATCAGGTCATCTTGGGAGATTGGGCATAACTATTTCTTGGAGAATCCAATTTCAGTCAGATCAATGGTATTGGAAAGAGTATGCAAAGGGCTACAGTGGGGCACAATTTCAAACCTTGAAGATCTGAAATTTCATAGATACAATAGATTCAAGATGGAGATTCTAAAATCAAGAAAAAACGATATGAGGAAGTTTGATGGCAAGAATCTGGTAAATTGGATACTACACATGGAGCAAAATTTTTATCTACATGATGTGAAACTATTACGAAAGGTACATATTACATCTTTATATTTAGAACCCGATCAATTTGTATGGTATAGAGGGATTTTTTCTCAGAAAGCACTTGTCACTTGGTTAATTTTCATGGAGGAAATGATAGCACATTATGAAGAGACAAAGAGTAACACCTTCTTTAGCCAATTGATAAATCTCAAACAAAAGGGTTCAATGGAGGAGCACATTGAGGAATTCCAAAAATTGAAAATATGGGTAAATGATATTCCATAGAATCAAAGAATTGATGTCTTCATGAGGAATTTAAAGCATAACATTCAACATGAGGTTCATCTTTGGGAACTTGCTTCATTGGAGAAGGCATTTAGGTTGGAAAGAAAAGTTGAAAGCAGAATTATGGAAACAAGGAATCCTACCACTCACAACTATAAATATGGAAGTGTTTTTTCTCCTAGCCTTCCACAACCTACAAGGTTTACACCACAACAATTGGAAGAAAAAAGAGAAAAAGGGCTTTGTTACATTTTTTATAACAAATACACTAAAGGTCATAAGTGTGCTGAGAAGAAATTATTTTACATAGATTGTGAAGAGGAGGAAGAAAAGGATCAAGAAACATCAAAAGAAGAGGATATACACGAGGAACCAACCTGAAAGAAAGAAGAAATGAATTTGACCATATCTTGTAAAGCATTGGAAAGTTTTACCACTCCTCAAACACTCAAGATAGAATGACATATGAAGAAGAAATAGGTTGAAGTAGTGAAATATCACATCGAGCATCAACAATAAGTTAACCGACATTTAAAGGATAACCCCACTTTGGTGAAGAATAGAATGAAACAAAAGGGAGATCAACCTTGCAGTGAAATAAGTTTTGATGTAGGTGACTGGGTATTTCTACAACTACAACCATACAAACAAATGTCCCTCAAGAAAGCTAAGAAGGATAATAAATTATCGTTAAAGTACTATGGTCCTTATAAGTTGCTGTGAAACATTGGTACTATGGCATACAAATCAGAGCTTCCAACATCCTCCCGAGTGCTACCAGTTTTCCAGTTTTCATGCGTAAAGAAGGTTATAGGTGACATGCTCCTAGTTCAAACAATATTGTCGGAACTTGATGAGGAAGGAAAAATCATATTGGAACCTGAAGGAGTCACGGAAACAAGAACCTGACAGCTATGAAATTGATCAATTTCAAAATATCTCATCAAGTTGAAGAACTTGCCCACTGAAGATTGCACATGGGAGGAAGAGAATTTTATACAGAAGCACCCATAACTACTCAAGCATTGAGGGCAACAATTTTTGAAGGAGAGGGGC
The DNA here is from genome assembly GCA_031772625.1 of Pinus tabuliformis. Lineage (NCBI taxonomy): Eukaryota > Viridiplantae > Streptophyta > Pinopsida > Pinales > Pinaceae > Pinus > Pinus tabuliformis. Next base: position 1,345,460,543 of record CM062817.1, read on the forward strand.
ATGTTAGGTCCCTATAATACTAGTGTAACCCCCTTCTTATATTATTCTTCCCATGTAGTCCCCATATTGTTATTGTGCCCATAAAATCCTAGTATTGTTATTGTTGTCCCCTTACGTTATTATTGTTATGTCGGTTTTGATTATATTATATTGTCCCCTTTCATTCGTATCATCTAAGAATTGTTCATTTGTGTAATGTAAAGGAGGCTGCCCCCTCAAAGAGGATAATTTTGAAGGCGTTCATCTATCTTTTCTTCTATTTTGTGAGCTAGTTGCATAATAAGGCATGAGAACTATGAAGTGCCAATGTGTTCCAAGGAATGATATGAAGAACTAACACATGCTAGGTAGCTACAAGGCATGCTAAGCATGTCAAGACAATCCAAGTGCTAAGGCATGTTAAGATGTGCGAGGTTCCAGGGTGTGGTGTCAACGCATGCTAGGTAGTGTTAGACCCAAGTTCTAGGGAAGCACAAGGGAGAACTTGTTTCAAATGCATGGAAATGAATGAGTATGAGTGTGTAATAGGTATTTTGAGCAATGTCCAGGTGTTCTAGGGAGCGAGTGACAAGGTGTGCTAGGCACTGTTTCCTTCTCCACAAATGGAGGTCGCATTGCCCTATATATAGTGTTTCACCCATTAAAATAAGCCAAATTGTGATATAGGTAAGATAAATTGACATTATAGATGCATCCATAGGCTGACCCAAAGGAGAGTTTTTGACAAGGTCTTGGAGTGCTAATAAATTTTGTTTTACAATGGATTACATGCCCAAAATGGGTCTTCAATCTTTGACATTGACTCTATGAATTTTATGACTTGATGACCAAACCTAATAGCTCATAATGGGAGTTTTAACTAAAAATAAATTCCTTTATCATGAAACCCATGATTCAAGCATTACAAAAATAAATTTATTTTCTTCTTTACATCAATAAAATAAAATCACAATTACACATGTCATTATGAAGACTGAATCTAGTTATACCTTTCAACAAGGGCATCACAAGGGAGAATTAGGTCAAAATGCATGGAAATGAATGAATAAGAGTGTGTGCCAAGGAGTTTTAGTAAATTCTAGGTGTTGTAAGGATGAAGTGTGCGAGGAGAGGTTGATAATAAGACTTGCAGGAGGCAACCCTATGGCTGCAATAAGGGGCTAGACAAAGCATTTTGAAACAAAGGGAATGGTAGGGAGTAGTAACACAGGTTAGACAGTTCCAAGGCATGTTAGGCATGCCAAGATGCACCAAGTTATAGGATGTGGGCTGAAAACATGCTAGGGAATGTTATGGCCAGGTGTCAAGGAAACACAAGGGAGCACTAGTTTCAAATTGATGGAAATGAAGTGTTATTGTTAATGAATTCTAGATGTGTTAAGGAGGGAGTGACAAGATATTCTAGATAGTTCCAAGAAATTCTAGAGTGATAAGGAAGCATACCAAAGTGTTTGAAGTGCCAAGGTGTGCTAATGTGTGCTGAGTGTTAGGGAGTTCTAAGGAAACACAAGGGAGCACTAGGTCAAAATCCATAGAAATGAATGAATAAGAGTGTGTGACAAGGACTGTTAGCAAGTTTGAGGTGTTCTAAGGAGGGACTGACATGGTATGCTAGGTAACACTAAGTCATGCTAGCATGCCAAAGTGGCAAGCAGCCAAGATGTGTCAGGTTCCAAGGTGTGCCAACACATCCTAGGAAGTGTTAAGGAGTGCTAGTGAAACACAAGGGAGCAGTAGGTGAAAATAATGCATGAAAATGAATGACTAAGAGTTTGTGATTGGAAGTGTTAGTGAGTTCCAGTTCTGCTAAGGAGTGAGTGATAAGGTATGCTATGTAGGTTAAGTCATGTTAGAGGCTAGAGCAACATGCCAATATGACTCAGGTGATAGGGTGTGCTAATGCATGCCAGAGAGTGTTATGGAGTGTTAGGGAAACACAAGGGAGAAGTAGTTTCAAATTCATGGAAATGAATGAACAAGAGTGTGTGACAAGGAGTGTCAACAAATTATAGGTGTGCTAAGGAGGGAGTGACAAGGTATGCTAGGTAGTTGTAAAAAATGTAAGGGTAGTTGTGAGGGCATAATAGCTAAGGAATGTCAGGGGAGGGAATAATAGCTAAGGAATGTTAGGGGGTGCTAAGGAATGAAAAGGCATGCTAACGCATGCCAGATAGTGTGAATGTGAATGCATGTCGAGTGTTAAGGAGTGTCAGGGCTAGGCAAAACATTATTTTTTCAATTACTTGGTTGGTTTCCCAAGTCACAAAAAAGTAAGGCTATCTATAAGGGCATGACAACTAGGGAGTTCCAAAATATGTCAGGAAATTCCAAGAAGTGCTAACAAAAGCTAGACAGTTCCAAGGCATGTTGGGCATTCCAAGTCATGACAAGATGTGCCATATGTTAGGCTGTGGTGCCAACACATGCTAGGGCGTGTTAGGGAGTGTCAAGAAATACAAGGGAGAAATGGTTTCAATTGCATGGAAATGAATGAATAAGAGTGTGTGATAGGGAGTGTTAGCGAGTTCCAAGTGTGCTAAGGAAGGAGTTATAAGGTATACTAGGTAGTGCTAAAGCATGCTACAATTCTAGGGAAGCATGCCGTGATGTATCAAGTTCCAAGGTGTGCCAATGTGTGCTAAGGAGTGTTAGTGAGTGCTAGGGAACATAGGGGAGCACTATGTCAAAATAAATGAAAATGAATGAATAAGAGTATGTGAGATGGAGTGTAGCAATTTCCAGGTGCGTTAAGGAGGGAGTGACATGGTATGCTAAGGAGTGCTAAGGCATGATGGATGTTGGGCATGGAATCCCCCCACAATAGGTTTTGGGGCTCAAAGCCCATGTTTTGGTCAAAAATGTTGTAAAACTCCATAAATTGTGGGCACAGAGCACTAAGTGTACAACTGAGTCACAGGGTTGTCCGCCCTAAACATTGTATTATAAACCAGTGTAAAGTCGGAATACAAATGGTTCGCAGACCATGGGATTGTATAAATAGAGTGAGGCTCTAAGTTGTAAAGATAGTGATGTATAGAGAGAGTAGCAAAGGAATGGTTCAAGCTTAAAGTAAAATTCTAAGTGTCTTGGGTTGTAGTAGTAGGAAGAGGCTCTGCAACTGAGTGCATAGAGGCCTACTAGAGTCTGCAGGTGAGTGCGCGGACCCCTACAACTAAGTCTGCAAGGTAGAGTTGAGTCTGTAATTGGGACCGAAAGCTAATAAAGAGAAGTTGATTCCTAATTCTGTGTAATTGTTGTGCATTGTCTTCTTTCTGTTTATATTTAGTTATCTATCACGCGCACTGATGTGATTATTGAATATAATGTAATAACCATAAATATTACACGCACAAGTTAAGTAATCAGGTAATTAGTGAGGAACTTGGGTATTATACGGGTCGTGCCCGGAGTAGGGCTGTGCGGAAGTCGCACCGCCGGTCGCAAAGGGATCGCAAGTGCGCAGAGTGATAGGTCAGCCCGCGGACCTCCAAAAGTCCATCAGACATCCGAAGGGTGCCGAAACCTAGTTCTAGCACCCTCCCACACTACTTTGGGTGAGACCTCAGTCCGCGCTATGTGGATTGTTGCCGAAAGGGCCAATACTGCCAGGATTTGCTTGGCTAAATCACCTCTTAACCTGGGTCAGGCCCCACTAAGTGAACAAATGTTTCTGTTGTGGGAACTAGGATCTGCATAAAGGATGTCTAATGATGTGCCACTGGAACGCTAAAAAGAAAGAAATTGAAGAGTGGTTGGACAAGAAGATTCACGAGTTTGTGGCGCAGGAAAACAGAAATCGCTGAGTATCTAAGGAACAGTGGTTGGATCACTACTTGTACACTGAAATCCATGAAATTTTCTTTGCATCTTTTCCATTTGAGCTATATGAGTGGATCACAAAGTTACCAGATAGCCAGGGAAGGTGTAGGCTCGACAAGCCTATAGTGTGGACTCCGGAACTAGTGCACAGACTAGAAGCCTCCAAAGAGAATATAGTGTGAGATGTGGACCACTGGCTCGACCGAATAATATGAAGATTTATCACTGAGTTCGCGGCATACATGACCATCAGCTACAACGAGGCAAAGCGATGTTTTCTTAAGGGACTGCGAGGTAAGTATGTTAAGTCTTTGAACACTTGGATTAAGATGCTATTATGTGAAAAGCGAGTTATGCGAATAAATTAATGTTTGGAACTACGTGGAGCTGAAAGATCTATAGAAGAGGAAGTAGTGATGAATTAGAAAAAAAATCCCTTAATTTCACCCTCGTGGGAGAATGAGGACTAGCTAGCGAAGGTTTCTCTGAGAAGTGTTGTCAGTTTGATAATGTAGTGAATTCTACATTTACCACCTCCACCCACACCACCACCCGCTTCATCCCCCTCACCTCCATCTCCACTCACTCCACCTCCACTGCCTCCATAGTTCAATATGGTGAGCGTGATCAAGCTACCAGTATTAAGAGGAGTAGGGAATGAAGATCCGGACCAATTTTGGTTGGTAGTAAGAGTAGTATGGGAAGCACAGGGCGTCATGGATGATAATATAAAAAATGCTACAGTAGTGAGCGCACTGTAGGATCACACATTAACGTGGCATATCAAGCATTCTAATGACCACCCAAATGTAGGAATTGCAGAGATCCAAACTGTGTTGAACAGGGAATTTAGTAGGCAAAAATTAGAGACGCAATCAATCATGGGGTTTAAAGAGATTGCGATGGTCCTGAGTGAGACCTCCTGGGTTCTGGACCAAAGGCTGAATGGTATGATCTGCGAAGCCAATATGACATTAACGAATGCACAAAATTGTGGATGGTTTGTGGCATCACTTACGCAACACTTAAGGATGACACTGTCACAACAAAAACTTTCCACCCAGGCTGAAGCATTGGAGATGGAAATCAGGTTGCATGAGACCCATATACAAGACCCTGGATTGGGAGTCGAATAGACCCATGCGTAGCTACAGAATCTATGTCTAGAAATGCAGAGTTTGAAATAGGATAGGGCACCTTGGCTAGAGGCACGCGAGGTGGTATGGTGCATAAAATGCAAGGGCTAGGGCTACAAAAAATATCACTCTCTAGTGTTCGTGAACTACTTGGCATGAGGAGGGCCAATTCCCTTAGGACCGGAGGCACTAGTGGGGCCGAGCATGGTGTTTGAGTTATGGTGTGCGATCTGCCAGATAGAAGGAAAAGATACCACGGATAATTGTCATCTGTTGCAAAAGTATACGCAGACACCCCAGCGATTGTTTTGTAATTTCTGTAGGTCGGTAGGCCACGTCGAATGCACCTGCCAAAGCTATGAAATAATGATGGATCAGACTCCTGCCTATAGGGTGCAGGCTGAAACGTGAGCCCTCGACCCAAATCTAGGGATGGCATGCACTGGATTTCAGGTGCGTGGTCGAGGTCGAGGTGGAATGGGACCAGGAAGAGGTCGCGGACATATAATTTGTTACAATTGTAGAGGGCTAGGATATTATGCCTATGATCGTACGAACCCAACTAGGATATCATGTTGGTACTATAATTAGTTTGATCATGAGGCAGAAGATTTCCCTTTGTTGATAGTAAATATCCATGAAAAGGGGGTACTCCAGCCCCCTCCAACCCAGAATTTACAAATTATGAGGTCTGAACCGTGCGAAGAAGACCTAAATGTAGAAATGATGCTCAAGAGTAGTGTGACAATGAGAGATGATAAAGAGAAGTAGCCAGAAGAAAGCGTGTGGGTTCATAAGGCTCCTATAAAGGAACCCAAGTTTGATTTAGAATGCGCGAAGGAGCCATTCATGGAAGCTAAGAAGAGCTTCACAAAGGCCTCCACTTCAGGTAGTAAGGATCAAGTAGAACTAGGGATGGACCCTTCAATGCTCACTACCATTTTGGAGACATTCATGAGACTGCTGCACGAAAGTAAGGTGGTCAAAGGGCTACAGGAACTTATCACTAGGTGCGCGGCGTCAGGAGAACTGTGCATGGTCAAAAAAACTAGGAAAGCATGCATTGCACATAGGAAAGGAGATGAGGTTGACTGCACAAATAGGCGAGTACGAAATGGATCAGGTAATCATGGACTTGGGTTTGGATGCGAATGTACTACCAAAGAAAATATGAGAACACATGGGCAGATGTGCATTGCAATGGTCCCCTATTTAGTTACATATGGCGAACCAATAAAATATTTTTCCCATGGGAAGATTGCAAGGGGTGCCAGTTGACATTGAAGGCACGAGCGCATAGGCAGATTTTGAAGTGATATAGATTGTCGATGGCACCAATCGCTATCCTGCGTTACTAGGAATAGAGTGGGTTACCGATATGAATGGAGTCATAAATCTGAAGAAGCAAAAAATGACCTTTCAGAAAATGTCACTACGTGTGGTAGTACCACTAGACCTAGCCGAGGGAACGTGATACACTGAACCAGTCTGCGACAATGATAGTGATGATGATCTCAAATGTATCTACAAGATAACTACACAAGGAGAGGATTGGGTCAGTCTAACTATAGATGGAATGATTTCATGGGAGCACGAAAGATCCTGCACTTCCGATCTAGATGAAGAGATAGAGTGATGGCAAAATCAGTTGCACGAAGTAACAACACTGAATTGCAACATGATGATCAGGTCATTGTGTTGCGTAACAACAGAGGAAAGGGAGTTTCCAACATATGATGTATTTTCAATGGTGGATGAATTTCTAAGCAAATTTGAAAGTTCAGTACCAGAGCAACAACAGTTTGATGTGCTGTAGTGGGCATTGCATGCAACACTCACCCGATGGTGGGGTACACATTAAGGAACTTTTCAAGACTAGTACAGATGTTTTGGAAAACCCCAACTTCGAATGAAAGCCAATCAGCTAGGGTGGAACAACTTGCACACCCACGTTTCCCAATGGGTATAGACATATGTTGTATAATCCACACAAGTGCACACCACCCCCAACCTAGAGAATCAAAACAAACCATAGCAGCAGGAAGGGCGACGGGCATTACCAATTCTCCATAATGAGGCACTCGATAGGGTGCATGGAGTACTAAAAAATGTTCACTAGACGAGACAAACTAATTCGAACCTCCGTGTGCCAGTGGTTCGATGGGCCTATAGGACTATGTGAAAAAACCTGAGTGTGGAAATGATTCCAAAGGTGCGAAATAGAGTAGAACCCGAGATTTCTGAAGGGAATGCCAAAAGGAATCCACACATAATAGCCCCTGCAGTTATAGTAGCGCACAAAGACCAGGACAAAGGAATCACACAGCTACGCGAGGATGACCATATAAGGATTCAGAGGGCCATTCAATGAGGGAACCTTAGACTTCGCGAACTCAAAGAAGATCGGCTACGATTAAGGAAGAAAAGCATGTTGATGGATGCTGAGATCAAAAGACTAGAAAACAGGGTCAGGTAGCCATGTATCATCGCTAAACCAAGGATGACAAGGAAACATATGGATGGTAATACCACTGCATTAGAAGATTTTCACTGAGAATTTATGACTCTGCTACCATGGCTGAGATTGCACCTTACCAAATGGAATAACAAGGGGAGCACATCACATAAGGTAGAACACGTGGCGCCAGCTGTTGCGAGGGCAAGTGAGGAGTGTCCAATGGCTATGCTGGAAGGTGAGTTGTAGTCTTGCATAGGTGGTGTGACCTTCTGACTAGCCATAGGGAGCACAGTCTTAGCGCTCCAGACAGTTGAAAAAGATCGCGGGACTCTAAAAGAGTCTGTTTTGGAACTGCGTGATGAGGGAGGTGCGCGCAGAATCAACATGGTACGAGGTTCATGCCCACGCATAGGGGACTGCGTTGCCACGCCGGTCAACTGAGAAGTAACCGTTAACATCACTGTTCATGACGAGATATCCAATTTAAGGCAAAAGGGAGCAGCCGGTGGGCAATTAAGACACGAATTAAGAACTATATTTTGGACGATCTACCACCAAGAGTGCATTAATGACTCAGAAATGGGGGCAAAGGTCAAATACAAATTCAAAAGAAGCTATAAAAATCCCAAGGCTAGCCATGAGACAACACTTTCTCGTTTGAGATTTGAGCTATTACGAATAACACAGAGTGTTGAGCGCCAAGCTACATTTGAACTACCAAGTTCACAAACAACCATAGATAGTTCAAACAAAATGACAACTACAAGGAGAGGTGTGGGTTTTGTAAAGAGTACCACCGAGGAAGCCGGGCAGAGCCCTATAGTGTAGGTGGGGGATGCGCCGAAAATCCTGAAATCACCTCTGACACCGGGGCCCCAGAAGGATACACAGGCAGTGGGACCAGTTCACATGTCCCCATGAAATTCATGGTTTGGTAAACTTTCCATGGAAGAAAAGGGCAAGGCTGCCAACCTTGAGATAGATGATGAGGAGGAGGACTTCTAGGCTCTCATAGAGGAGATAGAGGTGGATGAAGAAATGAAAGAAGACATTCAACCGGTGTGCGCTGTAGCAAAACTGCCCGAGTATGTTCCTCCGCGGAAAGGGAAAGCTAAGGTACCCCAGGAGTTGGATGTTGCTAAGAGCGCACTCCAAACCACCCTCCTCCCAAATGGAATTATATTTGAGGGCTCGACTCTGGGCCACGTGCCCACCATGAAATTTGAAGACTGGGACCTCGCGAACAACAAAAAGTTCACACACTTATAGACTGAGAACCTGATGAAACAGAGCAAGGAGTGGTCAATTACAGCGTTAGAGTTGTAGAAATGGCTGTGCGGTCTGGAGAAGGCCAGGTTACTCCACCTACTATGGATTCCACATTTTCACCACGCACCGATCATGATCTTTGTCATAAGGCAGTTGGTTTACCTGGTGCACGATGGGTACTTATGCATGGAGGAGCCTATTCCCATCATGGTGGAGCTTATTCATAGGATTTCTCAGCTTTCCTGTAAGGGAAAGGATCCCATGGAGATAGCTAGAAAAAGCGGATATTTGCTGCTCGCAGAGGCCATGAAGAAGAAGTACAAATTGGGAAAAAATAAGAGAGGCTACGTAGTCAGTATCATTAAATACAAAGGGGTGCACATCACCACCCAAATACTGGTCGAGAAGGTGATGAGAATATGTTGAGGAGACGAGGTACTAGCACCTGTCATTGCACTGGTAGAGCAATGCGCGGAGGGGGTCTAATTCAACTAGGTTGAATTCCTCTATGAAGAATTCCTCGCCAATTGTAAGGAAGCTCAAGAGCAGGGCGAGACCTTCCACTATGCGTGGTTGCTCTTGTCCATTTTATTGGTGATAGGGGAACTACCTGAGGACAGTTAGTTCCCTCATCTTGAACAGGATTTACCAGAGTAGGCAAAATATGCGTCGCTCTAGGTTATGAAGGATGCCATGCTGATCAGTGAGAGTAAAATCTTCTGGGTGCTCATGGAGGTGAGCATCTAGATGTGGATTCATAGGAGTCCGTGCCTATCCCCCACAATGTACAACAGTTTGCAGATCTTTGCAGACTTTAAGGAGGATATGTACAATGTGTATATCAAGGGGCGTAAGGATCTGGCACAGAATTGGACCAAGTTTCCATTCATCGCAACTGATGATGCCATATTCTCCGTGCTCAAATCATGGCCTCCCGAGTGGTACACCCTGGATCTGGTAGAAAGGGATAGAACAGTAGCACAAAAGTAGAAGGAGGCAACCAAGTTGCATGTCACAAAGTTGGCCCAGTAGAGGCGGAACGAGCAAGTAACTGTGGAGGTAAGGGCCACCCGCGAAGCAGCAAAGGTAGCCACAAAACAAGTAAAGTCCACCGAAAGAGAAATAGAAGAACAAGCAAAAGGGGCCATTGCGACGCAGGAGGAAGGGGGCCAGAATGTGTCTATAGGACAAGGACTAGATACAACAGAAGGCGTGGACCTGAGCATGACATCCACCCAACTGCCGCACGTTGTGGAGTGGTTAGGTCCACGAAAGGAGGCCAGGGCTTCCAAACTGGACATCGACCCAATTACATTGATAGAGGGTGACCTCTATGACATTGGTGACACAATTCATGAGGTCACCTGGGAAGCACTCCAAGAAGTGATGATGGAGCAACAGAATGTGTTAGGGGCCCTAATGATGTAGCTGTAGGAACTTTAGGTGTGCCTCCCACAGGAAGGAGTAGTAGTTTCCTACGAAGCCACAGGTACATCAGCAGTGGAGCAGCCGCTGCACACAAAAATGGCCAACACCATAGTGTTTCCAAAAGGAGCACTCATGGCGGAAAGCGAGGAGGATAGAACTACATTGGGCAGGATCAAGGGACTTGACCAGAACTTGGCTGCCCTTCCACATGATATATTATATCAGCTACAGGATGGTGTGACAACAGAACTCCGAGCTAGGGAAGGATGCGCAGTACAGATGCTTAGAGAGAAGAAAATCAACATTGATCAGCTTAGTCTACAAAACGATGAAGTGCTTGCACAAAATCAGCAGATGGAGCAAATGGTAGAGGAAGCATGTCGACGTGCTCCCAAGCTCGAAATTGTGACAGACCTACCAGTTGGAGTGCGAATTCAAAAATTAGCCAGTGGATTCCGCGAGGCAAAGGAGGAAGCAACGAGGGTACAGTTGGACCTCAATCTTCAGATTGTCGAGCTGTGATTAAAGTCGCAGTCCTCTACAGCCCCGGAAGTTAGGGAACAGTGCGCTGGCTGTATTAAAAAAGGGCTGGAAGAAATAGGACATGCAGTACAAAACTGCACTGTTATGTTGGAGGAATCCTTCGCGGTCCTCACTTCATTACAGGAGGACCACAACCTACAGTGCCTGGAAATCGAGGCATGGGAGTTTCAAGTGTAGTATGAAAATGTGCATGGAATGGCATAGACAATTGTCCTGACCAATTGGCTTGCGAAGCTACAATAGGCAAAGGCATTGAAGGAACAGGTGGATGTCGTGCGGCAGAAAGAGGCAGTCCTTAAGCATGTGTCAAGCCTTGGAGTGATGAGGCCTTCCTCATCACTGCAGAAATTGAAGGAAAGCTTGCACAGATGAAGGTGATGCATGCCTTAAGATAGGGATTTTCCCCTGACAACGAGACTTTGGCTGAAAGAGTGGAGCAAATCCAATAGACTGTAGAACAGTGAACTCCGGACCTCCACGCAGCATAGGATCGGTTCGAGGGGCTCTGTGCCAAGATCGCCACACCAGCAAAGTGACTCAAGACAAGTCACGATGATTCTATTGGGGGCTTGTAGGGCATGGAATCCCCCCACAATAGGTTTTGGGACTCAAAGCCCAAGTTTTCGTCAAATATGTTGTAAAACTCCGCGAATTGCAGGCACAGAGCATGAAGTGTACAATTGAGTCATAGGGTTTTCTGCCCTAAACATTGTATTGTAAACTAGTGTAAAGTCAACCTACCCATGGTCTGCAGACCATTGGATTGTATAAATAGAGTGAGGATCTAACTTGTAAAGATAGTGATGTATAGAGAGAGTGGTGAAGGAATGGTTTGAGCTTAGAGTAGAATTCTAAGTGTCTTGGGTTGTAGTAGTAGGAAGAAGCTTTGCAGCTGAGTGCACAAAGGCCTAGTAGAGTCCGCAGTTGAGTGCGTGGACCCCTGCAGTTGAGTGCATAGGGTGGAGTCAAGTATGTTATCGGGACAGAAAGCTAATAAAGAGAAGTTGATTCCTAATTCTGTGTAATTGTTGTGCATTTTCTTCTTTCTGTTTATATTCAGTTATGTATCACACGCACTGATGTGATTATTGAATATGCAATAATAACCATAAATGTTACAGACGCAAGTTAAGTAATCAGGTAATTAGCGAGGAACTTGGGTATTATATGCATCACACCCTGAGTAGGTCTGCGTGAAAGCCGCACCACAGGTCGCCAAGGGATCACAAGTGCACGCAGTGACAGGTTAGCCCATGGACCTCCAAAAGCCCATCAAACATCCCAAGGGTGCGGAAACCTTGTTCTAGCACCCTCCCATACTACTTCGGGTGAGACCTCAGCCCGCCCTCTGTGGACTGTTGCCGAAAGGGCCAGTAGTACTGAGATTTTCTTGGCTAAATCACCTCTAAACCTAGGTTAGGCCCCACTAAGCCAACAATAGAGTGTGAGTGTGGCATTTAAAGAAGATGTTCTAGGTGCTAGTGTGTGCCAATATGTGCTACAAAGTGTTATATAGACTGTCATGGAAACACAAGGGACCACTAGGTCAAAATAATGAATGGAAATGAATGAATAAGATTTTGTGATAGGAATTGTCAATGAGTTCCAGGTGTGCTGGGGGAGTGACAAGATATTATTTGTAGTGATAAGTGATGCTAGAGGCCAGGGAAATGATATGCCAAGATGTGCCAAGTGATAGGGTGTTCCAATGCATGATATGGAGTGTTGGGGAGTGCCACAGAATCACAAGGGAGTGCTAGTTTCAAGTGCATGGAAATGAATGAATAAGAGTATGTGACAAGGAATTTTAGTGAGTTCTAGGTGTGTTAAGGAGTCAGTGACAAGGTATTCTAGGTAGTGCCAATGAATGCTAAAGTATCAGGGTGACATGTGAAGGTGTTTCAGGTATCAGGGTGTGTTAGGGAGTGCCATGGAAATACAAGGGAGAAGTAGCTCAAAATGCATGGGAATGAACGAATAAGAGTTTGTGATAGAGAGTGTCGATGTGCTTTAGGTGTGTTAAGGAGGGAGTGACCAGGTTATATGCTAGGCAGTGCCAAGGCATGCTAGATTATCGGGGCATGTTAGGGAGTGCTAGGGAATTCCAAACCATGCCAAGGAATGTAGGGGGTGCTAACACGTGCCACATAGAGGCAAGGGATTGTTAGATGTGTCAGGTGATATGACATGTCAAGATGTAAACTATGTTGCTTAGTTGTTTTATGGCCACGGTTCAACATGAGCCTTGACATGGTAACTTGTAACTTGTTAAGTTGGATAAGTTGAAATTTTACATGAGCAGTCTAAGATGACTTATAGTTAGTACTTAGGTGAATAATGCATAGTCTAGTTGTAGTAACAGTAACTTGGTCAAGTTGTTGGAATCGAGACAATACTTGGTTGGGTTCCTAAGTACCAAAAATAGTAAGGGTAGTTGTGAGGGCATTATAGCTAAGGAGTGCCAGGGCATGCCAAGGAATGAAAAGGCATGCTAACACATGTTGAACATTGCCAATGCATGTTGAGGAATGTTAGAGAGTGTTAGGCCATCACAAGGGACAACTACGTCAAAATACATGGAAATGAACAAATAAGTGTGTGTGCCAAGGAGTGCCAATGAATTCTAGGTGTCTCAAGGACAATGTGTGTTAGGAGAAGTTCATAATAGGAATTATAGGAGGAAAGCCTATGGTTACAATTACAAGGGGTTGGTCAAAGCAGTTTCAGAAAAAGGAAGACTTTGGGTTGGGCACAACACTATTTTGCCAATGACTTGGTTGGTTTCCCAAGTCACAAAAACAGTAAATCTATCTATGAGGGCATGACAGTCAAGGAGTGCCAAGGTGTGATAGGGAATTCTAAGAAGTATTAACCCATGATAGACAGTTCCAAGGCATGTTAGGCATGCTAAGATAAGCCAACTTCTAAGGCATTCCAAGATGTGCCAAGTGCTAGGGTGTGGTGTGAATGCATGCTAGGGAGTGTTAGGGCCAAGTGCCAAGGAAACACCAGGAAACACTAGTTTCAATTGCATGGAAATGAAGTGTCAGTGAGTTCCAGGTGTGCTAAGGAGGGATTGACAGGGTATGCTATGTAGTTCCAAGGCATGATAGAGTGCTAGGGAAGCATATCAAGATGTATCAAGTGCCAAGGTGTGCCAATGCATGCGATGGAGTGTTAGGGAGTGCCAGGGAAACATAAGGGAGCACTAGGTAAAAATGCATGGAAATTAATGACTAAGAGTGTGTGACAGGGAGTGTTAGTGAGTTCCAAGTGTGCTAAGGAGAGGCAACATGGTATGCTAGGTTGTGCTAAGTCATGCTAGATTTCTAGGGTGACATTCAGCCACAATGTGCCAGGTGTTAGGGTGTGTCAACATGTGTTAGGAAGTGTTAGGGAGTGCCATGGAAACACAAGGGATCAATAGGTTAAATAAATGCATGAAAATGAACAAATAAGAGTTTGTGACGGAAGTGTCAATGAGTTACACATGTGCTGAGGGAGTAACAAGGTATGGCAAGTAGTGATAAGGCATGCTAGAGGCTAAGGAAACATGCCAAGATGTGTCAGGTTCTAGGGTGTGCCAATGCATGCTAGGGAGTGTTGTGGAGTGCCAAAGAAACAAAAGGGATCAATAGTTTCAAATACATGGAAATGAATGAATACGAGTGTGTGGCAGGGAGCGTTAGTGAGTTCTAGCCGTGGTAAGGAGGGTATGACAATATATGTTAGTTAGTTCCAAGGAATGCTAGAGTGCCAGGGAAACATGCTAAGATGTGTCAGGTGCTAGGGTGTGCCAATGCGTGTTAGTTAACGTTAGGGAGTGCCACAGAAACACAAGGGAGCACTAGTTCAAAATGCATGGGAATTAATAGTTAAGAGTGTGTGATAGGGAATGCCAGTGAATTCGAAGTGTTCTAAGGAGGGAGTGACAAGGTTATATGTTAGGCAGTGCCAAGGCATGCTAGAGTCCTAGGGCATGTCAAGGAGTGCTTTGGTGTGGTAGGGACTGCAAATCATGGTAATAAATGCAGGGGATGCTAACACATGCCACATGGTGCTAAGGGATTTTTAGATGTGCCAGGTGCTATTGCATGTCAAGATGTAAACTATGTTTCTTAATTGTTTTATACCCATGGTTGGATGTGAGCCTTAACTTGGTAACTTGTTAAGTGGGTTGAGTTGAGATGAGTAGCCTAAGATTTGTTATAGGTAGTTCTTAGGTGAACAAGGCATAGTCTAGTTGTAGTAACTATAACTTGGTTAAGTTTTTGTAGTCTAGGCAAGACTTGGTTGGGTTCCCAAGTCTCAGAAAAAGTAATGGTAGTTGTGAGGGAATGATAGCTAAGGAGTGACAGGGCATGCCAAGGAATGAAAAGGCATGATAACACATGGTAGATAGTGTCAATGGATGTTGAGGAGTGTTAGGGAGCGTGAGGGGAACACAAGGGACAACTAGGTAAAAATGCTTGGAAATGAATGAATAATAGTGTGTACCAAGGAGTGTCAGTATTCCAAGTGTCCCAAGGATAAAATGTTTTGTGAGAATTTCATAATAGGACTTGCAAGAGACAAGCATGTGGTTGTGATAAGGCATGGAGAAAGGAATTTTAGAGAAAGGGAGACTTTGGGTTTGGCACAATATTGTTTTTCTATGAATTGGTTGGGTTCCCAAGTCGCAAAAAAATTAAGGATATCTATGAGGGCATGACTGCCAAGGTGTGTTAGGGAATGATAGGGCATGATAACATGTTCTAGATAGTGTGAAGGAATGTTAAACAATATAAGATGTGCCAAGTGCTAAGGCACACCAAGATGTTCAAGGGTGTGACAATGCATGCTAGGGATTGTCAAAGCAACAAAAGGGAGAAAAAGATTAAGCTACAAGGAAATGAACACATAATAAGGTTAATAAGTCATAAATTTAGCTTTTCCATGAGGGGCATGGTAGGAACACCAACGCTAGGTGACAATAGGTGACAATTGCCAAGTGTCAGTGCATTCTAAGTGCCAAATCTTCCTCCATTGCTTCTCATATACTTTCCAATAATTGATCTCAAATAAATTTAATATTAAACCATGCCAAAGCATACCAATCCATCTGAACAGATGCCAAGCATGTTAAGACGTGCCAAGTGTGAATTTGTGTCAAGGAGTGTAATGCATGCTATGAAGTTGTTGTTGGCTTATTAAGGCCTGACCTAGGTTCAGAGTTAAGTTAGTCAAACAAATCCCGGTATTACTTGCCCTTTCAGCAATAGTCTGTGGAGTGCGGTTTGAGGTCTCACCTGAAGTAGTATGGGAGGGTGCTAGAACTAGGTTTCTACACCCTAGGGATGTCTGATGAGTTCAAGTGGTCCACAGTTTGGCCCTATGCACAGGTTGCTTCGTGCACCTTCCCGTACATCGCCGCCTGATATACAGTCTTCGCATAGCCCTACCCAGGGGCTGAACATCGCGCTCAGCGTTACTACCCAAGACCTTATTGGTATTCCAATGTTAGTTGATTGCCTTAGCCTACTTGCGTGCTTTAAGTTATACTTAACAACATAAACCATTCATACAGGTGCACTCAGTAAATACATAGTATATTTGCAAATTATATCAAACATGCATTAACCCAAGAACAAATACACAGAATTATAACAAAACTTCTCTTTTTAAATTCCTTCGTCAGTTATAGACTCAACTTCACCCTACGCACTCAACTGCAGGGGTCCACACACTCAGCTGCAGACTATTAGGCCTCTGCACACTCAGCTGTAGAGCCTTCTCCTACTCTACAACCCAAAGACACACTTCGACTTACGACTTAGTCACTTAAACTCTTTTCTACTTTTTTCATTATTGGTTAGTTATCTTTTACACTTAGAGACTCACTCTATTTATACAATCCCATGGTCTACAGACCATGGGTAGGTCTATCCAGCCGACATTACATTACAAAACTAGGGTGGACAAGTCTGTGACTCTATCATACTTTTGAGCCCCTTGCCCGCAATTCACATAGATTTACAATAAGATTCAGTCAACACTTGTGCTTTGAGCACCAAAACATGCCTTGGGGGGATTCCATGCCCAATAGGCCCCCAACACAAACATCGTGACTCACCCTTGAGTCACTATGTCGACACGACGATCCTTGTGTGGAGTCCCTCCAACTATTCTCAAACTGCACGGAGGTCAGCAATGCATTGAGCTGCTACTTGTTGGATCTGCTGCATACGTTGTTTTGAGACATCTATGTTGGGAGTGATTCTCTACATCAATGTGTGCATGCCATTCATTTGTGCGAGCTTTCCTTCGATGTCTATTGTGATGGTGAAGGCCTCATCGATCTAATGCTAGATGCGTGGTTTGAGGACTGCTTCCTTATGTCGTGCCACATCCACCTGCTCCTTTAGTTCTTTAGCTTGCTGCATCAGTGCAAGCCTCTGGGTGAGGACCACTATCTACGCAGTTCCTCGAACATTGTCATATTTTTGTTGGAGTTCTCATACCTCGATCTCTAATCACTGGATGTTGGGGTCCTCTGGTAGAGTTGTGAGGACCTCAAGTGATTCTTCCAACATGCTAGTGCAGTCTCGTATTGCACCTCTGATTTCCTCCAATCTCGCCGTGATAGCACTAGCGTGCTATTCCTTGACTTCCAGGGGAGTGGATGGTTGTGCTTTTAACCACAGCTCGGCGATCTAAAGATTCAACTCCAGCTAAACCTTTGTCATTTCCTCCCTGGTCTCATGGACCCCTGCTGCTAACTTGTGGATCCATGCCTCCCCTGGTATATCTGCTGGGATGGCTAGCTCCAGGACGCTTTGGCAAGTGTCTTCTATCACCTATACTAGTTGTTGATTTTGTGACACTAATTCGTCACGCTGCAAGCTTAGTTGTTCCATATTTATTTTCTGTTCATTGAGGACTTGGAGTGCGTGGTTCTCCCTAGCTCGCAACTTTGTCGTTATCCCATCCTGCAACACATATAATGTCTCGCGTGGGAAGGCAGCTAGATTAACATCGAGACCTTTCAACGCACTAACCAAAGGCCTATCGACCTCATTTGATGTCACCAGTGCCCCTTCTGGTAGCACTATTATGTTCATAATTCATGTGCGCAACATTTGCTCTACTGTACCAATCTGAGGGGGAGCACGTTTGTAATTCCTGCAACTCTGCTATGAGGGCCTCCAACACAATCTGGTTGTCCTACATGAAATCTTGGAGAGCCTCATTGGTGACATCATGCACCATCTCGCCGATGTCATGCAGATCACCCTCAGTTAGGGTGATCGAGTCAATGGACAATTTCAAGGCCTTGAACTTCTTCCGTGACCTTGCCCACTCTGCTGGGTGTTGGCGCTTCAGCTAGGTTGATGTGGTTTCATGGGTCCACACCTCCTTCTTCTGTTTCTACTTTCTCTACTTCCTAGCCTTGCGAAGGAATTGTTTGGCCCTCGCCCACCTTTGCAGCTCCTTCATGTGGTGGTGGTGCTATTGTAACCTTTTCCTGCTCAGCTGCTTTCTGTACCTCGTCCTGTGCTTCCCGCACTTCTGCTACTATTGTTTGCTTCCTTCATTTGTCGGCCAACTGTGCGATGCACAGCTTGGCATTGTCTTTCTTCTTTTGTGCTTCTGACTTCTTGATTTTTGTAATGTTTTGGGTGCACCATTCCGGTGGCCATGCCTCTAGGACATTGAAAATGGCATCGTTGGTCGCTACAAAGGGTAGCTTTGTCCACTATTTAGTTGGGTCCTTCTGCACCCTGATATATATGCTATCCACGTCTTCCTTAAATTCTGTAAAACTCTGCAAACTGTTGTAAACAATGGGTGACAATCGCAACTTATGGTTGATCCACATTCTGAGGCATCCCCATGAACACCTAAAAGATCTTGCTGTCACGTATTATTTTAGCATCCTTTGTGGCCTAGAGCGAAGTGTAGTTCACGACCTCTGGTAAATCTTTGTCAATTATGGGGAATTGACTATCCTTCAGAAATTCCCCAACTACGAGCACTATGGACAGCCATAGCCATGCATAGTGGAATGTTTTTCCCTGTTCCTTGGCTTCCCGGTAATTATGTAAAAACTTGGTGCAGAGGAATTCAGACTAGTTAAACTAGACCCCCTCCATGCAGTGCTTGGCCAGTGTGACCATCAGCGGAGGTACCTTGTCTGCACGACACTTTTGCATAACATTTCCTGCTAGGATTTGGGTTGCCACACATATTTCTTTGTCCTTGATGCTGGAGATGGCATAGCCCCTCTTCTTCTTTTACAGCTTGTACATCTTCTTCATGGCCTCCGCGATGGCCAAATCATTACCCTTCCCTTTCGATATGGCCGCGGGGTCGTCTTGTTTGTATGGAAGCCGAGGGACGTGATGAATCAAGTCTTCCGTGATGGGGATGGGATCCTCTAGACAAAAACACCCATCATGCACTAGGAAGAGTAGTTGTCTAATGAAGAAAAAGGTTATTGGGGTGAAGTGGAAATGTAGCACCCAGATTAGGTTCAGCAGTCTAGCCTTTTCCACTTCGTGCAAGCACTTCCATGGCTCTAATCCTGTCACACCCCCCCCCCCCCCACATGGTGTTCTGCTTCATGAGGTTTCCCGTCTCAAGGTGAGGGAACTTCTCGTGGTCAATAAGGTCCCAATCTTCAAATTTCAGGCTTGATACATGGCCTAGGTGTGTCCCTTCAAACATAATGCCATCTAGGAGGAGCAGAGTCTGGAGCAAGCTCTTGGTCTCATCCAGGTCCTTGGGCGCTTTGGCCTTCCCTTTTCACAAGGGGACAAAGGTGAGAAGTTTTTTCACAGAGTACGTAGGTTGAGTATCCATCTCTAGGCCTTCTTCTTCTTCTTTTGCGATGATAAGATCTTGCAGATCTTCTTCTTCTTCATCTATTCTACAGTGACGACTTTCCCCTTCTCTTCCAATGAAAATTTTCTCTATAGTGGGTTCCACGGGGACACATGTACGAGAGCCATTGATTGCTTGTACTTCTTGGATCTTTGTGTGTGCGGTGATTTCAGGATTTCTGCCACAATCCCGGCACCTTATGGAACATCCCCCACAGTTAGGGCCTACGTCGCCTCCTCGGCGATCATTTTTGTCATGTCCATAACATCCTGAGTAGTTGCCATCGTACTCATTCAGAAATCTAGCACTCAGGAACTTAGGGGCTCAATCAATGCTCGACTCACAACACTCAAGGCTTTGCTCAATTGATCAATTCGCAAATGACCAAGTGTTGTTTGTTGGGTAGCCCTTTGTACTTTATAGCACTTTTTGAATTTGAATTCAACCGTTACCCCCAATTCTAGTTCATTAATGCTTTCTTGGAGGCAAATTTTCCCAAATGTTGACCATAAATCGTGTCTTAAATGCCTATCACCTGCTCCATTTGGCCTCAAGTTGAGCATCCCATCATGAATAGTGACTTCAATGGTCACTTTCTGACCAACCCACATGGCAGCACAACCCCCCATGCGCAGTCGCAGACCTTGTGACTTTTTGTTTCTACATGCAGCTCTAAGCTTGCGCAACTTCCGAGTAGAGTAGTTTATAATCCTGCGCTTCCTTTCAACTGCTTGGAGCTCTAAGACTGTATTTGCTTCAGCTAGTCAGGTGGCCACACCACTCATGTCGAGTTCCATCTTGTCCTTCATCATAGTTCCTGGAGAATCCACACCTTTTATTGTTATGGTCGGCATCATGCACCTCACCATTTGCAACGTGCTACCCTTGTCACTATGCTTAGCAATATGCAGTCCAAGCCAAGGCATCAGACTAATCAATTCACAGCGATAGCTCTCAAACTTGTTAGCATGATTTTATGCACCTTGCCTTACCATCGTAGTTTTTTCAGCGAGAAAATATTCCTTTATCTCATCCTCTAGCTTCTTGACTTCTGTGTCCACCAGCGCACTTTTCTTTGTTAACCGTACACTTTCATCTTCAAGTTCTTGGAGTCTAAGGTTTCCTTGTTGGATTTTGGCTTCCAAGGTTCCATGAACCATCATCTCTACCAGTGTTTGATTAGGCTTTTCAAGTACTAGAGGGCTTACAACATTCATCTCATATTCTAGCCTTAGCGGTGACTGTGCGGTCAGTTTCTTGCACGTGGTCCTATACACCCATAGAAACGTTGGTATGTGCAAGTCCCAGTCAGTCCATTTCGCATTGTGGACCCTATTTAGTACCTCGCACATTTTTTCAAAGGCTTCCATGCAGATAACCTCCTACGCACTTGGTCTTATCATACCTCCTGGTCCCAAAGGAAGGGGTTGTTCACACCATTGTCCTGCCCGCTCCTGCTTGCCGATCGTATTCCCTACTATGTGGACAGTGTGGCTTCATGTAGGTTGCACACCATACGTTTGTATCCATATGGAAAGGTGGGAACATGGGCCATTTTTCTGACATACTTGGCTTTTATCCACATCTGAGGCTTCCCAAATTGTAGGCAAATCATCCTTCTGCATTCATGCCAGTCCTCAAAATTCTGCTGGTGCATATCCCACCACCTTGCGGGTGTAGTGTGCAGTACCCATTTCAGAGCATCGAACCATTGTTGTTCCGACACTTCTTTTTCAAAATTATTTAGGAACTCCTCTGTGTCACTTAACCCATCATACGTAGGTAGGTCTCTTGTTTCTATTGCTACACAGCGCAGTGACCTTATCATCATGTTATAGTCCAGCGTGGTTACCTCGTGTAACCAGTTCTACCATCATTCTATTTCTTCATTAGAATCTGATGTGCAGGAGCATTTGGGCCATCTGTAGTGGGATTTGCCCAGTCTTGCTCCTATGCAGTTATCTTGTAGATGCAGTCCATACTGTCATCACTATCATTATTGCGCAGCGGTTCTATGTAGCACGATCCCTTTGCAGGGTCTAAAGGTACCACTACGCACAATGACTTTTTCTCAAAATTCATATTGCACTTCTTTATATTTATCACTCCATTCATGTCAGTGGCTCAATCTATTCCCAGTAACACAGGATGGGGATTGATGTCATCAACAATCTCTATCACTTTGAAATTTGCTAGTGCACTTGCTCCTTCAATATATACTGTGATTCCTTGAAATCTCCCCATATGTAGGATCTTCTGCTGGTTTTCCATTCATAGTTGGATAGGAGACCATTGCAACGCGGGTCTGCCCATGTGCTCCCATGTTTTCTTTGGCAGGACGTTTGCACCTGATCCTAGATCTAGAATCACTTGATCCAACTCATATTCCTCAATCTGTGCAGTCAATCTCATTTCCCGTCTTGTTCACATCGTGTGATTTACGAGCTTCTGGACTACATGTGCTTCTCCTAGCACAGTCCTAGTACATCTGGTTATGAGTTCTTTCAGCCCCTTCATAGCGTTGGTGTCACGCAACAGCTTCATGCATGTCTCTAAGAATGTAGCGAGCATCGATGGGTCCATTTCTAGTTCCAGTTTGTCTTTACTTCTTGAAGTGGAGGCATCCGTGAAGCTCTTCTTAGCTTCCATGAATGTCTCCTTAGTGTCCTCTAAATCAAATTTTGGTTCCTTTGTTGGAGCCCTATGAACGCATGCACTCTCCTTGGGCTGCTTGCCTTTGTCATGTCCTATTGTGATACCACTTCAGAGCATGATATTTACATTTGGGTCTTCCTTGCGCGGCTCAGATATCATCATTTGTAGGTTCTGAGTTGGGGGAGGTTGGAGTGCTCCTTTATAGCACAACCTCGCTATCAGTGTGGGACAGTCCTTTGTCTCACGATCAAACTGGGTATAATATAAGAATGATGGTCTTTTCAAACTTGTACAATCGTGGGCATAATGACTCGGTCCTCTGCAATTGTAACATATCAATTGTTTGTGACCTCTTCTTGGTCCCATTCCAGCTTGAACTCGTCAGTGCCCCTAAAATATAGGCCGTGCCATCCCTGCATTTTGATCAAGGGCCCATGTTTCAGTTTGAACTCTGTAGGTAGGAGTCTGATCCATCATTAGTTCATAACTTCTACAGGTGCGCTCATCGTGGCCTACTGACCTGCAGAAATTACAGAACAACTGTTGGGAATTTTGCGTATACTTCTGTAATAGATGGTAGTTATCTGTAGCATGCTTCCCTCCTATCTGACAAATCATGCACCATAATGTAGGCACCGTGCTTGGTCCTGCTTGTGCCTCTGATCTCAATGGCATTGGTCTTCCTCCCACTAGGTAGTTGGCGAAGACTGTCCACAACAATCCTTGTCATGTCCCTGGCCTTTGCACCTTAGGCACAATATCTCCTCACGCGCTTTTGGGTGAGCCATCCTGTCCTGTTTCAAACTCTAAATCTCAAGGCACAAGTTTTTCGACTACGCATGGATCTATTGAACTGCTAGCTTAGGATCTTGCCTCGGAGTCTTGTGTAGTCTCATCGTGATCTCTAAGGACACAGCCTGAGTGGTTATCTTTTGCTGTGACAATGCGTTCTTTAGATGCAGTGTTAGTAATGCTACAAACCATGCATGGTGTTGCCCATCCATCAAGATCATATTGGATTCATGAATTGTACACTTCAGTCTCTGATCCAGCTCCTAGGGGCTCTCGCCTAGAAGCATCACAATTTCCTTAAATCCAATGATGCACAGTGTCTCTAATTTTGGCCTGCTAAATTCCTTGTTTATCGCAGCTTGGATATCTACGATCCTTGTGTTCGGATTATCATTGGAATTCTTAATGTACCAAGTCAGTTCGCGATCCTACAGAGCACTGACTAGCATTTCTTTCTTTATATTGTCATCCATGATTCCCTATGCTTCCCATACAGCCCTTACCACAAACTAAAACTGGTCCGAATATTCATTCCCTACTCCTTTGAACATCTGTAACTTTATCGCGCTTGCCATATTGAACTGTGGTGGTAGCAGAGGTGGTGTGGGTGAAGACGGGGGTGAAGATGGTGAAATTGGTGGTGGTGTAGGTGGGGCTGGTATGCGTGGAATTCACTGCTTTATCAAATTGATCTCACTTCGTGAGCTCTTCCTCACTTTCTCATGGAGGTGAAACTAAGGGGCTGGTTTCTAGTTCTGTGTTACCTTCGTTTCTGTAGATCCTCCCACTTCGCATAGCCCCAAACATCAATTTATTCACATAACCTGCTTTTCACATAGTAGCATTTTAATCCAAGTGTTCAAAGACTTAACGTACTTACCTTACGGTCCTTTGAGGAAGCATCGTTTCGCCTTATTATAGATGACTGAAGTATCTACCATGAACTCGGTGATAAATCCTCCTATATTTCGATCGAGCAAGTGATCCACAACACACGCGATCTTATCTTCTGATGCTTTCAATTTGTGTGCTAAATTTGGAGTCCACATAATAGGTTTGTCAAGCCTACACCTTCCTCGACTATCTGCTAGCTCCGTAATCCACTCATACAACTTAGAGGGGAAGGATGCAAAGAAAATTTCGTGGATTTCCGTATATAAGTAACAATCTAACCATTCTTCGTTTGATAATCATGGGTTCCTATTTTCCTGCGCTGCGAAATCATGAATCTTTCTATCCAACCACTCTTCAATTCTTTTCCTTATCGGATTCCAATGATACGACATCAGACATCCCTATGTAGATCCCATTCCTAACAATGGAACCATTTGTTGGCTTATTGAGGCCTGACCGAGGTTAGCCAAACAAATCCTGGTGCTACTTGCTCTTTCAGCAACAGTCTGCGGAGCGCGGACTGAGAATTCACCCGAAGTAGTATGGGAGGGTGCTAGAACTAGGTTTCCTCACCCCAGAGATGTCTGGTGAGTTCATGTGGTCCACGGTTTGACCCTCCACGTACCTTCCCATACCTCGCAACCCAATATACTGTCTTTGTGCAGCCCTACCCAGGGGCTAAACATCGCGCTCTATGCTACTACCCAATACCTTACTAATATTCCAATGTTAGTTGATTATCTTAGCCTACATATGTGCTTTAAGTTATACTTAACAACATAAACCATTCACACACGTGTGCGTAGTAAATAAACAATATATTTTCAAATTATATCAAACATGCATTAACCGAAGAACAAATACATAGAATTATAACAAAAATTCTCTTTATTAATTCCTTCCTCGGTTACAGACTTGACTTCTCCCTACGCACTCAGCTGTAGGGGTTCGCCCACTCAGTTGCGGACTACTAGGCCTCTATGCACTCAGCTGCAGAGCCTTCTCCTACTCTACAACCCAAAGACACACTTCGGCTTATGAATTAGTCACTTAGATTCTTTTCTACTTTTTTCATTATTAGTTAGTTTTCTTTTACAGTTACAGCATCGCTCTATTTATACAATCCCATGGTCCATGGACCATGGGTAGGTCTATCCAGCCAACGTTACATTACGAAACTAGGGCAAAAAACGCTATGACTCTATCATACTTTCGTGCCCCACGCCCGCAATTCGTGAAGCTTTACAACATGACTCAGTCAACACTTGGGATTCGAGCCCCAAAACATGCCTTGAGGGGAT
Source organism: Pinus tabuliformis (assembly GCA_031772625.1). NCBI lineage: Eukaryota > Viridiplantae > Streptophyta > Pinopsida > Pinales > Pinaceae > Pinus > Pinus tabuliformis. Next base: position 1,345,485,700 of record CM062817.1, read on the forward strand.
TCCATGCCCAATAGTTGCAGAGCATGTTGAAGAGTGCTAAGGTGTGCTAGATAGTGCCAATGCATGATGAGTGTTAGGGAGTAGTGGGACAACACAAGGAAGCACTAGGTCAAAATTAATGGAAGTGAATGAATATGAGGGTGTGTCTATGAGTGCTATCTATCATGCCAAGGAGGGAGTGACAAGGTATACTGAGCATTGGTAAGGCATGCCAAGGAATACCAAGGCTCGTCAAGAAGTGCTAGAGTGTGCTAGGTAGTTCCGAGGTGTGCTAACATGTGCTAAATAGTGGTAAGGCATCCCAAGATATGCCAGGTGCTAAGACATGCCACAATGTGCAGGGTGCCAGAGTATGCCAATATGATTCAAGGAGTTCCAAGGAAAAAATGAATAACCAATCAAAATGGAAGGAAATGAACACATAATAGGGTTAATAAGTCGAGACTTTATATTTCTCAAAAGGGGCATGCTAAGCACACTAATAATAGGTTCCAATACATGCCAAGTGCTAATGTACATCAATGCAATATTATGCCAAGATGTTCCAGGGCATGCTAGGGACTACGGGGCATGCCAACACATGCTAAAGGAGTGCTATGCTATGCTAGGGCATGCCAACATGTGCTTGGGCATCCTAATCATGGAAATGTGTTCTAGGTACAAAGATGTTCCAAGGCATACGGGGTGCCAAGGAGCATTAGTGTGTGCCAAAGCATGTTAAGGTGTGCCATGAGAGTTGACGAGTGCTAGGTCTATCTCATTAATGTAATTGAAAAAGATTGATTATGTATTAAATAGTATAGTTCATACACACACTAGTGGAACTTTGTTTAAAGAGAATTTTCTATATAATAAACCTAATAGAGATGAACCATGTGTTGAATCATAGGAAAACTATACTCTTTTTACTTGAGGGAAATGATACACAGTAATTACCTCTTAACAAATTGATTGAATCTAACTACTATGGCCTTGGACACACAATGAAAATCACTCCACAGCAATGGTCTTAAATCATTATTTTTTGACAAGAAAAATAGTAACAAGTAAATAGCGTCATCAAAAACTCATTGGAATGATCAATGATGATGAACATTTTTTTACCATCACCAAAAGTAACCAAAAAGATCATTGGTGAGGGTCAATAAAATATCGTCACTAGAAGTGTCACCAAAGAGATAATTAGTGATGGGCCTTTAACAACTCTCACCAAAAGTGTCACCAAAGAGAGAATTAGTGACGGGCCTTTAATGACCCTCACTAAAAGTGTCATGGAAAACAGATTTGGTGAAAAACCTTAAAGGACCATAACTATATACACTTACAACAATGTTTTTTTAAGGATCGTCACCATATGTGACATTGGTGATGGACCTTAAAGGTTTGTCATAGGTATGACCATCACCAATGACCTTTTTCCTTGTAGTGATTGTCTCACTTTTTGTGGTGCTAGAATGTTCATAATAACTGCGATATTCATGGGATCCATCATTAATCCCTACTTACAAACTACATGTTCCAACAGTATACCTAAGGGTGCACATAAGATACAATGTTTTAAGTTCAATGATATATGGTAATGTCTACATGTTTCCAGAATCAACATCAAGCCCTCCACATGCTTCATCAACATCCCAAAGGCTATCCAATCGTCGAAGTAAACTTCCAAATTTTTTTGTATATATTCTTTGAATACTGCAACTACAACTCTGGAAAAGATGGTAGGAGAATTCTTTAAACTAAAAGGCACATTGTGTACTAGTAAGAGTTGCATTCTGTAGAAAATGTTTTCTTATGTCTATCCTCTCATGCAATTCTGATCTGATGGTACACCAAAAGGCCATCTATGGAAGAATAGGCCTTCATTCCTCCTACATTGTCCAATAATTCGTATGTAAATGGTGTAGGGAAGGGGTCATGTAGACATGCATCATTTAATTTCCTCAAGTCCACATGATTTTTGATTTCCCCTTTCTCCTTCTTTTCCTAAACCACCATAGGTCTTACCCATTCAGACTCTTTGCCAAGTTCAATGATCCTAGTTGCTAACATTTTGTCTAATTTTTACTTCACCGTTTCCTTATATTTTGGATTCAAGCTATAAGGTATCTTCTCAACAGGCGTCTCATCATGCTTAAGAGGAATCTTCATAACTTCCAAGTCTCCTACTATGCCCTTCATATCTGAGAACTTTGTGGGAAGCAACTCTTAGTAATCATGAAAAATATTTGTTATCTTGTTGAATGTGTCTTCATCCCAGTAATCTCCTATTGTTGTAAACTTTTTCTCGTCTTCTGACCCTATATTCACCTTATTCATATTTAATGGCTTCGTTATATTAGGAATCTCTATTTTAGGTCCATTATCTTTGCAGTGACCTGCATATTCTATGATGTCGATATTGCAAGGGTCTTCCTCCTCTTATACAATGATATTGTATCATTCCATTACATTATGTAACTGGATGGCTGAATCAGGTTTCCAAATGACTGGAACTTCTTTCTCAAAAATATTCTTCTTAATTATCTAAATGGCTTCATCTATATGTGGACAATCATCTTCAAAACTAAATATGATTATAAATCGATCAACCATCTTTACCTAGCCAACAGTACCATGTTGTAGTTTTCTTTCCAAATACCAATTTTGAGGAATTGTTTCTAAGGTATGGTTGAAGCCATGCACCCATTCTTCTAACAAAATTTCTTCCCATGTTGTTATATACAGCTCTATTTGTTCTCTAGGATTAGTTTGACCATCATACTTATCTACCATTTTTGTTTCCACTTGAACAAACCTTACCCACATCAACCTTTGACATCGTTGCCAATATCCTATATTTTTCTTATGTGTAACCCACTGTCTACTAGGAGTAGCTCTTAGGGCTAGATCCAGAGCTAATAGCCTCTCACATTCTAGCACCTATATTTCATAATATCTAAAGAAAGTACTAACATTACCCAAATCATCATAAAAAGGTATATCACATACCCCTATTGTCATACAATGTACTACTTTAGTGATCCTTTCACATCGCCTCGTAGATACTTCATGTAACCTATTTTTTTAGTTTTATAATTATTCTTCTGAATCTGAATTGGAGGAACTATATTTCTCCCAACCCAATTTCCATCAAAAGTGGGGTTGATGCATTCTTCTCCTTTTTCTATTATCTGGTAATTGTTGTCGATGTCGTCTGTGCTACACTACTCTTTAACAGGTTCAATATACGTCACTCTGTTTGATGGATCTAATAGAACAATGAGTCTGAAATTATTGATTTCAAATATCATTTGCCTTTCCTTCAAGTTAATTATAGCCACCTTAGAAAATTCCAAATCCAATCCAAGCAATGCAGGATAGGGATTACTATCATCCACAACTTTGATCATTTCAAAGGTAGTAGTAGTGTGCACTCCTTCAATGTATACCATGATACCTAACAACCTTCCTAGAGGAACAATCTTCTCTTGGTTCGACATCTTTAGTTCGATTAGTGACCATTGCAACTTCAACTTACCCATCAATTCCCAAGTCTACTTCAACAAGACATTGGCATGAGATCCTAGATCCAGGATAACCTGATCCATGTCATATTCTCCAATCTATGCAGTAAGCCTCATTTCTTTTCTAGTCCTCTTCTTGTGTCGATGTAGGTTGTTTACTACACACATATCGCTCTATGGTACTTCCTTAGAAGCACAAGAGTCTATCAATTCCTGCAATCCTTCCACAGCTTTTTGGTTTCTTAACAATTTCATGCAAGTCTGTAGAGAAGACCTCAGAATATCTGGATCCACATCTTGTGTCATAGCTAGTACTATCTTGTAGTTATTCTACTATTTTGGTTGTGAAGTAGAGGTTGAAGCCTCATCATCCATAAAGCTTCACCTCGCCTCCATGAATACTTGCTTTTACTTCTGAATATCAAACGTAGGGGATTTTCTATTAGTTCTTCTAACCCATGTAGCTTCACCTTCCTTTTTCCTGTCAGCTTTATCATTTCTAGTTGCAGCTCTGCTTCTTGTTACAATGTTGATGTGCGGTTGATCCTCCCTTGGCTTAGTGGTCATCGTTTGAATTTTTTTTGCAGGTTGTTGGTTCCTTTTCTCCTAAATATTCGCGATAAGCATGAGAAATTATTCTATCATGTCATCAAAATACTTAGAGTAGCTATAGGTTGTCATAGGGTTCTGACAATCTCCTGCGAAGTGCCCTCCCTATCCACAGTTATAATAGATAATCTAGCCACATCCTTGACTAGATCCTCCTCGTCCCTATCCTCCTCATCCTTTTGAAACCTCCTCGAACAACATGTTACCTGGCTCTTCATGTGTATGTCCTTCAACTTGTAGTTTATAAGAATTAGTAGTGCATTCCATCATCAAGTCATAACTTCGATAATTTATCTCATCATGGCCTGCTAATTTAGAAAAGTTACAAAACATCAACTTTGGGGTCTGTTTATACTTCTATAATAAATAAAAATATTTATAGTGATGGTTTCCTCTCGTTCTACAAATCTTTCACCACAAACTTGATCCCGGGTTTACTGGAGTAGCTGCTCTAGTTGTCAAATAATCTCCGAACACACGGAAATGATCATTATAATGGCCCTCTACTTTGAATTTTGTACACCATAATTCTGATCTGGTTTCCTTACCTTTGATAGTTAGGTCAAATTTTAGAGCTGGATCTAAATCTATTATACTCTTGCATGAGTATCTATGATCAGTGAAGCTTTTAGCTTCATCGCAATCTCCAATGCTTCAGCTTGAGTTGCGATCTTCTGTTGCGTAAGGGTAACTTGACATGTGGCAGTAATGTGTCTATAAGCCACTCCTTATGTTTTTCTTTGGTAATGTTAAGGCTTACTTGTCCCATTAATACCTTGAATCATTTCTCCAACTGCCACATGGACTCAGTAGCCAACTTTTGATTTCCTTCATCTCCATGATGCACTGTGATTCTGACTTCAGCTTCTTAAATTTTGATATCAGAACTTTCTTAATATCATCCATAAAAGTAGACGGATTAGTCATAGAGTACTTCATGTACCATGTTATCTCTCTTTGTCCTAGCCTCATGACAAGTTGTGCCTTCTTTACATAGTCTTCAGTGATCTGTCTTCCTTTACATATTACATCAACTACAAACCATAACTGGTCAAGATCCTCTGGTCCAAGTCCTTTAAAGATAAGTAGCCTAATGTCATCGACTGGTTTTCTTCTTGGGTAGTTAGGGGGAGGGGGATGGGGAGGTGTTGTAGGGGAATTATGGGGAGGGGGATGGGGGTAAGGGTAGTAGATGGATGGGGAATCCCAAAGACACCCTGATTTTTCTCAACTCCTAACTTTGAAGCAACATTAACATGGAAAGGGCAATGCCTCGGGGTTGTGGGATCACTTCCTTCTTCTTCACTCTCAGATCCACCTAACAAGGGTCTATAGTTAGTCTCAATAAAGTTCTTTGGTTTGTGCTCTACTCTATATTTCTTCCCAGTTCATGTAGATCCTAGCTCAGAATTATTCCCTCTTCGTCCAAACATTAGTTTGTCTTCATTCTTAGTATGCCCTTTTCACATAAAATGATTTTAATCCACAACTTCAAAGAGTTCAAATACTTGCCTTACGGACCCTTGAAAAATCTTCGCTTAGTTTCATTGTAAGATACAATCACATCTATTGTGAATTTAATAATAAATCCTCCTAGGATACTGCTAATCCAAAAATCAACCACTCTTGAGATCCTGTTATTGATGTTCTTGAGTGAATGTATCAATTCAGGATTCCACTCAGTTTCATCTCCTTTAAAATAAGTCTTATGGTCGGTCAACATTGACAACCACTCATACAGTGCAACGTGAAACAAACGAAAGAATATTAAGTGTTGTTTTGTATAGAGATACTTCTGCATCCAGGCTTCAGTTGACAATCGCGGGTTTCTGTTTTCCTGAACTGCAAATTATCACTGTTTTTGTTCAACCCACTACTGGATTTCCTTCTTCGACGGATGCCAAAACACATCATTCAAACAAATACCATTCCTCACAACGGAACCATTTGTTGGCTTAATGGGGCTTGAACCAGATTGAAAGTGTACTATGCATGAACAAAACCCTCAACCACTGGCTCCTTCAACAACGACCTACAGGAAGATTGCAGTCTCACTAGAAGCGGTTATGGGAGGTTGCAGAACCAGGTTTTTGGAGTGAGAGGGATATGAACATTTTTGCACACTTGTGTTTACTTATGTTTTATACTTATCTACAACTTCACATACATAAATAACTTCACGCTGATGATTTACTTCACATATTTTCACTTATCACATAAAGATATCATAGAATAATATAACATGTATTCTTTTTCATAATTCAGTAAAAAGACATGCATAGGTTTATCTATAAACAATTATAATGAACACGAATAAACAAAAATTTACCAAAACTTCTTATTATTTATTAAGATAGATCTTCAATACATAAACCTTCTTTACCTATGCAACCAACTGTAGGTGGTTTTCGCACTCAGCTACAAACTCTTCGAGACCTCTGTGCACTCAGCTATGAAGCCTTCCCTTAAGGCCCAAAAATACAAACTAAAGATAGAAAATATGATCAATGATTCATCTATGACTTCTCTAATTCTTAACAAAGTATTAGATCTCCTTATATAAATTTCATTACTACAAGATGATCATCCACATACCATGGATCCGACAAAAAAATGAACTAACACCCCATGCCCGTTACAAAATAAGGGGCTTCGAACCACCCAAATCTCCTAAAAATCGCGCACTGAATATAACTTCACAGACTTTGCATGCTCTGCTTCTCAAAATGCGGAGTCTTTAACCAAAACTGGACCAACTTGGGTTGTGCCCAAAACCCCCTAGCCAAGCTTAAGACCTCTCATAGGTCTGTCTTGCACTAGGATGAATGCTCACAATATGCTAGGAAAAATTACTTATGGGAACACAGTTATGGGACAAAGTTGGAGGTAGAAAGTCTAATATTCATTCGTTGAGGTAAAACTACTATGATTAGACTGGTTCGGGTTATAAAGAAAGGTGGAAAAGCCAAAGAAGAATATTGAATTAAGTATGTAAATGGTTGTTTATTATTAAGTAGATTTTTGAAACCAGCTCATAAAAAGATAGAAAATACAGATCAATGCCTTAGAATTTAGCCTCTTCAAGGGGGAAACCTCCTTTACATTACACAAATTAACAATTCTTGGATGATTCAAATGAAAAAACCTCCTTTCTATATATAGGAGTCTAAGGGGTCACAATATAACCAAGTTGACCTAACAATAATAATATAAAGGAACAAAAATAACAATAGAGGGGTTCTATGGGGCACAATAACAACAATATGGGGACAATAGGGGCACAAAAATAATAATAAGGGATACAATGATAATAGTAATGGGGGAATCACTAGTATTATAGGGACCTAACATGACCCTCTCCTTCAAAAAAGTGTTTTCCTCAACGCTTGAGTAGTTCTGGATGCTTCTATATAAAATTCTCATCCTCCCATGTGTAATCTTCAATGGGTAAGTTATTCCACTTGATGAAATACTCTGAAATTGTTCAATTTCATAGTTGTTGAGTTCTTATTTCTTTGACTGCTTCAAGTTCCAATATGATTTTTCTTTCCTCATCAAGTGTTGGCATTATTGTTTGAGCTCGAAGCTTGTCACCTATAACCTTCTTTAAGCATTAAACTTGGAAAATTCGGTGCACTCGGGAAGCTGTAGGAAGCTCCAATTTGTATGCCATAGCACTTATCTTTTGCAACACCTTGTACATACCATAATATGTTGGTGATAATCTATTATCCTTCCTAGCTTTCTTGAGGGACATTTGTTTATATGGTTGTAGTCATAGGAATACCCAATCACCAAAATCAAAACTTCTTTCACTGCAATGTTGATCTACCTGCTGTTTCATTATATTCTGCACCAAGGTAAGGTTATCTGTTAAGAGTTGGAGAAATTGTTGTTGATGCTCGATGTGATCTTCCATTGCTTGAACCATAGAATTTTCTCTTAAATATGATGTGATGGATGGTGGATGATATCCATAAAGTTCCATAAATGGAGTCATTTTTGTTGTAGTATAGAAGGAAGTGTTATACGACCATTCAACCGGAGGAAACCATTTGACCCATTATGTTTGTTTATCAGATACAAAGCAATGAAGATATCCTTCCAAACATTTGTTTACTATCTTAGTTTTCCCATCATATTGAGGATGATAAGATGAGCTATGAGCTAATTGAGTACCAAGACAAGAAAATAATTATGTCCAAAAACTTCCAGTGAAAATGGGATCTCTGTCACTTACAATAATCTTTGGGTTCCCACGTAGCTTTTGAATTGTTTCCATAAATGCAGTAGAAACTGTAATTGCTTTAAATGGATGAGGTAATGTACAAAAGTGTGCATACTTGGTAAGTCTGTCAACTACCACCATGATAACATTCTTTCCTTAAGACTTGGGTAAACCTGTGATAAAATCCATTGAAACCTCCTCACAACGTTGGCTTGGAATGGATAAAGGTTGTAATAGTCCTGGGGTCTTAACTATTTCAAATTTATTTTGTTAGAAAACCAAACATTCTGCCACATACTTTTGAATACCCAAGTTAAGGCCATCCCAAAAAAATCCTTCTTAACCCTGTGGTAGGTTTTTATAATTCCTAAGTTCCCTCCTAAGGGATAGGTGTGCAATTCCCTAAGAATCTTTTGTTTGAGTTGGGAATTCTTACATAGGTATAATGAATCCTTTTTCCATAACGACTCCTTTTTCTAGCTAAATGTATCAGATATACTGGGATCTTGTTGTATCTTTTGAATGAGTGCCCACACTTCCTCATCATTCTTCCATTCATCCCTTGCTTCGTTTATCCAATATGGTTGGATAATAGAAATGGCGCAAAGAAATGCTCCCACATCCTCATCCTTTCTTGAGAGTGCATCTGTCACAACATTTTTCTTCCCTTTTTTGGATATGATTTCAAATTCATAACCCAACATCTTTGTGACCCATTTCTACCGCTCTTCTGAAGATAATATTTGTTCTAAAAAGGATTTAAGACTATCGTGATCTGTTTTTACCTTGAAGTTTCTTCCCATTAGGTAGGTTTTCCATTTCTTCAGTACATGTAGTATTGCCAACATTTGCTTCTCATAAATAGCTTTGAGTAAATACTTTCCTTTGATTGGACGACTTTCAAAAGAAATGGGTATTTCTTCTTGCATTGAAACAACACCAATTCCATTTCCTGAGGCATCACATTCCACAATAAAGGTTTTTCTGAAGTCTGGTGTAGCTAAAACTGGTGCTTGGCACATTTCCTCTTTAAGATGTTCAAAGGCATTGTTTGCTTGTGGAGTCCATGAAAATGCATCTTTCTTCAATAATGTTGTTAGAGGTGCTGATATTATCCCATAATTCTTAACAAAATTGTAATAATATCCTATCAACCAGAGAAATCCTTATAGATGATTTATGGGTGTGGGGATTTTCCATTCCTTAATGGTTTTAATTTTTCTAGGGTCTACCTTAACACCTTCATGAGATACAATATGACCCAGATATTCCACCTCTTGTACTCCAAAGAAATATTTGGATATTTTTGCATATTATTGTTTCTCCTCCAATAATTTGAGCACCATGTCAATATGTTGGACATGATCCTTCCAAGACTTGGTATAGATTACTATATCATCGAAAAATACTAACACAAATTTTCTAAGGAAGGGTTTGAAAATGGAATTCATCAAACCTTGAAATGTAGAAGGTGCATTAGTAAGGCCAAAAGGCATGACCAAAAATTCATAATGACCCTCATGAGTTGTAAATGTTGTTTCTGGAATGTCTTCAGTCTTCATTATGATTTGATGATATCCTGAACGAAGATCCAACTTGGTGAAATAAATTGATCCATGCAATTCATCCAATCATTCATCAATGACAGGAATGGGAAATTTATCTTTAATAGTGAGCTTGTTGAGATCCCTATAATCTAGACACATGCGCCATGATCCATCCTTCTTGTGAACCAATACTACTCGAGCAGAGAAAGAATTTTGACTAGGTTGAATTATACCAGCCTCTAGCATTTCTGCAACCATATGTTCAATTTCACTCTTTCGGGCATCGAGATATCTGTAAGGCCTGATGTCTGGATGAACACTTCCTGGAAGAAAATTAATAACATGATCATGATCATGAATAGGTGGGAGGCCTTTGGACATATGAAATACCTTGGAATGATTGTGTAAGGCTTTTTGGAGATCTAGAGAAATGGATGATTTCGACGTGGGAACCTCTAGTGAACATAATTGTGCAATTAGGCCTCATTGTTCTTTATTTAGAATCTTTGTCATTCCGTTAGAGCTGATTATCTTTCGTGGTTTCCCTGCGATGCACCTTAATTCAACTTCCTTTCCTTCTTAAGAGAATTTCATAAAAATTTCTTGAAAATTTTAGGCTATTGTACCTAACGATTGTAGCCATTGGACTCCTAGTACAACATCAACACCACCCATTGGAATGGAAAGCATTGGGATATTCAATACATATTCTCCCATGGATATCTTGATATTATAGCACTTACTTGAGCAATTTATGGTTCCTCCACTTGCAACCATCACTTGACACTTTGGTGGTGGATATAAGAAGAAATTCAATTCCTTGACTATCTTGCAACGAATAAAATTATGGGTACTTCTTGAATCAATCAACACTATTACCTTTTTCTTCTTGATATTCCCTTCTATCTTGATACTCTGAGGAGTGATAATTCCAGCTAATGCATTACAAGATATGGTCAGATTCATTTCTTCTTTTTCTAGGGTTTGTTCCTGGTGTATATCCTCTTCTTTTGATGTTCCTTGTTCGTTTTCTTCCTCCTCTTCACAATCTATGTAAAATAATTTCTTCTCGGCACACTTATGACCTTTAGTGTATTTGCTATCACAACAGCAATAAAGTCCTTTTGCTCCTTTTTCTTCCAATTTTTGTGGTGTCAACCTTGTAGGTTGTGGATGGCTAGGGGCAAAAACACTTCCATCTTTATGATTGTGAGTGGTAGGATTCCTTATTGCCATAATTTTGCTTTCCCCTTTCCTTTCCAACCTAAATGCCTTCTCCAATGAATCTGGTTCCCAAAGGCGAACCTCATTTTGGATGATATCTTTTAAAGTCCCTATGAACACATCAATCATATGCTCCTCTGGAATATATTTTACCCTTATATTCAATTTTTGGAGGTCCACAATGTGCTCCATCATTGAACCTTTTTTTTTTAGATTTATCAATTGGCTACAAAAGGTGTTGCTTTTTGTATCCTCATAATGTGCTATCATTTCATCCGTAAAAATAGCCCAAGTGACAATTTGCTTACGAGAGCAAAGCCATCGATACCATACAAACTGATTTGGTTCCAAATATAAAGTTACAATGCGTACCTTTTGTGTGTTTTGCATGTTATGGAGATCAAAAAATTGCTCCATCTGTAGTATCCATGTTCAGGGATCCTTGCCTTCAAACATCCTCATATCGATCTTTGGAACATGTTGGTTCTTTGATCCAATGTTAGAGTCTATGAAATCATGATTAACATTTATTTTTTTCTCATCATGAGTTTCCTTTACTACCCTTTCACCATTAATAAGCATTTCTTGTAGAAAATTTGTCAAATATGTCTTCAAATCTATCTTCAAATCTTCCATGCCTTTCTTTAAATCATCCATCTTAGCTTCCATGCCATCCATCTTAGCTTTTGTGCCGTCCATCTTAGCTTCCACGCCGTCTATCTTAGCTTCCACACCATCAATCTTAGCTTCCACGTCATTCATCTTAGCTTCTACGCCTTTCTTTAAACCATCCATCTTAGCTTCCACGCCTTTCTCTAAACCATCCATCTTAGCTTCTACATCTTTCTTTAAACCATTGATCTTATTTTCTATTAGTTTTTGTGCGAGTGAAATTTGTTGCTTGGTCTCGTAATTTTGATATATCATGCTGCATTTCTTCCTCTTCTTCATAAGTCATGCTAGAGCTTACAGGTTGTTTAGTAGGTCTTTCCATTTTCCTTCTTTGGGGCATCAAGTATTGATAATAATTTTTCACTATGCCCTTTGAATTCCTTCAAACTAATTTTTCAAACCAAGTATATCCAAAAATTTAAAAAAACTACACACCTTTTTTCACTTTGTAGGAGATCTATATTGAATGTGATGTATCTATATAATTTTCGATCCCTCAAGTCTAAAACTTCTTCCTATGGTAACCCTATGAGTAGTATTTCTAACCCCGCAAGTCTGGTCGAGATTGGATTCTCCAATGAAGAGTTATGGAAAATCTCCCATGATGACCTGAGTATAGACTGGTTCAGCAGAGCGAACTTGTATGATGTTCCGCGGGTCACTGTTTCAACCTTAGGTTTAGAAAATGATACCTAAAAAATCCACAGTCCATCCTCTTTCTATATCTCCTTATGAAAATTCAATCTGATGCTCAAAGCAAAAGTTATGACGATTTTCCCAAAGTGACCTTTTCGGAATGTCATTTGGGCGTCTAGAAAAACCCAAAACTCCTCAGATTATATCTCTGAAAATATACTGAGATAGGATCTGAAATTCATAGCAGAGGTTCTGAATGATTTCTTCTCAAATGGTTTTTTTTAGCTTCTGAAACTTTGTAGCAAAACAGTTATAGCAAAAATTCCACGATGACCTGTTTTAGATGAAATTCTGGAGCTTCCAAAAACCCTAACTTCCTCAAATCATATCTCCAAAAATATACCGAGACAAAATCTAAAATTTGGACTTGAGGTTCAGAATGATTTAGTATCAAATGGGTTTTTTTGTTAGCTTCTGAAACGTTGCAGAAAAAGAAATTCCACGATGACTTGTTTGGAGCAGTGAAACCATAGAATCCAAAGCTATGATACCAAATGTTATGAAACCAGCTCACAAAAAGATAGAAAAGATAGATCAACACCTTAGAATTCAGCTTCCTTGAGGGGGAAACCTCCTTTACATTACACAAATGAAAAATTCTTTGATGATTCAGATGACAAAACCTCCTTTCTATATATAGGAGTTTAAGGGGTCACAATATAACCAAGCCGACTTAACAATAATAATATAAAGGCACGAAAATAACAATAGAGGGATTCTATCGGGCACAATAATAACGATATGGGGACAATAGGGGCACAACAATAATAATAAGGGATACAAAGACAATAGTAATGGGGGAATCACTAGTATTATAGGGACATAATAGAAAATGATGAGTATTTACTAGGGAATGCGACACCGAAAAGCACACTCTTGCGAAATAAATTAAAGATAAAGCTCATTGATAAATGAGATTTGATATTAATTCATGATAAGTAATCTAGAATAAAATTCTAGATAAGATTAACAAATGGGAGAGATATCCATTAAGTTTCTTAGCTAGGGAAATATGCTAAGCTTAGAAAAAACCTAAAAGCACCGCGGGAGAGAAAGGTGGGCTTTTATGGAAAATCCTAGGCAAATGGATAAGAATATCCACAAAAGTGGGACACCACTAAAAGGAAACATTATCATGAAAGACAAGTATTTTAATACTTGAGAAGGGGATCAATGGAGGATCATTGATTCATGGCAAGGAGATCTCATCTCGAGGGTGAACTGGAGGAAATCAGTTCTAGGTTGGGTGGAAAATGGTGTTAGCTTCCCAATGTTGCTCTTACCACAAGGATTTCTCGTTAGAGTGTTTGTTGTTATTTTTTAAGTTGGTAATGCATAAAATTTTGAATAGATGCTACAATTGTTTCGAAGGTAGCTGTAATATTTCCAATTTAATTGAGAATTGATAATATGATTATAGTATAGAATAAATGTTATGAGGATGTTATATATAGTTGTAAGAAGAACTTCGGCGTAAATCACATGAGGAAAGACCTTTTTTGACGCGTTTTGAACCAACTAGTGTGGTTCATCATCAGGACAAGTTGAAGAAACAGATCCAACTATGCAAGTTAAATAGTCTGAGCAGAGCCCCCAACGGCTATCTTGACCAACGGCTAATTTTGACTTTGGGACCAGAGTTAAAAAGTCATTTTTATAATATAGTTATATTCGATGACCATTCCTTTAAAATATGAAAAAAAAAAAAAAAAAAATTAGATAAATAAAATAATTTAATAGGTGCAAATAAAGATTACCTTCTCCCTGGTCAGCAGCGCTATTCCTATTGGTAATCGAGCAACTTCTCCCCAACTGAATTGGAGAACCATGAGCGAGGTTATGCAGCGAATTCTGATAGTTGTGAAAAAATAGTTAATAATGGCTATGCATGAAACTTTCATAAGTGAATGGACGAACATAAAGGTATTCAATGGAACACTTGAATGATAACTTAGATATATAGGTAACCTGGTGCGGATGATTTTTGTGACTGTGATAGTTTAATCACACATATTATACAAAATCTAGAATCATGGATATAGTAAATAGAGAGGTTTCAAGGGTATGGTAAAGGATACCAGATTATATCTACGTTGAACCTACTTGGCTATCGTATTGATCCACTTAATTTCTATGATAGTGGACTCATAATGAATATGGGGTAAAGTGGTGGGATGAAAACAATTGTGAACTTATAATAGAGTCATGCATGTATTTTTTTCGGTAGTCATAGAGACAAAATTTAAATTCTGATGGCTCAATTACCAAGAAAGAATTTCAAGGTCACGAGCACCAAGTATATGGAGGGTCATTTCACTGAATAGTCTCCTACGAAGGCCAGGATCTATTCCAAATTTTTATAACATGAATGCTCTTTTTTCCCATGTTTCTATCTCATAGGGAGGAAATCCCACCCCTTAATTCTCTTCAATTGTTTTCTTCTGAAGGACATTAATGTACTTGGTTGCAGAAATTTACTAGGCCACAGCAGGAACAAGAGAATTGTTAATTGGAAGTAAGGTATAAATCTATATTATAAACCCAAATGATGGTTGATTCTCTGTTAGCACTATGTCACAACGAGTATCTAGCATAAATAATAAACATCTTGTTCCTCCGTGTATCCTTGATACCACAATCTAGTTTAAGTAGCTGGATTAAGAGTATTAACAAGTAAAAAGCACATGAAGATAATGTTAAAATGGAGGAAGGAGAGAAAGAGGTTGAAAGTGATTTGCAATCATAATGGCCCATATATGCCATCTGTATATTCTCTTAGGGCTATAGAGCCTTAAATACAATTGGTGAATGGAGCATTCGGATACCGAAATTTGTTGCAAGCGATTTTGTTATGAATATCATACTTGCAAATGTTGTTGAAGTAGGCTATATGCAAGCAGTTAAGTTTCCCGCATAAATAATTGTTTACAATATTTCATGTATGTATACCTTGTATTAATTGGAAAGCATGTCTATTTGATTCGAGTTTCAGACAATCTTGAATAGTATGTTTATAATATATATAGAACGAATCAAGTCTTTTATCAATGGAGGTGTGGAACCAAATATTAGTCTGTGGAATACATGTTTAATAAAAAATTATATATAACCATTATTGTTTCTCTTGGAAGTGTAGATAATAAGATCTATGGAAATTCTTCCAATTTGTTGATGCTTAAATTATATGCTGCTATAGAGAGTGTGGCAATGTTTCTGGCTCCATGCAATATGGTTTGCAATATAACAATGAATTAACAAAAGTCAAATTAAAAGTGACTTCCCTCTCCTGTGTGGCTGAGAAACTGTGACACAACAGAGAGATATTCAAGGTGAGCATGTTACCAAATCTCTTGTCCTATTTGAGAGATAGTCATGCCATCTTTGATAATTTCCCTCAAATATAGCTATTGCTTGTCATATAGCTTAGGAGATTAACAAAAATGCCCACGTCATTGAGCACTATGGCCACTCTTTTATCTTGGCTCTAGTAAGTTTGTTTTGTTGTTAAATTTAAAGAACAACATCACATTCCCTATTTGATTGATGGAGAAACTCACATTATTGACTTCTTTTTCCTTTCAAGTCCATAATGTCACTCTTTTTTATTTCCTCATCCACTAGTCTAAAGGTGTTTTGGGTACAATAGCTTATCAAGTTACGCCCCTGCAGCAGTACCAAATAATGAAATACCAATTTAAAAAGCAATTACATTCCATAGAATATTATACCTCCGAAAAGAATTCAATTAGATAATGTTTGTCCATATTTTCATATTGACAATGCATTTAAGCTTCATATTTCCTTTACATTGGGATTCTGAACACATACGTTATGTGTATTCAATATTGACACGATTGTTTAGCCAATTAATCTGTTGGTAGATTATTTAGTGTAAATACCACCTATATTCATTATGTTATTCTATCTAAATTTTACTGGCATCTGGTTTTACCTTCTTTTGTGACAGAACCATGTGAGGTATCATCTTTGTTTAGACAATCCTTTTGAATTCTTCCACAGGTGATTGCATTCGCTAGGGAAAAGAGATGGATGGAATTTGTTGATTTATTTGTACCGATATTGGATAAGTCCAAGGATTATTTAGCTGGAGAAATTTGTGTATCCCACTTCTAAAATTACCGGGGAAAATATAGAGAAAATACAAATAAGCACAACAACTAGATTTTAGGATCAACCCATAATATAAAATTACACTATGTTTTATTTGTTGGTCTAAGAAGGGTTAACTGATAATGTTGGGTGAATTCACTTCTCTTCATTGATTAGGGTTAGTTATGTTTTTAATTAGAACAAGATTTTTATTGGAAGCTTAATGTTGTAAAGGCATTTGCCTAAACCCGCATATCTATGTAAAAGAAATGGATTTAAAAATCCTCGGTGTAGAGGAATTCAAAAATGAATATAAGAGGGATGGTATTGAGAATAGCTTCCTCATGGATAGTTAATCCAGTAAAGGTGATAAATGATGATAATGCATGGGCAGGAGGGGAAGCATAACTTATATCATGGGTTGGTCAATAATTCATGTCGTAAGGTTTTGAGAGGCCTGAGTTGACCAAGCAAGGTCTGACCATCCCGTTAGCCTGCAATTGGTAGGGTGTCATTTGGAAATGAGGTATTTTAAATGAGCACAACCACCACTTCTCGAATGAAGTGACGACATAGATCAGTGGTTTGGATACATGGAAACCAAAATTTTGGGATAAATTGTTAATAAACAAACCACACAATGGTCTCCACCATGTAATACGTGTTGACAAAACCTCCAACCATTGTGCCAAGTAGTTGTATAGGTAATAATTTAAATGTTTTGGCTCTTAGTTATCTAGTTATCAATGCCATGGGATTTATATCAAACATACTTTAGATGGCTAGCAAGGGTTTCAACGGAGGACTATAGATGAACACTGTGGAAAATATTGGCACCATAAAAATGGTTTTGAAGGATTATTTGAAAAATCCTTCAATTGTTCTATATGAAATAATTTTCAAGTCATATTTTACATACATGTAAATACCCATTTGACATTTGTACAATTGCCTTGCCCCTTCCTTGAGAAACAAGTCATATACTTTGAAGGTATTAGAGGCACTCAATCATGCCCCAGAAGATTGATCACGCTAGGAATTTGTAACCTACGTTCTTAGGGATAGGAACAAACTATTGGAAGATTAGACTTAAATTATGAGTTGTACGATTTCTATGCATAGTACATCCAAGGACATAACTTAATGGGATACAATTAATGCTTGTAGTGATCTTAAGAAATGATGAAATACAAAGGGAAGAAATGTTGAAATCTTATAGATAAAAATATTTCCTTCTTATCAGATAATCTATATGTACAGTCATAAAAAAAAAGAGATACTGGTCTAGAAGAGGTACATGAAAGTGGTATCAAAGCATAGATTCAACACTAGAACCTATGTCTACCCACAACTGCAAGATAGAAATCATTAACAACTAGGTTATATTTGAAAGGAATTGGTTATGGATTGGAATAGTTAAATCGGAAAAGATCAAGATCAGTTGTGATACACATAACAACACAGTAAGCTGACCTGAGAATTTAGGCGCAAACCTGTCATTTTAATCATTAGTGGACATCTGGAGTAAAAAAAAAAATCCATTTAAAATATAACTTCACTCAAGCTATGGACTACCCCCGCATATGGTTACGAAGTATATGGGCATGACTCTCCCATGCTAATAACTAATTTGGCTACCTTGAATTTTGTTGTTTTAGTGATAGGTTCCCTGTTACATATCCCCAAAGAAACTTCGTCACCCATAGATATCTCTATGTAATTTAGGGTCAAATCAGGTGGTTTAAGAGGACTTTGATGAGGTATCTTAAGGTAGACATTGTGTCATTCTGTGATACCAATCAACTTCATGCTGTGGCAGTAGAGCTCTATTGCATCTTGGATGCAGGGGTTAACCATGGCACTATGCATAAGTTGTATGTAAGAGACGAGGAAGGTGGAGGTGGGGGTTATAATTTTGTTACAAAGCAAGCTTGTGTGATGGGAACAAATTAAGTATTTGGGGACCTAAGTCGGGATTGGTTTAACATGCTTGGAAATAACCAAGAGTAGTAAGAATCATGAATCCAAAAAACAAAACCAGGAGCAACACCTAAAGGATTTTTTATACCTAAGAAAATTTCACTATGGTGTACGCAAAATTCCATTAAGGTTGAATACTTGATCATCACCTTAAATAATATCTTCAAGCATTTGTTGCACTACTATGCATGGCTCCACTGAGACAAATTAATATTGAGCTCCAATCCTAATGGCATTTTTGTCTAGCACCATCAATGTAGGTGCATTATTATGTGTCTTGGGTTCATCAAAAAATCATTATTCATATGGTGTGTGTATTGTATAAACGATTCCTAGAATTATAATGGCTTTCTTATTCATTAGTTTGAGGAATATTTCCCTTATTTGGCACTATTCTTCATGTAGGTGTAGTCATGCAACAACTATGTGGATGGATGATTTTATATATACACAAATATGAGTTACAGAAATTCGATTATCCTCTCTCATCCACTAGTAAGATTATAGTCTCCTACGAATACCCAGTCACGTTAAAAAAAAAAAGGGTAACCACAAGTGTGGAAGAAAAAAAGTAGGAGGGTTCCAATTCAAACATTTCCCAAATTTGAAGGCAATCTTCTTTGATTATATTAGGTAATGGGAAATAATCATGGGATTCCATAAACAATTAAAAAGTTCATCGCTATGCTCTAGTGCACCAATTTAGAACATCAGTTGAGTTGGGTGTACAAAATTTATGTAAGAATGAGTTGATATATCCTCAAATGAGAAAACAATAACATTTTTTTGGGAATGTCCATAAGTCTCATTTGAGCATATAATGTATGAATCTTATAGCTACAAAATCACACACCATGCGATAGGTACCTCGAGGATTCATTCACACTCCACTAGGTGTACAGTTGAGATGGTTGAGCATACATTTCAAAAACCCATCTTCAACATGTTCAATACTGTTTTTTTGAGGATCAAAATTCAATTTTTAAGCAGACAAGGGAAACCTAAGGAAATTAATTTGCAATATAATGATGGAATATGGTTTATCATAAGATTTTTCGCATGGCAATAGTATTTCATATATTGGTATAATAGTATGTTTTGCTTTTTTAAATTCATTGGAATAATTTTTTGTTTGGTCATATCAGCAAGATAAGACAGTTCTTGGGTGAAAGAGTTGACTGGGATGTTGTTACTGGAGGATCCTTTCAATAAGCATTAGGCAATTCATCAAGCAAGGTATTCTAGAAACCTACCACCTAGTAACCATCGTTTCTTTTTTTATTTGTCAACCATGGTTGCAGTGACTAAAGCACTTATACTCCTATGGTACCAATTATGAAACTGAAATATTTTACCTTATTCAAAAAAATAAATGTCACACAATGGTTGTGGCTCTAGTTCTCATCAAAATACAAGTGGTATAGTGTAACTCATCCAAAAACACTATGAAAGGTAGCGAAGGATAAAGATCTAGGTAGCTAGCTAAAAGACAAGGTATTAGTATATGATAAATACTAAAGCTCAGAAACAAAATTCTTAAATAATCAGGAGTTACAATAGATTTGTTTGCTACATTATTTCCCCAGAAAAATGTTGACCCTATTATCTTATTATCAAATGCTAAAACAAAAATTAACATATACTTATGATCTAGCATCGCTAAACTAAAAACTAGATAGATGACAAGGAAAGAATACTGGTAGTCATAATTGAAAATAAGTCAATAATGAAGATATAATCATAAGTGACAAGCTACTAAGGGTACCTACTTGATACTTGAATTTTATTTTAAAAATTATTAAATAATGATAATGTATAATGGTACCACAACCTTAGTGGTGAATCAAAAGTATAATGAGTTACTGATAGAAATTGTGAATGTCTAACTGCTGAAATTGGCTTTAATGGTATAAGTTATTGAGGAAATCACATGTCTTGTTTATACTCTTAGTACATTCAATACATTAAAGAAATTACGAATGTGTATTAAAATGATATGCCAACTTCATTAGTATATTAATGTGTCCATGAAATAATAGTGTCCTTTTAAACATCTACATACATACAAGGGAATGAGATAAAGATAAAAAATATAGAGTGATTCAAAAAAAATGTATAGAATTGTATAGATACAAATAATGTTATAAACTCTATATTTTAACTACAACATATAAAACTCACAAAATTTGTGTGAAGGATTAGATGAAAAGCATATGAGACATAGTATTGTTATAATGTTATACTAGTACTAATCTTGTTTAGATCTGTGTGAATAGTTGTTGAGTGTGGATGGAATGCACATAACAGCAAGTAGCATGTGTAAACACCTACCAAGAAACAAGCATGACATATATGGAAATGAAATATATATGTTCAAAGTGAAGCAAGGGGAAACACTTGAGACCCAAGTGATCCTAGGATAGTACTAAATAAAATACCACAGATGGTATTGTCAACAAAAGTTCATGCTTTTGGGTATAGGTGTAAATTAGCACTACAAGTTGTGAACCATGTGTAATGGGTTGTTGCTATGAACTGTATTAGTTAGAATTACTAGTGATAAGGTAATTATAACATTTAATGTATCAAAACTTAAGAATGCATGTACATAGTGGACCTTATGTGTGTGATTGATAAATGTTGTAGGGGAAACCCAAGGGGGAGACCTGCGAACATAACTTTCCTATCTCCTGGAGGAGAAGGAGATAGTATTTTTCCATCGAAAAATAGTTCAGAAGTAAGTACGATGGAAGTATTTAACATTCAATAGGGATACTTGGCAGCATGAATAAGGAAGGCATGAAAAGGAAAAGTTACATAGAAAAGTTTAGGAACAAGGAACTGGACTACAAACACCGAGCACAAAGTTAACAAAAGGGGAGGAGAATGTAATATCCCTTCATTAAGGTATAACCACTCTAGTTAGACTGGTTTGGGTTAGAAACAATGATGGAAAAGGGAAAGAAGAATATCGAATTAAGTATGTAAATCATTGTTTATTATTAAGTAAATAAAGGAGGAGTACATAGATGGGAAAGAGACACCGAAAACAAGACTGTTTCCAAATAAATTAAAGATAAATCTCATTAATAAATGAGATTTGATATAAATTCATGATAAGTAATCTGGAATAAAATTCTAGATAAGCTTAATGGATGGGAGAGAGATCCATCAAGTTTCTTAGTCACTGAAAGATGCTAATCTTAGAAAAAGAATAAAAGCACCATGGGAGAGAAAGGAAGACTTTTATGGAAAAGCCTATCCAAATGGATAGAACATCCCAAAAAGTGGGATGCTACTAAAAGGAAACCTTACAATGAATCACGTGTATTTTAATACTTTAGAAGGGGATCAATGGAGGATCATTGATTCCTTGCAAGGAGATCTGAGCTCCAGGGTGAACTGGATGAAATCAGTTCCAGGTTGGGTGGAAAATAGTGTCAACTTCCCAATGTTTCTCTTTCCCAATGGATTTCTGTTTAGATTGTTTGTTTTTCTTATTTAAGTTGGTAATGCATAAAATTTTTAATAGATCCTGCAATTGTTTGGAAGGTAGTTGTAATATTTCAGATTTAATTGAGAATTGGTAATATGATAATAGTATAGAATAAATGTTACAAGGATATTATGTATAGATGCTAAAAAATAGTTAATAATGGCTATGCATGCAACTTGTAGAAGTTAATGGAGGAACATAAAGGTATTTAATGGAACACTTGAATGATAACTTAGATATATAGGCAACCTGGGGCGGATGATTTTCACCACTATGATAGTTTAATCACACATATTATACTAAATCTAGAACCATGGATATGGTAAATAGAGAGGTTTCAAGGGTATGGTAAAGGCTACCAGATTATCCTTATGGTGAACCTACTTGGGTATGGTATTGATCCACTTAATTTCTAAGATACTAGACCCGTAATGAATATGGGAAAAAGTGGTGGGATGAAAACAATTGTGTAGTTATAATATCATCATGCGTATATTTATTTCGGCAATCATTGAGAAAAAATTGAAATTCTAGTGGCTCAAATCCCAAGAAGAAATTTCAGGGGCACGAGCTCCAGGTATATGGAGGGTCATTGCACTGAATAATTTCCTATAGAGGCCAGGACCCATTCTAAATATTTATAATTTGAATTCTCCTTTTTTTCTAAGCTTCAATCTCATGGGGTGTAAATTCCATGGCTCAATTCTCGTCAACTGTTTGCTTGTGAGGGACATTACTGTACCTTGCTGCACAAATTTACTAGGTCACAACAGGAATAGCGGAATTGTTAATTGAAGTAAGGTATAAATTCGTATTATAAACCCAAATGATGGCTTATTCTCTATTAGCACTGTCTCCAAACGAGTATCTAGCGTAAATGATAAACATCTTGTTCCTCCATGTAGCCTCAGACCGAAATCCGGTTTAAGTACTTGGAGTAAGAATATTAACTAGTAAAAAGAACATCAAGATAATGCTAAAATGAGGGAAGGAGAGGTAGATGTTGAAAGTGATTTGCAATCTAAACGACCCATATATGCCATCTATATATTCTCTTGGGTCTACAAAGCCTTAAAAACAATTGGTGAATGGAGGATTCGGATACTGAAATTTATTGCAAGTGATTTTGTTATAAATATCATACTTATAAATGCTGTTGAATTAGGCTATATGCAAGTTGTTAAGTTTCCCGCATGAAGAATTTCTCACAATATTTCATGTATGTCTACCTTGTATTAATTGGCAAGCATGTCTAAGTGATTTGAGATTTAGAAAATGTTGAATAATAATTTTATAATATATATAGGATGAACGAATTCTTTTATCATTTGAGGTGTGCAACCAAATATTAGTCTGTTGAATATAGGTTTAATAAAAAACTATATATAACCATTTTTGTTTCTCTTGGAAGTGTATATCAGAAGATCTGTGGAGATTCTTACAAGTTGTTGATGCTTAATTATATGCTTCTATACAGAGTGTGACAAAGTTTTTGGCCCCATTCAATATGGATTCCAATATAACAATGAATTAATGAAGTCAAATTAAAAGTCACTTCCCTCTACTGTGCACCTGAGAAACCATGACGCTCCAGAGAGATAGTCAAGACAATGATGTTACCAAATATCTTGTTCTATTTGAGAGAGAGTCATCCTATCTTTGACAATTTCGTTCAAATTGAGTTGTTTCTTGTGAGATAGTTCAAGAGATTTACAACAACCCCCGCATCATTTAGCTTTACGGAATGCTCTGTTATGTAAGCTTTTGTATGCCTGTTTTATTGGTAAATTTAAATCACAACATCACATTCCTTGTTTGATTGACAGAGAAAATAACATTAATGAATGTCTTTTCCTTTTCGATCCACAATGTTTGTCTTCTTTCTTACCTCATCCACTAATCTAAAGGTGTTTTCAGTATAATAGCTTATGAAGTTATCCACCTACAGTAGTACCAACTAATGGATTACCAATTTCGAAAGAAGCTACATTATGGGGAATATTATACCTCCGAAAAAAATTCAATTGGATAATGTTTATCCATATTTTCATATTGAAAACGTATTTTAGCTTCATCTCACCTTTGCGTTGTAATTCTGAACACGAAGGCTACGCGTATTCAAGATCCATTCAATCGTTTAATGAATTAATTGATTGGTAGCTTCTTCATGTAGAGACTACCTATATCCATTATGTTATTCTATCTAAAGTTTATTGGCATTGGGTTTTAACCTATTTTGTGAGGGAATCATGTGATGTGTCATCTTTGTTTAGAAAAATCCTTTGGAATTCTTCGTAGGTAAGTGCATCCACTGGGGAAAAGAGATAGATGAAATTCACTAATTTATGTGTGTCTATACTGGATAAGTCTGAGGATTATTTAGCTAGAGAAATCTGTGTATCCCACTTTTGAAATCACCAGGTAAAATATACAGAAAATATAAATAAACCTAGTAACTAGATTTCAGGTTGAACCCATAATAGAAAAATTACTCTCTATTTTGTTTGTTGGTCTCCGAAGGGTTAGATGATAATGTTGGGTGAATTCACTTCTCTTCATTGATTGGGGTCAGTTATGTTTCTAATTATAATGGGATTTCTATTGAAAGCCTAATGTCATAAAGGCTTTTGCCTAAACCCACATATCTATGTAAAAGCAATGAATTTGAAAATTCTTGGTGCTGAGGAATTCAAAAATTAATCTAAGAGGGGCAGTACTGAGAATATATTCCTCGTGGATATTTAATCGAACAAAGTTTGATCAATTGTTATAATGTGTGTGCAAGATGAGAATCATAACTTATATCCTAGGTTGGTCAAAAATTCATGCTGTAAGGTTCTGATAGGCCTCAGTTAACACAGAGAGGTTTGACCATCTCGTTAGCCTGCAATTATGTACGGTGTGATTTGGCAATGAGGTATTATGAATGAGCACAACCACTGCTTCCCCAATGAAGGGATGACATAAATCAATGGTTTGGATACATGGACAACAAAATTGTGTGATAATTTTTTCATAAATAAACCACACAGTGGTCTCTGCAAAGTAAACCATGTTGACACAATCTCCAACCATTGTTCCAAGTAATTGTATTGGTAATAATATATATGTTTTGGTTTTTAGTTATCTGGATATTGATTCCATGGTATTTATATCACACATAATTTAGATGGCTAGCAAGGGGGTTAATGGAGAACTATGGATGAACATTGTGGAGAACCTTGGCATCATAGAAATGGTTTTCAAGGATTCTTCGAAAAATCCTTCGATTATTCTATATGAATTAATTTTTAGGGTCATGTTTTATATATATGTGAATACCGATTTTAATTTTATATAGATTAATTTACCCTTCCTTGAGAAATAGGTTAGATGCTTGGAAGTCATTAATGGCACTCAACCCTGCTTAGGAACATTTATCGGGTTAGGAATTGGAAACTTATGTTTTTAGGGATAGAAATGGACTATTGGAAGATTAGAGTTAAATTATGAGTTGTACAATTTCTATGAATAGTCTATCCAAGGACATAACTTAATGGGATGCAATTAATTCTTGTATATCATAAGAAAGGATGAAATGCAAAAGGAAGAAATGTTGAACTCTTATAGATAAAAATATTTCCTTCTTATAAGATAAACTATATGTATAGTTATAAACAGAAGAAGAGCCTGGTCTAGAAGAGGTACATGACATAAAGAGATGATGGAGGAGACTAACATTGAAGTGGTACAACTGCCCTTTCTTGCACATCAACATAGCGAAGCAATCAATCACATGCATTTATCCATTGATCTTTAACAAAGTGAGATAATCTAAGATGGAAAATTTGATTTGAATTTAAATGACACATATATTATGCCATAATGCTAATAAAATCACTAAATGGGCTTCTAAGATACATAAAGCAAATTTAAAGCAGAACAACTAACATTCATGTATTTGCAAGAAATTATAAAGACAATATTTTTGGGCTGAGGTTGTGAATCCTTCCGCTCATTCTCCCACAAGAGAGGTGATGTAGAGGCTGAAATCATAAGATTTTATAGCTCAATCTCTATTGAAAATAAATAAACTATTTACTTTCTAGAATCAAGAAGGAACATAAGTAGAAAATAGTTACCAAAGTCTATAGGTTGGGGCTAAGCCCATAGGTCTTAGCCCTGTGAAACTAACTCAAATGTATCTTAATATCAAACTCCTCATTATAAAAAATTAAAGGTCTCATACATCACATAAAATCTCAAAGTGACAATGGCAAGCTTCAAGCTCAATAGTTATACCTAGCTAGACAGAAACATCAAATCCTAATAAGATTTTATTTTTGTTTATGTATACAAAAGGGAAACTGATAGCATATCCCTTGAAAATAGGAGTTATTCCCTCCCTGATCTCAGAAATAATGGATCTTGTCCCTCTTGAGCTTCACTTGGCTGAGGAGTCACTCGGCTGCTAAATAATTAGAGCTGGTGAGAGAGCAAGTTGTGATCCCAAGCTGAGGTAGGGTGTTAAGGAGG
The DNA here is from genome assembly GCA_031772625.1 of Pinus tabuliformis. Taxonomy (NCBI): domain Eukaryota; kingdom Viridiplantae; phylum Streptophyta; class Pinopsida; order Pinales; family Pinaceae; genus Pinus; species Pinus tabuliformis. Next base: position 1,345,512,283 of record CM062817.1, read on the forward strand.
TGGAAAAACCCCCTAGATTCTCTCATAGTTGTCTCCATCAAGCCCCTACATAGTAATCTCCTCAAAAGTGCTTATTTTTTCTATACCACATTAGGCTTCATACTATTAAAAATATCTTTTACTTCTCTTACTAAGAAAAATATAACAAAAAATGTTAATTAATATGAGAGAAGGATAGTTTTAAGGCTGGAGGATGGCATAATGATATTCAAAATATATCTATTGATGGCACTCATCAACATTATCTAGAAAAATGAAGAGATAAAAATTACAATAGATCCATTGTAATTTCCACTTCGCTCTGACACAACCTCCTCTCTCTCTCGCTCAAAATAATGCTACGCAACCAAAATACAATTACTTCATATAAACTAAGGGTTTCCTTATAGGGAAAAAAACCCTTAATTAATATAACTTCTACCTTCAGATGATCCACCTTATGAATGACCCAGATTGACTACAAAATTACAATATTTTACAAGGAAAATTTTCATCTATGTTTACCACCCCCCTTGGACCCCCCTACAGGAGATTAAATAAGCAACATTGTAGCCATGTTTGGAACAAAGATCTAATGCAGTTGAACAAAAACCTTTGAACAATTAGGAAGATAATTAGGCCCCACACCCAACAATACCATTTAAAGAATTATTTTTTCGTGAACCATTTTACAAATACCTTAAAAGATATTGGATCTATTTGTCTTGGGGAATGCGGATTATTTTCTCTCTTAGAGAAATGTGGTTCACAAAAATACGAATGGGTTATGCTAAGGAATATATATGAAAACATGCAACCACATTTTTTTGATATGCAATACCATTGATATGGTCTGGAAGAGGACAAAACTTCCTTAAGGTGGCATAGTTCCTCCAAAGGAAGTGGTCTTCAAAAATGGAAAAGTTTATTGGTTTTATGTACATGAATATTACAAAGATTACCATATATATGAGTACATTATATATTGGTTTCCTCTTAGGAATAATATGTGGGGTTTCTCATTCATTCCTATCAGTGACATACGATGCATGCCATTGGTGTCATACAAGAACCAACTAATTTCTGGCATTAATAATGGTTCTACTTTTGTTCGTTTAATTAAGGAAGTCGACAATTTTCAATTTGGTCAACCTTGCAATGAATGATGCCTCGAGTGTTTTGAAGATGATTGGGGATTCTGATAAAGGTTTTTGGATGATATTTCTACATATATTAATAATACATACCCTTGATTCCTTTCCCTTTATATAGTTCAAGGAAAATTACTTATGTTCAAATATGTGTAAGTTCCATTCAAGTTATATGATTTTTTACTGGATTTTGTGCAATGGAAATTGCAAATAGGATATCCATCTTGGAGAAATAAGGGTTCCATGTGCCATTGCTTCAACATTGCAATTCTCTAATTGAAAGTGGAAATGTTTTCAAATGTATTCCAAATAAAAATTGTATTTGTGGAACACAACCACTTCCTTTGGATATCACGCCTTAACATTTAAGGCTTCTAAAATTTTCTCTTATATATTCACAAATATGTCATATTTCTTTAATATTTTTCTAAATATACTGAAGATTATTGTTTCACCAATTCGAAATATAAACTCAAAAATATAGTCATATCAATTATTGATATGTTTTCTAGACATTACATACATTATTCTCGTACTTGGAGATGGAATGAAGTACTTGATATTTGATTGTATATTACGATGTATTGAATTTTTCTTGCATTATGAACTATAAAAGTTATTCAATGGGTTTATTGAGTGAAGTGATGAGATCCATTATATGTCAAACTTAATGGTTTGGATTAGTATACAACTTTTTTAAGAATTAAAAATTAAAGTCCTAATATTATTTAAAGCTTTTGTAGATATGCGAAGTGAATAAATAAGAAACCTTATTTTGAAAAGGGTTCATTCTCATCCTTCACGGGAGACAACAAATGAATATCAGAGACAATGGTATTGACAAAATGAAGAAGCAATAAATAAGTGAAGGAGAGTTACATACCACATAAGAAAGAGATATTCAACAGGTGTTAGTAATATTGAATTTGTTAATCATAAGAATAAAAAATTAGTTGATATAATGTGAAGAACATTCCCTACAAATTTTCCTTTCCCTTCACATTATGCATCTAAAAAATTTCTTAGTGTGGGAAAACATCCAAACAAAAGTCTTGCTTGGGAACATTGTTTTTATAAAGAGAACTTGCATAGAAGCGAAAACTATCAATCTTCTACAAATGATGGAAGAGAAGCGAGTTTGGGGGACATGTACATTGATGAAATTCAACAACTGAAAACATCTACTTTTTTTTGTTGGTAGTAATATGCTCGCCCAAATGGTTGACAATTTACAACATTTTATTACCAATGTGGAATCTTTCATTTGTTTGCAAAAATCTATGGGTAATATTGTTGGAACAAAAAAATTAGTGCATAATTAATCTCTTGGAACAACACAGGTTCTAATAAATTTCTTTTCATGGTGTTTAAGGATTTCCATGTACTGTATTTATTGTTTCAGCAATATCTTATTTTCTCCCTTTTACAGAATAATATTCAAATGAATATTTATCAAGAAATAACTTCACAATGAGTACAACGCTCATTCCTTCCTGTAGTTGAACCTGGAACATATAACTGACAAGAGAATGCAAATATTGTATGTTTTTAATGTATTATTCTTTTCAAGAATTGAAATTATCAGTTTTTTCACGCGTCATTGTAACATTAGGATTTCTATCATCGTATGAGAATAACATAGATAGATGTAACCTATTTACAGGAACGGAATCCCATGATATTATGGAAACACATGTTGAAAATGATCACTAAACAAGAGAATGTGCTTCATATCATCGTAAACCTAGAGTAGTTGTTGATATAACAAACACAATTAGTTATATTCACTTTATTAGAGTGATGATTGTAGTTCATAAAGAATCTTGCTCCACAATTGATAACCTTTTTATTATCCAAATGTGCCAAGTATGCATTGAATTTTATCCTAGTAAACAAGTTGTTAGATGGCATGAAGGCCTGATTTGTAAAAGATGTAACAATGGGAAAGGATCAACCATTTCTCCCATTCAAAAAATATTATCTTGGTTAACAACCTAATGTTCTAAGAGTTCTTATGCAAGTTGAGGAGATGCTAATAGTGTGGGTTAATCCAGCATTACAAGTGATGCATACTAATGGTGGGAATTATAAATATAGTTGGGACACAATAAGTTTTCCTCAAGATATTTATTTGATTGCAAAGAAGCTTCCATGATGTGTTGACCAACGTGACTTCCTAATTGTGAGGAGATATTGTGTCTAGTCCAAATCTTTTTTATGTTTTGTGAAAAGACAATGGGTGATGGATGTGTTTATTTAAAAATTCATGTGAATAAATATTACAAGGATGTTGAAATTGACATGCAATTAGTTGATCATGTCCCTAAAAGACCAAGTTATGTGTTAATAAAGCTACAATTTGTAGATTTTGATATCGATGAAACATAGATAAGTGATGAAGGAGACAAAATGTGGGTGAATAAGTCTTTGCACTCTCATAATTCATATTTTGTTAGTCACCAACCCGATGGATGGAGGGAAGTGGATCAAATAAGAATATTGTTTGAAAATGCATATTCTACATCTTTTCACCCATTAGATTGGACAAACATTGGTTCATATCCCATCAATGAGTATAATACACAAGGATTATTAGACATCAAATTTGTCACTATATTTCCCATTGGTGATATTGATCGGTTGCGTTCATGTATTTTTAATGTTGATTTTAGGCCAGAAGTAAGTCCATGAATGAAATTTTTTATTTTCATTAAGAGACAATATGAATATATAGAAGGATAGGGAGGCTATTAGGTTTCATCTACAAATGTCTCTTCATGTTTGAAATTCCTTTATTTTTCTATTGATAATATTTACATAGATTTTCATAGTCCCAAAGATTACATGTCAACATTCCCCCCTTAATCTGAAGGGTTTTTGGTGAGTCCAAGAATCATTCTAAATACTTTAAACTTTTCTCTACCAAGCACTTTGATAAACATATCTGTAAGTTACCCACTTGTGGAACAATGTCCTAGGTGGATTATGTTGGCCTCAACATGATGTTGAATCATATGGTATTTTGTATTGATGTGCTTCATCTGATCACATAATTTTTGGTTCATGGCCAAATTCATTGGAAAATTGTTATCAATCAAAAGATGAGTTGAATGCACCTGTTTATCCTACAATTATTACAGAATTTTTGTGAGCCACAATTTCCTTTTTTTCTTTAGCGACTACCACAAATTCTGCCTAAACTGTGGAATTTGGTGGAACTGACTATTTCTTTGACCTTCAAGAGACAAATCCTAATCCAAGACTCATAACATGGCCTAAAGTAGATAATATTATTTCTTTATTTCCATTGAAATCTAAATCAGAGTATCTAACCAAGATAAAGTCATCCAGATGTGTATACTTGAATCCAAATTATTGAGTTCCCTTCAAGTATTTTAGAACTCTTTTTGCAGTAGACCAATGAACCTCACAACACTTGTGTAAACCTATAGAGGATTCCAACAAGAAATGAAACTTTTGGTATGGAAGTAGTCAGCTAGTTGAGACTTCCTACAAGTTGTTTGTACTTTGTTGCATGCTCAAATTCTTTTCCTTTAGTGGATGTAAGATTTAAATTTTGTTCCATTGGAGTAGTCAAAGGATTCCATTAAACCATGCCAAACATGTTGAACATGTCTCCATTGTACTTCTTCTGAGAGAGGAATATAAACTTCATATGTTGAGTTACTTCAATAGAAAGATAGTTGCAAACATAGCCCAAATTTACAATTTCAGAACTTTTCCTTAGTTCATTATTTATGGATGCAATGTAGTTCTCATTGTTCCATGTCATAAGAATATCATCTATATACACCATAAGATATAAAAATGTTTTTCTAAATTTCTTGACAGCAAAATTTTCATCATCAAGATCATAAGTTTTGAAATTGAGTTTCGGAAGATGCTCAATCAATTTCTTGTACTAAGCTCACGGAGCTTGCTTTAATCCATACAAGGATTTTACAAGTTTTCATATTTTTACTTCCGACCATTCAGAACAAATCCTTTTGGTTAAGACATAAAAACATTCTCTTTTATATATCCATAAACAAAGTAGTTTTTACATCCATTGGATGAACTTTCGAACTATTATGGGTTGCCAAGGCAACGAGTGTTTGGAAGGTAGTCCATTTTTATGAGGGGGAAAAGGTCTCCTCATAATAAACACCTTCCTTCAATGTAAAACGTTTTTCCACAAGCCTAGATTTATAATTGTCAAGTGATCCATCTACTTTATACTTGTCCTTGAAGACCCACTTGTAGCCTATTGGTTTGGTTCCCAATGGAGGATCAACTAGCTTCCATGTGCCATTCTTTAGCAAAGCATCATATTATTTTTGCACCACTTCTTTCCATTCCTCATGATAAGTGGCTTCTCTGAAGGAAGCTAATTCAAATTTGTGAACAAATTTATTTCATAATCATACGAAAAATCCGTATCAACAAGTTAATATTGATTTTATACACACCTCCATTTTATCTAATAAAACTCCTTCCTCATGTCTTTATAACCTCATTAGGACAAACAATTTCAAGTGTCTTTATCAACCATTTTGGAGTTCCTTTCTAAGATGTCCTATGTTTCTCGGTTGACTAAGATGGGGCTGAATCAAGATTTAGCCTCCCAATTTTGTGAATCAAATCATTCGAAGTGCCATTTTAATTAGTGGTTGGAGATTCATGTTGGGGGGAGAGTGCTTCAAAAAGAGATTCCATAGATTGATCTAGTATAGGGATCCCCCCATGATGCAGTGGAATCTCATTGTCAAACTCTTGAAAAGACTTTTCCTCTCTAAATATATCTAAGAAATCAAGCTGCCACTCAACAACATTACTAGTCTTAGAAGATTCAAGAAATATAACATATCTATATATTATAAAATTCTTATTCACTTCATCATAGAGACAATATGCTTTAGAGGTTTTTTAGTACCTGAAGAAGATATATTTTTGACTCCTTGCACCGAGTTTGTTTATCTGTTCGTTAGGTATCAAGGCATAGTAGGTGGAACCAAAAACCTGGAGATGTCACACTAAATGAATATGGCCATACCGCGTTTCATAGGGAGTCTTGTTTTTAATAGCATGAGATGGACACATATTCTTTATATAAGCATCACATAGAACTACATTAACCAAAAACTTAGCTTATCTTTCTTGAAAAACATATTCAAATGTACCATATTTATGATTTTCATGTTTATTCTTTCAGCTACTTCCTTTTGTTGGGGATTATAAGCCATGGTTGTTTAATGTTTGATCCCATGCTGAAAGAGATAGTTTTCAAATTCATTTCAAGTATATTATTTTCCATTATCAATAAGAATAGAGCCAATATGATATTGTGCATCATTTTCAATGCATGCATGAAAGTTATTGAATGTTTCAAAATATTTGTATTTGTTCTTCAATAAATAAACTCATCAAATTCTGATGTAGTCATCAATAAATATCATTATATATTTATTAAAATTTGCAAAATGAAAAGGCATTGGGCCCCATAGATCCAAATGAATGATTCCAATTTCTCTATGCGCTCTCAAATAAGAATCATGAAATTATTGTTTGTTGTGCTTTCCTAAGAATCAAGCATCACATTCCTTAGGTTTCCTAGGAATTGAAGGTAAACAATTAACACCATTTTTCTTCAACAAACAAATGTTTTCATGTCCATGCATGAAAATGTAACATTCCATAAGAGTCTTCATGGAAGTGTACCTTCATCATGGTGATAAATTTATGAAAGGTTATGTGCACGAGAACCCGTTCCTTGAAACTTCAATAGTCTTTCTTCTTCTATCCTAGTCATGACAAGTGAGTGATCTCAGTCTTTTTTGACATCAACCTTGCCATCAAATATGTGAATGGAGTGTAGTTTTTGTTGGATGTGGACCAAAGACAACAAGTTTATCCTTAACTCTGGGAGGTATATAACATCATTTACAAGAAATTTTGCAAGACAGTTCAATTTAAGCCTGGTGGTGCCAAGCCCTAATGGCTTGAGTTTTGACTTGTTTGTATAGTAGGTTGCTACATAAAAATTATGAGTGAATTATTCAAATAAATCTCTTCTAAAAGTCATTTGGCAAGTTTCTCCTAAATCAAGCAATCAAAAGTATTTCCATGAAGCAAGTGAAGCATTGAATAAGTATTTAGTTACTCCAGTGTTGCAATGTGCCATAACATAATGAGTGATATCGGCTTCTTTTCCTTTTACCGGGTATTTTACCTTTATCTTCATTTCTTTCCTCCTCGATTATGTCCCAAGGAAGCTTACATTTGGAAGCATTATGTCGATTTCCATAACATCATATGTAATGAATATTAGACCTTTCTCCTATGAAATGTCTCCCCCCCCCCCCCACCTCTAAAATTATTCCTCCCTCTTACTCTTCATCCACCTCTTCCTCTAGAAGAACATTTTGCATAATTATTCTCTTTATATGCAAGTCACACAACTTATTCAAAAGACTGAGGATATGTATTCTTCCCAAATTCCTTCTCTCCCTCAACAAACTTCTCCTCAACGGAGTCAAACGAAATATCCTTAAGTTTTCCACTTCCTTGCAACAACTCAAGATAATGTGAAGAAGTGGGATATAGTTCCTTAATGTAAAATATGAGAGGAAAATCTATTTCAATAATACTTGATTTCATGTCATGCATAATTGATCTTATTTCTAATTATAATAAAAGAGGGTCGTCATTTTTTAACTCAACATTGAACAACTTGATCGTCAATTGAACAACTTCAAGCTGAGTGTGTGAGTCATATAATTATTTCAGATTGCTCAAGGCTTTGAAGGAATTTGAAACTGGAGAAATATGACAACTCACCTCTTCATTTACTATCACTTCAATCAAGGCATAAGCCTTGTTGTTCTCATTTTCCCTAATGGAAAATTCTTTGTCTGAAGTAGGCTTTTTAGGTGCATTGTCTCCTTCTCCTTAACAAACTCCTTTCCACAACTAATTGAAAATCAAGGTATGTTTTTATCTTCTGGTACCACTCATGATAGTTTTCTTTGCCATAGAGAACTACTCTCATAATGCATATGAGTGAATGCATCATAAAATCTAAATTAGGCCGAAAATACTTGGAAAAAAAACTGAAACGTGTTCAAAAAATCTTCGACTAAAAATAGACTCTAAATATACCTTCATGCCATATGACATAATACTTACATACCACATATGGTATTTATAAATTAGATGGGAACATGAATATGTTGTATGGTCAATATATATTATTTATATATATATATATATATATATATATATATATATATATATATATATATATATATACCATTTATGTTTATAGAAACACATTAAAGCACAAAATTTGAAAACCTCAATGCATGCACCATGGATACCATACATGTCTCATATTTAAAATCCAATGCACCAAGGCATTCAATGCATACACAATTCACACTACATCACCATATCATTCTATACTATACGCTCACCATACTAATAAATGAATGTCATTCAACCAACATATAATATGAACAGTGCATGCATTCAACACATTATAAACTGTCATACGAACATACCAATAAACATGGTTATTGCAATGCTACATATACCATACAACCATTCAATGGAAAAGCCATGGTCTCCATTACACGGTCTCCAACACCATATGTAACATTCCACTCATAGAATGAATTAGTACCATAAAAATCTATTCACCAACTCGCATATCATTCTCTCTATATATGAGGGATATGTTTCAAGTTTTGACTTGTCCCTCTGTATACCACTGAAACACACATACAGTCTTCAAACTAGTTGGAATGATACCTGGTTACAAGGAATAAGTTGAGTTTTGAATAGTGTTCAAGTTAATGTACAATAGATGACCTTCAACACACAATCATCAAGAGTTCAAATGCACCGAATAGAAATTCAATTGCATGTTTTAAACAATGCATAGGAGATAATTAAATTCATAAGAAATATAGACTTCATATCGATTATAGTGCAATGAGAATAGATTATAGAAATGTAAAAGAAGTTGAGAAAATTGGATAGTTATTAGACAACCAGAGGAGTTACAATAATCAAATATCTAAATTTGGGAGTTGGCTCTCATACCATGTTAGGACAGGAGTATCTCCACGAATGAAATTTTGTATTTGCATTAAGAGATAATATAAATATATAAAAGGAGAGGGATACTATTAGGTTTCATCTCCAAATGTCTCTTTGTCTTCCAACTTACATTACCTTTCCATTTTCGATATTTCGATATATTTTCCTAATCCCAAAGATTAGGTGTCAATGATTGAAATGCATGAATACATTTTCATATCCAAGGGACAAATTCCTTCTTTTTGAAAAATAGTATCCATGGAAATTCACCTACAACTATTTGAGGACTTGCATCAACAACTTCGTGATTTACCTTAGAATAAGTTAGTTGAGAAATTAATGCATTTTGGTTCATATCTTAGGGGCACAAGGTCCTATTAGATGCATTTTCATATAAAACTCAGTGGTATGATTCCCCAATTATGTTATCAAACTTTTTTTTTTACCTTAAGTGTAGTGGACAGTAAGTGGTGTGACTTGCATAGTCTTATGCCATCAAATGTGAATTTTGGTCAAGGAAATCTACATGCAAAAAAAATGAAAATTATATTAAGTATCTACATATAATTTTCATGTATATGCAACAAATATTTATTTTATTCCATGTATTATTTCTTTAAAAATATCTTGGAGCTAGATAATTTGGGTATAGGTTCACATTTATCCCTTTTGTATGATTCTTTATCATTTTGGAACAAGTTTTTTATTGTTTTGATTTCTTCTGATGTGTTGACTATACATTAATTTTTGTTAGGTATCAGTGGAAACATATAGGTTCTTCCCACATCCATGGTTCCCTACCTTTTCTAGGTGCTCTAAACATGGAAACATTAGACTGGTCTAATCCTTCAAATGTCCATCCAACAAATAGTTTCTTTGACAAATATGTGACATCTTGGAATCCACATGACATCCATAACAGAAATGTGATGATTCCTCAAAGCTTAAATGATGATCCATGCATTTTCATAACTTCACATATTTTTTCTTGCAATCCTCATGAATATTATTGGAATTCCATGAACTGAATGTAGAGACATAAAAAATGTAGTGTTGATTCTTGTTTATGGAAAAAGAGGTGCATCCTTTGATGTCACTACAATGCTCCATGACAAGTTCGTGATGACTCTATATTTTTCATGGATGAAAATGGAAAAAGAAATATGAACCAACACATAATTATTACATATTTAATGTTCATAATGTTTATCTCCTCACAATGTACTGAGAAAATGTTGATTGTCATCCAATTGTTTCTTGACATGAAGTTTTGAAATATATTGCAAAATATGCTTGAAAAGTGGAAAAAATATTTGAAATTTATCATGACACATTGACAAGAGTTTCGAATGCAAGTGTATGTGAAGCTCATGCGTTGTCTACATATAGAATGTTCCTTATAGAAAAACTTGTTGATCGTGGCATTGGAGCAGAAGAAACGCGCCATATGCTATTAAAGATACCTCTAGTTGTCTGTAGTCACATATCTTTTCCGTTGAATGTTGGGAAGAAACAATTAGAAAGTATACAAGTGCATTGTGATGAAAAGTCCTATCAGAATAGTTTTGTTCAGATTTATGAAACTCAACCCCATTTTCTAGAACATTTGTGTTTGATAGAAACAACAATATATTGGACATTTAATGATAGTCATAAGCAAGATCCATGGATATATCAATATGGGCATGCTATTGTTTGAGTGTGGCCATGGATTTATGTTATTCCCAATGAGGATTCATAAGAGTTTGAGTCATTTTTCTGGACTAAGTTTCTTTTTTCCAATCCATTATGTGACATTACTTCAAATATATGGCTTTCAAGTGAAATTATCATTCAACATTGGAGAAATTTAGGATATTTTTGATGGCATGATGATCGAGATTCTTTGTTAGATGAAACTAAACAAGAATATGTTGATTACCGTGTACATGAAGAAAATGTTGAACAAGATTACGAAGAGGTAACTTTTTTCCCAAACAGTTTCTGCAAAGAATCTCAACATTTCTAATCTTGACAATATTGGTTGAAGGGACTTTGATATTCATTATGATTGGCAACAAAGAATGGTGTCATATGATATTATAGAACAAGATATACATTTTATAAAATATGCCCAACCTATGGGTGTTGTTAATGACAACTCAATTGGGGAGATGATTTTGTCACCATATTCTTTATCATATAAATAATGAGTGGCTTTTAATATCATTTTAGACCACTCTATTGATAATGGAAATGATCCTCATTTGAAAATGATTATTCAAGGAACAAATGGAATTGAAAAGTCCTCTCTTATTCATTGCATTTCTCATTCTCTTTATGATTCACCAACGAATGACATAAGTCCATTGTTATTTCTCTCTCTAACTAGTATTGTTTCCTGTAATATACATGTAAAGACAAAACAGTTCTTTGAAAATTCCTATCAAAGATATGACACCAGTAAATGGCCAGGCTCTAGAAATTTTTCAAGAAGAAATGATGCATGTTTGATATATCTTGATTGATGAAATGATATTTATAGCTATAATGTTATTCATACAAATAGATTCACATTTGGGAGAAAATTTCCATAATTAGAAGTCTTCTACTTTTAGTGGTGGGCCCATGATTCTTGTGGGTGACCTGGGGTAGCTCCATCTTGTCAACGATAAACCTTTGTATGTAGGTAAAGATTCAACAATGTTGTGACTTTGTATAAAAAATTTAGGCAATATGGAGATGATATCAAACAATCCTATTTTCATAATATTTTAAGTAATATCATAAATTCATAACCTTTTATGCATGATTGGGATCTTCCCATTTCACATCTTGACAACTGCTTGAATCCAATGGAAAAGAGCCTATTTGATTTTGTGGTTCATTTGTTTGGAATGAATAATTTGGTCAGTCTGAACAACTGGAAAATGTTAAGATCATTGAATTATCCAATTGCAAGATGTGTTGTAGAACAAACTAAAAGAACAAAAATATTTTACAATGATGATGATTTCGTGGAACATGAAGCCTTATTATGTTGTGGATAATGTGTCATGATGACATGTGATTTGTGTGTTGAATCTAGGTTGGTTAATGGTTCACTTTAATATATTCAAGATATCTTCCATATGTCTAGTTCAACGCCTCCTCAACTTCCACTATGCGTTATAGTTAATTTTGAAAGGTGTGCATGTGTTTCATTTGACATAAGTTGTTCAAAAATTGTTCCTATAACACTAGTTGTACCCTTGAAAATGACATATTCCCTCACTATACAAAAATCATAGGGGCTGAATTTAGAATGAGCTAATGTAGATATTCAACATAAAGAGAGGAAGGGTTTGACATTTACATCTATATCAAGAGTGAAATACATTGATGGTCTACGGATTTCACCAGCTCTCTCCTTCTAGTGTTATGCAAAAAATAAATATAATGTATATGATACGCTCAGGAAGAAAGAGGAACAATTTTTTAACTCCATATCATTATAACATGCATATGTTCATTTGAATGGTTTATCATAGTTTGGAAATTATATGACTAAGTTTTAGTATTTATTGTTATAACTTCCAATAATTTCTATACATATGAATAAGTTTTTCATTGTATTTCTCAATAATTTCAATTGATTTTTCATTAAGATTATTGCATTTTTCGAATAATTTTTTTAATATTTTTTAATGTGGTTATCTATTTCATCTTTATTTTCGAAATAAAATTTATGATGTAAAGACATAAATATTTCCCCATATAAAATTCTCATTTTACTTCTAATGTTTGAAATGAAGATTATATCCCTTTAATATGGTTATGCTACAATGGAAATATTGATTGTCTTGGTATTTCTATGGTTGTGTTTTTTATTTTCTTCCATTCCTATCCATTCAATTCTACCTATTATTCTTTGTTATATCATTTTGTTTCAACATTATTTTAAATTTATGTTTTCTTTTTATTTATTTAATTTTTTGTTTAGTTTTATTTGTTTCAATTTCACTCACGCACACACACACACATGCACACACATATAGATACTATTTATCTTTTATTTTTTTCTCATTGACCTACAAATATGGAAAATATCGATGCTATATATTAGGTCTTAGCAGTTTGTGCTATAACTAAAGAAATAATTTTTTTTCTCTGTACTCGAAATAAGATGAATAGAAAACATGTCTTTCATCCTAATTTTATTGATGATCACTTGCGACTTCTGGATGAAATGAAGTTAAATGTGAAATATTTTTTTCATGTGCATCAAAGAGAATTAGGAAGAAAGATAAGAAGAGATTGGTTGGAAAGCATTAAGGGTCATGATCATTACAATATTGATTTGAATTGGTGTTGTTTTTGTAATCAATCTGGGTCTCTTTTGGATTTTTTTTTAATATTTAACTTTTGATGAAGTATTTAAACTCGATTTTTGAAAAATAATGTTCTAATGTAAAGATAAATGTTTTTTAAATAAAAATCTTCTTTTGTTTTTAACCTCCACCTATTAATTGTTTCCTGGTCATGTGCTTATGTTAAAATTTATATATGAATGAGGTTGAAATTTATATGGTTGTGTCTTTTGTTAAATTTCAATGCTATCAATTGAAATATACTTATTCTTCCATCTTACAACCTTCTATTTTAATTATATTATGTAATTGATTGATTTTGATATGTGGTTATGTTATATTTGTATTTTAAATGTAAAATGGAAAGAAACCACATTTTAATGTCTTAAGAGATAGAGATAATTCATTTATTTTATTCAATAACTGTACGAAATAGATGGTTGCATATTTTTACATTGAAGTTATCATAGGAAAGATATATATCCATTTTATAAAAAAATTTGATTTTCACACACTCACTATGAAAATTTCAAAATGTTTATTTAAGACAATAAAATATTAATAAACTTGAATATTAATAATAATAATATTGTGATGTCAAAATGGTATATGAATGCATGCAATGTTGTAGTATCTAAATTTTTGTCAGTATATTATATTAGATTATAATTTATTTAGTTTAATCACTCGAGTTTATTAATTTATTGGGTTTATAATATTAAGTCCTCAAATTTATAGTCAAAGATACTTAACTACATTATTGGTAGTCCTTTAAGTTTATAAATCCCTCGGGTTTGTAATGTTTTTCACTTATATATGTAATAATATATTAGGGTTTACAATGTTAGTGCAACTGATGATATTATTGTTGGGTTAGGTGTATTAATGTTTGGGTTTATAATAATAATCTTGGGGTTCAATATTGATCCTCGGGTTTTTTTATATCAATCTCGTGGGTTTAATATTAATCCATTAGGTTTTTAATATTGATCCATTAGGTTTATTGATGCCTTGGATTTTCTAAAAAAATTGGTTTATTATATCAATTACAAGGTTCTATAATATTTATCCTTTGATTTTATAATGCTTATCCTAGGGTTTATAGTACCTCGGGTTTAAAATATCAATAATCCCTTTGGTTTATATTATTAATTGGTACTATGTATACGAATATATTTTGGTTTATAATCCTTGGCTTTAATACCTTGATCCCTTGGGTTTATAATCCATTTGGTTTAATATTTATCCCTTCCACTTATAATATTTATTCCTTGGTTTTATAATATTAATGTTGGTTGGTTCCATGCATGTATTTGTAATGTTTAAATACATGAGTATGGTTTACATGTACTCACATATTTTGATTGTTTATTTGGAAGCCATCCTTAGTTTTGATGTTTGTTCCTGAATATGATTTTCCATCATTGTTTTCAAGGAACAACATCGTTCCTTTTGAAGTAGAGTATCCATGAAAATACATGTACGACTATTAAAGACTTATGTCAACAACTTGGTGATTTAAATTACATTTAAATTGATCCAAAGTTGCAATGCTACAATGGGACTTCAAATTTCGACATTAGATTGTTACAAAATTTAATCCAACTTCACACTGCATGAAACATTGTTGCAAGATAACAATCAATTTGATACTCATTATCACAATTTTACATTACATTATAATTTATTCAATGTATCCTATTCACATTACCAAATTAAGGTTTAAAATCAGGGATTTCAATATTGCTTTCCATATTGGGTTTATGAAACCCAATATGAAATAGCTTAGCTGGTTCCATTGTTGTATTAGAAACTATGGTTTAATATGGGGGTTTAAGATGTTGGATTAAATATTAGGTTTTATAATATTTCTTTTATATTGCCAAGGTCTAAAATATCTCGTATAACATTTAGGTTTAGGTTGTGAAGTTTGAATGGTGAAAAAATATATCCAATGTCACATTATGACAAACCTTGTTGTAATGTGACAAGGAATATGAAAATCATTGTTGGAACCTAACATTGCATTGCAATTTATTTCAAGATCACATTCAAAGACTACAAATGGGTTTGTATTATCAAATTGGCATGGTACAAAAATCAATCTAACGTTGTCTTGTGAAAAACATCATCATGATATGACAATTGATGTGATACTCGTTGCTAAAATGTTACAACACATTGCAATTTATCCAATGTTTCCTCTCAAGATAGTCAAAGTAGTGTCTATAAAGTCCTTGGGTTTATAATTGAACCATTTATGAATAATGTAATAACATGGGTTTATAATTACTTTCTTTGATAAATCCATCTATTTTATAATATTGATCCCTTTTTGAACAATACAATCACTTCAATTTATAATCACTTGGGTTTATAAAGCTCTTTTGTTTATAATTATAATCTCATGGGTTTATAATGTTACTTTCTCATGTCTATTTAACCCTTGTGTGATTCCCCTACTATAAAATTCCATAAAAACTCATAGATTTACAAACAATTTTTTTTATAAATTTAATACATATATATTTGTTGATGAAAATGTGAACATAAAGGTGGAACCATTGGTACACAACAATTAATTACAACCTAATTTCACATTCATAAAATATTATTTAATTAGTGGTTCAATATGAAGAATTTGTTTGTCTTCTCAAACAACTTGAAGTTACCTTATGATCCATTGATAATGGAGGGTACTAATGGTTTACTTTATGTTTTTCTCCACCTTGAATATATATTGTATTCTTCAGGAATTTTATGAAAGGAAGGGGAATTTTCCTTCCGAAAAAAATAAAAAAAATATATCGTTGTTGCATATCGAAGGAGAAATTTCTTTAGAGAACAAACTCCAAGTTTGATTGCGGATTGAAACAGTGGTAGCCATGAGAGAAATGGACATCAAATCCTTCAAATGTTTGTTTTGAAATCTCATCAGACAGAGCAAATAAAATAAATATAATCCATTGATATTGTTTCAAAGGATGATTGATTGAGGGTTTGCTTAACACAAGTCTTCACTGATGAGAGGCAAGAAGTAATTGGCATGGCTATTAGTAAAACTAGCTGCTAATGAATGGAGAACCATGCCAGCTTAGAAACATGCAACTGATTGTGTTTAACTTCCATTTTATATTGCTTCTTGAAAGGATAATAAATTTTGGGATGGGGCTCATTGGCTATAATGGCCTTAAAGAGAAGTAAGCAATCATTTCATTAAATTACTACACTTGAACCTTATGTATGAATGTAATAGGACCAACACCATTCTACATTGATATTGAGAACGTCAGTGTATGTGAAAGTGAAATAAATTATGAATGTATTTGAAAAATGTTTGTGCATAATAGTATTTTTTGGAAGGTATGGTTTTATTGAAAATAATTGTGATTAATGTTGTTGGTGTGATTAAGTAGAGGTAATTTAATGGCAACACAGGAGCCTATCAAAGGTAGACATTTCAATGTAATTTGCAACTGTAAATTAAAAAGTACAATGTTATGAAATATAGAATACGATAATGTTTTTCTAAATTACGTTATGGTTATCTTGAAATGAATATTACCTGTATAAGATGAGATGCTTGTTATGAACTCTTATGAAACATCCTTTTACAGATTATGGGACACATGTTGAGGGTCAATTACGAATGCATGATGTACATAAATGTCCCCTTTTCTTTAACAATAATTTGGATATGGTATGTTATGTAAATTATAGTGGGAAAAGTTGTTAAAGAGGGTTTCACATGCCAGAGAGTTATGAATAGCTGTGTTATGAAAAAACTCACAAAACGATAGAATAGATAGATCAATGCCTTATAAATAAGCCTCTTTGAGGGGGCAACCTCCTTTACATTTCACAAATGAATAATTCTTAGACGATACAAATGACAAGATCTCCTTTCTATATATAGGAGTCTAAGGGGTCATAATATAATCAGAGCCGACATAATAATAATAATGTAAGGGCACAATAATAACAATAGTGGGCTTCTATGGGGCACAATAATAACAATATGGGGACTACATGGGCACAATAATATAATAAGGGGGTTGTACTAATAACAATAAGGGGTTACACTAGTAGTATAGGGACCTAACGTGCTCCTCTCCTTAAAAAAGTGTTGTCCTCAATGCTTGAGTAGTTCTTTATGCTTATGTATAAAATTCTTGTCCTCCCATGTGGAATCTTCATCGGGTATGTTATTCCACTTGATGAGATACTCTGAAACTGGTTGATTTCCTAGCTTTCGAGTTTTTGTTTCTATGACTGCTCCAGGTTCCAATATGATTTTCTCTTCCTCGTCAAGTTCTAGAAATATTGTTTGAACTGGGATATTCTGCAACTTTTGAATGAGCGGCCACACTTCTTCATCCTTCTTCCCTTCATCCCTTGGTTCGTTTATCCAATCTAGCTAGATCATACAAATAGCACAAGACAATGATTCCACATCCTTATCCTTTCTTGAGAGTGAATTTGCAACAAATTTTTTCTTCCCTTTTTTGTAGATGATTTCAAAGTCACAACCCAACATGTTTGTGAACCATTTTTCCTATTCTTCTAAAGATAATATTTTTTCTAAAAAGTATTTAAGACTATCATGATCCATTTTTACCTTAAAGTGTCTTCCCATTAGGTAAGGTCACCATTTCTTAAGTGTGTGTACCATTGCCAACATTTCCTTCTCATAAATAGCTGGGTTGAGATGTAACCATAAAAATAGCCAATCGCCTACATCAAAAATTCTTTGACTGCAATGCTAATCTGCTTATTGTTTCATTTGATTAGGCACCAAAGTGGAGTTATCCTTTAAAATTTGGAGAACTTGTTGTTGATGCCTGATGTGATCTTTCACTGCTTGAATCTTTTTCTTCTTGATATGTCCTTGTATCTTGAGAGTTTCAGTAGTGTTAATTTATTCCAATGCATTACAAGATATGCTTAGATTTATTTCTTGATGCTCTATGTGATCTTTCACTTCTTAAACATTTTTCTTCTTGATATGTCCTTTTATCTTGATAGTTTGAAGAGTGGTAATTCTAGCCAATGCATTACAAGATATGGTCGGATTCATTTCTTCTTTCTTCATGTGATCTTTCACTTCCTGAACCTTTTTCTTCTTGATATGTCCCTCTATCTTGAGAGTTTGAGGAGTGGTAATTCTTGCCAATGCTTTACAAGATATGGTAGGATTCATTTCTTCTTTCTCTGGGGTTGGTTCCTGGTGTATATCCTCCTCTTTTGAGGTTTCTTGATCCTTTTCTTCCTCCTCTTCATAATCTATGTAAAATAATTTTTTCTCAGCACACTTATGACCTTTAGTGTATTTGCTATCACAATTGTAGCAAATCCCTTTTTCTATTTTTTCTTCCAATTGTTGTGGTGTAAACCTTGTAGGTTGTGGAAGGCTAGGAGGAAAAACACTTCCATAATTATAGTCATGACTGGTGGGATTCCTTGTTTCCATAATTTCACTTTCAATTTTTCTTGCCAACCTGAATGTCTTCTCTAATGAATCAGGTTCCCAAAGACAAACCACATGTTGAATGTTATCCTTCAAGGTACCTATGAAGACATCAATCCTTTGCTTCTCTAGAATATCGTTTACCCTTATATTCAATTTTTGAAAGTCCTCAATGTGCTCTGCCATTGAGCCCTTTTGTTTGAGATTTATCAATTGGCTATAGAAGGTGTTTCTCTTTGTATCCTCATAATGTGCTATCATTTCTTGTGTGAAAATTGACCATGTGACAAGTGGCTTATGAGAACAAAGCCCTTCATACCATAAAAATTGATTTGGTTCTAAATATAAAAATGCAATACATACCTTTTGTAACAATTGCACCTCATGTAGATCAAAATATTGCTCCATATGTAGTATCCAATTTATCGGATGCTTGCCATCAAACTTCCTCATATCACCTTTTCTTGATTTTAGGAGCTCTATCTTGAAATGACTGTAACTTTGTAATTTCGGATCTCCTAGTTCTAAAATTTCGACCTGCGGTAGCCCACTTTGTCATCTTTCCAATGCCACTAATCTGATCAAAATTGGATTCTCCAAGAAAGTGTTATGCACAATATCCCAAGATGACATGATTATATACCTTTTAAGAAGAGCGAACTTGTACAAAGTTCCATGTGTCACTGGTTCGACCATCGGCTATGAAAAAGTTACACAAAAAACTAAAATCCATCCTATTTTTGTAATTTATTACGAAATTTCAATCCGATGCTCAGCAAGAAAGTTATGACGACTTTCCCCAGGTCACCTGTTTGGTATGTAATTTGGGAGCCTGTAGAAATGCTAAATGTCTTGGACTGTATCTCAGAAAATATAACAAAAAAGACCTAAAATTCATACCCATGGATCAGACTGATTTGTTCTCAAACGGGTTCTTTGTTTAGGTTCTGAAACTTTGTAGCGAAAACATTATAGCGAACATTCCATGATGACCTGTTTTAGGTCAAATTCTAGAGATTGCAAAAATCCTAACTTCCACAGATCATATCTCTGAAAATATAGAGAGACAAGTTCTAAAATTCGGGCCCAAAGTTCGGCGTGATTTCATCTCAAATGGGTTTTCTTGTTAGCTTCTGAAATGTCGCAGAAAAAAGGTTATAGAAAAAATTCCACAATGACCTATTTGGATCAGCGAAACACTAGAATCCAAAGCTCTGATACCAAATCTTATGAAACCAGCTCACAAAAGGATAGAAAAGATAGATCAACACCTTAGAAATAAGACTCTTCGAGGGGGAAACCTCCTTTACATTACACAAATGAAAAATTCTTAGATGATACAAATGACAAGACCTCCTTTCTATATATAGGAGTCTAAGGGGTCACAATATAATCAAAACCGACATAACAATAATAATGTAAGGGCATAATAATAACAATAGTGGGCTTCTATGGGGCATAACAATAACAATATAGGGGACTACATGCAAACAACAATATAACAAGGGGGTTGTACTAATAACAATACGTGGTTACACTAGTAGTATACCGACCTAACAAGTTGAGAAAGGCCAAGGAGGCCTAGGGAGTGAGTTGTTAAGTTGTAAATTCCTCACGGACTAGAGATAAATGTCTAGAGATAAAAACCATGAGTCTAGGTTTGGCTGGAATTATTGTTTCAGAGAAGGACAATAATCTCCAAACAACACTAGTGGGAGAGAAAGACTGGTGGAACCATCAAATGAAAGGAACAACACTACTGGGGGAATAGGAAAGACACTGCTAGGAGGAATGCTAGATTATACCAAGTGTGGTGGCTATCAAGGAACAATATTGGATGTGGAAATGACTTGATCTGGTTGTGAAAAATAGTTCCCATTGGTTGGGAGGATAATTATTTTACCACTATGGTTCCCATGATAGAAAAAATTAAATAATTAGCTATGTATTATGTTAAAAATGAATTTTCCATACAATTATGTACAAATTTTATGTATATCTTGATAGGAAAGGAACCTAGTCCTCAAAATACAAGTACTGGAAGCATACATTTCTTTATTGTATTACCAATCTTGTGAATGTATTTTGCAGTAGCTAACACACTTTGGACTTGATGAAATTAATGGTTGTTTCAATGATTAGAGAGCTAGGTGTTGTCTAAGTACTTACAGAAGTATTGCGAAGATATCTTTAGTGGGAGCTAAGGAAATGTGCACATGGTGCCATGATTTCTCATTTTTATAATTAGAGGGTCAGTTCTCTCTATGTACTTGTAAAATTACTGTGGTTAAAATATAACCCGACATTGCATAAATAATTAACGATTGAAAATATTGTGATTAATGTGATTATGTTTGATTTGTTTATCATTCACAATAGGGTGCTTTCCATGGAGGTTGTGAAAACACCCTAGTTGATTATTTTCATGCTGATAAACCACCTATAATAAAAACCTTCTGCATAAAAGTGACCATGATTTCCAATAACAAATGGCAAGGAACAATAAGTTGGTATAGAGACTATATTTTGTTTCTATAAAATTGAATAATCGATAAGTTATGGAAACTAGAAATTGTAGATTTTACAGCTATAAATTCTTATGACTATTCATAAAACATTATTTATTTTTTTTACTGATATTTCCTAGAAACAAGATCCTTCATTTCAAAATGGAATGATTCCCTTTTTTTGTTTAAATTACTATATCATGAAAAAAAATTAATGATAAACACTGAGGACACTGTTTTCTTTAAGGGAGGGAGGATGTACTACCCATACTGTAAAATTCTATAAAAACTCAAATGTTTGCTAACAAAAAATATTATAAATTTGATATATATATATATATATATATATATATCTTTGAATCAAAATGTGACCATAAAGGTGGAGCTATTGGTACCCAATAATTACTTACAACATAATTTACAATCATAAAATGTCACATACCTGATTTGACCTAAATCATATCTATTTATATACCTCTCTCTCTCTTTATCTCTGTTTGTGTGTGTGTGTGTGTGTGTGTGTGTGTGTGTATTTAAAATAACTGAAACTATATACAGCATATCATGGTATAATTATAATAGACTAGTTTAGAGTACAAACATAATGTTGGTTTATTCCATGTTCTGGAGGATAGACATCTTTGTATTTGACATGTTTTCCCTCTTTATTTTTTTGTCAAATTTTATTCCTAAATAATTTGGCAAGTTCCATTATCCACTTAAATATTTTTAGTGACATAAATTTTTTGGTAAACCCATATTTATGTCGTTTTTCCTACACTCGTAAGCTTTGGAGTCTATGATGGTAGGTAATACCAAACTTTGCCATTGGTGGTTAACTATTTACTCTCATGTATTTTTAATGAACCTATAATTTTTTTGGCATCTAATTATTTTTCCTTTAACCATAGTGCATTTAAATTAAAAATGGTTATTGGATTCCTTCTCGGTGGAACATGTGTGTAACCTAAGGGATCACTACCCCATTTCTTGTATTTTTGTGCTCCAACTAGATCATGCCACACCTCTAAGATCCATGTAATGCACACATGCACCTTAGTACTAGGATATCATGGATGACAAGGATTTGTTTCACCTGGTCTAGCAGTGAAGATGCCTATCACTCTCACCTACCCTAACTTAAGGTTTGAGTTATTACAACTCATTAGAGATTCTTCCTTTGTTGTCGCAGTTGGTGTCATGACTATAGAGCACCATCATGAAGCCGATTGGTTTATCGATAATTATATATGAATTTCCCACTTCGTGGCAAGTATATATCCTTTCCAGACCTGAATTATCCATCAATACAACTGCTAGGTAAGGTTTAAATTTAGTTCATCTTCGTTGTTATTGGTAAAACCTAACTAGAATTCGCGGTATTCTCAGATAATGTATGTCATAATCCTTGTTTCATTGTGTTAGGAAATGTTGAATTTTATTGTATCTCTATGCATTATTCTCATGGTGAAATGAACTAATTGTTGCTTCTTTTAACGATGGTAGTGTAGTGCTCTTTATTAGGTACATGGTTTATATCATTTTTTATGAACTTCTCCTTCTAATTATGGCCTAGGTTGCCACTCCATTCCTATATATTAGGTGTTACACATCCACAGGTTCGTGCCTTCTAGCTCTGTTTTCTCTTCTTTCCAAGGTCTCATAAACATTCTAAGGAGATTATTTTTGGTAATTTAACAAAGAGTTTCACAAATTCTCTTTTCCATGAAGGGTTATATGAGCAGAATTGTCCTAGCCCTTAGTTCCTTTTTTTGGGGCTTTTGATGATTTCAGAGTTTGTATACATTTGTAAATTTTGTTACATGTTTCCACTTCAATACATGGTTACTATTTACTTGCTCTATACGTTGAGTGAAATCTCTCCATTTATGTAAGGATGAGTGTTAGGACTCTCAAAAATACAAGTATAGATTATGGGTATTATTTGATAAAAATGTATTATGTTTTTTTTATATTGATGTTTTTTTTCTCCATCTCACTTCTTCATTCAACGTGTTCAATTGTAGGTATGTTGTTATGATGCCCTTTGGAATTCCTAATTGAAAAAGAAATATCCCACGCTAATATTTGGTTAATCAGTTCTATAGGTTAGTCTCACCCTTTTCCTTCTTGGTTCTCCCTTATGGGTTGACACAATGGTTGGTTAAATTCTAATTGCATCTTTAGTGCACTGGCTTAGTATTATGCCTAGGCTAAAATAATCTATAATGTTAGTTTGTCATTATAGATTATGCCCTTATTGGTAATCTTGATAATATTTCTATATGTATCTAATACCATGGTTCGATACCACTAAAAGGTTATTGTCATTTTACATTTGGTAACTTATTTAATGGATTGGAACCCTTTGGGGTTTATTAGTATTTTTTTCTATAATTATACACAATGTGTATTTTCCTTCTTGGAAGCACATTGCATGTAATAGTCATGGAGAATGGGTTTGTGTATATAGTTTTTCCTCTATAATTTGAGACCATGTATATCCTTTGAGGGCTTCTCCCACCAGTGATGAGTTTATTGTTTTATAGCCTCTTGTTCCTAGTTGTTAAGAGTATTTAATATGGTAAAAATAAAGGCTTCCTCCTAGTTATGATAAGTTTTATTGTTCCCTTATATGCAGTATATAAAAAATTTGTTGAGTATTACATTTATATTACGACCCTATTTCCTCTTTATCGATGTTGTAGTTCATAAATAAATATACATGTTCTGTTTATGTGTGATTAATACATAAGACAGAACTTTGAAACATGCCTTTGTGCACTGATCCAACCAATGGATGGGGTTATTACTAAAGGAATCTTGTCTTCAATTATTGATGTTTTCCCTCCTAGTTGAGGGGTAGTGATATTAAATAGAAGGATGTCTGGAATGGCTCCAGTTATTTCTCACCTATTGGGTATACGACCAAAGTCCCACATTGACTAGAAGTGGGGAGGATCATGGGTATATAAGGATGGACAAATATCTCCATTGGTATGAGGCCTTTTGGGGTAAAGCCCAAAAACAAATCCATGAGGGCTTAGGCCCAAAGTGGACAATATCATACCATTGTGGAGATATGTGGTGTCAACAGTCCTAACAAGTGGTATCAGAGCCATGCCCCGAAGTTAGCCAAGTGGATGAATTCTCGGAATGTCGAACGAAGGTGGTGGGCCCCGGTAATATCACGATGGGATCCGTGGATGAGCTCGGTTAGACAGGCGGTGTGCTCCGGATTCTTCATGGACGTGTCCTGGTCCCAACATGGTGAAGAGGAGTTGACCTGGGAAGAGCAAGCTCTCGAGGCAGGTGGTGCTTCCATGTAAGGCGTGTGATTCCAACACATTGGAGCGGAGAATCCTGGTTGGTAGAGAGTGGACGAATAATCGTTTGAGGGGAGGCTCAATGGTCCTTTGTTTGAGGGGAGGATTGTTGGGTATACGACCAAAGTCCCACATTGACTAGAAGTGGGGAGGATCATGGGTATATAAGGATGGACAAATATCTCCATTTGTATGAGGCATTTTGGGGTAAAGCCCAAAAACAAATCCATGAGGGCTTAGGCCCAAAGTGGACAATATCATACCATTGTGGAGATATGTGGTGTCCAGAGTCCTAACATTATCAACACTAATCGTGGCATAATCTACCTAGTAGTAGGGATATACATTGTTTTCATTTCTTTAAAATTGTAAAACATGGAGGATGTCTGTTGGTATAGTGGTTTTTTTGCCCTATTGTTCTACTATTTCATTTCCCTATATTTTAATATTGCACACTTATTTACATAAAAAATAAAGGTATCTACTCTCTCCCAATGAGTTTTAGTACCCTGCCTATGTCAATATAAAAATGACATTTTTTATTTTCAATTTATAGGTCATATTTACTAATTAGGTAACTGTATTGTTCTTTCTCTCATGCAGTTAAAACATTCAACCAATCAAGCTTAATCTCGTTATTTTCTTTGGGTAGATTCTCATAGTACCTATACTAAAATTTTCTTTGTTAGTTGTAATTTAGATGCTCCTTTGTCTTCCTATTTACTTTGAATAGAATCAATATGCAATTTATCTCTCCCTATACCACTCTTAATCTGAGAAACAATTAACTCATGTTCTAAATAGGCCTTATCATGTGATTACTATCGCAGAAGGAATTTTTATCTTACATATTACACTATTTATAATTGGTGTTCCTCACCCATAATAATTAGAAGTATGATTCCACCACACCTACAAACCTCTAGTTATGGGCTTGGAAGTCTACTACTATTGAGAATAAAGTACAAATATCTTATATGAATGTTCAACATCTCATATTTATGCTTTTATCTCTTCTATCATACTATTTATGATTTTTTTTTTCTTAAGAATAATATCACACTTTCATTAGGAATTTCCCGTAACTAGGAGATACATATATATTACACTTCTAACATTTATTTCTTGTCACCATATTTATCATGAAAAATTACCAATATATTCAAGTGTTGGACAATAATCATACATAATAAAAGAGAAAAACAGTAGCTTTGCTGGGGATTTATAATTAGAATTTGTTGAGATACATAATCAGAATGTGATCTCATGCTTACTTTCATACAATTCTTCACATGTTTCATATATGAAATTAGTCAACCATAATTTAAATGTAAAACAAAATTTCCAACTGTATAGTCTGCTAGAAATACACCCGGGAAACACACTTTCCTCCAAAGCATGAACTGAACCCACCAGTTCCCCCCTAGTCGAGATATGCTTTACACTAGAATCAACAACCTTATTGATTCTTGAATGCTACATTTTATAATTTTCCTCCCCAAATTATTTTCTCGGCAACATTGTGCCTTTATGGTTTAACAACACAATTGTTTGGGATTTATTTCTTTTATTTTTTGAAAAGGGTACTTTTCCTCTTTCCTTAAAACTCTCCATTCTATGCCATGACGCTTTATTCCACCAATAGTTAGTGGTTTTCTTCAAGAAATTGGTTTAATTTATCTTTCTCTCCCATCATATTAAATCTTGTATATCACCTCCTAGGGATTTTTAGAAGCCATTTAAGAGAATTTTTATTTTGATCTCATATACCAATAATGGTTTCCAAATCTTGGCAAGAATCTCTTAACTGTAGTGTTTATTTCCCAAGTAATTTCAACTTTTATTTATAAATACAAATCTATTCATTACATCATAGTAAGTTTATTTTTCACATTCATCTCAAATCCAAAATTTCTTCCGAGACAACAAATATAAAAATAATCTTGTCTAAAAATAACATGAAATTAACATAAACAGTAGAGGGATATTACATCTTGACCCCTTTTTTAATTCAACTTTGTCCTCATTGTTTATGTTCAATTTTTTCCCTTTTGAAATAGTGTTAGATACACTCCTCCCATTTTATACTCTAGCTCCCATGTAGCCTCTTTAGGTGTAAGGTGCTTCCATTTCACTTTAACTTGAACGATGCCTCAATTCCATATCAAGATCTCTTTATGATCTAATATTTGAAGTGTCTCTACCAAGAAGTCACCTTCTAGTTCCACATTTATCAAATTCCAATCAATTATGCGATATTTATCATGGATATAATTTTTTAACAAAGATACATGAAAATAACTGTGCACTTTAATATGGTTGGGAAATGCTAGCTCATATGCTACTCGCCCAACTATCTCCAAAACCTTAAAAGGCCCACAAAATCATGGTGCTAGTATGATATAGGTTTAAGTCCTTAAGCCACTTTTCGTCGGTTTCACTCTTAAATGTGCATGATCTCCAATATTGAATCCCTTGTCAGTTCTCATTTTATCAACATAAATTTTTCTGTGTTCCTTTGAAGTTTTTATGTTATGTCTAATTTTCTGCAGCACCTGTTCCATTCTTGTAATGCATCTTGCCTGAGTATTAACCTATCCTTTCCTCTGGCCAACTCTAGCTAAGAGGTGTTTGGCACTTTCTGCCATATAAAACCTCAGAGGGACTCATTTTTATTAAAGCTTGATAATTGTTATTGTAGGAAAATTTTCCTAATTGTAGAAAATATTCCCATTTTGTAGGCCTGTCCATGACATACATTCTGAGCATGTCCTTTAGAATCAAATTAGTTATCTCCGTTTTCCCATCATTTTGGGGGTGATATGGAGTGCTAAAATTTCGGTGTGTGCATGTGCCTCTAACTAAGTTTTTCCAAAATTTGAAAGTGAATTTAGCATCCCTATTGAACAATATCATTTTTGGTACTTCATGTAGTGAGAAAATATACTTCATGAAGATTTTGGCTATTGGAGTTGTTCAATAGGTAGATTTTATAGGTATAAAGTGTGTTTCTTTACTTAAGGTGCCCACCACCACCATAATTGAGTCAAGTTTTTATGTTGCTTTTGGAAATCTTGTAATAAAATCCAACGAAATTTCTTCCCATTTCAATTAAGGAATGGGTAGGGGATTTAACAATCCAACAATGTGTTGTGTTTCCACCTTCACCTCCTAACATTCTAGAGATTTTGACAATTATTCAACTACCTCCTTTTTCATGCCCGACCAAAAAGATTATTTTCTTAATGTTGTTATGATCTTCTGATATTCAGGATGTGCAACATACAGTTTCTTATGATAGTCATCTAATCGTAGCTACTTTAACGCACTTACATTTGGAACATAAAATCTGTTTTTGTAACTTAGAAATTTTTCTGAGTTTTCTCCATAGCCTGGAATTTCTGCTTACTACATTTTTTGTTGAATTTCGAGTTAGTTAGAATCTTCCCGTGTTGAATTTTTTATCTATTTCCATGAAATTTGTGCTAAAAATTCTAACATATATTCTCATTATAGCATGTGAATGTCTACTTAAAGCATCTTCTATTTTGTTTTCTTTGGCTTTGATGTGTTTAGTATCAAATTCGAATTCAGTAAGAAAGGCCATCCATCTAGCTTATCTATAATTAAGTTCTGGTTGGCTGAAAAAAATATGTAATGCTGATAATGTTATGAAGCCAGCTCAAGAAAAGATAGAAAAGATAGATCAACGCCTTAGAATCTAGCCTCTTCGAGGGGGAAACCTCCTTTACATTGTTGGAAATAATACTGAGAGGGGGGGGGGGGGGGTGTGAATCAGTATTATCAGATCATTAAAACTTTTTCAATGCTCAAAAACATATACGCTACTTAAGTTAAGTGAACCCACGTGTACACGTTGCTGTGTCTAAAGCAACTAGCGTATATCCAAAAATCTTATGATTCAGTTAGCTTATCTTCAGTAAATGCATCAGAACATTATTAACCATATTAACAGTAAACAGGTGCAGTATAACAGAACAGATCATCACACAAAAGCCACGCACATGAACACAAAGATATAAGGTGGAAACCCAATGTGGGTGAAAACCACCTGCTGCAAGTCATCTCAATCTTCTTCTTAATAAGATAATCCTTTTACAATGTTTGTACTGGTGCAGTCTTATCATAGTACAGGAGCTAGAACCCCCTTTGCTCTTGTACTAGCCGATCCATTTACTAGTACACAGGCTGCTACCTGCTACAATGCTCCAAAGATCTCTCTTAGCTTTTGTACTAGCTTAGATACTAGTACGTAGGTGCTTGCCTACAATCTTCTCTCCTCCAGGTACCACGTTTTATCAATTTTCAAACTGGATACATTGAAGCACAACACATAATCTGAAAGGCCACTTTTCATCCAATTTTCATACTGGACCCATAACTATCATTGAAGCTCAAAACAATCATCAAACTTTGAATCACTGAAACCCTATTAACAACACCGTCACCAGAACACAGAGCAGACACAGAACTCTGTAATAACCATCAGACCCATCTGCAACTTCAAATATCAAGCTTTACAATGTATACGCTACTTCGATGAATCAAACCCGCGTGTATACGCGCTTTTGCCAAAGACAACCCACGTACAGATCTAAAAATAATTTCTCATAACTTGCAGCTGTACCAGACATCAGTCATACTCATAACACTTATAGAACAATACATGCGTCAGTATGTAGATCTAGAATAAGCATCATAAAGATAGTTCATTTCAAACCATTTGATCCCGATCTCTCCTTAGATCTTGTTCTCAATCAGCCAGTGAGATCCCTCCTTAGGTCAAATCAAGCAATGCATCATCAACCCATAACCTGCATACTGGATCTCATGCTTCTTCAGATATTCAAGACATTTCAGATACATTTGCCTAATGATCTTCTTCTCCTTATATAGCCTTAGGACTTGCTCAATACCACGAGCCAAAACCATAGAAATCCAAAACCATCAACTTCAAAACTAGGGATCGACACGTCCGTCGAGACACCATGGTCCAAAACCATAGGCACAACTTCCAAGGAATAACCGCCACGGACCAAAGATAAGTTTTCCACATACACGCTCTTTTACTGAAGCCAACCTGCGTGTACACGCGACTTGGTATATAGCGAACCTGCGCATACGCGACTTGGTATATAGTGAACCTGCTTGTATACGCGACTTAGTATATAGTGAACCAGCGTGTATGAACTTTCTCTTCTTCTTATAGTCTGATCATCAATTCCTTGCTGCTGACCTTCTGCACTATGATTTGTCATCAGTGTGTTTTGCCATCAAGGACAACACTTATCTCATAATGCCAACAATCTCCCCCTTTGGACTTGATGGCAAAGCTAACTTGTCACACTTAGAACTATCATCTGATTCCTTTGAGCTGTCCTCCATCAGTCACATCTGATATCTCTTCTGAAGATTCATCCAGTTATACATAAGTGAGCTATTCTTCTATGAGAGGGTTGCCATCAAGTACAACACATGCGTCATAATGCCAACAATCTCCCCCTTTGGACTTGATGGCAACAACACCAAATCACTCTCCCCCTTTGACATCAAGGGCAAAGGGTGGACCAAGATATTCTCTTCCTTTGCTGAATCATTCCACTGTCCATACTCCCCCTAAGTACCTGCTGAAATCTCTGAATAATCTCCCCCTTTCTATATGCCAAGGTGTACCAATCTGTCCATGCTCCCTCTGAGTACATGCTGAATCTCTATACCGCTGAAGTGTGCTATTCATGCTCTTCCTGACTGTAGGCAAGATCTGCAAAAGATGTTCTTCAAGAAGAACATGACTCTATACATCATAAAAGACCTTCCTATCACCAAAGACTCATACATTCATCCATCTCTCAACTAAGTGAGGATATACAAAAATTGACTCATCCACCCAACCAAGTGGGGATACATCAAAAGTTTACATATGACAACCAATCACATTGCATCAATCATCCCAGGCATAGTGGGGAAACCAAAATAGGCCGTTACATGACCTTGACACCATGAAAGAGATACTACAGAAGAGATATATGATATAGAGACGAAAGAACTAGACCAAGACTTATGAAAGTCACCAGCAGCATCTGATAATCACCATTCAGATCAGCAACCAAGAGATCCTTCTGTTCTCCTTTCGCCTTTGTTCCTCCTGAAATCAACACCAAATGTGAACTAGAACCAAAAGCTTTAAGATAATGCCAACAATGCATCATTGGAAGATTATCTGCTCCCCCTGAACCTGTGCCAGATGATCTCTGTCAGACCCATATCAGACTTTCTGCAACCAACATCTGTCCCTGCTGATTTCCTTCAAAACTCCATATACGCATCTGCATCCACATAAACAAGCGTATATACACGGATAGGCCTTATGAAACTCGCATACAACTATTTTCATATCAGCAACCTGTAAATGTCCTGCAGCAAGGTATGTCTGAACATAGATGTCAACTCCTCCTTTTAAACATCATCATGAAATCATTCACATTACATGTGAAACCACCATAGCCATTTCATCAACGTCAAGATCCAAGTATCATTACTTGGCAACATCTACATCAACCAACATATGTAAGTATAAACCTATCATCATATAGACACGAACTCATCATCATGTCTCCAACAAAGTGACTTTGAGGAGTCATCCATGTATCAGCACTATGTATCTTGAGCTCAAACTCTTTTGACAAAGCTTCTTGATATCATCATCAGCAACAATCCTTATCCACATGAGTGCCTGCATCATAACTGTATGATCTTTATGCATATGACAACAGCAGTATATAAGTGACTCATCATCAAGTGAGGAAGATGTGTATTCAAGCTTTGTACTTCTCCTTGTCCTTATGAAGATCACCATATATGCATCATCAAAGAATCAACCATAAATCTGATCTGAACATCTTCTATGTAACTTCAAGAATCATATGAGAGTTTATCATAGACAACTCACAACCACATCATAGAAAGATATATCATTTAGCCATATAAGAATCATCACCAAGGATTATTAACCATAATGCCAACAATGAATTACTAAAGGCATATGCTCCCCCTCAACCAGTGCCATCTGTTAGATCTGATCATGCATATATCAGCAATAAGCATCAAAACATCATCATCCTCAAGTTAGGATCAAAACACTTCTAGACATCATACAAGTAACAAAACATTTCCACACATCCTCAGCAGACTGTAACCAATAGAGCAAATAATAGACTGAATCATATCAGATCCTTTTTCTGATCCTGTCCCCACTGCTTTTCCTCAGACTGACATATACGCAACTTTGCAGTGTCTAACTTGCGTATGTACGTGACTTCCCTTTAAGGAACTTACGTATGAGATTCAGAACGCTGGAGTTTTACACTTTCAGCTCCCCCTGAGTCTGATATGTCTGTGCTGTGCTGTGTCTCAGTACATTGTGCTAACTGTACTTCCTTCTTCCTCCATATCTTCAAGTGTGATGAGGTTTTCGCCTTTTGGTGTGATGCCCATCCTTTGTTCCTGCATTCCTTTGCTATATGTGCAAGCTTGTTACATGCATAACATCTTACATGTTTCATATTCCTCCTGTAGCAATCAGCAGCTTTGTGACCAAACATATTGCAAGCAAAGCAATATCCATTAAAGTACCTTGAGTGTGATGATCTTTCTGCATGATGGTCTTGAACCCTTCTTCTTCTACATCTAGCTGCAACATGTCCAAGATTATGACATACATAACATTCAACATTATTCATAGGAGGAGTAAAAGATTTTCTTTGAGGAGTCTCTTTCCTTGATTGTTGATGGGGTTGACCTTTCATCTCCTTGTTGATCATTTTAGATTTCTCTTTAGAGTTCCTTGCCTCACCTTGTGAACTAGATTCACCTTCAACAGATTCATGAAAACCAAGACCAGTCTTGATAGCAGGAGACCTTTGACTACTAAGAATATCATCCAAGACTTTAGAACTATCTTGAAATCGTAAAAGCTTATCCTTTTCTTCTAGTTTACCTTTCAAGATATTTACCTCAACCTGAAGCTGTTTCCTTTTCAAGAGATTGCTTTTTCAAATATTCTTCATCTTTCCTTCCTTCTTCCATTTGTTCCCTTAGTTTGAGAATCTCCTTTTCTTGTTCTTCATTCAGATCCTGCTGCATTTGACGAACTCGGAAGGCACATTCTAGTTGAGATTTTAAGCTGGTGGCTTCGTTTTCTTGTATTGCAATAGCTTGGAGTAGATCTGTATTCTGCTTCTTTGATTCTTCAAGATCTCCTTTTAGTGCGAGGATTGTAGCTTCAAGATTTTCATAGTAGCTGGATCTATCTTTGAGTTTCTTGATGGTTGTGCTTCTTTCGTTGACTTCTTTTCTTAATGATGTCACTTCATGCTGCAATTTTTGACATTGGTCTTCCTTGTCCTTGAGAAGCTTTCTTACCTTGTTTCCTTCTTCTAGTTGGGCCTTTAGTTTGGTAACTTCTTCTTTGAAAGCACATTCCCTTTTGTTCAATAGATCTTGTTGATCTTTAACTTTGTCTGCAAGCCTTCTAAATACTGCCTCTATTTGATACTTTTCTTGCTCACCCATAAAAGCATGTTCAGTAGTTTCACTCTCACTTCCATCACTTTCACAAGGAAATATAGCAGGAACATCAGAGGATAACACATTCATACCTGATAATGATTCTGAATCTGATTCTGAATCTGAAGAACTTCTTATACCTAATCCCCAATCGACTCTCCCACTGTCATAGATCTTCTGAGATGTCTTCTTCTTCTTATGAGCTTTCTTCTTAAGCTTCTTTCCCATTGTTCCACGGATCTCCTTCAAGCGATCAAGCTTCTACCAAAGGACCTGCTCTGATACCAATTGTTGGAAATAATACTGAGAGGGCGGGGGTGAATCAGTATTATCAGATCATTAAAACTTTTTCAATGCTCAAAAACATATACGCTACTTAAGTTAAGTGAACCCGCGTGTACACGCTGCTGTGTCTAAAGCAACTAGCGTATATCCAGAAATATTATGATTCAGTTACCTTCTCTTCAGTAAATGCATCAGAACATTATTAACCATATTAACAGTAAACAGGTGCAGTATAACAGAACAGATCATCATACAAAAGCCACACACATGAACACAAAAATATAAGGTGGAAACCCAATGTGGGTGAAAACCACCTGCTGCAAGTCATCTCAATCTTCTTATTAATAAGAAAATCCTTTTACAATATTTGTACTGGTGCAGTCTTATACCAGTACGGGAGCTACAACCCCCTTTGCTCTTGTACTAGCCGATCCATTTACTAGTACACAGGCTGCTACCTGCTACAATGCTCCAAAGATCTCTCTTAGTTTTTGTACTAGCTTAGATACTAGTACGTAGGTGCTTGCCTACAATCTTCTCTCCTCCAGGTACCACGTTTCATCAATTTTCAAACTGGATACACTGAAGCACAACACATAATCTGAAAGGCCACTTTTCATCCAATTTTCATATTGGACCCATAACTATCATTGAAGCTCAAAACAATCATCAAACTCTAAATCACTGAAACCCTGTTAACAACACCGTCACCAGAACACAGAGCAGACACAGAACTCTGTAATAACCATCAGACCCATCTGCAACTTCAAATATCAAGCTTTACAATGTATACGCTACTTCGATGAATCAAACCCGCGTGTATACGCGCTTTTGCCAAAGACAACCCGCGTACAGATCTAAAAATAATTTCTCATAACTTGCAGCTGTACTAGACATCAGTCATCCTCATAACACTTATAGAACAATACATGCGTCGGTATGTAGATCTAGAATAAGCATCAAAAAGATAGTTCATTTCAAACCATTTGATCCCGATCTCTCCTTAGATCTTGTTCTCAATCAGCCAGTGAGATCCCTCGTTAGCTCAAATCAAGCAATGCATCATCAACCCATAACCTGCATACTGGATCTCATGCTTCTTCAAATATTCAAGACATTTCAGATACATTTGCCTAATGATCTTCTTCTCCTTATATAGCCTTAGGACTTGCTCAATACCACGAGCCAAAACCATAGAAATCCAAAACCATCAACTTCAAAACTAGGGATCGACACGTCCGTCGAGACACCATGGTCCAAAACCATAGGCACAACTTCCAAGGAATAACCGCCACGGACCAAAGATAAGTTTTCCACATACACGCTCTTTTACTAAAGCCAACCTACGTGTACATGCGACTTGGTATATAGCGAACCTGCGTATACGCGACTTGGTATATAGTGAACCTGCTTGTATACGCGACTTGGTATATAGTGAACCAGCGTGTATGAACTTTCTCTTCTTCTTATAGTTTGATCATCAATTCCTTGCTGCTGACCTTCTACACTATGATTTGTCATCAGTGTGGTTTGCCATCAAGGACAACACTTATCTCATAATGCCAACATACATTACATAAATGAACAATTCTTCGATGATTCAAATGACAAAACCTCCTTTCTATATATAGGAGTCTAAGGAGTCACAATATAATTCAACCGACCTAACAATAATAATATAAAGTCACAAAAATAACAATAGAGGGATTCCATGGGGCACAGAAATAACAGCATGGGGGTAATAGGGGCACAACAATATAAATAAGGGGTATAACTACAATGGTAATGGGGTAATCACCAGTATTATAGGGACCCAACATGCCCCTCTCCTTCAAAAAAGTGTTGTCCTCAACGCTTGGATACTTCTCCATAAAATTCTCATCCTCCCGTGTGGAATCTTCAGAGGATAAGTTCTTCCACTTGATAAGATACTCTGAAATTGATCGATTTCATAGCTGTCGAGTTCTTGTTTCTGTGACTGCTTCCGGTTCTAATATAATTTTTCCTTCCTCGTCAAGTTCTGGCAATATTGTTTGAACTGGGAGCTTGTCGCCTATAACCTTCTTTAAACATGAAACATGGAAAACTGGGTGCAATCGAGAAGCTGCAGGAAGCTCCAATTTGTATGCCATAGTACCAATCTTTAGCAACACCTTGTACGGACCATAATACTTTGGTGATAATTTATTATCCTTCTTAGCTTACTTTAGGGACATTTGCTTGTATGGTTGTAGCCGTAGGAATACCCAAGCACCTATATCAAAACTTCTTTCACTGCGATGTAGATCTGCCTATTGCTTCATTCTATTTTGTGCCAACACGAGGTTATCATTTAAGAGTTGGAGGACTTGTTGTTGATGTTCAATGTGATGTTCCACTGCGTGAACCTTAGAATTTTCTCTTAAATATTATGTGATGGATGGTGGTTGATACCCATAAAGTGCCATAAATGGGGTCATTTTTGTTGCTGTATGGAAGGAAGTGTTATACCACCATTCAGCTAGAGGCAACCATTTGACCCATTGTGTCTGTTTATCAGATACAAAGCAACGAAGATATCCTTCCGAACATTTGTTTACTATCTCAGTTTGCCCATCAGATTGAGGATGATAAGATGAGTTATGAGCTAACTGAGTACCAAGACAAGAAAATAATTCTGTCCAAAAATTTCCAGTGAAAATGGGATCTCTGTCACTTACAATAATCTTTGGGTTTCCATGTAGCTTTTGAATTGTTTCCATAAATGCAGTAGAAACTGTACTGGCTTTAAATGGATGTGATAATGCACAAAAGTGTGCATACTTGGTAAGTCTGACAACTACCACCATGATTACACTCTTTCCCTCAGACTTGGGCAAACCTGTGATAAAATCCATTGAAACCTCCTCCCAACGTTGGCTTGGAATGGATAAAGGTTGTAATAGACCCGGTGTCTTAATTGTTTCAACTTTATTTTGTTGGCAAACCAAACATTCCGCCACAAACTTTTGAATATCTGATTTAAGGCCATCCCAAAAAAATTCCTTCTTAACCTTGTGGTAAGTTTTTAAAAATCCTGAGTGCCCTCCTAAGGGAGAAGTGTGCAATTCCATAAGAATGTTTTGTTTTAGCTGGGAATTCTTACAGAGGTATAAGCAATCTTTGTACCATAACGAATCATTTTTCCAGCTAAATGTATCAGACGTACCGGAATCATGTTGTAGCTTTTGAATAAGTGCCCACACTTCTTCATCATTCTTCCATTCCTCCCTTGCTTCGTTTATCCAATCTGGTTGGATAATAGAAATGGCGCACAACAATGCTTCCACATCCTCATCCTTTCTTGAGAGTGCATCTGCCACCACATTTTGCTTCCCTTTTTTGTAGATGATTTCAAAGTCATAACCCAACATCTTTGTGACCCACTTTTGTTGCTCTTCAGAGGATAATCTTTGTTCTAAAAAGTATTTAAGGCTATCATGATCCGTTTTTACCTTGAAGTGTCTTTCCATTAGGTAGGGTCGCCATTTCTTAAGTGCATGGAGTATTGCCAACATTTCCTTCTCATAAATAGCTTTGCTTAAAAACTTTCCCTTGATTGGATGACTTTCAAAAGCAATGGGTCTTTCATCTTGAATTAGAACAACACCAATTCCATTTCCTGAAGCATCACATTCCACAATAAAGGTTTTTGTGAAGTCCGGTGTAGCTAAGACCAGTGCTTGGCACATTGCCTCTTTAAGATGTTCAAAGGCCTTTGTTGCTTCCAGAGTCCATGAAAATCCATCTTTCTTCAATAATGTTGTTAGAGGTGCTGCTATTCTCCCATAATTCTTAACAAATTTGCGATAATACCCTGTCAACCCAAGAAATCCTCGCAGATGCTTTATGGATGTGGGGATTTTCCATTCCTTAATGGCTTTAATTTTTCTAGGGTCTACCTTAACTCCTTCATGAGATACAATATGACCCAAATATTCCACCTCCTGGACTCCAAAGAAACATTTGGATCTTTTTTCATATAATTGTTTCTCCTCCAATAGTTGTAGCACCTTGTCAACATGTTCAACATGATCCTTCCAAGACTTGCTGTAGATTGGTATATCATCAAAAAATACTAACACAAATTTTCTAAGGAATGGTTTGAAAATTGAATTCATCAAACCTTTAAATGTTGAAGGTGCATTGGTAAGGCCAAAAGGCATGACCAAAAATTCATAATGACACTCATGAGTTCTAAATTTCGTTTTCGGAATGTCTTCAATATTCATTCTGATTTGATGATATCCCGAACGAAGATCCAACTTGGTGAAGTAAATTGATCCATGCAATTCATCCAGTAATTCATTAATGACAAGATTGGGGAACTTATATTTAATAGTGAGCTTGTTGAGCTCCCTATAATCTGGACACATGTGCCATGATCCATCCTTCTTGTGCACCAATACTATTGGAGCAGAGAAAGAACTTTGACTTGGTTGAATTATACCAGCCTCTAGCATTTTTGCAACCATACGTTCAATTTCACTTTTTTGGACATAGGGATATCTGTACGGCCTGATGTTTGGAGGAACACTTCCTGGAATCAGATGGATAGCATGATCATGATCACACATAGGTGGGAGACCTTTGGGAGTCTCAAATACCTTGGAATGATTGTCCAAGACTTTTTTGGAGATCTGGAGAAATAGATGATTCCGATGTGGAAACATCTAGCGAACATAATTGTGCAATTACACCTCTTTGCACCTTTTTTAGAAGCTTTTTCATACAATTAGAGCTGATTATCTTTCCTGGTTTCCCTGCAATACCCCTTAATTCAACTTCCTTTCCTTCTGTAGAAAATTTGATGAAAAGTTCTTGAAAATTAAAAGCTATTGTACCCAAGGATTGTAGCCATTGGACTCCTAGTACAACATCAGCACCTCCCATTGGAATGGAAAGCATTGGGCTAGTCAATACATATTCTCCCATGGATAGCTTGATATTATGGCACCTTCCAGAGCAATTTATTGTTCCTCCATTTGCAATCATCACTTGACACTTTGGTGCTGGATATAGGAAGCAATTCAATTCTTTTGCTACCCTACAATGAATAAAATTGTGGGTGCTTCCTGAATCAATCAACACTATTACCTTTTTCTTCTTGATTTGTCCTTCATCTTGATGGTTTGAGGAGTGGTAATTCCCGCCAATGCATTACAAGATATGGTTGGATTTATTTGTTCTTCATCTAGGCTTTGTTGCTGGAGTATATCTTCTTCTTTTGACCTTTCTTGCTCCTTTTCTTCTTCCCCTTCACGATCTATGTAGAATAATTTCTTCTCAACACACTTATGACCTTTAGTGTATTTGCTATCACAACTGTAACAAAGCCCTTTTACTCCTTTTTCTTCCAATTGTTGTGGTGTCAACCTTATAGGTTGTGGAAGACTAGGGGCGACAACACTTCCATCTTTATAGTTGTGAGTGGTATGCTTCCTGGTTGCCATAATTTTGCTTTCTATTTTTCTTGCTAACCTGAATGCCTTCTCTAATGAATCAGGTTCCCAAAGGCGAACATCATTTTTGATATTATCCTTTAAAGGCCCTATGAACACATCAATCCTATGCTCCTCTGGAATATCTTTTACCCTTATGTTCAATTTTTGGAACTCCTCAATGTGCTCCATTACTGAACCCTTTTGTTTGAGACTTATCAATTGGCTAAAAAAAGTGTTGCTTTTTTTATCTTCATAATGTGCTATCAATTCTTCCATAAAAATTGCCCAAGTGATAAATTGTTTACGAGAGCAAAGCCATTGATACCATACAAACTGATTTGGTTCCAAATATACAGTTGCCATACGTACCTTTTGTGTGTTTTGCACATTATTGAGATCGAAGAACTGCTCCATCTGTAATATCCATGTGGCAGGATCCTTGCCATCAAACTTCCTCATATCGATTTTTGGAATATGGTGAGTCTTCAATCCAACATTAGCGTCTATGGAATCATGATTAACATTTTTTTTGTTCTCATCATGAGTTTCCTTTAGTACCCTTTCACCCTTAGGGACCATTTCTTTTATTCATATTTATCTTCAATTCGTCCATGTCTGTCTTCAAATCTATCTTCAAATCATCCACCTTAGCTTCCACGTCAATCATCTTAGCTTGTACGCCTTTCTTTAAATAGTCCATCTTAGCTTCTACACCTTTCTTTAAACCATCCATCTTCACTTCTACATCTTTCTTTAAACCATCCATCTTAGATTCTGTTCATTTTTGTGCAAGGGACATTTGTTGCACTTGGTCTTGTAATTTTAATATATCATGTTGCATTTCTTCCTCTTCCTCATGAGTCATGCTAGAGATTTCAGGTTCCTTACTATGTGTTTGCATTTTCTTTCCTTGGGGCATCAGTTACCGATAATAATGCTCTACTATGCCCTTTGAATTCCTTCAAAATAAATTTTCAAACCAAGCTTAAGCAAAAATTTAGGAAAATATACACACCTTTTTTCACTTTGTAGGAGCTCGATATTGCCTCTGATGTATCTCTGTACTTTCCAATCATCTACTTTTGAATTTGTGAGCTATAGTAGCCCTCTGTGTTCTCTTTCCAATGCCACAAGTCTGACCTAAATTGGATTCTCCAAGGAAGAGTTATGTGAAATCTCCCACAGTGACTTGCTTATAGAATAGTTCAGTAGAGCGAAATTGTACGACGTGCCACGAGTCACTGTTTCGACCTTTAGATCTGAAACATGCATACAAGAAACTATAGTCCGTCTTCTTTCTATACCTTATTACGAAATTTCAATCCGTTCCCCAGAGAGAGAGTTATGACGATTTTCCCCAGGTCACCTGTTTTGAATGTAATTCAGGAGTCTGCAAAAATACCAACTTCCTCAGATCATATCTCCAAAAATATCGTGCAAAAAGCTCTGAACTTCGCACCCAAGGTTTAGCGCGATTTCTTCTCAAATGGGTTTTTTTTTCAACTTCTGAAACATCACAAAAAAAGCGTTATAGCAAAAATGCCACGATAACCTGTTTGGAGCAGCGAAACCCTAGAATGCAAAGCTTCGATACCAAATGTTATGAAAGCAGCTCAAGAAAAGATAGAAAAGATAGATCAACGCCTTAGAATTTAGCCTCTTCAAGGGGGCAACCTTCTTTACATTACATAAATGAGCAATTCTTCGATGATTGAAATGACAAAACCTCATTTCTATATATAGGAGTCTAAGGAGTCACAATATAATCCAACCGACATAACAATAATAATATAAAGCCACAGAAATAACAATAGAGGGATTCCATGGGGCACAAAAATAACAACATGGGGGTAATAGGGGCACAACAATATAAATAAGGGGTATAACTACAATGGTAATGGGGTAATCACTAGTATTATAGGGACCCAACAGATATGATCTGCTACTAAGATGAATTTCTTCCCCAATAGGTTGTGTCTCCACATTTTTGGAGCATGTAATACAACAACCAACTCTAAATCATATATTTCATAATTATTTCATGTGTTTTCGGCTTCCTAGAATCATAAGCCACTATTGAATTTTTGTGCACCAAAACTCCCCATAAACCATCCAAGAAAGAATTTGTGCATATAAGAAACTATTTATATGGGTTTGCAATTTTTAAAGCAGAGTCCATTGTAAGAAAACATTTTAATTTGTCAAAACTTTCTTGAGATTTGACTATCCATTCAAACTTTTTTCCTTTCTTTTGTAAGGATGTAATATGATAGGCCAGATTACATGACCCTTCTATAATATTTGGTAGTAACCTCTAATTACGATAAAAGATCAGACGTCTGACACATATTTAGGTGTGGGCCAATTCATTATATCCATGACCCTCTTCAGATCAACAAACAATATTTTTTTTGAAATAACATTGCAAAAACATTGTATTTTGTCCTCATAGAACTCACATATACTAAAATTAGCATATAAGTTATGTGCCCTTAAAGTTTGCAGTACTAATCTCATATGTTCCTTATGTTCTTATTGATTCTTAGAATACACTAGAATGGCATCCATAAATACCAACACGAATTTATGAAGGTACTTATTAAGTATGTTGTTCATGAAGAACATAAATGGTGTTGGTGCATTAGTTAGGATGAATGGTAACACTACAGATTCGTAGTGACCATATCTTGTTTGAAAATTTGTGTTATAAATGTCTTCATCTTTTATTATGAGCTGATGATACCTAGTCCGCATGTCAATTTTTGAGAATATCGTTTCCCCCCTTACTTGATAGAATAGGTCATCAATACGGGGAAACATGTATTTGTTTTTAATGGTTAACTTGTTTAATTGTCCATAATTGATGCACATTATAAATGTCCCATATTTTTTCATAAGAAATAGCATAATAGCCCCCCATGGTGAGACATTGGTTCTAGTATATGCCTTTTATACTAGTTCTTGTAATTACATATTCAACTCTAATAATTCAGGGATACTCATTCTATAAGGAGTTTTAGACACTTGGGTTTCACCTAGTGCTAGATGAATAGAAAAATATATATCTATGAAGGGAGGTAAGCCTAGAATTTCATCCAGAAAGAAAACCTGAAATTATTTAATGATTTGCAGTTTCTCTAATTATTGTTGTGTTGTTTTTCTTCAATGGTTTCAACGTGTATCACAAATAACTGACACCCTCTTCTTGCATTCCATTTTATTTTTACATCTGAAATCCCTGTAAATGATATTGGTTTTGGTATTTCGATGATTAGCTGAGCTTGTCCCCTTTGACTTACACCACTTATCATCTTCTCTAAATAGTTTATGACAACTGCATGTTTTTACAATGAGTCCATACCTATTAGAACAACATAGGGCCCTAAGGAAGGTATATTTAAGTTTACTTCTATGGAACAACAACTTAAATTAAGGGAACACCATTTCAATTGCTCTTTATACTAGTTGCTAATTGCACCAACCCTATAGTATTAAATATTTCAAATTTTAGTTCACATTTTTCCACAATCCAAGGACTAATGTAACTTAAACTAGCCCCTGAATCAATTATGACATAAAAAATTAGGTAGAAATGGTACCTTCAATCTCAATCATAGTATCTTGGTGCCTCACTTATTTATCCTCCATCATTGCACTTATTTAGGGAATATTTCTAGCAATATCATTAACTGTTGTTGCCTCATGCATATCTAGAATATTTTGAATGGAATAGGGATTATGCGGAAGATCCATTAACAAATGAGGTTAACCACACCCCTAGCATGTCAATGGTTCTCTCACTTTGACTCCACTTGCCTTTTCATTGTTCAAATCCACGGCTTTGGTCCCAGTTTGGGACTGTGCAGGCTGGGTTGAAATTTTCAGATAAATAGGTTTCTGTCTTTTTAACCCCATTTCATATTTGATTTTGTTCTTATTTTGCCAAGGTTTTGAACCTTCTTCCCTATTCTTAAACTACTAATAAGACAAAATTTCTTTTCTTACTTCTTTATCCATTATTTTAGGATTGTCAAACTCAATCCTTTACTTGTAAGGGCCTGGTAGGAAGTTCACAAATCATTGTACCTTGGCTTTATCTTCTTTAATATAAGGGACATACAATAAAAAATTTGTGAGTTTATTCATGAACTGATCCATAATGAACTGTGCTAGTCTTAACTCATGGAACTCCTTTTCTTG
Source organism: Pinus tabuliformis (assembly GCA_031772625.1). Classification (NCBI taxonomy): domain Eukaryota; kingdom Viridiplantae; phylum Streptophyta; class Pinopsida; order Pinales; family Pinaceae; genus Pinus; species Pinus tabuliformis. The sequence continues at coordinate 1,345,555,674 of CM062817.1, forward strand.
ACCACCATAATATCATTCATTCATATATCAAGGATTAAACTATTTTTGTAACTCCTCCAAGGACATTGTATTTTCTTCCAATGTATGTATAGTTTTGACCTCTTCCCACTAGAGATAATTTTATCCTTGCTGTTGATAAATGGTCAATCTGGGCTTCCTATTGCTCCCATATTCATAAACTAGGAAATACTTTTTCATGTTAAGGAGCCTTGCTTTTTCATCCTTCTCCTTTTCACCATTAAAGATAGGGGGTTTTATTTTTATTAAGTCCCCTTGCAACTCTATCTTATTCTTCCTTTTATGTGTTTCTCGGTGGGTTTTTTTCTAAATGACCTCTACTTCCATACTTTTCAAATTCTCTCTCGCCATTCCACTTTTTCAATGGTTTCGTCTCTATTTTTTTATGGCTAGACTTTTCAGTAAATTCCCAAATCATCCTTTCTTTCTATTCACTTTCTTTTAGCATACATTCATTGTTGGATCTCAAATGGGATAACTCTTGCTGTAGACCTCTAATCACATCCAAAAACTGAGTTGTTGGTGGGGTTTTTCCTCCCCCGAACACCACATATAGTCCTTCTCACTATACCATCATTGGAGCAGGGCCATAAACCACACTACACTATAACCTTGCTTCACTAGAGTAGCTTATAATCAACACAAATGTGTAGTAGCATAACAATTCTTAAATAAAATTCCTAATTCCACACATAACCATATTTTAGTGTGGTGATTCAGTGAAGCCTAGTGTTGAAACCACGGTTATGATACCATCTCTCACATACCCATTTTGACTTAATGTTTTTCTTTTTAATAAGTGAAACTATATATAGCATCCTGATGTATCATTGTAATAGACTAGTTTAGAGTAAAAATATAATGTTGGTTTATTCCATTATCTACATGTTTGTACTGGAGAAGTTTTCCCTATTTATTTTTTCTTCAAAGTTTATACGTAAATAAACTGGCGAGTTCTGTTATCTACCTAAATATTTAACCCACATAAAAAATTAGGTAAACCCATATTTATGTCATTTCCCCCCATACCTAAGGTTTATAATCTACGATGGTAAGTAATACTAAAATTTAGAATTGGTGGTTAATGATTTACTATCATGTATTTTTCATGAACCTACAATTGTTATGGTGGCTACTTTATTTTCATTTAATCATGATGTGTTCAACTAACAAATGTTTATTGGCTTCCTTCTAAGTGGAATACGTGTATAACCTAAAGATTTGTTACCCTATTTTTTGTATTTTCATGCTCCAACTAGATCATGCCATGCGTCCAAGATCCATGTGATGCCCACTTGCACCTCAGTACTGGGATATCATGGATGACTCTAATTTGTTTCATCTCATTTAGCAGTGGTGATGGATATGGCTCTACCCTACCCTATCTTAAGCTTTGATTTCTTTCCACTCATTAGAGTTTCTTCTATTGTTTCTAGGGTTAGTGTCATGCTAATAGAGCACTCCTATGAAGCCTGCTCGTTTACCAGTAGTTGTAAGTGCACTTCACAATTCAAGGAAAGTATAAAACCTCTCTACCCCTGAATTATCAATTAATACAGCTTCTAGGCAAGGTTTAAATTCATTTATTCTTTGTTTTTATTTGTAAAACCTTATTACAATTCTTAGTATTCTTAGATAATGTATGCCTCAATCCTTCTTTCACTGTGTTCGAGAATATTGAGCTTTATTGTATCTCTGAATGTTATACTCAGGGTGGACTACTTATTACTACACTAAGCAATGTTGGCGTAGTGGTATTTTTTAGGTACATGGTTTCTATCCCATCTTATTAACTTCTAGTTCTAATTCCAGCCTAGGTTACCACTTTATTTCTACCTATTGGGAATTACACCTCCACATATTCATGAATTTAGGATTTATTTTTTATTTTTTTCCAAGGTCTAGATACCATTCCACAGATATTACTGCGGGCAATTTGATAGAGGATTTCACTGGTTCTCTTTTCCATGAAGTGTTATGTGACCTTAACTATCCCAACCCTCTGTTTGTTTTTCTCAGTTTTCAATGATTCTATAGTTTTATGCTATTGTAGGTTTAGTTATGTTTTTAGATTTCGCTACATGTTGCCATTTAATTTCTCTATATGGTGATTGAAATGTGTCCATTTATGCAGGTATGAGCGCCAAGATGCTCTAAGATATAGCTATACATTCTACAAATTATTTGATAAAACTTGTATTACGTGTTTCTTTATCTTGATGTTTTTTTTCTTCTTCAGCTCACTTCTTCATTCAACATGTTCGGTTCTAGGTATGATGCTATTCCATCCTTTATCATTCCTAATTGACAAAGAAATTTCCTATGCTAATCTCTGGTTAATCGGTTCTACAGGTTTTCTCGCCCTTTTCCTTTTGGGTTCTCCCTTCTCGTTCGATGTGACGACTGGTCAAATTGTAGGTGCATCTTTTGTGCACTCTCTCAGCATTATGCCTAGGCTAAAATAGCTCTATAATTCTAGTTTTCCCTTTTGGCTTATGCCCTTATGGGTAACCTTGATCAAATTTCTCTATGTTTATAGGACTATGGTTTGATACGACTAAAAGGTTATTGTCATTTTACATTTGGTAACTTATTTGATGGATTGGAACCTTTTGGGGTTTATTGGTATTTCTGCTTCGATAACTATACACAATTTTTAGTTTCCTTCTTCGAGGCATGTTGCGAGTGATAATCATTGTGAATGGGTTTGTATATATATATATATATATATATATATATATATATATATATATATATATATATATATATATATATATATATATGTTTTCTCTATAGTTGAAGAGTTGGTATATCCTTTAACGGATTGGTATATCCTTTAACGGATTTTTCCCATCTAGTGATGAATTTAGTGTTTGATAACCTCTTGTTCCTAGTTCTTAAGAGTATTTAATTTGATAAATATAAAGGGTTCCTCTTATCTATGAGAATCTTTCTTGTTCTCTTATCTATAGTATTTAAAAATTTGGTGGATTATTACAGTCAGGTTATGACCCTATTTCCTCTTTGTTGGTGCATGGGTTCATAAATGCATATATATGTTTTGCTTATGTGTGATTAATACATATAGATGGAACTATGAAACAAGCCTTTGTGCACCTATCCAGCTAATGTATAGTGTTATTAATAAAGAACTCTTGTCTTAAATTATTGATGTTTGGTCTCCCAATTGAGGGGTAGTGCTCTTAAACATAAGGATGACCATAATGGCTCTATTCATTTCTCATCATCATTGGTCCTCACATAATTTACCTAGTAGTAGGGCTATAGTTTATTTTGCATTTCTTTACAATTATAAAACACGGGATATGCTTATTAGCACAGGGGGTTTCTCCCCTTGTTGTTCTACTCTTTCCTTTCCCTATATTGTAATATTGCAGACTTATTTACATCGCAACTAAAATCATATCCTCTCTCCCACTAAGTTTGATGACCCCACCTATGTCAATCTAAAAATACGATTTTCGGTTTTCAATTTACAATTTTTTCGTTACTATTTAGGAAACTATATTTTCTTTTCTCATGCAATTGTAACATTAAACCAATCAAGCTTAATCCCGTTATTTTGTTGGGGTGAATTCTCACCATACCTATACTATTAGTTTGTCGGTTAGTTATCATTTAGGTTCACCTCTAACTTCCTAATTACTTTGACTAGAATCGATATGCAGTTTATCTCTCCCTATACTGCTCATAATATGACAAATTGTTAATTCATGTTCTAAATTTGCCTTATCATTTCATTACTATCCCAAAAGAAGATTTTCTCTTACATATTAGATTATTTAAAATAGGTGTTCCTCACCCAGAATAATTAGAACTATGATTCGACCATGCCTACAAGCCTCTACTAATGCGATCGAAAGTTTACTACTACTGAGAATAAAGTACAAATCTCTGATCTAAATGTTCAACATCTCATAGTTAGGCTTTTATCACTTCTATCATACTATTTATGGTTTATTATTATTAATAGTGATATCATACTTCAATTAAGAATTTCCCTTAACCAAGAGAAACATCTATATTACACTTCTAAAATCCAATTCTCGTCACCATATTTATCAAGAAAACTTACCAAGATATTCAAGTGTTTGACAATAAGCATACATAATCAAAGAAAAACACGGTTCAACTACATAACCAGAATGTGCTCTCATACTGATTTTCATACAATTCCTCACCTATTTCATATATCCAACTAATCAACCATAATTTAAATGTAAAACAAAATTTTTAGTCATATAGTCTACTAGAAATACACTTGGGAAACACACTTTCCTCCTGACCGTGAACTGAATCCACGAGTTCCCCCTCAGATGAGATATCATTGCCATGGGAATCGATAACCTCATTGATGCCTGAATGGTATATTTTATAATCTTACTTCCAAGCATATTTTCTTAGCACCATCCTGCCTTTTTGTGTTTGCCAACCCAACTTGCTATGCTTTCTTTATTTCCTTTCTTGGAAATGGTTATTTTCCTTTTTCTTTAAAGCTCGCCTTTCTCTCCGAGGGCACTTTATTCCACCTATAGTTAGTGTTTTTATTCAACTAAGTGATTTAATAGATATTTCTCTCCCATCATATTAAATATTGTCTATTATCTCCTAGGGATTTTTAGGAGTCATTTAAGGGAAGATTTATTTTGATCTCATCCACCAATAATGGTTTCCAAATCTTTGCAATAATCTCTTAACTCTAGTGTTTCTTTCCCATGTAATTTCCAACTTTTATTTATTAATAAAAATATATTCATTACACCATTGTAACTTTATTGTTCACATTCATCTCAAATCCAACATGTCTTTCTAGCCATGAAATCCAAAAAATGTTGAGTCTAAAAATAGCATAATATAACCATAAATAATAAAGGGATATTACATAAAATATTACTTTATTATTGGTTCAATATCCAAAATTCATTAGAGTTTTCAAACAACTTGAATTTACATTATGATCCATTAATAATGGAAGGTAATAGCAATTTACATTGCGATTTTCTCCATCTTGAATATATTTTATATTCTTCATGGGTTTTATGGAGAAAAGAGAACTCTGCATTCCAAAAAAAAAAAAGTCTATCTTTGTTGCACATCGAAGTAGAATTTTCTTCAAAGAATAAAAGTAAAGTTTGATTAAGGATTGAAACAATGTAAACCATCACATAAATGGAAACTAAATCCTTCATTTATTTTATACTAAAGCTCACCTAAGAGAGAATATACATTCAATATAATTCATCGGTCTTGTTCTAAAGGAAGAATGAATGGGGGTTTTCTTAGTGCTAGTCTTCATTGATGAGAGGAAAGAAGTAGTTTGGGTGGTTGTTAGTAAAAATAACTACGAATGAATGGATACATATGCCACCTCAGAAACATGCAAGCGACGGAATTCTAATTATTTTTTATAACTTTTATAGAAAGGAGAATTGATTTTGGCATGGTACTTATTGGCTATAATGGTTGTAATTATAAGTAACTAAAAATTTCTTGAAAGTATTGAACTTGAATCTTGTGTGTCAAATACAAATAACCCTGTCATTCTCTTAAAAGGTTACATGTGATTCATGTGGGTTACAAACTTAGTAGACGTGATGATATCTTAAAAAAAATGCATGTGATCCTCGTATGTAGAGAAACCATGTAAGATTTAGGAGACAATCATATGCGAAGTAGCCATGCTTATTTTTAAAAAAGAGTAACTCTTTACCTGGATAATATCTCGAAGAAAAGAAGATTTTTTTAGGTGTGTGATTATCTGAACTATTTTACTTGGAATGTATTGTGTTTATGCACAAAATAGTAGGTATTATGATAGTTTATCACATGCATGTTAAACTGCACATAGATAATAGTTATTTTAACAATTTTTTTTGTTTTCGAGAGATTGTGCATATAATAGCTATGATGACAATTTTTTCTTGAGGAAAGAAATATGTATTTGTACACACAAAAGGGAAAAAAATTTCTAGATCTTTCAGGAAAAAATATGCATATATTTGCATGCAACAAATAAATAAGTTATTGTGTTATTTTTTTGAAAGGAAATAGATAATTGAATGAAAAAAAATAATTATTGTGTTATTTCTTGGAAAAGAAATATATGATTGCAGGAAGAAAAATAGATAATTATTGCGTTAGTTCTTTGAAAATAAATATATGTTGCATTTATAAAAGAATAATTATGATATATTTATTTTAAAATATTTCCATGGAAAATACATTATATACTTAGCATAATTGCATTGTACGTTGAATAAAGTTGCTACATGAAAATACAACAATGATGTTGTGATAGTTCTTGCATTCATAAATAAAATGTTACCTTGAACACACTTTCCATATTTACCTTATTCTTTTGAAGTATGAATAAAAGAAAAGATTTATTAAACTCTTTAAGATTTATATAAGCTTTTATATTACGAAAATATTCAATGCATGAGAAACATGGATAGATAAGATTTTACATTGGATGTAAACACGCATAATGGATAGATAAGATTTTACATTGGATGTAAACACGCATAAAATAATAGTTATTTTCCTAGATATGTTGAAAACGAAATATGTATTTATATGCACAAAATTATTGCACATAAGTATCACTCGCATAAAAATATTTTCCATTTTTTCCCCTTGAAAAGTACTTCATGGTATAAGGTAATTAACTCTGTTAATCATTCGGAATGGAAAAAATATGGATTCCTGTGTATGAAATAATAAGAGTCAAGATTATTTAGGAAAATTGTGCATTAAGCGGTAAAAATAATGATTATTTTGTTCAAAACATTATTATAAGTCTTGTCCATGCAAATATAAGAACCCATGTTTGTCTTCTCGAATATATTATGTAAATAGAAGCAATGGTGATTATGTTAAAAATAACATGTATACATATCCATAGAAACAATTGGTATTGCACTATCTTTAGTGAAAACAATGTGTTTACGTATATAAATATGTATAACTATTCAGTTAGAATCATTGAGGAGGAAACAACTATTGCACGCATGAAAGAATAACGATTATGAATTAGAGTTATTGAAAAATAGATATACGTTTACATGCAGGAATATTAACTATTATGATTAAGTTTCTTTTAGACGAAAATTGTGGTAACATGAATGAGTAATATCTAATGTGTTATGATTTCTTTTGGAAATATTCTTTCGGAAATTTATGTGCATTTGCATACAGATGAAAAGTATACATTGTGTTAGTTTTTTTTTTAATGCATTTGCATACACCAAAAAGTAATTGCTCAGGGGCTAGATTCTTCTGAATAAAGTTTATATAAATACATGCATAAGAAGAATAATTACTATTTTTTACTTCTTTAAAAGAACAAGTGAATATGTGTTTGTATGCATATAATGTACGACTTCTTGAAAAGATAGGAGAGTGTATTTGAATGTGCAAAAAGAATAACTATTTTTTGGAAAGATAATATGTTATTACATGATAATAGTTGATGAGTGCGATATTTTTTATGATATTTGTGTAATCACATGGAAGAAGATCATAATCGATGTGTTAGTTTCCTTTAAAGGAATGTATGGATAATTGTAGTGATTTTCCTTGGAATTCAAGTATGCTTGTGCAAGGGGAATAATACTTAATGTGGTATTTATTTATAGACATGATTTGATAGTTATATGCTTATAATTAATGTATGTGTATTGTTGTTAAAAGAAGCATGTCACAATATTTTGTTTGCATTTCATGAATGCACATGAATAGAGGATGAAGCATCACTAGTATATATTTATAATTAGTTTGATTAATTGTTGGTCTAATCATGATATCAAAGGTTGGTGACATTAGCAGTTGCAGGAAAAGACTACAACATATGAAAAGATGGATGATGTTCAAGGTTATGGAAGGAAATAGGCTATTAGTCTATGAATATTGAAAGAATGTCATATGCAAGATAATCCACTCATGGGAACATCGAGGCCTCAAATACATAAAGTTTGAGGATTGTAAGAGCTTCATGATTGTAATAGTTTGATGATTGTAATAGCTTCTAGCTAGGTATGTTGTATTTAAATGATATTTCTTTGTAATATTTTAGGACAATGGTCATGGGATGAGCTTGATTAGAATTCATTGAGTGAGGGGTGAAGACCCTCATGAGTGTTTAATAACAAAATTGAACATTTGTTGGTTTTCACCCTATGGGCTTTCCATACACCAGTGTGTAATGATGTGGTTGCATGTTGTGACATTTTTATGATGTTGTTTCCTTGTATGATGTGATGTTTATACTATAAAGAATGTGATTAACTAATTAAGTTAAAATAATCACAAAATTAATCCAAGGTTATAACAATAAGTTTATGTTAATGCGTTGTAACATTAGGTGTTATGCTTTGTATCTTGTTATTCCTTTACTAAATATTACTCTATATAATTATGATCGTTTCTCTAATGGTAATTGAAGGAATATGGGAAGTAAATCACAAAGTTACACATTGGAAAATGCTATTAAAAAATTCTAACTTCATGAATTTTCGTTCTAGGTTAGTGGGGTAGTTTGCAATTGGTATCATAGTTAAAGTTTGAACACTAACACCTTTTTTGGGATTGGTAAGTGGAAAATAAGTAGAGATACAATGCTAGTGGGAATCAACTCATGCATGATTCTAAAAAATGACATAATGATACATACAATATACTACTTTTGACATGAGATGCATGATCCATGTTTATAACTACATTGAACAGTAGTAAGTAATAAATTTGTTTTAAAATGTTGCTCATGACATTTGAATCTTGATGGGGATAAAAGATAATAAAACCTTTGTTGCACCTATGAACAATATTGAGTCACTCACTAGTAAAAGTGAGAATTGAATAGAAATATTTTCATATATGAGAAGGCTAATGATATATTTAATGAACATGAATAAAGTTACAACACATTATTTCTAAAGAATGAATGTGTGAATGTAAAAGGTGGGGGGATTTTTCCATGAAGAGGACAATAGGAAGTTTTAAAAGATATTGAAAGAACCCCTTTGGATGTTAGAGGTAGATAATAAGTCAAGCAATAAGTCTTGACTACAATGGCTAAAAGATGATTGAGTGGTGTCATTGTCAAATTTAATATTATGGGTAAAATTGATTAGTTAGCTTTGCATGGGTAATTAATAAAACCTATCTTCATGAATCAATTTGATTAAAACTTATTTCAAGTTGGAAACAAGTAATTATGTTAGTTACTTCATGTGTTCATCTGTTGGCAACAATACATGGTTGAAATTTGGAATGTTTGGATTGTTACACTAATAGTTATTGAAACTTACACATTGATAATAAATCAATATATTTGAATGAATATAGTTATTTTTAAGATTTTATGCACATGCAAGAAAAATATAATTATTTCAAAAGTGAATACTAGCCTAAACATGCACTCCTATGACAGCAAATTATTGACAGTTATAAACAACTTGGATTATGATACATTAGTTTCAGTAAAATCGTTTATTTTATGGTTTCATCAAATTAATTATAGTAGTAATCATATGATCATCATTACCTTATTTTTTTAAACTTCCTAACATTATTAATTGATTGTTCGATGTTAATGTTAGCTGATATGCATTAATAATTGATTAGATGCATAAGCTTAAATAGAATAACATGTTTTGTGAGTTATAATGTATGGGAATGTTAATGATTAAAGTATTATTCCCCTAATCATTGTTTTGGAAAAACAACTTTATGGAAACTTCATAGGAAGATGCATCATTATTTGTTATATTAATTTTTATGCATAAAAATCATGTTTATATATATATTCCCTCTTATGAGGACATTTGGAATAATGGATATACATGGTCCTATTCTAATCATGTTGACTTATTATTAGTATTTTGTTTTACCGTTCCAACATGAGGGCATTTGGTATAACCACTTGTGGTATAAAAATATTAGAAAGGTATTAATTTACTATATGGTATTCTTGCACAATATCCTTTCTCTTATATTACACAAATGACAAGTTAGGTTCTTAGATTGTAGAACATCAACTGTCAGACCAGGAGTAACTCCAGACTTGGCAGAACAATTCAGAAAAACTGATTGGTGTATTTCATTAGGTAGCTATTGTTTATATACATGAATGTGACTGATCAGTTCATCTTCTTGATGACTGTTCACATTCCGGGTACACCCAACCGCTGAGGATTAGGTGTCAACAATTCCCCCCCTTAATCTGAAGGGATGTTGGTGAGTCCAAGCATCGTTCTGAATCTTTCAAGCTTTTCTCTTCCAAGCGCTTTGGTGAAGATGTCTGCAATTTGCTCATTTGTGGAACAATGACGGAGATGGATTGTTTTGGCCTCAACATGATGTCGGATCAGATGATATTTAGTATTGATGTGCTTAGTACGATCATGGATCTTTGGGTTCTTGGCCAACTTTATTGCAGAGGTGTTATCAGTCATGAGTGGAGTTGATTGTACTTGTTTTACCTGCAAATCTTCAAGAATTCTCCTGAGCCACACAATTTCTTTCGTTGCTTCAGCTGCTGCCACGTATTCTGCTTCTGTTGTGGAATCTGCTGGAACTGATTGTTTGCGTGATCTCCAGGAGACAGCTCCTGATCCAAGACTCACAGCATATCCTGAAGTAGATACCCCAGTTTCTTTGTCTCCATCGAAGTCTGAATCAGAGTATCCAATCAAGCTGAAGTCGTCCACCTGTGTATACTTGATTCCAAGGTCTTGAGTTCCCTTCAAGAACCTTAGAACTCTTTTTCCAGCAGACCAATGTCCCTCACAAGGCTTTTGCATAAACCTAGAGAGAATTCCAATAGCAAATGAAATGTCTGGTATGGTAGTAGTGAGGTAGATGAGACTTCCTACAAGCTGTCTATACTTTGTTGCATCCTCAAATTCTTTTCCTTCAATAGATGTGAGCTTTAAGTTTTGTTCCATTGGAGTAGAAAGAGGATTGCACTTTGTCATGCCAAATCTGTTTAACAAATCTCCAATGTATTTCTTTTGAGAAAGAAATATGGATTTTGGATGTTGGGTTACTTCAATGCCAAGATAGTAATGAACATAGCCCAAATCAGTCATTTCAAAAAAATTTCCTAATTCTTTCTTTATGGATGCAATATAGCTTTCATTGTTCCCTGTCATTAAAAGATCATCTACATATACCACAAGATATACAACTGTTTTGCCAACTTTCTTGACAAATAAAGTTGCATCATCAAGATCAAAATGATTGAAGTTGAGTTTCAGAAGATGCTCAGTTAGTTTTTCATACCAGGCTCGTGGTGCTTGTTTGGGGCCATACAAGGACTTCACAAGTTTGCATATTTTATGTTCATGTCCTTTCACAGCAAATCCTTCAGGCTGGGACATAAAAACATTCTCTTTTAGATCTCCATTCAAGAATGCAGATTTTACATCCATTTGGCGGACTTTCCAACCGTTCTGAGCAGCTAGTGCAAAGAGTGTCCGGATGGTGGCCCATTTTGCTATGGGGGCAAAAGTTTCCTCATAATCGACCCCTTCCTTCTCTGCAAAACCTTTTGCCACAAGCCTAGCTTTGTGCTTGTCAAGTGAGCCATCAGCTTTGTATTTGTTCTTGTAGACCCACTTGCAGCCAATTGGTTTGGTTCCAAATGGAGGATCAACCAGCTTCCAAGTGCCATTCTTTATGAGGGCATCATACTCCTTTTGCATCACTTCTTTCCATTCATCATGAGAAGCAACTTCTTTGAAGGAAGTTAGTTCAAAATCTGTAGACAAGTTCAATTCACAATCATAAGTAACATCCATATCAATAGGTGAATTAGAGTCATCTACATCACCTCCATTTTGTTGGTTTGAATTTCTGGTTCCTGTTTTTCCAATTTCATCGGGATGAACACTTTCAAGTGTCTTTGTCAGCCGCTTTGGGGGACCTTTCTGAGATGGTCCAGGCTACTCTGTTGATTGAGTTGGGACTGAATCAAGATTGAGTCTCCCAATTCTATCAATTACATCACTTAAAGGATCATCCGTTGTTGGAGTTTCATGTAGGGGAGATTGTTCTTTAGAAGAATATTCCACATGTTGTTCTAGTATAGGAATCCCCCCTTCAAGATGTGGAATCTTATTATCAAATTCTTGAAATGATTTCATTTTTGTGAATCTATCCAAGCGATCAAGTTGCCGCTCAACAACACTGTCAGATTTGGATGATTCAAGAAAAATGACATCTCTAGATACAACAAACTTTTTATTTACTTCATCATAGAGACAGTATGCTTTAGAGGTGTTTGAATACCCCAGGAAGATACACTTACGACTTCTAGCACCAAGTTTGTTTCTATGTACCTTTGGTATTAAAGCATAACAAGTGGAACCAAAGATCATGAGATGTTTTACCGAAGGAACATGTCCATACCACAATTCATAAGGAGTCTTGTTTCTTATAGCACTAGATGGACATCTATTCTTTATATATGCATCACATAGAACAACATCAGCCCAAAACATTATCTTTACATTTTTGAAGAAAAGCATGGATCGTACCATATTCAAGATTGTTCTATTCATTCTTTCTGCTACACCATTCTGTTGGGGATTATAAGGTACAATTGTTTGATGTTTGATCCCATGTTGGCGAAGATAGTTTTCAAATTCATTTGATGTATATTCTTTTCCATTATCAGTGCAAATAGACCCAATATGAGATTGTGCATCATTTTCAATCCACTTATGAAAATTCTTGAATGTTTGAAAAGCATCAGATTTGTTCTTCAATAAATAAACCCAACACATTCTGGTGTAATCATCAATAAATGTCATGATATATTTATTTCCATTTGCAGAAGGAACAAGCATTGGACCACATAAATCTGAATGAATGAGTTCAAGCTTCCTATGTGCTCTTGAATGTGAATCATGAAAAGACTGTTTGCTATGCTTTCCTAGAATGCAAGCATCACATTGCCTATGTTTTCTAGGAATTGTAGGCAAACCAGCAACACCATTTTTCTTCAATAAGCAGAGACTGTCATAGTTTAAATGTCCAAATCTAGCATGCCATAATAAACTTGATGGAAGTGTACCTTCTTCATGATGAGAAATATATGAGAAATTTTGTGCATGAACAGAGGTTCCTTGCAGTTTGAGAAGCCTTTCTTCTTCTATTCCCCTCATGACAAGTGAGTGGTCAGAAGCTTTTCTTACCTCAAGCTTGCCATCAAACATATGAATGGAGTGACCTTGCTGGCGGATGTGGACCAAGGACAACAAGTTTCTCTTGAGCTGTGGGAGATATAGAACATGATCCAGAAGAAAGTCTGGAAGACCAGGCAGTTTAAGCCTGATTGTGCCAAGCCCTGATGGCTTGATTTTTGACTAATCTGCGAAGTATACTGCTCCATCAACATTGTCAGTGAAATCTTCAAAAAAATCTTTCCTATGAGTCATATGACAGGTTGCTCCTGAATCAAGCAACCAATCATTTTCCGAAGAAGCAAGTGAAGCATTAAACAAATCTTCATTTACTCCAATGTTACATTGTGCGTCAATATAGTGAGCAGATTCAGGTGCTTTACCTTTGTCTGTATCATCAATTTTACCTTTCTGCTGGTTTCTTTTCTGCTCAATTTGGTCCCATGGTAGTTTGCATGTAGAAGCATCATGTGATCCATTTCGTTTGCAGTGAATGCAATGCAGATCTGCCTTTTCTCCCTGAGAGGTTCTGTCCCCCCTACCTCTGAAGTATCTTCCTCTTCCTCTTCGTCCACCTCTTCCTCTTGTAGAATCTTGAGCAGGATGCTTTTATTTATGAGCAAGGCAAACAATCTCTTCAGAAGATTCAGGGACTGTCTTCTTTCCAAAGGATTTCTCTCTTTCAGCAAACTTTTTCACAAGAGAGTCAAAGGTTATATCTTTAAGATTTCCATTTGCTTGTAAAGACTCAAGATAATTGGAGTAAGTAGGATAGAGTGCCTTGAGAAAAGCAATAAGAGGGATATCCAACTCAACCTTAGTGGATTTGATATCATGCATTATGGATTTTACTTCAGATGCAAGAGCAAGAGGATCATTATTTTTTAGTTCAAGAGCGAAGAGTTTAATCATGAGCTGAACAACTTCAAGTGCAGAATGTGAGTCATAAAGTTCTTTCAGCTTTTGTAAATCTTCAAAGGCAGTTGAATATGATGAAATATGGCGACTTACTTCTTCATTTACAGATGTTGCGATTAATGCATAGGCTTTGCTGTTCTTGTTTTCCCAAATGACAAGCTCTTTATCTGATGTAGGCTGCACAGGGTCTTTGTCTTCTTCTCCGACACACACTCCTTTCCACAACTCATTGTAGATGAGAGTGTGTTTTACCATCCGGGACCATTCAGGATAGTTCTCCTTGCCAGTGAGAACTATTCCTACCATAGAGACGATTGAATGCATTCTGTAAAAAAAATTACTTCTGCTGATAAAAAAAAATTCCTTACGTTACAGCCTTCAAATCCCTCTAATGTTTGCTAGAAGCATTTCATATCACTTCAATATATCATGCAATACTACTATGTTTTAAAAAATGCGCAAGGGATCACTTCAATATATCACTTCAATGTATTAATATATCACTTCAATATATCATGTAATACTACTTTGAAAGCAGCGCAATATATAAATGCTTTGAATGATATAAATGTTTTGAATGATACTGCACAATACTCAACACTTTCAACTATCCCAGCAGCTTCGTGTCCAAGAATGCATGGAAAAAGACCCTCTGGATCCTTTCCGCTCCAAGTATAAGCATCTGTGTGGCATAGAGCCACATACAATATCTTTATGCGGACCTCCCCAGCCTGAGGTGTTGCGACTTGGACATCTTCAATATACGCGCGTCAGCTGTATCCATTCATTTGATCTCTGTTTCTGTGTATATAACCCTCGGCGATGTCGACACAGGGTCAGGTCATCACATGCAAAGCTGTTGTTGCATGTTGGTGAGGGTGTTACTGAGGTTCAACCATAGAGAGAGGGCTCGGATAGGTCGGGAGCGTGGACAAGCAGAGGCTTACCACCTCTGCTCTTGACTTCACTGGTGTAGAGAAATACGGAAGCGGATTCTCTGTCAAGAAAAGCACAAGATGTAGCTAAAGGTACCTTGATCTCGGAAGAAAAGATACGGGCATGTATCAATTTCTGAAACCAGCTTTTGAATATTTTAACATTAGTGGACGGCCTCGAATCCGGCAAGGGGCTCGTGGAGGGAGTGGATGCCCGATACAAGATAGGAGAAATAGATGGGATCGTTCACTGTTACGAGAGATGTCAACGGAGACCCGGATGAAAGAGGGGCAGAAAGACATCTATTATGTCACCGGCGAGAGCAAGAAGGCGGTGGATGCTATCGATGAATATGCCATAGGGAAGCTCAAGGAGTACGACGGGGGAATGTACCTGAGAACAACGAGCTGCAAGTCGGCGTCGGAGGAGAGGAAGGTGCCGTAGAGCCAACGGCAGAGGCGGTCTGAGGTGGAGCCAGAGGAGGCCTCCTTGACAGTCAGGAGGTCGTGTACGCCGTCTCCTTTGAAATCTCCTCAACGGAAGGATTTGGATTATTCTTCAGTATTTCCACAACGTCCTCGATGATCTGTTGCAGAGCCGGTGCATCTGGTGTGGAGAGGCAGCGAATCAATGAAACGCAGGACAATCAATGACTTTTAACCGATGCGCAGAGAATCAATGACACGCAGGACAGAGGCAGCGCTCAGGTATTCATGCGCAGAGAATCAATGAAAGGAGTTACGACTATTCTTAGGACTGGCTCTGATACCATGTCAGACCAGGAGTAACTCCAGACTTGGCAGAACAATTCAGAAAAACTGATTGGTGTATTTCATTAGGTAGCTATTGTTTATATACATGAATGTGACTGATCAGTTCATCTTCTTGATGACTGTTCACATTCTGAGTACACCCAACTGCTGAGGATTAGGTGTCAACATCAACTAATGGTGATCTTCATTTCAATACATTATCCTAATTCCACTTGGGTTGTCCTAAATAGAATTATTTTCAAAGGACGTTAATAATTTATCATTAGTCATCATTCCATTTCCTTTTTAAATATATCCTATATCAGATTGTAAATTTGACACATCTAAATGTCTTTATATGTATATGTTAAAAATTCCCATTATCTATGGTTATTTGAACATAATGTGTATTTAATTTATTTATGGATAGACATTTTGATATATGGGTATGCGACTAAGAGAATTTGACCTTCCATGGATCCTACAAGGGAAACCATTACTAATTCCATTATCTCCATTATTATTAGCTCTTATTAGGATTACCATATCTTAGTAGCATAGCAGTCGATTAATTACTTATTTCTCGTAAGTGTGAAGTTATTGTTGTCGATGTGTAGCTCACAGAGAAAATTAACTTATGTTTCTCAGTTTTATGATATGCTGTTACGCAGGATTGGTCTTAAGTTGTAATGTTTGATTAGCTGGTTAAGTCATTGATATGGTGTGTGGCGCGCCCTTTTCTTGCTAAAACATGAACTGTGATTTCATTCCTATATAATGCTTTTTATTTTTGAATCAGCGTTTAATTTCTGCAATTGGTCTAGTGGCATTGCTTTCTGTCCATTATTTATATCCTTGGTTTTTATGCATCGACACAGATAGTGCAGACACATTAGAAATAAACGTACCTACCATGATTGACAATTAAATGGTTGTGCTTCTAGCAATTAAACAATGATTAAGTAGGCATAACACCCAGAACCATCATGGTAAGGTTAGTTCGCTTTCTTCTCCAAGGAATATATCAACTTATTGGGAATACCTCCCGACTTTATCTCCTGTTAATTTCAATCTTTGCTCTACTTTAATGCACTTTTTTTCATGGTTATGAATTTCTACATTTGGGATTTTTTTTTGCATTTACTCCTGTTATTTTATGAGCCTTAAGTTTCCCATTTTCTTTTCCATGCAGGGTTAAATTGATTTCTCTGGAGAAGAGATTTGACAGGGCGACAAGAATGGTGTGTTTCTAAGGATTCCTTCCTTCACCCCCCCCCCCCCCCCCCCCCCCCCCCCAAGGTTTACTGAAGAAATTTCTACCTCGGTGAGGTCTCTATTTATACATGGGATTTTTTTTTTGGTTTCTTTCTCATTATGAATAGGGTTGGGTGAATTAGCCTTCATACACCTACTAGTTTGGTATTATAGGAGAACCCATTATTCTCGGATACCTAATATCTGGTTGTGTGGTTTTTATTTTTTTCTCCTTTTCTTCTCGGTACATTAGTAATGAAATTCGACCAAATCCCTAGATGGAATTGACAACCCATGTCGATCCTTTTGGCATTAACG
Organism: Pinus tabuliformis; assembly: GCA_031772625.1. Taxonomy (NCBI): domain Eukaryota; kingdom Viridiplantae; phylum Streptophyta; class Pinopsida; order Pinales; family Pinaceae; genus Pinus; species Pinus tabuliformis. The sequence continues at coordinate 1,345,573,078 of CM062817.1, forward strand.
GTAATTCTAATATTATGAAAGGGAAAAATACTAGGATTTATATTCATTACGGGAATCTAATTTCTATTTAGGTGTAACGTGTCTCATGGATTGACCCTAGACGCTCTTACCCTTAATACACCAGCACTAATTTCCTTCCTAAATGACTTCTACAGTTATGTGCACACTTGGGTTTAATGAAAGCATCTTGAGTAATTAGGGAACAATTCATCCACCTCTAGTTTTGTTTTACATCTGTACATGTTAGTGGTAACATCACTTTTTAACTCAAGGCTAGTATTGTCAAAGGTGAACAGGTATGTGTTTGACGTGTTTTGCTCCACTCCTAGTAGTGAGAGGAATTCCTGTCGACCCCCCTCTATTGGAGTTATATGCTTGTTAATGGAATCTTGTCATAATGATCGCATAAAATATTGAGAATGGACCTCAAGTTATCTTCCCTGTGTATTTAACCCTTAATATAATTAATGTTAATGTTTGGATGACTCACATCATATAGAAGGTATACGCCCTGTTGGTGTTGTATCTCAGTATGTCCTAAGGCATCTCTTGTGAATTGGATTTATTAATATATTTTGGATTGTGTCTCAGTTAGATGATTTGAAGTGGTCATTTTTTTTCCTTTTTTAGTAATACTATTGTGGATGCATTTCTTTTTCACTACTGCATATTTCTTTTTGGATTCCATTGTTGGGATATCTCCTTGTAGATTTATTTCCTTAATTCAAATTTGTTTAAAAATATAACGAGTGTATACATATATATATTTGTTTTTTTAATTTATAAAACTAAATGAACAACCTCCTTTTATATGATTTCATTTCTAGTTTGAATATGCGCCATTATTCGGTATTTAGTTGAATATTTGCATCCAAATAAGACTTGTTAATCTATGACTTTGGGACTATTGGTGCTATTAACTTTGTATAGTCCCTTAAATAAATATTGATGCGTCATTTTTATTAAATTTTACTATGTTTTTTAACGCTAAAATGTTTTATTTAATGTGTCCTAGCTCTTGTTGGATGAAAATATACCTAAATCGATTATCATATGTTAACATGATTATTGCTGATGTTCAGTCCTATCCTTAGTGTAGTGACAACCAATTGTTAATTTCACTCTATGGTTTTACTTTATTTTTTTAATTGAAACTTGGTCGATTCAGTATCTTCTTCTAATACTCACCCCAACTAGTGGAATTTTTTCTCTACTAAGGTACTATCTTCTCCTCTGGTATAATTTTTTCATACTCAGACACTCTCCAAACTATAAATCATGCGTTTATTCCTTCCTTGTATCACAATGGTTTACAACTAGTTCTTTCTAACCAAATAATGAACTAAACTAATATTATTCCTAGATTATCACAAAGAAGATGGATTTTGGTTACCGAGGTACATCTCTATGTTACTGAAAACTAATTTGTAACTTTTCCTAAATAATTCAGTACCTACTTAAATCTATGTTTACATCATACTCTTGGTCTTGCATGTGATTAGTTAAAGGTTTCATGACATTTTTTAAAAATTACCATATACCTACTTATAAACTTCCATCTCATCGCTACATAACCATATACAACACATACTACATAAATCATTATTCTATGAGAAGCTATAAAATTTATCCTTTCTCTAGTGCAAATAGAACCTTAAATTTAACATGAAATTAAACCCACGAACGATAATTCTAATGAGAATTCCCATTGGAAAATTACTTTGGGATTGTGTAGTAATTTACAAGATAAGTTCCTTAGAGAGAACACAATAGGACACCACTCACAAACATATCACATATCAGTAGAGTAGTATTAGTTATGTGGTTAAAATCCTCAAAGAGGGAAATAGTCCACGACGTGGGCCAGCATGACCATTTTAGGCAATTTATTAATTTAAAAAGAAAATTTACATAATCTTCTCTCATGAATGGTCACCTAGCAAATGACCCTTCATTCTCTTTAAATAGATATCAAGGACCAATCGGGTGTTAAGCCATGGATCAAGTGTCGGTAATACCGAGGAGAGAATGAATTGCTAGATCACTTCATGTCTAGAACATATTGTGGCTTTGAGATTGTAAGTTACAAAAAGTACATACTAAAGGAACAAACTTTACCTAACTATACAGTAGACAAGGTTATACTAATTATTTCCTATGTACCGGAATGCGTACTAATTTACAGGGTACGTTCCTTACATAGAACACCAAAGGACACCACTCACAAACAGATCACAGATCATTACACCAGTATTCTTGATGTTGTTAAAACACTCAAAGAGGGAAATAGTCCATGGACTAAGCCAACACGACCACTTCAGGAAATTTATTAATGTAAAAGAAAGAAAAATTACATAAGCTTCTCTCATGAATGATCACCTAAAAAATGGCCCTCCCTGCTTTTTAAATACAGATAATGTAGCAATCAGGTGTTAAGCATGGATCAAGTGTCAGTAATACCGAGGAGAGAATGAACAGTCAGATCACTTCATGTCTAGAAAATATCGTGACCGTCACATTGTAAGTTACAAAAAGTACATACTAAAGAAACACACTTTACCTAACTATACACTAGACCAAGTTATACTTAAGTATTTCCTATGTGTCGAAATATCCTAACATCTCCCTTAAGAAACAATTGAGATAGAACTGAAGGATGTAAAAAGATGACACAATAGAAGAAGGAAGGAGGAATTAGAGCCTATCCACACTTAGTGACAACTTCCTGAACTCTAAACATAAATCGAATTTTAGTAAACTTCACCTCTGTGAGAGCCTTTGTAAAGATGTCTACAACTTGAGCATCAGTTGAACAATATTGCACTTTAAGAACATGGTCATGAATGTGCTTTCTGATGAAGTGCATGTGTAGTTCAATGTGTTTTCTTCTTTGATGTTGGACTCGATGTTTGCATATTTTAATGGAACTTTGATTATCACACCAAAGTGTATCCAGATGTTGCTACTGAAAACCAAACTCTAACAAGGTTTGACGAAGCCACAGGGCTTCCTTACTAGCTTCAACGATGCTGCGATACCCTTCTTCCCCTGAAGAAAGAGAAATGGCACTTTGTTTCTTGAAAGCCCATGTAATAGGTCCAGAACCAAGAGTGAGTACATAACCTGTAGTAGACTTACAATCATGAGGGTCACCAACCCAATCAGAATCAGTGTAACCAACAAATAGAGGAGATTCTTTTTGCACTATAATGAATCCCAAACTGAACTATACCTAAAACATAACGAAGTATTATTTTAGCTTCTTTCCAATGAACTTCATGTGGGTTTTTCATAAACTAAGCAAAAAGGCCAACAAAAAAGGAAAGTTTAGGACGATTATGGGTTAGATACAAACATTTTCCAACTAGTTGACAATATAAGGTAGCATCAACTTTTGGTGAAGTACAAGTCAATGAATTTTTGGCTCTAGACTAAAAGGAAGAAGGGGCTATCTTACAGTCTTTGATGTGAAAGTCACATAGAATATTATAGGCATACTTGGACTAGGAGAGGGAAATACCTTCTTTGGATTGCAAGACTTCAAGACCAAGAAAATAATGCAAGTCTCCTAAGTCTGTCATTTCAAACTAGTTTTTTAGGATGGAATCAACACGGTTTATAATGTATGGATCACTACTGGTAAAGATAAGATCATCAACATAAATAACAAGAATGATATCAGAATTTTCCACTTTCTTAGTGTAGACAATATTATTAGAACGACACCTATAAAAGCAGGTATCTAAAAGAAAGCTATCCATTTTGGCATACCAAGCCCAAGGGGCTTGGTTGAGGCCGTAAAGGAATTTCCTAAGCTCACATATATGGTTGGAGTTTGTTTGTATAAATACAGGAGGTTGTTCCATATATATTTCCTCATGCAAGTCCCCAACAAGAAGGTGTATATAACATCCATCTGATGGAATTCCCATTTGAAAGAGGTAGCAAGGTAAATAACAAGGTAGATAGAGTTCATTTTGGAAACAAGGGAGAAGGTTTTGATATAGCCAATGACTTCAAATTGTGAAAAACCCTTAGAAAAAAGATAAGTTTTATGTTTATCAACTTTTCCATCTCCTCCAAACTTGGTTTTGTAAACCCAGTTGCATCTAACAAGTTTTTGTCCCTTTGGAAGAGGAACAAGGTCCCATGTATTGTTTTCCAATAGTGAAAGATATTCTTCATTCATAGCTATGTCCCAATATAGATGGCCTAAAGCTTCTGCAAATGTGTTAGGATCATAATTCGCTCAAGCTTGAATTAGTAAAGAAGAGGCTCTAGCGAATTCAGAACATGTATGACATTGATCTGTAGGATCACCTACAAGAGAACCTACTACATCCCGAGTAGCGTGGACCCATTTTGAAAGTTGAGGAGTTGAAGGAGGACCCCAAGAAAGTGGGAGAGGATTGTCATCCTCGGTGTCATCATATGAAGAAGGAATATTTTCAAAAGTATAAGGGATAGAGAGAGGGGGCACATTCGCCAAACTAGGCTCGTAGATACACATATTTTCAACAAACTTTACATCTCTTCTAATGATAATGGTTTTGAATTTAGGTTGAAGAAGTTAATATCCTTTAGCATCTTTAAAATATCCAACAAGAATACATTTTTCACTCTTAGATTCTAATGCTTTATGTTTCTCATCTAGAATATGGGCCCATTCTCCACTTCCAAAAACATGAAATCGACTTACCTCTGGTTTAATTGAGCTCCATGTTTCTTCTGGAGTGATATTCTTTAAAACCTTAGTAGGAGTGTGATTTATTATGTAATTTACACAGTTAATTCCTTCTACCCAAAAATGAAGACTAAATCCTTTAGATTGAAGCATACAATTAGCCATTTCCTTTAAGGTGTGACTCGTCCTTTCAGCTACACCATTTTGCTATGGAGTATATGGAACAATATGTTGCAATTGAATTCTATGCTCAGTGCAAAAGATTATGAATTTGTTGTTAACATATTCTATGCCATTATTAGATCTTAGCTTATGAATTTGATGTCCATATTATTTCTCAACAAAGGCCTTAAAGGCCAAGAACATGTTAAATACTTCACTCTTGAGTTTCAAGAAGTATACCCAAGTGTATGTGGAGAAATCATCAATGAAAGTTATCAAATACTTGTAGACAATGAATGAAACAATTGGAAGTGGACCACATAAATCACTATGTAGAAGTTGTAAAGGGGTTGAGGCATACCAAGAGACACGTTTTAAAAAAATATCCCAATGATGTTTTCCGAGTACACATCTACAACAAACACCATCTCTGTAGGATACCATAGGGAGACTTGTCACCATATTTTATTTACATAAAGTTTGAAGGGAGATATAGTTTAAGTGACCAAATGTTTCCTCACTTAATCATTATGAGAAAAAAATATAAAGGGAAGATTTTATGACCCAAAGTTGTTAAACTTATAGAAACTTGTACAATCATTAGCAATATCAGTAGCTAAAATATGTCTAGGATCTCCTAGGTCCTTAATTACAACATCATGAGGTGAAAATTCAATGGCTTTACCTTCACCTGAATGAGTTATTTGATATACAGATAGAAGGTTGTAGGATAAGGTAGGAACACATAATACATCATTAAATTGACCATTATCTAGCTAATAGTTCCAGTCCCTATAACACTAACAGTTATATCATCACCAACATATATATTTTTGGTGTTACAATCATTTAAGCAATAAACCATGACTTAGATTTTTGCCATGTGATAAGAAGCTCCACAATCTATGAGCCACACATGAGAATGAGAAGAAGGAGATACATTTAGTGCATAACCATACTGAGATGTTTGACAACCACATGCAAAAAAGTCTATTCCTGAAGATGAAGTTGAAGTTGAAGTTGAAGAGTGCTCCAAATGGATGTTATGTGTCTTCATTGTTGCTTCCAAGGCTTCCCTCTTCTTAAAGAATTTGGATTTTAAGTGGCCATCGCAATTACAAAATTTACAATGTCTATCAATCTTATTCACTTTGTTTTTAGTTGCCTTATCATTTTGTTGAGTTGTTTTTTCATTCTGAGACTAAATTTGCTTAGGACCCTTGTTTGGTTTATGACCATTCTTTTTCGGATGTTTCTTCTTATGATTCTTTGAACTTGGTTGTTGCTGGGCTGCTAAGGCTTTATTAGAAGAGCTTACAATATTAAGAAGACCAAGATGTAACAGTTTTTATTGCTCTCCTATTAAAGAATCACAAAAGGCATAAAAAGAGGGGGACTTGTAGTCTTTTCCTTGAGAAATAAAGGCTTCTATAGTAGAATGGAAGGTGGAAACAAACACAATGTAGTCTCGTCCTAACTTTGTAAGAATGGAATAGATAAGGATACCATCGTCTTTCTTAACCTTAACACCTTCCAAGAGAAGTCTAAGGGTCTTGAACTTGGACAAAAGATATTCAATGGAAGAAAAATTATTGGTGTCCAATGTAAGAAACTCATTTTTAAGTTGATGGGCTCTAATTTCATTTTTAATTCCAAAAACTTTAGTGATCTTTTTCAGTGCTTCATCGGGGCTATCAATTTCTATGATATGGAATATAAGGTCTAGATAAGTAGACATCCCTATCAACCCACGTGTTTGATAATTATTATTTACCCATTTGTCTTGCTTATCTTCATCTTGAGGTTTAAACTCTTGGCCTGAGGCTATTCTATAAAGAACTTTACTTCTAAGTAAATCCACCATGTAGGATAGCCATTAGATGTAGTTGGTGTTGCCAAGAATAACTAGGCAAGGAATTTCCATTTTCAAATAAATTGAAGTTGTGTATGCTAAAACTAACTGTTCCAATGGAAAGATCTTGAAAAATTAGGCAGATTAAAAAAACGACTTCCGGATGAAGAGGTTATGGATTTTTGAATAAAAGTTTTTCAAGATGCAAAAAAACCATGTGAATGTTTGGAAGTTGATGATAATGTTATATTTAGAAGAAAAATCCCCTCCTTTCCAAACTTAATCTAATTAGCTAACTTTAGAGAAAAGATTACTTTAAGTGACCCACTTTTATAAATACGCGAAAGTCACTTTTACAATTGTACTTTATGAACTCTCCACTAAATTGTAACTTAAATAAAAGTTAAAGTGACCTTACAATTATAAGTGACTCACCTTTTATAATGGGTGAGAACAGTTTTACATAAAGTAACTTTGAAACATAAGTTACACCTGTTTTTTGAAAAGGTAACTCAACAAAAGGAAAGACTTGAACCCAACACCTCTATTCTCATAAAGTAAGTTTGGACCAAGTGAACTAGGTTAAAAGGTTAGTAATTTTTGAAAAGGAGGAAGGAGAGGTTATTTTTCTTTTTCCCTTTTCTTTTTTCTCTCTGAAGAATTGGGGTGCGTGCTTACTTGAACAACCCCTTTTTCCTCAAGATCTTAAAAATGATGTATCTAGGGCTACAGAAAACCATTTCGCATTAAACGAAATGGGTTCCTCACTAGAACAGATGATACTAACATAATAGAGGAGCCCTCGCTACCCAAAATAGGTAAGAAAGAGTAGATCTACGAAACCATAGTCAGATGCAATTGTATGGGCTTCAGATTTGGATCACCAACGGATGCGTCCCTCGAATAGCTTTGATACCACGTAGTAAATTACAGGGAAAGCTCCTTAGATAGAACACCAAAGGACACCACTCACAAACATATCACAAATTAGTACACCAATATTCTTGATGTGGTTAAAACCCTCAAAGAGGGAGGCAATCCATAGCCTGAGCAAACACAACCACTTCACATGATTTATTATTGTAAAAGAAAGAAAAATTACATAAGCTTCTCTGATGAACAATCACCTAAAAAATGACCCTCCATGCTCTTTAAATAGAGATCATGGACCAATCGGGTTTTGAGCCATAGATCAATTGTTGGTAATACCAAGGAGAGAATGAACTGTTAGTTCAGTTCATGTCTAGAACATATCATGACCATTGGATTGTAAGTTACCGAAAGTACATACTAAAGAAACACACTTTACCAAAATATACACTAGACCAAGCTATACTTAATTATTTCCTATGTGTCGAAATATCCTAACAAGCTGAGCATGTTCCTCTCGACTATGATATATATCCTCTAGTTCTCCCTCAAGCAAATATTTATAGCTATTAGAATGAATAAGCTCGTTGGTTCCTAGGTGCTTTATTTTATAAATTTTCCACCCCGTAGTTTTGAAGTAACATTGTGCTCTAAGTTCTCCTAACATTTTTCCTAGGCGCTTCGTTTTAGTTTTTCTTAAGAATATGTTTTTCTTGTTATTTAAAGATGGATTTTATCTCTGGTGGTGTTTTATTCCACCCCACTCAGTATTTCACTCCAACTAACTGATTACCATAATTTTTCTCTCCTATTATGTTATTTTATTTTATTTTATTTTATTTTTTTCCTAGGGATTTTTAGGAGACTTCTTTTGGGAAGGTCCATTATGTGGAAATGATCACCACAACATTTTATAAGTTTGAAAGAATTATTATAAACTATAGTTCTCTTTCCTCAATATTTCCAACTATTTTTTTTATTAACTCAAATAATACTAAACTAATTACATCATCACATCAGTCTCATCATAAATTCCACCACGATTAAATCTAAAAATATTAAATGTTTAAGAAGTAGAGACACAAGGAGTCTTATATCTCCCCCCCCCCCCCTCCTGAGGTAAACATCATCCTTGGTGTTTCATCGATTCAATCTTTTTTGGTAATCTCTCTGTACTAAGGTTTCTTCATTGCACTTTATTTTGAGTGATGGTTCAGGTCTAAAGTAAATCATACTATGATATTCATTTCATGCTCATTTTGTAGCATGATTTAACCATGCTAACCAGTGCCTTCGCTTTCTCACTGATGCATTCCACCAAAAGTGCCATTAACATGCACCCAACAATCTATCCCGATGCACCCAAATAAGATTACTAACATTGATATAACATCAAAAAAATACCATAGATCTTTTTTGTTCCTTTATTGACAATTATATCAAGTGAGATGGGTGTTGCCTAATGTGACACTTAGAATATGGAATTACCACTTTTATTTTCATATTACTTACAAAGGGGAGATAATAATTACTCGACTACATGCATCATTTCATTTTATGTTGCTATTTTGATACCATTGTATCAAATACGCAACTATCATGCATACCTAAGCACAGGGAAAATTTTAAGAACCCCACTAAATTTATATATATAATAAATGTGCGAATCTCCATGATACATAGGAAACATGGAAGGTGATTTTATCAATAATATAATATGTATATATAATTTTTTTGACGAATATCTCACCAAATTATATTATCTTGTAAAATCATGGTGAATCTTTCTTTGGATTATAAAATCTTGTAAGATCTTGGAGAATATTTCACTGAATAATAAAGGCTTTGTATAGGGCTAACAAAGTTCATAATGAGTATTTCTTGTAATGGCTTGAATCCTTACTAATCAATCCATCAAGAACCAAAACAAGTATATTCCTTATATGGAAAATAATAATATTTCTCATGGAAAGTCAATTAGGTTTAGCGCAGGTGGTAGGGAGAAATCCTACATGTGACAATGTGTTGGACTCATAATGAGTATTTCTTGTAATGACTATGAGCCTTGTTTTCTAAGTAATCCCTCGAGGATTGAAATATGTATATTACTCATATGGAATATAAATATATTTCTCATGTATTGGAATATAAATATATGAGTGAGGAGTGGGAAATGAGCCACAATAAGTCCTTAGAAAATTGACATGAAGAAGATAAGTGCAAAAAATAAAAAAGGTGAAAATGGCAAAATTGAGAAGAAATACAAGGGAAAAATGGTGAAACAACAAATTAGTAATCCTTGGGAGGAACAATGATTAGAGATAGTGAGGGAAGATGTTCCCTTAGCCTAGGGTTAACAAAGGTAGACATTAGAACTCTCACTTATGCAAGTGTAGCTAAACAAACATTAAGCTCTATGCCAGTTATGAGAGGGAGGAAATCTGGGAAAGAAATGTGAGAACAAGAATTTAAATGGAGCAAAGCAATTGGATTACAATCCTTGCTCGTTGAGTTTGGGTACTTCCTTTGAGGCCTATTGAAAAATTAGGAATGATCTATCTATGTATCTTGTTATATAATTAGTTTGTAAAATAGTTGCCAAGTAGCTATGTTAGAGCATGGATTTTGTGAAATGTTTTTTACTCATCCTACCTATCTTTAGATGGAGATGAACAAATATTAGTATTGGAGATAGAATTCTCAATTTTTTTTTTTGTAACAAATTGTACAGGTATAGCCATGTCCATCATAATGTATGCCCCAACTGTATCAACAATATTCCCAAACCAAAAACTCTTTAGTGCTAAAAAGCATAAAAAATCCAACATTACATAGTAAAAGAACATATTAATAAAATCCGCATGGTGAAAATTAGCACAAAAGGTTATAGCGCATAAGGATTTGTAATAAAAATCAGCCTTAAAACTCCTGTGGCAAAGCAAAACAATGATAATAAGCCCGCGTCCCCCTTGGAATTTTATGTATCAAGATGAAACCCCAAAACGCAAGGCCCTAGCCGAAAATAAGTGAGAACCCCTCGCATTAGTCAAAGAAGAGGTTTCTACCCTGCAAAAATGCTCAACATTTCAAAGCGATGTCCTTAAAATGTAGAGCCCTACATATATTCATAAGAGCTAAGAAGGAAGATGAGGTTTTACTATTTGTGAGTAGCTAAATAGCCTGATCATGAATTAAGTAATGTTTTGTTAAATTTCAAGGGTTGTGGCTTGCAATTCAACTCAAAAAAATCATAATGTAATTAACTTATTTATTCTTTATCTTATAGTATTTTTTGAATTGCCAGTTTTTACATCTTAGTATCATCCTCCCAGCAATCTGAGCACAAAGAAGCCTATCATGTGCCAAGGAATCCTTTTTTCTACTTGGGTTTTGGATTTTAGACCATCATTGGAAAACTTGACTTGGTGTGAATAAAAATAAGTTTTGAATATTTAGTTTTTAAATATGTACTAATTAAAAAAGATTTTATATAACATTTGAAACTAAGGAGAGATTTAGTTTTCAGTTTTGAATATTTGTTTTTTAAATGTATATTAATTACAAAAGTCTAGGGAGAGATGTAGTTTTGAGAGAGATTAGTAGATAAGTGTTGTTATGATTTTTCTTAGTCAATTTCAATTTTAAAATTGTCTATATTGACAAAAATTATTACCAAATATTTAAATTTTAAAATGACTATACATGGTCACCTTAGGTACTATGATTGTTTCCTTAACATGATAAAAAATGAACTAACTAAAATCTAACAACACTTTATGATACCTCTAAGGACACATACAAAATAATAATTAGAGTTATCATATTAAAATAATAATTTATGTCTTAATTTAACGGAGTCAACATAATATTATATTGCGTGATGGTTAATATATATATATATAAATCATACCAAACCTTGTAGCTTGAAATGACCTCTTCAGTTTTGGAATTAAATAATATATTTTTTTTCATTATGTTTTGTGAGTGACCTCCTTGTGGAAAAATACCATGTTTGAGTGATGATTATATAAATAAAGCATTACAAATTTAATTATATCTCAATTCAGAAATTGAAAGTGGAGATAATCATTCACTCACAAATTTGGACAACTTGTAATTATAATTATCAAATCACTTTCCATTTATATAATATTGTCTCATCAATAATTTTTATATCAAGTTAATTAATTATAATTTAAATGAATTTAAAAAAAATAACCATTAAGGTAGATGGTGATTAAGTCATTAATATACCATATTTTACTGTACACAGACTATAAAATATAAAGCAACAAAAAAAACATTTTTCTCATGATATTAGGAAACCTGAAATCTCCCAACAACTACTAGTGCTTCTAGCTTTTTTTTAGCCCCATAATTGATATTTTTCATATTATTGACTTTTATTTTTATTTAAAATGAAAAAAAAATATTAATTAAGTGGATAGATGTATTTGTTTTGGAATAGGGTTTCAAAATCATAATCAACCTTTGAAAACCTCCCAAGTGATATGTAGAATATGGGCACTTAATAGGAAAGGGTCATAGATGCTTCACATGATGAAAACCATAATCAAAAGTAAACCATATCCCTATATAAAAAAACCTTAAATTTTGCAAATCCAATAAACTATATGCCTATGTAAAATAACCTTACATTTTGCAAATCAGAGTATACTACTTTAAGAATTCACAATATAGCTCTCTTTTGATACACACCAACCTGGATCCATCCTTAGTTAAGGTGAATGGGAAATGAGAATAAAAAACAAGGGTTTCGAGGGATACCCAAAGGAAGAGGGAGAAAATGGATATAGGCTAGTTTATGAGAATCAAAAGCTAGTGAATGGGAAATGAGAATCAAAACTGATGGTTTCCACGCATAGGAAGAGGAAGAGGGAGAAGATGGATCTAGGGTAGTTTAATTGCCTCGTTAAAAAGACTATATTCCACATGAATATCATGGGAAAGACCATGGGTTCTCATAAACCTAGAGCTCAAAAACCACTGGTAACTTCAGAGAACAAGACAGCATCCTTGGATGTAATAAAAAAACCTCCCGAACGATAGCTATAATATGGGCACTTAATAAAAAGGGTCATAGACACTTCACGTGCTCAAAACTAGAATATAGACACTTAACAGAAAAGGGTCATAGAAGTTGCACCTGATCAAAACCATAATCAAAACTCATCAAAACCAGAATATGGGCACTTAATAGGCAAGACCATAATCAAAAGTAAATGATATCCCTATGGAAAAAAAATATTACATTTTGTAAATCCAAGTATACTACTTTAAGATATCCCTATGTAAAAAAAATCTTACATTTTGAAAATTCAAGTATACTACTTTAAGAATTCATAGCATACCTCTCTTTAGATATACACGAGCCAAGATCCATCCCTCTCTAAGCTTGAGAGATCGACAGTTAAGGCTAATGCGAAATGTGAATCAAAACTGAGGGAGAGAGAGAGAAAGAGGGAGAATGAGAAGTTGGATTTAGGATGGTATAATTCCCCCCTTTAAATAGACTATATTCCACATGAATAGCATGGGTTCTTATAAACCTTGAGCTCAAAAACCACTAATGGACAAAACAATATCTCTTGATATAATAAAAAAATAATAATGTAGAATTTTCATTTTTACATAGAGTTATTTTTATTTTTATTTCAAAATTACCTTCGCTCAACAAAAATTGATTAAAAAAAATAATAACCTAAAAGTTTTACATAAAATAATAACGTAGACTTTTGATTTTAACATAGGGTTATTAATTATCAAATCTCTAGATAGATCCAAAGTTAAAATGGATCTAGGTTTGTTTAATTATTAATTATTATAATTATTAATTTTATTTTTTGAATGTAATTTCTATTTTTATGTAATTTCATTGAGTCATAATGTTTAGATAACATAACATGACATTACAATATCTTTTCCATACCAAAAATGTAATAAAATTAAATTAAGAAAAAAAAAACTATAAAATATTTTAATTGTAAAATCAGAGATGGTTTTTGGGCATGTGGTATTGATGAGTCATGGTATTGGCCCATGGTATTGTAACAGAGAATGTTCACAACTTAATAATGTCCATGGTAAAGTGGGGTGAATATCCATGGTTAAAAAAAATTGTTATATTATAAGTATTAAATTTTTATGTGCTTATTAATAAAGTTTAAATATGGTTACAAAATTATTAGACTAACTTATATGCTAAAATGGATCTTAATTTATAACTATTATTTATATCTCATATATGTGATAAGGGATTTAGATATATATTAAAAGTAATTATAATATTTTTGCTTTTACATTTAATTAGAAAATGCTATAAAATTAAATTCAAATAAAATATTTATAAATATTTTGATTGTGAAGTGAGAGATGGTTTTTGGGCATGTGGTATTGGCCCATGGTATTAAAAAAAATTGCCCCAATGTAAGGTATTAAATCATTTAATCTCCCAAACCAAGGGCAAATATCAAAATTCGAAGATTTTAAGGGAATACGAATTCCCAAAACTAGCGAATCGGGCCAAGTGAAGGTTCGGTTAGTTTATCCGTCCATTTTTTATTTTGGGCTAAAATAAAAAAATTAATTAATTTTTAAGTAAAATTGGGGCTAATTATATGAAAAAGGTTTTTAATAAAAAAATCTCCCTCTTAAAATGAAAAAACCCTCAAATTTCACCTTTGGGCTACAATTCGTCCCTAAAATTTACCATGCCTAAGCGTAAGACAACCTAGACCTAGTCACATCCATTGTGATCATTTCGCCACTTATTTTCATACCCTTCCCTAAACTCATAAAAGTATGAGGACAAAAATATGAAATTCAAAAAACCAACATTAATAATCAAGGAGTGTTTTGATATACTTAAGTTTCATGATTTAAGTGACAAGTGTAATTTCCCAAATCTACAACACTTCTTTTCCCTTTTGTTTTTCCATGTGCATGAATGCAAAATATGTTTGTAAAGTTGTATGCATTGATTCTAGACATATTCACTCCTATTCTATATATTTATATTAAAATAATACATTACTAGCAAATGTTAAGTTTAGGGATTTTCATTCATGGTTTGGCTAGACACTTTAACAATTTTTGTCTTATTGTTTTTCAACTCTTTTAGGTCACTCCAGGCTTCCCTATCAATATTCCTTTTTTATCCAGTGATGTCATTATAATCCACCACTTTATAGTCACTTTTGGTTAAATTATGATCTAATTTGTGAATTTTTTGATGAAAACCCAATACTGATATCTAATTCAACAAATGTTTTGAGGACATTTTACTTTTTATATTGATGCCCCATCAAGGAATTCTTTGCCCATTTTACGGTCTACTCAATTCCACTTGATGGATTTCATGTTTTCACTCTTGATTTTAGCTTGGGACATTTTACCCTTATTCATTTATGTGTAAGGTTAATGGTCCCCGCATCATTTATGCACTATCTTTCAGTGATTTCATGTTTTTCTAGTTATTTGGGGCACTTAAAATTCCAATATTACAATTATTCCCAACTTAACAATCTCTAATTATTTTATATACTTTTTTATTTTTGTTATTGATTTTCTCATTAACCAAATTCTTTTGTTTATATTATATCTTGTCCCATGTATATACTACATATTTAGTATATCCCTCACATATGTTTTTATCCACATCTTCGTAAGGTCTCTTCTTATAAACCAAATTTCTTGGTTACAAATTCATTATATTTTATTCCACATATACATTTTGAAGGAGTCTTGCAATAATATTTTTTCACGAAGTTTTGCATCCTAAACTTCTATTTAATTTTATTTTTTTCATTATAACATAATGGACTTATTTAGTTAGGTAGTCATTCCTTCTCTTACCAGTAGGAATAGGGTATCTAGGATCATGATTTACCTATTTGATTATTCATGTTGATTTTGTTTGCTTGTTTTGTTACTCATTTCATGAACTTAAATATTATCCAATGAATATATGAAATATGTGGGTGCACTCAATTCGGAGGAAATTTGTACCAATGTTATGTTTTATCCTCTACTTAACTCTTTCTTGCTCTCTTATATGTTTTATCCTCTACTTAACTATTTCTTGCTCTCTTATATGTTTTTTGGGTATGCTCATTGATATATTCCTTACAGAGTATCTCAATTTCTAGCAGCATCTTCACAACATTTTCCTTTTGCCATACCATGTGTGCCATACAGTTTTGGTACAACTAATTATTTCAATGATGCATCTTTCTATTGGCTTACTAGGCCATAAGACCAACCACAATCCTTTTATTTGATTACATTTTGATTGGATGTTTGTTTTTCTTAACCCTTGTTGCCTAGTATTTATAGATTAAAAATTATATTCTCCCTTTTATTTTTCACCATATTCTGAGCTACCTATACAAGACAATCTTCTTGAATTACATCCTTGTAGAGGCAACTTCAATATAATAATTCTAGTTTACCCCAACTTAACTTTTGAATAATGAATTCCAAGAGTAGGTTTGTTGTGATGAGTTTTCCTAACCTACTTCATTAAATCATGTCAAAAACTATTTCTGAAAACCTTTAAGAAAATTTTGTCAAAAATATCTTAGAGATATCGTAACACATCTATTAATTTCCATTGGTAAAGAGAGAATGATGCATAATTATTTTTATTTATTTTATTTATTTTGGAAGGGTACTGAGGTCAATATCCTTTTTGACATTTCGTCTAATTGGAGGCTTATTAATATAGATAATTTCTTGAAAATAACTCCAACAAAACCCCTCCTATTTCAAATCATATTCCACACAAAAGCTCCTAATGTTGACAAAATCAAGACTAAATATCACGTGAGGTAGAAAAAAATGGAAACCAAAAAGAGGCCAGACATCACACATCATATACAAGGTGTTAACTATCCACAAGGCCCCACATTTATATTCATAATTAAAGTTCAATCATGATCATCGATGTACCCCAATTATCCGCCTCTGATGTGATCTATAGTTCACCTATAATCTTCATTCATGTCATGAATTCACTATAATGGTTCAATAGAATAATCATATGACATTAGGATTTTTTACTCCGTGAATTTCTAACACTTTGATTTCAATAGAAATTTCCTATAGTTTAATACGATAATCCCCTTGGGTATAGAGATATCCACTAATGAAAACCTAATTCAAATAGGGCCACCACTTTGCCATAAGTGGATTTGTTGTTCTCTTGAGAAAAACTATGTATGCCTCAGAACTACTCCATGTGCAATTTCTTTAGATAAAAAATAAATTGTTATCCTTGTGCTAGTTCTATTGTAATTTATAAGTACCTATTCTATGCAGGTTATACATAGTTTAAAATAGTCTTTGTTACTAGACTTATGTCAATAGTTGCTTGACTACCCAGTATTATGCAATATTTACAGGCATAACATCCCTGTCTATTTTTTTTCCAAAGCAATGTATGCCTCACGTGTTTTTTTTATTTTTATAGTTGTTTAGTCCTGTGTTACTTCCCTCAATTTCTCTCTCTACCCCAACTAATCCACTTTTACATATCTCCTTTGTATAGTTCTTACATTTGACATATACGAGATTATTTTCCTCCGATGAGTTCCTTATATGTGGTAGTAACTTATCAGAAACCATAACTATTTTTTATATAATAATAGGACTTAAACATTTACAACTTCTACTCCAATAGATAATTCTGTGTGTAACAATCTATTTAATCCATTTCTGATATTTCCTTATAATAGTTTCTTCCACCCTTTGGTGGCCCTTATTTGGGGTTTGAGTGTTATTAATTTATTAGTCTATTTATATGTTCAAATACTAACCTTTTATGTATGACAATAGAATTTGTATTTAATTTCTTTATGGATGGACATTCCCATACATGGGTATGCTGCTAGGGGAATTCAAATTTCTTAGGCTCCTACTAGGGAGACCATTACCAATTCCATTATCTACATTGTTATTGATTTTGGCGAGGACGACCACATCTTAGCTTAGTATAATAGTGAGGTATTTTCTTTACATATTTCACTAATACATATGCCAAGGCTTTACATCAAAAGTGTAATAAAATAATTTCTTCTCTCTAGTGTGTACCATTGAAGAGTAAGGTATATTGGTGTATATTTTATTCCCTTTCCCTAATTGGAAAGGAAACACAATATTGTGTGATGATATATATATATATATATATACATATATATATATATATATATATATATATATATATATATATATATATATATATATATATATATATATAACTAGCACAACCACATTTGCCAATGTGATTGTTAAACATCGATAGGCATATATGAAACATATATACAACCACATTTTCCAAAGTGATTGATATACGCCGATAGGCTTATATCAACCACATTAATAATTATTATCGGTATTTAGGATTATTAATAACTATATAAATATTAACAACCATATTATTTCTAAATATTATTATATAAGTATTATATTAATATTATAATAATAATATGAACTCCTAATATATAATAATTAATAATAACAACCCCGGATGCGGGTGCTTATACTGCTAATTAAGGTGATGGGACAGGGGTGCGGCAAGGCTGGACAACACTTGCCTGCCCAGCACCACTTGGTTTATAGCCGGACACGACCTCGACAGAGGTATGGGAGTTCAATTAGTTTCATGTATTGGGGCGCTGATATGCACAACCTGCACTCTGATCTTTCCATCACTTCTGCATGCTTTAGCCCAAGTTGGGCATCGGCTCCATTCAATGCTAGAGCAATGGTGGGGGCAACCCCAGGAGAGGCAGTTGATGTTAAATTTAGGCACAACTATGGACTCGTTTGGAAGCTCTTGGTGCACAGCTAGTGTGGCAAAGTTGTGTTATGGGAGGCTGCTTGGTTATGCTTGGCTAATTCTATGTCGCGCCTCCGCCTGCTTCCAATTTGCTTTTCTTTCCTCCCTCAAATTACCCTAGTGCTCTCTTCGTTCCTCATCCCATCATGGTTCGACAACTTTTGATTAGTAGAAGGGGTGGATCGCGGGGTGAGAGCTCTCGGCATCACGTCAGGAGGTGAAGCACCTTGGGCTCTCTGTCTTCCTTGGTGGAAAACCCCCGCTATCCCGATACTAGAAGCGGCCGTGGTAGAGCAAGCCTTCGCTCTTCTCCCTTCCCTCTACGCCAACATCACTCCCCCCATACCACCCAATTCCACTTCCGAAGCACTCCCATTAAATCGATCATCACCCCAACCATTTCCATCTCCTTTTCTGAGGAAGCGAAGCAGAGCATCCCGATGACCTTCCCCAGGGACGATAAGCATAGAGATGGACCGAGTCAAAACAAAGCTGGACCGAGTCGAAACAGAGATAAGGAGGATGAGCATGAAGGGAACTCAGAACCACAGCTTGCCACGGTAGCCATGGAGAGGCGCATGATGGACGGGTCGGACCTGCAGCTAGACGTAGGTAGTAGAGAAGGCGAGCAACATGACAGGGGCCAAGCTAAGCCAGACAACCCAAATAACTGGGGTTGCCTGATAGTGGAGGAACCTGTCACTTAGGAGTTCATCACCAAAATCACTAATTCCAGGTGGCACTTCATCTAACTTTTGGTTTTTCTTCGTCCTTTTTGTCCACGTAAGAGCTCCAAGGAGGATGAATTGGTGGTTTTATGTGGGTTTATGGGCACTTTTCAGAAAACTATGGAAAATTTTCAGTGATGTCTTCTTTTTTGTATCTCCCTCACTATCAAACTAGTTTCCCCTCTGTTGGGGCAGTCCTAGATCTAGTTCTTTGGCAAGTTGAGATAGGTTGTATTCCTTCACAGCCAGAACCCCTTTGTAAATATATTTTTATTTTCTTTTAATAGATTAAACTTACTTAGCCAAAGAAAAATAATTAATAATAAGAATAGCTCATAATAATATTATATTATCATTATATTATTTAAACAATATAATAATATAAAATTATAAAAAAAATAATAACAATTATACCGTGTAATAATAATAATAATAGTATTTGATTATAATATTATAATAATATTATATTATTATAATATTATACAAATATAATTATTGTTATAATAATAATATAATCAATATTATTATAATATTATTAGGAGTTTATATTATTATTATTATTATTATATTAATATAATAAGATATATAAATAATCTGGTTGTTAATATTTATATAGTTATTAATAATCCTAAATCTAGTTGTTGATAATATTAATACTATTTGATTATAATATTATAATAATATTATATTATTGTTATATTATTATAATAATATACAAATATAATTATGATTATTATTATTATTATTATTATTATTATTAGGCTTTAGTCTTTTTAATATTTATCTTAGGGTTTGTATACATAGGGTTAATTATTATCAGTATTTAAGATTATTAATAACTATATAAATATTAACAACCAAATTATTTATATATATTATTATATTAATATTGTATTAATATTATAATAATTATATAAAATCCTAATATATATTAATTAATAATAAGAATAACTCATAATAATATTAGAGAGGAATAGAAGAATAGAGAGGAATGAGATGGATCATTGAATCCATTTGAGGAACCAAGTAATGTTTTGGAGGGACATTAATTAAAGAACCAGCAGAGTTAAGCTCAGGAGGGAGTCGCATTGCGTAATGGCGGAAGGACAAGGAAACCAAAATAGACCAAGCCATAGAGAAATCATTCAAGAGTGGCGTAAAAACCAAGCAAAGCGAAGTGAAGCGCTAATGCTTATCAACCATTGGATCTTTACTATTAACAGTCAGGATGAGATCGCAAGAGCAGAGCGAAGTTTAATATCGCATCGAAGGAAAGTAGTGGGAACAAAGAACCCCTGCCCCAAGCCTGAGTGATTGCGCTAATGAGATGAAGCATGGACCATTAGATCAAATAGTTGATCAATGGCAGAGATCTAATCGTCGATCGCATATCGGTTAAGTTAAGTGACAGCGGTAATGGAATGCCAACATGCAAAGTTACGATGGGTCGATTAAGAGATATCCGATAGCGATAGATCGAAGATCAGAGTGATCGGAGATCAAGATGTAAAGGTGCAGTGCGCGAAAAGGCTTCAGGGAGCCTACCTGAAAAAGTTATAGATGCGGGTTTATAATATTTGAGTTTACAAACTTGGCGTTATCGCAAATCAGAAGTGGAAGGGTTCATGAGTAATATGATCGCGAGGGAGCCATTGCAATTAGCAATAAAGCTAAGCCTCTGAAACTATGCAAAGGCTTTGGAAAAGGCTGAAAAGGTGAGTTCATATACGTTTATGTGTATTCTTTTATAAATTGATGAAAGCGCGATAGAGGGTTTTGTGGTTAAGTCGGAGATAGTCAAAGCTATAGTGTGGGTATTGGTTATATGTGCGGCATAAGGATTAACACAGGTTTATAAGGGTGAATGAGTCCTCATATCAAAGTTAAAGAAGTTTATGTTGAGCTATAGATGAGAAGAATAGAGAGGAATGAAATGGATAATTGAATCCATTTAAAGAACCAAGTAATATTTTGGAGGGACATTAATTAAAGAACCTGTAGAGTTAAGCTCACGAGAGTGTCGCATCACATAATGGCAGAAGGATGAGGAAACCAAAAATAAACAAAACCACAGAGAAATCGTTGAAGAGTGGCATAAAAACCAAGTGAAGAGAAGTGAAGCGCTAATTCTCAACAACCGTTGGATTTGTACGATCAACGGTTAGGATGAGATGGTAAGAGTGGAGCGGAGTTTAATATTGCATCAGAGGAAAGCAATGGGAACAAAGGACCCCAGCCCCAAGCCTAAGTGATTGCATTAATGTGATGAAGCATGGAGCATTGGTTCACATAGTTGATCAACGACAGAGATCTAATCGTCGATCTCATATTCGGTAAGTTAAGTGATAGTGGTAATGGAATTCTGACATGCAAAGTTGCGATGGATAGATTAAGCGATAGTCGATAATGATAGATTAGAGATCGGAGTGATCAGAGATCGGGATGTAAAGGAGCAGCGCGTGGAAAGGCTTCAGGGAGTAGACTTGACAAAGTTATAGATGTGGGTTTATAATATTTGAGTTTACAAACCTAACGTTATCGCAAATCGGAAGTGGAAGGGTTCATGAGTAGTATGACTGCGAAGGAGCTATTGCGATTGGCAATAAAGCTAAGCCCTGGAAACTATGCAAAGGCTTTGGAAAAGGCGGAAAAGGTGAGTTCACATATTTTTATGTGTACTCTTTTATAAATGGATTAAAGCATGATAGAGGGTTTTGTGGTTAAGTCTGGGATAATCAAAGCTATACTGTGGGAATTGGTTATATGTGCGGCATAAGGATTAACAAAGGTTTATAAGGGTGAATGAGTCCCGATATCAAAGGTAAAGAAGGTTATCTTGAGTTATAAGTCCCGATAGAAAGGGAATGAAGGATTAGATTATAAATGGGGCTTAATAAAGCATTCCGCATAGGGATTTATGAAATGGGCCTTAAACCATTAAGTATTGAAGATTTAACTCCTTAGAGAGTTAAAAAAATCCTGGGGATAATAGAATTTGTGCATGATCTATGTACACTGTGTGTATTCGCCCGTTTCCTGCATCAAATAACTATATAAATATTATCAAACACATTTAAGATTATTAATAACTATATAGGATTATTAATAACTATATAAATATTAACAACCAGATTATTTATATATATTATTATATAAATATTATATTGATAATATAAACTCCTAATATATATTAATTAATAATAAGAACACAAGAGAAATGCAAAGATGATCATGACTGATATTATAAACCCAAGTTAATAATAAACAAAAAGGATTAATACTAAAACCCCAAGGGATTATGAACCGAAGAAAATAATGTTAAACCCAAGGGACTAATATTATAAACCCACATTGGTAAACCCTAATATAAATATTAGAAAGAAAAAAATAAACATGGTTT
Source organism: Pinus tabuliformis (assembly GCA_031772625.1). Taxonomy (NCBI): domain Eukaryota; kingdom Viridiplantae; phylum Streptophyta; class Pinopsida; order Pinales; family Pinaceae; genus Pinus; species Pinus tabuliformis. Next base: position 1,345,595,632 of record CM062817.1, read on the forward strand.
ATTTTCATGGTGAGAGAATCCTTGTCACAATGTGAAATTCAACCATGGTTGGCCATGGTTACCTATCATTGACAATGGTTGACCATGATCGATATTATAAACCTAAGGGAATAATAAACCTAAGGCATTGATATTATAAACCCCAAGGAATAATAAAACTAAGGTATTAATACGAAAATCCCAAGGGATTATGAACCGAAGGGAATAATATTAAACCCATGGGACTAATATTATAAACCCAACATTGTTAAACCCAAATATAAACACTACAAACACTAAAATAAACATGGTTTATTTTCATTGTGAGTCAATCTTTGTCAAAATGCAACATTCAACCAAGGGACTAATATTATAAAACCAACATTGGTAAACCAAAATATAAATACTACAAATACTAAAATAAACATGGTTTATTTTGACTCTGAGACAATTCTTGTCACAATGCGACATTCAACCATCGTTGACGATGTTTGGCTATGATTGACAATGGTTTACTGTGATTTATATTATCAACCAAAGGGAATAATAAACCCAAGGAATTGATATTATAAACCCAAATGAATAATAAACCCAACGGATAAATACTAAAAACCAAGGGATTATGAAGCCAAGGGAATAAAAATAAACCCATGGGATTAATATTATAAAATTCACATCGAGTAAAGTCAAATATCAATACTACAAATGCTAAAATAAACATAGTTTATTTTGATGGTGAGACAATCCTTGTCACAATGCGACATTCAAACATGGTTCACCATGTTTGGCTACGATTTATATTATAAACCTAAGGGAATAAAACAACCCAAATTTTGATATTATAAACCCAAATGAATAATAAACCGAACGGAGTAATACCAAAACCCCAAGGGAATATGGACCCAACGGAACAATATTAAGCCCAAGAAACTAATGTTATAAACCCAATATTCGCAAACCCAATTATAAATATTACAAACACTAAAATAAGCATGTTTTATTTTGATGGTGAGACAATGTTTGTCAAAATGTGACATTCAAACATGGGACTAATATTATAAACCCAACATTGGTAAACCCAAATATAAATACTACAAACACTAAAATAAACATGGTTTATTTTGATGGTGAGACAATTCTTGTCACAATGCGACATTCAACCATGATTGACCATATTTGGCTATGATTGACAATGGTTTACAATGATTGATATTATAAACCAAATGGAATAATAAATCCAAACGTTTGATATTATAAAGCCAAATGAAAAATAAACCCAAGGGATTAATATTAAAACCCCAATGAACAATAAACCCAAGTGATTAATACTAAAACCCCAAGGGATTATGAACCCAATGGAATAATATTAAACCTAAGGGCCTAATACTATAGACCCAACAATCGTAAACCCAAATGTAAATATTACAAAGGCCAAAATAAACATGATTTATTTTCATGGTGAGACAATATTTGCCAAAATGGGACATTCAACCATGGGACTAATATGGTAAACCCAAATATAAATATTACAAACACTAAAATAAACATGGTTTATTTTCATGGTCAGACAATCTTTGTCAAAATGAGACATTCAACCATGGGACTAATATTATAAACCTGAATTTGGTAAACCCAAATATGATTACTAGAAACACTAAAATAAACATGATTTATTTTGACGGTGAGACAATCCTTGTCACAATGCAAGAATCAACCATGGTTGAACATGATTGATATTATAAACCAAAGGGACTAGTAAGCCCAAGGGATTGATATTATAAACCCAAAGGAATAATAAAAATAAGGGATTAATATTAAAACCCCAAGGGATTATGAACCGAAGGGAATAATATTAAACCCATGGGACTAATATTACAAACCCAATATTGATAAACCCAAATATAAATACTACGAACACTAAAATAATCATGGTTTATTTTGATGGTGAGATAATCCTTGTTACAATGGAGCATTCAAACATGGTTGACCATGGTTGGCTATGATTGACAATGGTTGACCATGATTGGTATTATTAACCTAAGGGAATAGTAAACGCAACTTACTTACATTATAAACCCAAATGAATAATAAACCCAAGGGATTAATACTAAAACACCAAGGGATTATGAACCCAAGGGAATAATATTAAGCCCAATGGACTAATATTATAAACCCAAATATAAATATTACAAATACCGAAATAAATATCATTTATTCATGGTGAGACAATGTGAAATTCAACCATGGTTTAGCATGATTGATATTATAAACATGAGGTAATAATAAACCCAAGGGATGGATATTATAAACCCAAATGAATAATAAGCCCAAGGGATTAATACAAGAACCCCAAGGGATTATGAACCCAAGGGAATAATATTAAACCCAAGGGACTAATATTATAAACCCAACATTCGTAAACCCAAATATAAATATTACAAACACTAAAGTAAACATCATTTATTTTCATGGTTAGAAAATCCTTTTGACAATGTGACATTCAAGCATGGTTGACCATGGTTGGCTATGATTGACAATGGTTTACCATGATCGATATTATAAACCTAAGGGAATAATAAACCCAAGGGATTAATATGAGAAACCGAAAGGAATAATAAAACGAAGGGATTAGTACTAAAACCCCAAGGGGTTATGAACCAAAGGGAATAATATTAAACCCAAACGACTAATATTATAAACCCAACGTATATAAACCTTAAGACATATATGATAAGCATTGAAATAAACATGATGGACCATCATTGATTTTCATATTGAGACAATCCTTATGACAATTCCATGTTGGACCATGGTCGACATCATAATAAACCATGTTTGACTCAGGAATAATAAACCCAAGCGATTGATATTATAAACCCAAGGGATTAATACTAAAACCCCAAGGGATTATGAATCAAAGGGAATATTATTAAACAAAAAGGACTACTAATATAAACCCAAGGGAATAGTAAACCCAAGGGATTGATATAATAAACCCAAAGGAATAATAAACCCAAGGGATTATGAACCCAAGGGAATAATATTAAATCCAATGGACTAATATTATAAACATTAAAATAAACATGATCGATCATCATTGATTTATATATTGAGACAATTCCTATATCAATTCCATGTTGGGCCATGGTCGACATTATAATAAACCATGTTTGACTCGGGAATAATAAACCCAAGCGATTGATATTATAAACCCACGTGACTATGAATATTATAAACCTAATGGATCAATAAACCCTACGGATTGTTAATATTATGAAAGTAGCACGTCAATAAATTGAAGGAATAAAATATTAAACCTTAGCACTATTATTTAAACCTTAATATTGGGGATTAATAAAACAAAGGGAATAAATGATAAACCGAAGGAATTATTAATATTACAAACTTAAAGAACAAATAAACCTAATCATTTAATATTATAAACCCAAGGAAATCGTAAACTGAACCAAAGCCCTAAATCCATGGCATCAATGTATAAACATAAATAATGCTATAACACAAAAAAATAATAAAAAACATAAACCAAAACCAATATAAGAACCATATTGCAAACCTTAAAGCACTAAAGCATGATAAATCATCATTACATTGATAATAACACATTTATATCACTACATTATAAACAATAAATAGAATTTAAGGCATAAATACATTGATATCAATACATGAATGTATTAATAGTATAAATCTCAAGAATATTTATATAAACACCTAGACCATGAAATCCCAACAATAATATTATAAATGTAAACAATATTTTCATTTATGAAAGACATGAACAAAGTGAAGGGATATACACAAAAGACCACAACAATCAAAAATGCAAGAGAAAGATATAAAATAGTAACACTCCCATTGGAGCAAAGCGACATAAATGAAAAAAACACATCTAGATTGCACACATTGGATTTAAAGAAGAACATCATAATAGGACGTTTTAAGACTAGAGATATACAATTTTGTACATAAAAGTAACATTAGTGTTTAAAATAATCAATTTAACAAACATTACAACCACAAAAAGAACTTCGAGTCTTAAGATATATATTTTTTTCTTTACATCAAATAATTCCACTACAAAATTGAAGTTCAAACAATGTTTCAAAAGTCATCTATGGTGGCCTCTTCCAAAACACAACCAGACCAATGACAAAAGCATCACAAATTCAAATCAATAAGATAATGATCATGATACTTAACACTTTACAACCAATTCCTTCTTTTTATCCTCCCAAACTCCCTCTAGTGCACATGTTTCAAGTATTTTATGTGTGTTTTTCTTTATCTATCTCACGAATATGATCATCAAGAAATGCATGGTGGAACCCATGTTTTCTATCAAACTTGTTATGAAGATAGGAAAGAAAGCTTATAGCTCTAGTAATATTCCGTATTGTTTTGGAATAATATATGACATCATTATTGTCCATATCTGCATTTGAAAGACACAAAAACTAAAGAAAAATCAACAAAGACATGCACAAATGAATAAGCATAGACATATATATATATGTATATACATAAAGCATAACACCACTTTTTTATTTATGTTAAAAAAATTAATGTTATGGTGTTACATGAAAAAAAACATCTAGTGTTACATGAACCAAACGATATAAAAATTTCTACAAATATAACCCTCATTTCAAAATGCAATAGAAAAAATTGTAGAAATAGAATAAAACCATGGCCAATATTCAAAAAATGAATATTGGCCATGGTGATGGCCAATATTCAAAACCTCCATTTTTTCATTTCATGATGTAATACGAATCCACAATATTAATATCAATACGAACTAGTTATAGAAATGATTTGGAATGATTGGTTCATATAACTCATTGTTTATGTTTGAATGGTTTGTTGCAAAGAAAAGAGCAATAGGCACTTAAAAAAAAATAATTAAAATGAACAACATGAAAAACGATGTAAACAAATTTCTCAAATATTACTATCAATATGATGAATTTATTAATATAATAAATATATGAAAATTATTATTATATTAAAAGTAAATCAAGGGAATAATAAAGGAAATTCAACAAACATACTATAAATAAGGTCACAATGTTATTAGTTGTATTTCTTAGTGATATGGACTTCAATCACTCCTCTTCCTTCTTCCTAATTGTAAAATATGCACTGTCTTTCATCTTGGCATAACGTTGGAAAGAAAAAGGTGGTGCAATGTGTAAACCATATATTGATTTCACTCTTGATATGGCTGTGAAGGTAAGACCTTGTTGCTCTTTATTCCCTATATCAACTGACGCTCGTTCTAAAGTCAATCCCTGTGACTTTTGGATTATAAGAGCCAATGCCATATTCAAAGGAATTTGTTTTCAATTTCCTTTTATCACTGGGGTGATAGGGACAATGTTTGGATTGCTTGCATCAAATGGAACACCAACATACTTATCAAAAACAACAGTTGTGAACATTGGAAGTTTAGGTGGCTTAGAGGTAGGCGGATAGAATATATCCTTAACAAAACCAAGTGCACCATTCACCAAGCTAGCTTCAACCCATAAATTACATGTCAACATAACACGCTGACCATGACACAACAAAACTTCATGGTCCAATTGATCATCATCAACACCACTTATTTCTGAATGCCTTGAACGCTTAGAAACACATCATGTAATTGGATAATTTAGTGATGTTAACATATGCCTATTATGGAAGGAGACCAAATTATTTGTTGGAAACATGTGAACTGCTGCACTAAATAAATCTCTTTCTCTAGGATGCAACCTCATATCATCCCGTGACATAAGAAACTCCCAATCTTCAAGAATAGGTACTACATTTATTATGTTATTGAGGACTCTAAGAAAACAAGATTGTTTCTCATTATTCCCTTCTTGTTGAAATATTGTGTCAAGAGTAACAACAATGTTGAATTTGTTCCACAAGACTTACCCTACTGTATTACCTGCATACAAAGGCTTATCTCTGACAGGAGGTAGTTGGCCGAGGTCACCCACAAGGATGACGGATCTCCCACCAAAAGGACAATTTTTTTTCTCTGGAAATGCTTCTCGTAATCGAGCATCTATTTTCATAAACAACCTTGATCCTAGAAAGCTCATTTCATCAATCAATATATATCCAACATGTCACATTTCTTCTTGGAATACTACAACTGACTGCCCCTATAGTCCCTGCATATCATTAATTAGAATTTTTAGAGTTGAGTGTATTGTTTTTACATGTATATTAAAAGCAGCTATTCCTGTTGGGGCAAGAATAAGTAAAGGGCTTCTTCCATTAGTTGACATATTAGAAAGAGCTTCAAAAATACAATGCATAAGGAAAGACTTCCCAATGCCCGCAGTGCCCTGAATAATCATAAGAAGAGCTTCATCAATCTCATATTCAGCAAAGTGCCTTAAGACAATTTCAAAAGTAAGTCGTTGTTTTTTCGATAAAGAATCTGGAGATGCAAATTTTATGTTTCAAAGGTCAACAATATCACCTGTTGATTTTTCATTCCTTATAAAATTAATAGCTTCTTCTACAACATCATCATAAATAGTTGTACATTCCCAGTCAAAGGATATATCAAAGTCCCTTCGACCAAGGGTGTGAAGATAAGAAACATTCACATCATTTGGTGGAACCAAATTAGAGAAAATCTACCATTCTTGAAAATCATCTTCAAGATTCATTTCCTGGTTATAAAATCACCATCTTCTTCATCCTCAATATTGTCTATGATTGATGGATGTCCATCAACATGCCATGCTCGATATCGAAAATTCCTCCAACTTTCAATAATAATTTTAGCTGAAAGGCCAATCTCTGTAGGAATGTCACGAAATGGCTTGTACAATAGCAATTTTTTTTTTTTTCTAAGTAAAGCTAAACTATTATATTACAGCAAGAGCAGAGTTACATTGTGAAAATTACAACGGGGCCGCGGCCCTGTAAAATTTGTCCAAGGACAGACAGTAGACACCTGAGAATTCATGCCAGAATTACATAGGACACATGGACAAAGACTTTGAGCTACACTCATGTAGCTGACACATGGACAAAAACACTTGAAGAACATCGACACAGAACAGAGATAACATAAAACCGACACAATTACATAGAGACAGAGTGACAGACTCATATATAACCGCATTGGAAGCTGACTGAGAAAAATTCTTGCTGTAAAACCTGGAGCGTGAGCTGGGCATGTCAATCTTCATCAGTGGTCTGCGGTTCATCTTCTGCCTTGCAGCATGGAGGCTGTAGGATAGCTTTACCAAGGTTGCGCGTTCCATGGTCGCTTGGGCCAGTGCCTGAGTCACAAACAGGTTCTCTCAGGCTCGCTCCCGGGTCATGTAAGGGCCGCATCATCTCAATAGCAGGGAATTCCATATCCACCGTAGGAACAATCCCAGGAACACGCGGAGGGTTGGCCCGTGGGTTGCCATCCTCATCTTCCCTGGGATTGCTGCAATGCTCCACAGAGACAGTCACAAAGAAAGTAGAATTGGCTAAGGTGCAGGGGAGGCGGTATCTCACCATTGGGTGTTCCGTATGCCCACAGTCCATGTGCGCAGGAGGTTCCCCCAGTCTGCCTCTGCCCGGGGGCCTTCCCCTCGGCCTTCTGCACTCAGAGGTTTCCTCAATTGAGGAAGAAGTCGAGGGGGCTCTGCCACTATAACCTCCCCTACCACTGTTGCCCCTTCCGCGATTGCGATGCATGCTGGTCTTCTGAACAGAGCGCACAATTCCACAATGTAACAACGTTGTTGGCACAGAAATACTGCTAGACCAGTTCTTTGTTTCCCAATTGCCAAAAGCTGTGGCCGCAGAGCCTTGACCCTCTTTCTCAAAGCTTGAATGAGAGCTGAGACTCTGTGCCTCCACACCTTCTAACGAAGCCAGAACAGGAGCTAACGATAGACGCGGATAAGAGCTGAGACTCTGTGCCTCCACACCTTCTAACGAAGCCAGAACAGGAGCTAACGATAGACGCGGATAGATAGGCGCTGCCAAATTCTCAGAGGCGCAATTGGCTTGCTTGTGAGCTTGCCAATTGCCCCACTCTTCAGGAGCAACACACCCACATTCACATTCTGGGCAAGAATGACAGTCGAAGTTCAGAACCTCCGTCACCTCCGGTAAGAACATAACAGTTGCGGAAAGGAATGGCGGAAGAATGTCCGAGAGAATGCGGTTATGAAGTGCCATGTTGCGCTTCTCAAGACTCGCCTTGAATGTCGACAGGACGCCTCTGTCAACTCCCTTTACTCCCTTCCTTAAATGCTGCAGGTTGGTGAATTGATGGTGTGTCCTCCCGTCATGCGTGGCTCGTCCGGGCGGACACCTGCCCTTTGGACGAGCCTTATACGCCAAGTGTCTAGTGACCACCCACATCCGGGGGCTTGTACAATAGCAATTATGTCCAAAAAAAGGATTCAAATTCCTCTAAAACCTCACCAGGAATAGAATAAAACTGTGGCCAAACACGAACAACAACATGAACATTTCTAGGCTTCCATGGATCTTGTTTACGTTTGCTATCAAATGTCCAAGATCTTGTTGTTTCTATCATAGATAGATGTTTAAGGAAAAAATGTCTCTTCTGATAATGTTGAACAAAAGTATTCTCAGATGAACATTGCAAGCCTTACCTTGATATTTTCCTAAAAACCTCTCTTCCAACATTTAAGGAAACAAATTTCTCACTACAAACAATAAGAGGTAGCTTAAGAAAAATACGGCATGTTTCTTATGCTCCAATGTCACGGTCAACAATTGTTTCTGCAAGAAACTTTCTATATGAACATAAAGCATGATCCTTAGAGCCAATAGAATTTGAAATTCTAGTTAACATATGATGATAACTTCTAGACCTTTTTTCTATTTTCGATGCATACTTAGCAATGTATTTCAACACAGCATAGCGAGAAAGCACTGGTTGGCAATCAACATTTGCACGCCACATTGTTAGAAGGTCAATGTTATGTACATTAAGCCTGTCATCATTTCTTGTTGGCTCATATTTTTTTATTCCTTGATCATCTATGAACAATATTGATTCATCACAAAGATCCCATGGAGCATTGTACTGACATGTTAGAATAGTTCCCTTTTTGCACCAACAAGAATCCATAATACACTTTGTTTTCCTTTGGATATAGTTTAAAAATTCTTCATTATGAGCATTATAAGAGAAAATCTAACCAGTATTCAATAGGCAAGGGTCATCATTGAGGTTTTCTGGAACCATTATATTGCGACGATGTATGTCACACGGATTCCATGCAGTTACATATTTGTCGAAGAATATCTTTGCGAGTTGTACATCGGAACTATTTGACCAATCAAGTATTTCCATGTCAAGAGCACCTTCTAACCATATGAAACCATGGATATGTGCTGAAACTTTATGTTGCCAATCATATCTGAAATAAATGAAGATATAGTTACTACAAACAATATAAATAGAATCATAATAAAAGTTTAAAAAGTATAGAAAAAAATTGAACACAAACTTATACCAAATGTATTTAGCTTTAAGATATTTTTGGATAACTTCCTCTTGAAAAATATTGAATCTATGGTGCAAAAATGTCGTAACAATATGAGGGTACTGGATAACATTCTCAATTTTCATATGATGCTCATTTGAAGAATGAGAATGTGAATGTATGGGCATGAGGTTATGCAACTCTGGCCACTTTGTGTCAGCTGCACTCAAAGTAAAAAATAAAGATGGACATCCTAATTGAGTAATCATGTCCATCAATTCAGATCAAAACTTAGTCCAGTATGCCCTTATACCTCTCAGAGAAGAGCCAAACTACATAAGATTCTTAGCCAACTTATTATCCGGTAAATTAGATAGTTGGTGACGCAACTCCTCAATTGTTGTAAGTGAGTTATCATGTAAATGTTTCTTTGTAAAAACTGCAACAGTTGCTTGGCTCCGATGCCACATTATCATGTTTAATAGGTAATATCGAAAGCGAGGATGGCTTCCAAATCTCTGATCATAGTACCTAAGAAGATGCAATGCATACTCATGAAGTTCAACACTACAAATACGTGGTTGCAACCAATCAACATCACTAGTGGGGAACAATGTTGGGAATTCCATATCTAATAACCCCTCTGTATTATATTCATTCACTGGAGAGGTTCCAATATTGGGCCAATCCATGTCTTGAACATGTGAAGAATCAACATTATCAAGAAATTCTCAAACTGCTTCCACTACTCTTTGTTCATTTGGTAGGCAAGCAAAAAAGGAAGAAGGATGAGAGGGCAAATGGTTAGCATGAAACCCTTCATTATTAGTTTCATTGATCTCAGATTCTTCAATATCATAATCAACAAATTAAATCCTGGAGGAGACATCTGTTGATCTTTCAGGCAGAGCATTCACTGAATCATAATCAATTACAACATCTCGATAATATTGATCATGTTGGATTTTGAAAAGCAATGCAGCCATCACTCGAGATCTTTTGACATAACATTCATAATATTTAAACTAAGTGCCATGTCTCCTCACAATTAGAAAGTCAATATCTTTAACATGTCGGGGAATGCTTTGTACAACTATACAAATATCTTGAGGAAAGCCAATTGTATGACCACTATACTTATATTGCCCACCTCGAGCATGTGTCACTTGCAAAATAGGATTCACACGTGCTATTAGCATTTCTTCAACTTGAGTAAGAACTCTTAAAATATGAGGTTTCTCACCAGGATCCATGTTATTATATCGACAAAAATGATGGGCTCCTCTTTCACTCTTACATCATCTGCAAATAGATCCTTCAAAATGTCTCACAACAAGGATTCCAGGATATGGTTCTTAGCAAATGTGGCACATTTGGACAACTGAGAGGCTACCTATCTTTACTCGAAACCTTTTATGCACTAAAATCATGTTTTCATCCAAAATGAATATGATCTCTACTCACTGAACCATGTTGAAAACCATTTGGATGAGTAAAATCTCTTCTAACATTTACTTCATCTTCAAGAACATGAGATTCCCTTCGCAAATTTGAAGCATGTGGAATGGATCTATGAGAATGTCTTTACAAATTTATGGTGTGCATTTCATGAACCTGAGAGGATGTAAAGGTCTCTTTGTCCTAAAAGACTTTAAAATTTAATTTCCAACTAATTATAAATGAAGAAAATGAAAAAGAATCAAAATGCATTCAAAATTTACATTTGTGTCTTCATGTGCATGATGGTTATGACATGGTTACTCTTGGATTCTAAGATCAGTGAATGGAAAATTTCTGGAATTAGTTTCTTCGCCTCTATTCAAAGGAGTTATTTCTTGTTTCAAAAAAATAAAATACATCAAAAAAAGGAAGATTCAAAATTTGAAAATAAATCAAATACATTGAACATCTACATTAGTTTTACAATTTGATGTTTTGGATTACAATTCTCCAACCTAATGAGATGAGATCATGGTTTCTCTATGAAAGGTTACAAAACACAATTTCCAGGCAACTGTAAATGAAAAAATTAGAAAAATATCAAATGCACTCAACATTTGCATTTTTTTGGCGATGTGGATGAACGCTATGAGATGGTTCCTCTTCACCTCTAACATTAGTAGATGGAACATCTACAAAGTTAATTTGTATGCCTCTATTGAAATGATTTGTGTCCTATTCAAAGACAATAAAATACACCATAAAATTCAATGTATAAGAAATTAGAAATTTAAAAAATGAAAAGAAAATAAAAAAATTGAAAATTTACATTAGTTTGGCAATTTGATCTTCAAGGAGAATGCACAGGAAGATTATGAGATGCTTCATCTTCACTTCTTATATTAGTATATGGAACACTTTGGTAGTTAATTTCTAGACCTCTATTAAAACAAGTTGCATCCTATCCGAAGAGAATAAAATAACATAAGTTTAGTAAACAAAACTTTGTAAATATGGGAATGTAGTAGAACAACCACTATTGCAACGAAATCAAAATATAATTGTGTTACCTCCATTGTGCCACAGGAAATGCTATCTGGGACGCATAATTCTCTTGGTGGGACCACATTACTTTGAGAAGCAGGATTTGAAGGTCATTTGTTTCAAGCAACTGGTTCCAAATTATCAAACAAATGGCCAAGTAAACTATCATCCAAATCATCACACAAAATGTCATCATTACCTCCACCATGGATGTTTTGCAACCTTTGGCCATCAAAACATGCAATTGTACATGTGGAATGGCTAGGGTGGACATTTTCATGCACAATATCAATATGGCGTTCTTCCATAATTTCCCTAATGTTATGAACATTTTCAGAAGAGCATCGAAACAACAAGATTATGCTAAGGAGGAGCATATCCTGATAATGAACTATCAACAAGAAATGTTCTTTCCATTATATCGTCCATAGTATGATACTTACAAGGAATTATAGAATCATTTTGAAGAGTGGCTTCACTCGTTTTTCTATTATATGTAGCTCTCCTACGCTCATTTATGGCATCCTTATTTTGTTGATACTGTAAATGACGACTTTCATTAGACCTCTCACGTGATTGTGGTGACAAATTTCTTTTTCTTGTACGCTTGCTTGTGCCTTCAGATGACATGTCTACAATGAATAATAAAATATTCATTATGGAATCATAAACATGGAACATAAAAAGTGTATATGTTATTTTTTTCCAACCATATAAACTTATCAAAATGTATAAGGCTTTTTCCAAATGGCTAAAAACAAAAACAAAAAATTTCAAAATGGCAAAAAAAAGAAATGAATTCTTCCAAATGGCTTAAACAAAAAAGTATAAATTTCCATGTATCATATTATAATCAAAATGAAACCCATACTATTGGGACACAATAATCAAAAAATTTGGAACTATATATACTATCAAAGTATAAATATAAATATTAAAATCAACATAAACATATAACATTGTTTGAGAATCAATGACAAAAACCAATACAAATAATATGTATAACATAAATCATAGAAATTATAATTATACAAACAAATAAAAATGAATAACATCAAGAAAAATTTACATGTAAATAAAAAAACTTTAGGGGAAACAATATTAAATATTTTACATCAGAAAGATCAATACAAACATAATTTTAAAGTATTAGCATAAAGACACATAGTATGTATAGAGGAAAAAATGGAAATATTTTCCACAACCATAAAGAGTATTTAAAATGGAAATATTTATAAGAACTCCTAATAATACTAATATCCTAAGAATCCATCACCATATCCAATGGTGGAATCTCATCAACAGAACCCATACGGGCAACAATTGCAAAAACATCTCCATACTCAACCAAATCATTGCAATCCTCCAATGTTGGGTACCAAAACTGAGACATATGCTTATTAGTTGAATTATCAAGATCTATTGGAAAATAGATGCGAGTTACCATGTCATATAATACGAAAGGAGTTTCACTACAATTGCACATAAGAAAGAGACCATGGACTATTTGGAACGGAAGATAGCGAGGACATTTGCTATTTATATCTGCGGAAATTTCTTCCAACAACTTCCATATAAAACCACAATTATCTTCAAAGTAGTCAATTCTTCGTTCAACACATGGTTGACCAAATACGAAATGATCTAATTCTTCAAGTGACCATACAAAAGTGAAGCCATCATTGACAAGGCATATCAACTGATTCTTGTATATTGCTAATGACATACAACGTATGTCACTAATTGGAACAAATGAAAAACCCCACTAATTTTTTATTACGTCAAACCAGTAGATTGTATACCCATACCGAGGATAATATTCATACTCCTTGTCGATATACATCCAAAACAATTTAATTTTATAAAACTCTACATTCTTAGGGGGTGAAGTGCCACCAAATGCAACAACAACCCTTTGCCATACCCTATCAAGAATACTACAAACATAAAATTCAGACTGCATTATGTCATAGATAAGTTTTAGAACAACCCAGTCATATTTTCTGCTGTTTACATTTTCCAATAATGAAAAGAATCCCAAGTCTCCAATTCGTATCTGTCCTATGTTTTTAAATGCCTTTGTAAATGGATTCGTTATAAAATAGTTGTGTGTTTGGGAGCATTCTGTTCGTAAGGATAAAACCACCATTGGTCCAACAATACACTCTACTTTGTATCTTGAATCCATGAATCCCAAATGAAATTGATATATGTGGCCATTCTGATTAAGGTATTGAGCAACAAAACAATTGTCTTCACTATTAAGGAACGAGAAATCCAAATTCGTTCATAGAGACATTCTTGCAACGTAAAAAGAAAGAAGGGTTTTGCAAATCATTCTTCCATTTATTACAAACAGTGCCAAACTTTATCACAATCAATAAAGGGAGCCACAAGAAGACAAGTTCAAGAACTTCGAATGGAAGACAACTCCAAATAGCTCGATCCATGATGAAATAATGAAATCACCTAATAGTAAAAAAAAGAAAGGCATTTGATATCAACAAAACAATTTAATGTTGAATAAAATTAAAAGTAACATAAATACATAATTTACCATACACAATTTTCCATTTTGTTAAGGATAAGAAATGTTAATGGTTGTGTAAGAGTGAAATTTGAACCAATAAAAAATAGTTGGTGAACAACTTGGTTTTTTTTCTAGATTCAAGATCACATGGCTACTTGTTTTGTATAGTAGTGAATTTATTTTAGTTATATGTTTTAATTATGTATGTAATGTGAATGACCTAAATAATTTTTGGTTGGAATTTGACAAAAAAAAAATTGACTCAATCATAATGAATCCAAAAATATCAAATTAAAATTATATTACTAAATTTCTAAAACAACATATTAGTATATATTAATTTTTTTCATATTTAGAATTAATCTAAAATCATTTTACTTATTTATTAATAAAACAATAGATTGTTAATATGATAAGATAATCCTTGTAATGGACTGCATTAATATCACAACCTAAGCATTCCAATGGACTACATTAATATCTACATGATTATGATTATGTGGTATATGGAGGTTAAATTAATAAATATTAGGAAATTTAAATAACAAAAAATGTAATATGTTTTATGTTTGTGAGATTTTTCAACATAATTATATATATTTATAACTTTTTTTAATTATTTGAATTTCTTAATATTTATTAAAATACTATTTCTTACTTAATAATGTAATTTTTAACGATACACTAATCATAATAGTTATAATTTAAATGTTCTTAACCATTAAGAAAATGTGTTTTCTAAAACAATTTATTCAATATGTCTCCATTGTCTTAAAAAAATAATGATATATAACTTGATCTTAATAGGTTGTCTAACAAGTAGATGTTAACCAATTTTTTGTTGGAGCTAACTACATTATACTTGTCATTCCAAACAATCTTTACTCAAATTTACTTGTAATTTTTTTTTTTTGAATCAAATTTACTTGTAATTCCAAAGAATTTTCGCCAAATTAAAAACAATAGAAAATCTAAAAACACATGAATTTAAACATATATTAAGTAAGGTGTTTAAAGTTTCTTTAAAAAAAAATTGAAAAGATTTGTTTTATTGAATTAATCTATTCCTATACATAATTTTAGTATATGTGTAATTATAATTTATGAAAGAATAAAAAAAATGTGTTTAAAGTTTTCTACAAAAAATTGAAAATATTTGTTTTACTAAATTAATCTATTCTTATACATATTTTTATTATACAATGTTTTTTTTGTAATTATAATTTATGAAAAAAGAAAAAAAAGGTTACAATAAGAGATTTAATAAAACTTTTTATAATATAATTTTATAAAATCCATATCTTATTTTTCTAATATATTCTAATATATATGTAATACAATGAGAAGAGTTTTTTCATTACTCTCTTATATAATTATATTATTCTATTTCTTTCAAAAAAAATATGTTTAAACCATTCTCAAATAGTGGTCCCACATAGTTAATTTATAGTGAACAATTATAGTGAACAATTAATTAGGTTAATTATGAGTAATTTAAATATATTTACAAATAATATAAACTTATTCATAAAGTAATATGAATATAAAGACAATATTGATATGCAAAAAACACTCAAAACAAACTACAAAATTACATTTGATAAACCATCTCTACCTAATCTTATGCTATTGATTTAAGTAGATCAAGTGCAACTTCCATACACATTTTTTTTTAAATATGAACAATGGATGTCATAAATCTATATATTATTTCATTTTCATGCTTCGTAATAGAAAAACATAGAGTTAATCAAAATCGTGGCCTTTTCTATAAATGTCATTGTTTGTTGCAGATTTAAATCCCAGTCGTTGGATCACCAATATCGGATCGGCGAAGTTTATTTACATGGTTTTGGTCCTGCAAGCAAAAATCCAAGTTACACTAACAATTAGCGCAAACACTTAGTAGATCCGAAATTTGGATTTGAAATGTTATACACCAAACTTTTTTAACTTGTCGGTTCCATGAATTGTTACCTATCGCATCGCAAGTTTGTTTAAGAGGAAGGTGGACCCCAAGTCTTCATGAGTTGCGATTAGCGACTGCCGACATATTGCATCAGAACATTTGAGTGGGGGCGATAAGGCCTTAAGCTGGGGGGAAGCAGTGATTACCGATAAGCGATCGGCACGATAAATTGCATCAGGACTTTAACAAAGGGAAGCTCCGGATCAAGACCCTTGCGACTTGCGACTTGTGACTTGCGATGATATGATTTAATCTAGATTGTCAGTTCTGTTAGATCATGATCTCCGGTGAATTGTGGAAATTTCTATTTATAAAGCGCAAATGCATTATTTTGGCCTTGTTCCAAAGGCATTCCGGTTCTAAAAGCAAGAGGCAGAATTGTGTAAAAGGGTGAACAGTGGGGTGATTTTTGAAATTTCTGAAGCCACTGTTTCCACCTGTGTCAATGACATTAATGACAGAGTGAATGGATCAATAACTACCTCATAAATAAATGTCGAGATACACTACAACTAGACTTATGGTCCACTAAGCAAAACTTAAACGCTTGCAACTTTATGGATTTTAATAACAATGAAAGATGAAAAGACCATGAAAGTTTGATGGTAAACCATATATCAAATAATGATTCATAATCCCTGAAACATATTTTCCCAATTAATGACATTAATGACAGAGTGAATGGATCAGCAACTGCCTCGTAAATAAATGCCAAGATACACTACAACTAGACTTATGGTCCACTAAGAAAAACTTAAACGCTTGCAGCTTTAGGGATTTTAATAACAATGAAAGACCAAAAGACCATGAAAGTTTGATGGTAAACCCTATATCAAATAACCAATGTGTAGTTTTCCATCGTGAAAATTCCAAATTTTCGTGGGTTAAAAAGAAGACAATGCTTTCATATGAGTGAAACCAAATACAAAATGCAGAAAGTGGTTTGATAGTATAATCACAGGTTCTATTATAACATTCCTTTATTACTTTAACCTAAACCTAAAATATGCACCCATTGGAACTGGGTAATTAAAGTCTTATAATAATTGACGGTTGGCTGGAGTCTCAATAACATCGGCTTCTTGTAGTGATTCTTCATCCGCCATCAACAGAAACTTTGAGACTTTGAGAGTGTAAATGCGACGCAGGGCAGAGTATATATAAAATTATTAGACCATAGCATTTAAAAAAAACCACAACCTAAATAGTGTCTTTTAAGATCTGCCGTGCATAAACTACACCCACAGAAATTAAATACAAAATTATTAAACCATTAAAAATTTTGGGAGAGCGTTTAAAAAAAAGACCAAAACCTTCTTTTTCTACAGGCTAGTCATATCATGGAGAATTTATACACAATCAATTCCCTTCTTTTTTCTATGGGCTAGTCATCTCATTTGAATCAAAGTGGAAAAATATCGCGGAAGGAAAATGTGTAGATACCTGTAAGATGAGATGGTGGCTCTTATTGTCTATCCATTATGAATCCTTCGATCATACTTGATTCTCTGCACCTTCTCCACAGCTACTTCATTTCCCAAACTCTTGCATTCCTTCTTTCCTTCATGTAATGAAATTTAACATCAGAATTTAGGGAATAATTCAATCAGACACCAACTACACCAAATTATCAGAGACAACTGGGAGAGGATGGAAACAATTAAAAACGCAATCACTAAGAAAGGGTTTCTCCAATGCTGAAACCTGAAAAAATAATAGGTAGAGAAAAGGAAGGCTATGAAAGATTTGTCACCTTTTTTACCAGATAGAAGCCAAGAGAAGCCCTTCAAATCTTTAGAGTAATCCTTCCAACATTCCAGTAATCCTTCAACAATTCCAACAACCCTAAGTGCTAACAAAGAAATGCATGCATCCACGGAGCGTTTGATTATAATATATGGAATGGTAATGAATAATAAGTACAATAAATATTTAATGACAATTTGAAATGCTCAAGATGGAGTGGCGGTGTTATTCTATCGGGCATGGAGTGGGAGAGTTATTTCCATTGCGGATTAATGGAACGATGGGTGGAATGGTGAAATTGATGGACACTTGTTCTTTGGAAAAAAACACTTGGAAAATGGTTGAAGAGGCATAAGTTTAAGAATGTGAATAGACATACGTTTCAGAATCGGGTTTGAATATATGTTTTATAATTTGTTTTAAATATATTTCTCAGTGCTAAAAAAACACTTGGCAAATGGTTGAAGAGGCATAAGTTTAAGAATGTAAACAGACATACGTTTTAGAATCAATGTTGGTTTGAATATATATTTTATAATTTTTTTAAATACATTTCTCACTAATGAACATACGTGGTTATCAACAAGAGGTACAATAAATTTTTAATCATTCTTTGTAAAAAATTAATTTAAGTATGCTTTAAACATGTGATTTAGACATGCAAGTAAGTTAGTGGTGTGAATTCTATCCATTGATATAGTGGCAACCACTAGAATATGTTGGCATCTTTTAATTTAGTCCATCCAATCAAAAAGATTAATGAAGAAAATGATTAAAGTGCCCAACTCCAATAGGAGGGACGCCTATCGATGTAATTATTTTGATTTATTCAACCCACACCCCCCTTTTTATTAAATTCCAATGATATTCAACAGTTTGGAGGTGACAGTCATTGGGTTGTGAGAACAAATGGAAATTGGCCGCCTCATCACAAATAATGTGAGCATCACATTTTGTTCATTCCTACTAGAAACGATGGGGATCCTGTCATACCCATCCAATGCCCATTATCCTTCCACTAAATCCTAATGTAAGGTTTCAAGATAATTTACCTCTTCTTTGGATTTTTTTTCGCTCGTCACGTCATGTCAAAATATCATAATGTGGCCATGAGAGGCATTGGTATCCTAGAAAATTTATGTTCTTACCATTTTTCGAGGCCTTCACAAAATCATGCTCAACCTCTGAATGACACTTGTATGTTCAGCTATACATTTACATTACTTGTATGTAATACAAATTCTCTATATATTAGTTTGTAATGGTTCTACCTCTTTTAGGTTGCACTAGGGTGTCCACATAACCACTATGGTAAGCTTAGTTCACTTTCTTCTCTAAGGAATACATTAACTTATTGGGAATACCTCCCCACTTTCTCTCGTGGGAATTTTAAAATTTTCTATACTTCGATGCACATTTTTTTCATGGTTATTGATCTCTCCGTTTGGGATTTTTCTTTTGCCTTTAATATTCATTTCCTCCAAAATCTCGAAGTGTCCCATTTTTTTTTCCATTCAGGGTTATATTGATTTCTTTGGAGAGGATATTTTCCAAGGCACCAAGATAGGTATGTTTCTAGGGATTCCTTCCCTTTTTCCCCAAATATTTACTAAAGAAATTTCTATCTCATCAACATATCTATTTATACATGGGATTTTGTTTATGTGTTTTTTTTATTTTTTGGTTTTTCCATTATGAATAGGGATGGGTGAACTAGCTTATGCCTACTAGTTCGGTAATAGATGACCACCCGCCATTATTTGATACTTGATATACGATTTTGTGTGTTTTTTTCTCCTTTTCTTCTCACTACTTGAGTATGAAATTCTCCCAAATCCCTAGATAAAACAAGAAACCCATGTTGGTCCTTTTGGCATTAATGGTACTTTCGTTATTGTGGACGGGAAAACTACCAGGATTCCTCATCATTATAGGTACTCTAACTTGTATTTAGCTATAACTCATCCAATTGGTTGATCCTAGTCGCTCTTACGCTTAATACACCAGTGCTAATTTCCTACATGAATGACTTCTAAATGTATGTGTGCACTTGTCTCTAGTGTAAGGGTCCTCAATAATTAGGGAACGAGTAATCCACCTCTAATTTCATTTTACATTGGTACAGGTTGGTGGTAACATAATTTTTTAGCTCTAGGCTGGTATTCGAAAAGGCCCAAGGGAATAGGTTTGAAGTGTTTTGCTCCACTCATAGTATTAAGAGAAATTTCCTTCAACACCCCTTTATTGGAGTGATATGCTTCTTCAGAGAATTTTTTCATAATGATGGCGTAAAAGGTTGAGACTGACCCTAAATTTCTTGTGTCCATGTATTTAACCCTCAATATAATTAATACTAACATTTGGATTACTCATATGGTATAGAATCTATATGCCTCATTGGTGTTTTATTTTAGTATGCCCCAAGGCTTCTCCTAGGAATGATATTTATTAATATTTTTGTGATTGCATCTCAGTTACATTATTTGAGGAGTTTCTCACATTTTTTATAAGAATACTACTATGGATACATTTTTTTTCACTAAATGTCATGAAATACATATGTTTTTTTGTATTCCACTATCGTGATATATCTCGATAGACTTATTTCCTTAATCGACGTTGATTTAAAAATATAACTAGTGGATACATTTTATTTCTTTTTATAAAAATAAATGAATAACCTCCTTTTATATGATTTCCACTCCATTTTGAATATGCTCCATTATATTGTATTTATTTGAATGTTCACATCCAAATAAGACTCGTTAGTCTATGACTTTTGGACTACCGACACTATTAACCTTGTATAGTCCCTTAAATAAATATGGATGCATCATGTTTATTAAATTTCACTATGTTGTTGAACCCTGAAATATTTTATTTATTGTGACCTTCCTCTTGTTGGATGAAAATATACCTACATCAATTTTGATACATTAAATATGCTTACTTTTGATATTAAGCTCTATCGTTATGGTAGCAACAACAACTTCTTAATTTCATTCAATGGTTTTATTTTTTCTTTTTTTATTTAAACTTTGTCAATTGTGTATCTTATTCTAATATGACCCCAACTAGTACAAATATGCCTCTAGTAAGGTATTATCTTCTCCTCTTGTATAATATGGTGCTACTGGGACACTCTCCAGATTCTAATTCCTGCGTTTATTCCTTCCTTATTTCATGATTGAGTAAAACTAGTTACTTTTTTACGAAAAAATGAATTAACTTAAGCTTATTCCAAGATTATCCTGAACAAGAGGGATTCTAGTTACCGAGCTACCTCTCTCTGTTATTAAAAATTATATTGTTAACTTTGATCAATTATTTAGTACCTACTTAAATCATTGTTTACATCATAATCTTGATCATGCATGTGCTATGTTAAAGGTTTCATGATATTTTTTTAAAATGACCATCTACCTACTTATACAATTCCATCTCATCACTACATAACCATATAGAAGAGATATTTTATAAATCATTATTCTACAAGAAAATATATAATTTGTCCTTTCACTAGAGTAAATAGTCCCTCAAATTTGACATGTAATTTAATCCATGAAGAATAATCCTAAATAGAATTCTCGTTGGATAATTTCTCAGGAACTTAGCACATTCCTCCTGATCGTGAACTATCTCCTTTAGTTCTCCCACGAGCTAATCTTTATTCACATCAAAATCAACAACCTCATTGATTCCCGGGTGGTTTATTTTATCAATTTTTGTCCCTGTAGATTTATAACAGCGTCGTTCTTCAATGTCTCACAATTTGTTTCCTACACCTTTTTCTTTTAATTTTTTTGAAAAATATGCTTTTATTTTTCTTTAAAGCCTGTTTTTCTCTCCAACAATGATTTATTCCACCCCACTTAGTATTTGTCTCCAACTAAGTGATTAACATAATTTTTCACTCCCATTATGTTAATTTAATTTATTTTATTTTTCTCCTAGGGATTTTAGGAGATTTTTTGTGGAAGGTCCAACATATGCACGTTACCACAACAATGTTTTCTAAGCTAGAAAAAATGTTATAAAATCTACTGCTCTTTCGTGAATATTTCCAAGAATTTTATCTATCAACTCAACCAATGCTAAAATAATTACATCATCACATAAGTTTCGTCATAGCTTCCATCACCACTAAATGTCAAAAAGTTAAATGTTTAAAAAGTAGAGACGTAGGGGGTGTTATATGTTAGGTCCCTATAATACTAGTGATTTCAACATTACTATTATCATTGTAGCCTTATTGTTATTATTGTGCCCCTATTGTCACCATTTTGTTATTGTTGTGCCCCATAGAAGCCCACTATTGTTATTGTTGTGCCCTTATATTATTTTTGTTATGTCAGCTCTCATTATATTGTGACCCCTCAGAATCCTATATATAGAAAGGAGGTTTTTTCATTTGTATCATCCAAGAATCATTCATTTGTGTAATTTGAAGGAGGTCCACTCCTCGAAGAGGCTGATTCTAAAGTCATTGATCTATCTTTTCTATCTTTTTGGGAGCTAGTTTCATAACATTTGGTATTAGAGCCTTGCATTCTAGGATTTCTCTAGTCCAAACAGGTCATCGTGGAATTTTCACTATAATTTTGTCTCTACAAAGCTTGAGAAGCTAAAAAAAAATCAATTTGAGCTGAAATCGTTCTAAACCTTGGATCAAAATTTAAGATCTTGTCTCCCTATAAGTTGAGCTATTGCATGCAGGACTTCAGTTAGAACTCATGTGGTTGAGTTTGGTGGAGTTGATGGAGTTGTGTTCAGTTTGACTTGGTTGAAGTAGTTGTATTTAGTCTAACTGTAGAATATACTAGTGATGAGTGATGTGAATTAATTGTTAAATTAATTCACTAATTATTAACTCATAAAGCAACTAAAGAATACATCAGTTAACTTAGTGCATGGACAGTTCAGTGGAGACAGGTGTTAGAGGTTGAGATTGCTATCAGTTGTGACTATAGTTGTGCATGAGATCTTGCACAATTGGTGGGATTGGGTAATGCTAATGAGGATTGCGTGGTTTAACCAAGGAAATACGATTTTGCTTCAGCCATTCGTCATTATTCTCTTGCAGGATTGCGCAGTGGAGTTACGCAAACAGTGGAGGAGATTTGAGGCATCAGATCTGAGCTAGTTTGTGTGTAACAGGTGGAGATAGTACTGAGTACTTGTGAGGAGTATTGTACTATGTATTATTACATGTTCTCAATCAATATAATATGCATATAGTGTGGGGTTTTCAGCTATATGCTTTCCCCGGGTTACATACTGTGTTAATGTGTGCATGCGATTGATGTTTCATTGATTTTAATGCTGCTAAATTGATGATCAACGTAGAGGAGGTTATGTATTATGCATGTATTCTGCAATAGTGTATAATCGGGATAATCTCTGTGAATAAGTGTCATATGATTCAAAATTTCTACATGGTATCAGAGCAGTTGATCATCAGATCTATTATTCAGAAAGTGTTTACATTTTATTTCTTCAGGCAGAGTCTGTAATCAGGTCAGGTAGCCTCTGGATTCATCCTTCCTTTGGAAGGTGAGATATCCGGTAAAAGCCCTTACATTCAATCTCTGTACGAGAAATAATTTTTTCTCACGAATTTTAGATCAGAGGTAGTTGAGTTTTGAGTTGGTAGAATTCGAATTTGCAGCAATGTTTTCTTGGTGTCAACGTTACAATGTCTTTCAATGGATTGCACATGATTGAAGTATGGTCTTGAGGGCAGCTCAAGCTATATTGCATGGAAGGATAGGATGGAGGTGGTGTCAGATGATAATGGGCTAAAGGAGTTCATAGAGGCTGAGGTCCCAAAGCCTACTGATACTGCGCAAGTTGATGCTTGGCAAAAGAAGACAACAAAGTGTCGAAGGATTCTATTGGAGGGCATGAAGGATCACATTGTGTCTAGCCTGCATGGAAAGGCTTCTCCATAATTGATGTGGAAAGCATTGACGGATCTATTCCAAAGCAAGAGCGATCAGAGGAAGCTGGTGCTCAAGGATAAACTCAGAAACATTAAGTGCGAGAAGGGAGATAGTATGCCCAAGTATGTCACGAAGCTCACTCAGTGCAGGGATGAGCTGGGAACTGTGGGGGTGATTGTCAATGATGAGGACTTGGTGAGCTTGGCTCTCCTTGGTCTTCCAAAGAGTTAGCATTCCTATCAGGACTCTGTCAATGGTCGAGAGAAATTGCCAGGATGGGAGAGACTTTGGTCAGATCTTGTGTAGGAGGAGATCAGGCGGAATACCAGGGACGAATCTTCATCAAAGGGACCTGATGAAGAAAATTTCACTTTGGCTGCCAAATCAAAGAAGGAGAAGAACAAGAAATCTTCTCATTCTGGTGTGAAAGGCAACAAGCAGGACATGTCAAAGGTGAAGTGCTTCCACTATCACCAGCACAGACACTGTGCCACTAATTGTCCACAGAAGAAGAAGAACAAGCAAGCTGCTGGATCTGTAGTGGGAGAGGCCTTAGCCTTGTAGTTTGAGCTTGATTTTTCATTGATCGCATGCTTGGTTTCAAGTGTGATGGGATCGGTATGGTTCTTGGACAGTGGTGAGTCTTTTCACATGACAGGAGATCGAGATTTGTTTTCTGATCTGGAGGAGAAAGATCTTGGAGTGCACATCGAGATGGGCGATGATGGTAGATACAGTGCGACCGGTATCGGTACCATTTCCTTTGATAGGGAGTCTGGTAAACCCTTCGTATTGAAGGAAGTGATGCATGTTCCAGGATTGAAGAAGAATCTTATCTTTGTGGTGATGTTAGAAGACAAGGGATATGATGTTGTTTTTAGCGATGGAAAGGCTTTCCTGCGCAGCAAGACAACTGGAGAAACCCAGAAGATAGGGGTTCGAGTCAGGAACCTTTATCAGTTGCATGTAGATGGCTGCACAGCAATGGCATGCAAGGCAGAAGGATTGGTGAGTGAGGATGATGGCGAGCTGTGGCACAGGAGATTGGGTCACCTTCACCATGGAGCCTTGAAGATATCGCAACAGATTACTACAAGGCTTCCTAAAGGCACTCTTGCGCAATCAGATCAGTGCAAGGGGTGTACTTTAGGAAAGTTTGTGAAAGCCACCTTTCATGAGAAGGATAGTCACGCCACGACGATCCTTGAGAGAATTCACACAGACGTGTGTGGACCTTTCTCAGTAGCTTCAACAACAAAGCACAGGTATTATGTGATCTTTGTTGATGATTTCTCTCGAAAGTGTTGGATCTTCTTCATGTAGAAGAAGAGCGAGACATACTCAAAGTTTTGTGAATTCAAAGCATTGGTCGAGAAGTAGTCGGGGAAGAAGGACAAGGCCCTTAGGAACGACAATGGTGGTGAATACATCTCTGGTGAGTTCAAGGACGTCCGCAGTGCAGAAGGGATTCGAAGAGAGCGCATAGCTCCCCATAACCCACAGCAGAACGAGGTTGCTGAGCAGAATGATTGTGGGTGCTGCATGGGTGATGTTGCATGATAGGGGCCTACCCCTTCACTTGTGGGCGGAAGCATGCAATACTGCAGTATATGTGTAGAACCGTTGTCCTCACAGGATACTTGGCATGAGTACACCCGAGGAGGCTTATTCTGGTAAGAAGCCTGATCTTTCTCATTTGAGGATTTTTGGTGCTAACATTTATATGCATGTGACAAACGATGTCAGGAAGAAGCTGGAGCCAACTGTAGAGGCTGGGATATTTGTGGGGTACACTGATACGCCCCACAACTATCATGTGTATTTTACAGACAATGGAAAGACTGTTGTGCGATGGGATATATAATTTCAGGAGGAGAAAGCCATGAAGTGTTCGCTTGAGAGGGAGCCACACTTGCATGCAGATGAGGAGCTATTAGTTCCTAAGGATGAGCTTAAATATGTGGATCAGCCACAGGACGAAGTTCATGGAGTGGAAGAGACCACTCATGCAGCGCCAACCATCAGAGGGCGAAAGCGCTTGACAGAAGCTGAGCGTCTGGCTCAAGATGTAGAGAAGGTTGGAGGACCACCTACAACTTAACATAGACAGAGACAGTCACCCGATCGGTACATTGGATACATGGCTCTTGTGAGCAAATGTGTTGTGATTGAGCCATCCTCTTTTGAGGAAGCTGTGGAGGATCCTGCATGGGTAGATGCCATGGTGGAAGAGTATGATTCGATTGTCAGAAACAGTGCATGGGAGATTGTCCCAAGACCAGAAGGGAAATCAGTGGTGGGCTTGATATGGATCTACAAAGTTAAGCGGGCAGCTGACGGGAGTGTGGAGAAGTACAAGGCAAGATTTGTTTCCTGAGGCTTTTCGCAGATAGAGGGGATCGATTATGAGGAGACCTTTTCACCTTTCACAAGGTATTCTTCTATACGGATGATTCTTGCTCTCTCAGCGCAGATGGGGTGGCACATTCATCAGATGGATATGAAGACTGCGTTCCTCAATGGAGTCATTGAGGAGGAGGTGTACATAGAGTAGCCCAAAGGTTTCAAGATCTTCAGCAGCAAGTCACATATGTGCAAGCTCAATAGAGTGTTGTATGGGTTGAAACAAGCACCACGTGCTTGGTACACATAGATAGACAGTTATTTCACCGAACTTGGATTCTCCAAGAGTGAGGCTAATCCTAACCTATACCAGATTGTGGTGGAGGGTAAGTTGCTTATCATTGTACTTTATGTAGATGATTTGATTCTAACAGGTGATGAGTTGTTGATACTTTCATGCAAGGATGATCTTGATAAGGAGTTTGAGATGAAGGACTTAGGCCTCCTTCATTATTTCCTGGGATTGGAGATTTGGTAGCGCAGTGATGGACTATTTGTTTCTTAGGGTAAGTATGCTCAGGAGATACTGGAGAAGTTCAACATGCATGGCTGCAAGCCTGTTGATACTCCTTTTCCTGGAGGTTGGAGGAAGGAGGATGCTACTTCGGTGGAAGTAGTGGATGCCACTGTTTATCGACAGTTTGTAGGATCACTTATGTATCTGGTCAATACACGACCCGCTATATGCTATGCTGTTAACCAGCTTTCACAAGCTATGGTTAAGCCAACCAAGCTCTTCTGGAAGGCAGGCAAGCATGTATTGCGTTATCTCAGAGGCACATCGGGATATGGATTATGGTACAGACAGGAGGATGAGGTGAAGCTATGTGGCTTCACAGATGCAGATTGGGCAGGTAGCCCAACGGACAGAAAGGGCACATCTGGAGGGGTCTTCAATATCCTATTGACAACAGTTTCTTGGTACAGTAGGAAGCAGAGATCCATGGCACTCAGTTCAACAGAGGTCGAGTATATGGCAGCAATTTTGGCTGCATGCGAGGCTATATGGATGAGGAAGATCCTAGTCGGGTTTTTCGGTTCATACTTGGAGCCTACTATGATTTACTGTGATAACCAAAGTTGCATTAAACTCTCAGCTAATCCAGTATTTCATGACAGATCTAAATATATTGACATCAGGTACCATCATATCAGAGATTGTGTGCAGCGGAGAATCATGTTACTTTCATACATTCCAACGGAGGATCAGGATGTTGATATCTTGACGAAGGCGCTAACCAAGAGCAAAATTGAATACCACTGAGGCAGGATAGGGGTTGCTGATAATCCATATCTTGTTTAGAGGGAGTGTTGAGAATGCAACAAGATGATGGAGCTTAGTGGAAAGAAGTTGCCTTCACTAAGTGGGCCCACAGACTATTTTTGGCGCAAAGTCTATTTTTAGACATATGGATCATGGTCTATGAGTTGCAGGATGCTATTTGTGGATGATTGGTCATGTTGGTAAAAATAGATGGACTTCTATTTTTAGACATATGGGCGGTTTCTATTTTTAGACTGCTAGGCTAAAAATAGAACAATCAAATATTATTAGCTCATAATAATATTTGGACTATAAACATTATCTTATCCTCTTGGAGCACTTCATTTTGAGCTATAGATGTGGCACATGCAGGTGTCAGAAGGAAATACGCTTTCCTTGTGGGTCAGTTGAGCTATTGCATGCAGGGCTTCAGTTAGAACTCATGTGGTTGAGTTTGGTGGAGTTGATTGTGGAGTTGATGGAGTTGTGTTCAGTTTGACTTGGTTGAACTAGTTGTATTTAGTCTAACTGCATAATACACTAGTGATGAGTGATGTGAATTAATTGTTAAATTAATTCATTAATTATTAACTCATAAAGCAACTAAAGAATACATCAGTTAACTCAGTGCATGGATAGTTCAGTGGAGACAAGTGTTAGAGGTTGAGATTGCTATTAGTTGTGACTATAGTTGTGCATGAGATCTTGCACAATCAGTGGGATTGAGTAATGCCAATGAGGATTGCATGGTTCAGCCAAGGAAATACGAGTTTTCTTCATCCATTCATCATTATTCTCTTGCAGGATTGCGTAGTGGAGGCAGGCAAACAGTGGAGGAGATTTGAGGCATCAGATCTAAGCTAGTTTGTGTGTAACAGGTGGAGATAGTACTGAGTACTTGTGAGGAGTATTGTACTATGTATTGTTACATGTTCTCAATCAATATAATATACAGATAGTGTGGGGTTTTCAGCTATATGCTTTCCCCAGGTTACATACTGTGTTAATGTGTGCATGCGATTGATGTTTCATTGATTTTAATGCTGCTAAATTGATGATCAATGTAGAGGAGGTTATGTATTATGCATGTATTCCGCAATAGTGTATAATCAGGATAATCTCTGTGAATAAGTGTGATATTATTCAAAATTTCTACATAGCTCGCTGGATATTTGGCTCTGTATTGCTCCGGCTTATGTCACTGTAGCTCTGCGATCTATCAGTATTTCAAGTGCTTCTTTGCGTACTTAGGCTCTCATGCTTCTATGTAGCTCTGCGGCTCTGTGGATTGAAGTGCTACTCTAGCTTCATGCTTCTTTGCGTACTTAGGCTCTCGGGCCTCTATCCACGCAGCCTCTCCGCACAATCTCTGTAGTTCTCTGTTACACCGCTCTCGCTCTCTGTTTCACAGCATTCCCCCCCCCCCCCCCCCACAACTCTCTGTCACCATCGTGTTTTATATCAGTTTTGGATCAAAGCTGCGCTTAAAAATTGGAGGTCAGTTTTGTTCAGGAAAAGAATGTTGTAGAATGGAAAGATCGACTGGTGTAACAAAATCACAGGAATGCCTTTTTTCTGTTAAACATACAAATACACTGAAAAGCTGATAAATCTATAGAAATTTCTTTAAAGCTGGACTTCAGAACATTTAAATCAGCCCTACAGACCCTATTGGGTCTGCCTTTAGACGCTTATCGCAATCGGTGGTCCGCAGTAGGTATCAGCAATTGATATGGGCACTGATCACGTTTATCGGTGTGATTCCTCGGATGTCGCCAATATTTATATCAGTGATATTACAATTGGTGATCGGCGCGACATTGTTATTGGTTCTTTTATCGGGGCTTCACCAATATACATATCGACAATATTATATGGGCGACATATATTTCGAGTCGGGGCGATATATGTTATGCGGCATATAACATATAAATCAGTGCATATATATATATATATATATATATATATATATATATATATATATATATATATATATATATATATATATGGTTGATCATTGGGGTTTGGGCCGGGTGCACCACCGGTGGCCCGTGCCCGCCCATTAATACATTGTTTTAAACAATATATATATATATATATATATATATATATATATATATATATATATATATATATATATATAGTCAGACATATGTGCAGGATATGTGGAGAAGGGTTCAGCGTGGGTTATTTCCGCCGATCCCGATCCCATAAATAAATGTGTTTATTACTGTGATGAGGTGGTTTTAAAGGGTTCGGTGGGGTTTGTTATCGCCGATCCTGAAACCATGTGTTGTATTGTTTGATATAGTTATTTTAATAACTATTGAAACATTTTGTTATATGATTATTTATTTAACCATTTCCCATGATTTTGTCTCTTATGCAAGTTTAGGAGACAAATGAGAGAATGCCATGTGTCAATGGTTGATGGGCTACCATGAGGGTCCCACTTTCTTACTGGGATGCCATGTGGCACATTATGGGTCCCACTTTTCCTCTGTCATGTCAAACTTTAAAGAGCTCTGTCTTTTGGATACGAGCTCGGTTTGATGATCTGTTTGCACCTCCACGATCAGGACGACAAGGTCTTCGATCTGATCCTGGTTTGAGCACAATCCAAATACTTTGATTTTTGAGCCATCTTTTTCCATTTTGTCTCTCTGGAGCCTCCTGGATCACTCTAAATCAAAATGGTATGGGCATTCAATTGTTTCTTTTGACTCCAACAAAAGAATTTATTTCCTCAGATCAAGAGGAAAAACATCAAAAAATGTTCCAACTGAGTCATAGGAAAAAACTCAAATTCTCTTGAATCCAACATTGCCCACACTAACCCTCCTGCTCATCATTCTCTGATGAGGAGGCACGATGACTATAGTAAGGGAGATGGAAAACAGGTACAAGAACCATGACCTATGAAACAAGAAAATCAATAGAACATTGACCCTTGAACCCCTGGTTAAAGGACCAACAAATCGTCCCCGAAGTGCCACACCAGAGGACCAAATTCAAACCAATTGCCCAATTGAGGAGAACACAAAGACATAGAAAACCCAATCCTATAAAACCATGCCAAACTATGAAAGATCGCAATACCCAAACTCTCAACAAGAACAACTCCTTCGTCCATAACACAAAACGTCCTCCCCAAAGTGAGAACCCAACTAATTAAACAAAGTAGAACTAACATAAGATGTAAGAAACCCTAGTACATTGAGTCCAAGTAATCTAGGAACATAAACCAAATAAAACCCAAAAACTCTTGAAGAAAAATGACACTTTAAAAGACTGAGAAATAATCTTGTTATATTCAAAGAAACAAAAAAACATAACTAGGTTGAAATCCAAGTATTCTCATGAGAAATAATCTTGTTATATTCAAAGAAACACAAAAACATAACAAGGTTGAAATCCAAGTATTCTTGGAAGAAAACCAGATACAACCCAACAAAGCACTTACGAAATACAACACTTCGATATACAAACCAATAAACTTGCTAAATTCAAGGACACTTGAAATAGAATCGGGTTATCAATAAGCAAAAACAGTGGTTGTAGAAGGAGATGAAATACCTCACCATGCTTTAACTGACCATCCAAATAGAACAAAGTTGAAGGAATGGATGCAAGGTCATCACGAAAACTAAACCCTACAATATAAAGAAGATAATCCAAAAGAAACAACTTCAAGCTAGACTAGGCAAAAGATAGTGATGATGGAACCTCACCACTTTTCCCACAATGCATGTACCTCCACCACCTTTTACCTCACATTTATAAAAAATAGACCTACAGTTCAAGCCCCAACCCCATCATTATATTTTTTCCATGCCATAACTGAATAAAATCATGTGTAGAATAGACACAACATATAAAAAGTCCCCAATGTTTCCCTCATTAATACCCTCATCAAGGAATAAATAATAAAATATTAAATAAGTAAATGATTATTTATTTAATTTATAAAAATAAAAAAAGGATCTTTTAATTGTTTAGCATTGAATTTTTATTTTTATAAATCTTATTAATTTAGTGAATAAATAAATAATTAAAAGCATTTACAAAAAGATTCAATCAATAAATTACTATATGTATAAAGATAGATTTCAAATTCAGATTATATTGCTTATGTTCTCGATATGACCATAGAGGATACATATAATGTTTATGAAGGTTCCAATTTGAAGAAGATACCTACAGCCTACATTTCTTCGGTATTTTCTTTTAATACTCTTCTGGCATCTTTTCATTATTGAAGTGATTTTTGTATCACATTTCAGAAAGAATTCCTGTGTCTTTTTTTTGTTTTTATTGTGGTAGTTTTTCTCTTGATTTATCTTAAAACTCTAGTTCTTAAGCTAAGTGCTTAAGGCTTATTTGATAGTTAACCAGGAACAACTCATTCTTCGTCCTCTCTTCTCTTCTCTTGTGGTTTACTAGTTTCTATCAACTATTTGGTTCCCATTTCACTTATCTCTGCTTCCCTTGTGGTTCTTGACATTTTTAGAAATCTCCTAAAGTATTTGTCTTCGTCTTTGGTTGGATCATCACAAGGATTGTCAAAGTTATACCCTTCTCCTTTCCATGATGTAGCTATTGAGCATCCCCTTAAGGTGACGAGGATGACGTGGTAACTAGAAACCACATTGCCTAAGATATAGATAGAACACTAAACATTCTAGTGTAGCCTTTTGGAGAAGCACTCCACTTGAAATTCAGAACATTTTCAAAAAACTTCCCACTTGAAATCCACAAAGAAATTAAAAATTTTGAATAGGAAGTGGGCATGGGGCAAATATTTCTTATTGATGTTGAAGTCGATGAAAATATAGATAGTTGAATGCCTAATATAGAGAACATGTTGACAAGGAAAACCAAATACAGCGAAACCATAGATTTTAAGTAAGGTGCTTATGGAAATGTTAAAGGATAAATAAGAAATCATACTTGGATTAATGATATGTAGTTTTACTTGAAGAAATTCAATTCTAAGGTCCTCATGCTTGCAAAGAAGGTAGCTGATTTCAAATTATTCCTTGAAAATAGCATAAGTGAACTATTTAGGTAGATTTTTCTTTAGTTAAATCTTATTATTATTTTTTCTATATTAGGAGCAACAATGCAAAATATAATCTTCTTATGTTATTGGTTTAGTTTCCCTAGTGATATATGAATAGTCATTAAAGGAACATCCTATATTTATGTGAATAGGTGTGTTGACATATTAATATATTTTTTAATCAAAGTGTTCATCTTATGGTTATAAATGAAAAATTTTCTCCACATCAATGGATGAGATTTTAAAACATTAGCTTTCTCTCATCTCTAATTCTATGTTTACCATTTCACATTTACCTAATACATTTATAAAATAATGATTTATCATACAAATTATCAAATAATAAATGACATCATGTAAATACATATTTACACAATTATGAAATTACGATGCAAATTATAAAATAAAAAATGACATCGTGTGAATATATGTTTTCCTTATCACATTTATGTAATAAAATTATGAAATTGTCATGCAAATTATCACATAACAAATGACAACATGTGACTATGTGGCCTTATAAAATGAATGATTTATGAAAAGGATGCTGGAGCTACATCCATTAATTTTAAAAAAAAGAAAATGAAGTGATCGTCATATGTCAACAATATTTAACAATATTTACTAATATTATTATGTTAGTTAGTCATAGGGAGTATAATAGGGCTTCCAAATTTTTAATTTAATTATCAATAATTATTAGGTGGATAGTAAAGACTTAAACTCTTCACAATATTTTGGAATATTCTTAGTAATATTTAGAAATCAAAGGTTGAGATTTGTCTACAAAATAGTTATGTTAATTTTTGTCATTTAATTAAATTGATACATTAAAAAAAATGCCATATGAACAAGTGTCATATGTAATGAGCTGTGGTTTCTTGGCCATACGGTATTGATAAACCATGGTATTGGCCAACACTACTCTAAGAAAGTCAAGTTTAACAATCTTCATTGTAAAATGGCAGTGAATCTCAATGGTTATATATCTATATATGTATATAGATATCTATCTATATATATATATATATATATATATATATATATATATATATATATATATAGAGTCTAAGTAGGTGACAATTTTTGCCTTGAAAATATAGATTTTTAGGCATGCTTTTGGAAAAATATGATTGAAATTTTTGGAAATCCAATTTATAGTCATCAAATTATAAAATTTTAGGTGTTGTGGGGGTTTCTAGGGTGTTGAATCTATTTCTACATTCAAAATCTAGATTAGAACACTTCTAAATCAAGAGTTTGCAAAATAAAAAAAACAACTCATTCTGATCAAAAAGTTATTGTCCCAAAGAAATTATTACTCTAGACTTATATATTAATTATTTTTATAATTAATAATAATCTTTATAATTTAAAATAAAATTATAATTTAATTAATTTTTATGAATTTTCTAACTTTAAAATAGAAAATATATTATAAAATAAGTATTTTAATATTTATAAATTTTCTATTATAAAATAAGTATTTTAATATTTATAATAAATTGATGTTTATCAATATTTACTAGTCAATTAATTTATATAATTATAAAAATTTTATTATTAAATAAAATAAAATTCTACTAACATAAAATATATATAGAGTTTATATATTTTCACATTCAAACCTTATAATCAAATTATAAGTTTTTTTATTTATATATTAAATTACATTTAAATTAGTTAGTGTTTACATCCTTTCAGCCTTAGTGTAACATCACAATTGATTTCAGTTTCAATGGTTTTTAATAAATGTTAACCGAATATTTCTGGAGGCGAAGTTGCCACATAATGCAACCGTTCCTATCTATACAATCTCTTACCCGGAGCTGCACCCCTTCCCCCTATTGTTCGCATCAGATTTTTTTAATCACCGTCCCTACGATCGACCCCACAAGATCCATGTTGTCACGCCCCTACACCTGCGGTGGTCTTCCAACCGCTTGTAGCGAGGTGCGGCACCACTGAACGCTTTCTTTTTAACAATACTAACGTTTATGGGCTATGCCTATTCCAACATGAACATACTTAACTTGTGTTATTATAACCGAATAAAGTGTTATCCTTTATACTTTAACAAAGAACATTCTCAATCATTAACCATCATCAATAAACCGAGAACAATACAAGTATAAAGGGAGGGGCAACTCCCCGAAAAGTCTGCCCAACAATATATTATAACAGCTTCTTCAATATTACAATACAAGTGTACTTGACAAACTTCAAGCCAACACTTAGCCAAATAATACAACTGAGGGGCAATTCTGCCTTTACAACATCTTGTGCCTTTCTTGCACAAAGGACGGTGCTCACCCGAGCCACCAAGAATCCTTACCAAGCCTTACACCAAGAACTGCACCTTAGAACTCACCCCAAACATGGTTGCTTCACTCAACCCACACTTAAGTCAAAACTGCACCTTTTGTAGCACTACGCATGAGGTATGCGTAGTCTACTTTACCCCTGCGTTTTACCCCTATGCGTATCAAGAGAGATGAGCGAAGATTTCTTGTCTTAATGAGCTCTCATGCTCATGTATATATACGCTCCATACTTTGGATATAATCTTGGGCCGACATGTATAATAACATGAAGCCCCCCCACGTTATATCTTTATGGTGTTTGACTTTATTATATTTTATTCTCCACGTTCACCATGTATAAACCTTCGTATACTTCTTTCACATGGCTTGATTATATTATATTTTATTTCCACCTATATATAAACTCCATATTACATTGTTTTAACTTGTCGCATATGTGCTCCACACTTAGTCGTATTATGTGTTCACATTATCGTCACATTTTATGTCACATGTGTCGTCGCAAACTGTCGTTCAGCGCGCCCGTGCATCCACCCGGGCGCCCGCCCGTGCCCATGCACGATCGCCCGCCCAGCGCCCGTCACACCTGCAACCGGAGGTCCTTACACATGCATTCGGGAATGGGCCATCATTTTCCCATCTGCTCACGGGTGAAAGCACTGCCTTTGACTATGTGGGCAAGGTAAGAATTTTAAGAATTTCAAATTGTATTTGTGAATATGGTTCTTGCAACTCTAATGGCCGTTTTTATTATTATAATGGAGGAACAGATCATTGGGACATTTTTCTTGTCAAATTAAACCATGTCCGTGGGTGATGCGCCTGCTTTTTCCGTACGCTATTACTTTACTTGACATCCAGCATTTATGAGGTTTGAATTAGCTCACGATCATTTTGCAATCATTAAGCTGTGAAGATGATATAAGAGTTGTTTATAGAGGTTGAGGAATTGTAACACGGTAAAATGGATTGGAATTTGGGTAAAAAAAATAATTTTTTTTTTGTAAAGATAGTGTTTGAATCATATTTTTGATGGTGGAAATAGATTCAGCGCCTTCAAAAATTTTTGGGGTACTTAAAATCTTGAAGTTTGACAACTATAACTCGGATTTACAAAAAACCATACTAAATTTTTTCAAAATATGACCGCATAGGCAAAAAAGGAGTCTCGTTAGACTATAGGTGATGAGATAGGAGCCATCTACTGAGCCGATGACATATGCACTTAATTTAATGGAAATTAAATCTCATAAAACTTAATTAATTTTGATGTCAGGTTGTAAATAAATAAATTAATCAATAAATATATTGGTTTATAATAATTTAACAAATAATAATGTTTACAAGGTGTGTTGTTAAGTCATTTTGTGATATGAAGTTTACTCATTCAAAATTTTATGGGAAAATATTCAACCATGTTTAGGTTTGGTGTGGCCGAGTGATTTTGACGGCTTAGGAGCCACTCGGTCAAGGTTTCTCAAGTCATGATTTTAACAAATAAGATATCTTTGAGTAGCAATTTCCCAAGTCATAAAAACCACGATCCTCCTTTCTGAAGTAGTGACTTTGATAGCATAAGTGTGGTGATTTCTCAAGTCATAAATCAAGCTTATGACCAAAATAAAATAAAATAAGAAAATAATATTAATGAAAGTTTTGATAAAGATAATTCATTTCATCACATGGAATACCATTTGTCGACGCAACAGACCTTAAGCATAGGAGAGCTAAGTCTTCCGCTTTAGCTGAACATGCTGAGAAAACCAATCATCATGTTTGTATTGAGGAGGCTAGTGTTATTGCTAAGGTTTCGCATTTCCATCATCGAAAGTTTAGGGAAGCGCTATTGAGGAGGCTAGTGTTATTGCTAAGGTTTCGCATTTCCATCATCGAAAGTTTAGGGAAGCACTTGAGATTGAAAAGAGGCCAAGCAATCTCAATAGGGAGGATGGCTGTAGGTGTTGGGTCCCAACACTTTCTTCCTAGTCGTTTTCCGCCCTCCTCTTTAAGGCATCTTTATTATTATTTTTATTTATTTATTTTATTTTACTTTATTTTATTTTTATTTTTATTATTTTTATTTATTTATTTATTATTATTATTATTATTATTTTTAAATTAATTAATTAATTTTTATTTTTATTTTATTTTATTTTATATTTTTTAATTAATTAATTAATCAATTTATTTATTTATTTATTTATTTATTTTTATATTTTTTTTTAATGTCTTTTTGTTTTCTCATCATTATTTTTTCATTTAATTATTTATTTTTAAAGAGTTAATTTTTTCATTTCTGATTATAAGGTCTTTTGGGTCTAATTTTTCATGTGAATTCTAATCAGTTTATTATTTTAATAATTCTCCCATTTCATTATTTTTATATATGTAGAAGGTCCTTTATATAACCAATTCTCCATTTTAATTCTAATCTACTTATAATTTTTAACTAATTTTCCAACTAATTTTACTTTATTTTATTTAGATATTATAAAATCCTTTATATAACTAATTTCCATTTAATTATTAATTAACTTCTAATCTTTGATAATACTTTTTATATATTATTTGGTCCTTTATTTAACTAAAATTCCTTTTAAATAATATTTAACTTATAATTTTTTAATAATATTTTTTGAACTTAATACCCTTTAAAATTATTTTTTATATATGTTCTAAGGGATTGATCCTAAATATTATTTTTAAATTATATATATATTTGATTATTAATAAATAAATTATTTAATTACTTTCTCAACCTATGATTAATTTATATATATATATATATATATATATATAATTTTAATAATAATTATTAAATAATTTAAATAAATAAGTAAATTATTTTTTTAATCTAACCGTTAATCCTAACTTTTACCTTAATAACCGAATATTATAACTTTAATTATAGAATATATATATTTGATAATAAATAAGTTAAATATATAAATAATTACATCTTTAATCTTAAAATTATTTTATTTTTATATTTTAACTAACTTCCATAAAAATAAACTAACCATTGAATTATTATTGAATGAAAATACTAGTCAATTTATGATTTTAATTAAAATATATATATGAAGAATACCAATAATAATTATTTAATAATTTGAATAAATAAATAAATTATCAAGCCAACCATTAAAATTATTAATCCTACCTTAATAACCTTATATATATATATATATATATATATATATATATATATATATATATATATATATATATATATATATTAATTTAAATAAATAAATAAATTCCATTTTTAAAACCAACCATTTTACCTAATTTAACTTATTTCCATAAGAAAAAAAAAAAATTATCATAATAACATTAAATTAATAAATAAGAATTTGTCCTGGGTCCTAAGGTCAAAATTAGCCTTTAGTCAATTTAGCCGTTGGAGACTCTGCTCAGACTATTTATCATGCTAAGCTGGATCTGTTTCTTCAACTTGTCCTGACGATGAACCACACTAGTTGGTTCGAAACACATCGACAAATGGTATTCCATGTGATTTTCGCCGAAAAAATCTCTCATAAACTTGATATGGATCACAGAAGCCTGAACTCTACAATTCATTTCATATTTATTTAAAAAAATCGAAGAATTTTTATTTTCTTATAAATGTTAATAATTAAATAATTAAATTAAAAAATATATACATATGTAAACTAAATAAATTTTAATATTTTTATACATATTATTAATTTAGAGTAATAAATAAATAAATAAATAAATTTCCATATATAACTTGATATATTTCAAATTCAGCAAATGAGACTTCTTACAATGTTTACCTGAAACATGAAGAATAACACTCTTCCTTACAATTTCCTTATGATCACGAACGATATCATTCATGCTTACAATCTCCTTATCATCATGAAGGCTAACAATAGCCAATAGAAATGGGGAGGCTGGACCAGGAGGGGTAATAGTGAACCTTGAAGAAAAGACATAAATAAAGTTTGCATGGGGAGTGGGCATCGCCACAAACAATCAAGCAGAAGCTCTCTCTCTTTGGCAGGGTTTGAATATTAGCATTGCTAATGGTATCAAAAACTTGATTATCATTGGTGATTCTATGACGATAATCCAAAAATGTTTGAAGCTCTCTGAGAATGAGAACCTCCTCGATGTTGAATCCTCTCCAATCATTACCAGGATAAATTATCTATTAAAAAAGTTTGAAAATGTTAAAATGTTCCATGTGTTGCAGACTAACAACCAGGTGGCCGACGTGCAAGCCAACGTGAGGGTGCCCTTGGAGAAAGGCTCCTTAATTATCAATCACTCTATTAAAATATGTCACATTCCTTGATTCGTATTAAAAACTCCAGGTTGGCATTGTACAGATGGGGTAGAGGTCTCCAACACATCAAATTGATAGTTATGAAGGTTATATCGCTGATGGCCCTTTGCAATGTGTTGGGAGCTCGGGTGGTTGGTAAGGAGTTATGGAACAAATGTGGAGGTCATAAATCAAATTTCATTTGTTGTGACAGGTGGGTGATGCATCCTTGTTTATTTAGCTGGTGATTTAATATAGTTCCACTCTTATGGTGGGAAAGTACCATTACAATTCTCTAAAAGCTAGTTTTTGTAGTGGAGGAGATGGAGGGTAGCTTCTACACCATGATGCAGAGTCGCTTCACATTTATCAATGACAGGACGGGAAGAAATGTTGGAATTAACCAGGCAATTGTTTATAACAATTGGTTATGAATGGTAAATCAAAGGATTTTGTCAATACAGGGTAGAATCACCACAAATAAGGCTTCTGTACGCAACAGAAGTGGTGGCAGAATAGGGTCAGGATGCTCCAAGAATATAGAAGGCATGTTTATAGTCATGCGAGTAGGTTGTAAAGGAAATTGTTAAAGATATCAATGAGAACATGATGGTTTTGTACGTCCATTTGTCGGTACTTGGAAAGGACATGGAAGTGCTACAAAAGACTATGGAGAGCCTGTGCATAGAAATGATAAGTCTTCAAGAAAAGGTGGAGAACATTGAAATTAAAGTAGAGACTGTAACAGTCGGGGTGTTAAAGGAAGTTTTCAGATTTGGGGTGATTTCGTCCCTAACGCTAAAGGTGCTACATACATTGCTTTTGTTTTGGACCTAGAACCATGGTAGATGCTGAAGAATTGGTTATGACTGTGGAAGAAGTTTCAGGAGAAATTGGCCCTAGTAGCAGCGGATAGATGTTTTTTTGAGTTATATCTATGTTTTGTCGATCTATAGAATATTGCAGGGTTTTTTGGAAAATTTATAGTATAAGCTATGTACAAAGCTCATATGTAAATAAGATTGGTAACAATAGGGTCTGAGAGCTTTCTCTCCAAAATTATATGGGACCTGAACCTTTTCCAATCTATCTAATCAAAATGCTACACATTTCTTAAAAAAAAACAATATCCAAGTGAAGCGGTGGATTAATAATCCATACAAGGTTTAAGCATGGTTTATGTAAGGAATAATATGACCTTTTCCATCATAAAGCTAGTTTAAGACTATAGTTTGGCAACCTCCACCACAATGAATCATAGTCGTGCAAGTAACAAATGTGGTATTTGTCATGGTAGGGATACTGAAAGTGTTTGGAAAGGTTTCAATTTTAAAAAGGTTCTAGTAAGAAAGTTTACAATTATATTATTTTTTGGCTTATTCCTCATTTAGCATCTGATGTTTTGTTATTGTCGTTTGTTGTATCATCAGGTGTTGGGAAAGAGGACTTGTTTTGTGCTTATCTCAAAGTGTTTCTAGGAAAATTAGTGTCTTTTCGATCTGCTAGTCCCACTAGGATTGGTAGCTATCCTAGAAACAAAAAATCAAAGCAATTTGTGATTTCCTTTATGTATGATAGATAGGAGAGAAGCAAAGGTACCAACCTAGATCTTCCGCTTGAATCCTTGCTTGATTCCTCTCTCCCTTGATAGAGCTTGCACCTCTTCTCCTACTTATCCCGCTCGGTGAATACCTGTAGATACAAAGTAACAAAACACCATCAAAGCATCTTGATCTATTATATCATAAACAATGCAGAATCAAAATACATTGAACATACAATGGCATTCACAAATACCAACATTCACAAATACATGATTGTATGGAGGAAAACTCAAAGAACTTTATTAATAGTAGAAGGGAGAATTACAACCCAGTTGTATGATCCAGCATCATGCCCCCAGCATCAAAGCCCTCTTCACCTCGTGAAAAGCAAGATCACCCAACAATACAATGCTCTTTCTCAAAGACAAACTATCAACACTTCCTTACAAATTACAAAATTCTAGCCTCTAGATCTCTCAGATGAGGGATCCATTTATAGATGTCTGCAAGGGTGTGAGTCATCTCTAGGTTTTTGATTAGTGTCATTCCACTTGAAGTTCTTGGTTCTCCTTGGAGATTTCTTGGATCTCTTACTCATCCGTGGGCGAATTCAGAGATGCTAGTGTCATAGGAGAAGTTTCTGGAAGATTCCATGAGCATCCACTTAGCAAATTGTCTTAAACATTTTTCCATCCTCACCCATCGCACACTATAGAAGGCCTCTTCAGTATGCATCACACCTGGCTAGTGTAGAAGTCAGTATGCATGGCACCTTGATAGTGGGGCAGTCAGTATGGTCCAATTTTGGCCAGTTCTGAGTGGTTTTTCAAGTGGAACTTTTTGGGAATGATGTAATTAGCTGACCATGACCTTTTAGGGTATGAAGCAACACTTTTAGGGGTTAAAGAGCCCTTGGTTTATCGACATATAAGATTGGGGTTGCAATGCCCAAATATGTCTATAACAGTTGCCCCATAAAGCATGAAGTCATAAATCTTTTGATGTTGGGTGAAATGATTTATCATGAGGATCTGAGGTATTCGAACTGGAAGGTGACCTATATAAGATACAATAAAATACATCATCATCATATTATTTTCATGATCTAGCTAAGGCGGGCATTCCCATGCTCAGCTTTATAAATTCATTTTCATGTGCATAGGACAAACAATCGTCTGCTGTTGCAGGCTGGTGATTCTTCATATGAAGAGTCATCTTCCCTGGCTTAGATGACTATCTGTGTAGCTTCTATGTACATTTGATGTCTTTATGTTCCTGAATATATCGCAGCCCGGATGGATGAAACTAGATCCGGGGTCTTCAAAACTCATTCAATCTTCGCCCGATGTACAAGTCGATCCATGTGAAAAGATGTTTTGAAGTCGAACATGGAAAGACATCGCCTGATTACCAGCCAATAATGTAAGATGTTAACAGGCATGAGAGGAATCACCAATAATGATAATGACCCTCAAGGTACTACAGTAAAATTCATGTGGTGTGAATATATGATTTGATGTCCAACACCACGCGAAATCTTTCGGTTGAAGGCCATTGATGTAAACATTTCGCCGGAAGTGAGAAACTTGCCATTAAGGCATGCAAGCTTCAAAGTACTGAAAGGGTTTTTTCTAAGTCAACTTCTTGGATAATGAGCTGATGTCGACAAGAAGTGACCCATCATAGGAGGGTCTTAATGTATCCCACATCTACGACACAAAACAGAGCAAATGACATTTTGGAGGTGAAAACGATTTGGTGATACAAGGTTCAGGAATGGCGGCCATGAAAAATAAAGGGTGAAGGTGTTGCATTGGATGAGGCATTGGTTGGATGGTGAATTCTCTGAGTGACTTCTCTTGAACATATCGGCGACACTGAGATGGATTGGTAGTGTTAACCCCAAAAGATGGATGGTATGGAGGACCAATGGTGATATGACCAGTGAACAGAATAACCCAACCCGACTCAATCATGGTGATGGAGTGAAAGTGTCATGTTCAAGAGCGACCTGCTCCCATAAAATTCTTCAAGTTTTCTTCCCTTTTTCCCCAG
Organism: Pinus tabuliformis; assembly: GCA_031772625.1. Lineage (NCBI taxonomy): Eukaryota > Viridiplantae > Streptophyta > Pinopsida > Pinales > Pinaceae > Pinus > Pinus tabuliformis. The sequence goes on from CM062817.1 coordinate 1,345,638,728, forward strand.
TAATTGCTGACCAGTACCTCTTTATTTTTGTCAAGCTTGAGGAGGATAACATATGCTTGTTCTATAATTTACCCTTCAGGAAAACCTGTCACTATGTTTTAGCGAGCCTAGCGACACTGAAACTCGTTCTTGTTTGGGTGGAAAACTTTGTCACTATTATTTTAACGAGTTTAACGACAAAGACAACTCGGTCCTTTTCATATTTAGAGAGTTTGAAAAGGGGAAAAAAGAGAACTCCAGTAGTTTTTTTCCATAACATAATCCCTTAAGTCTGAAAAAGATTAAAATAATACAAAAGGGATGACTTTTCGATCACTTTAGCGAGCCGAAAAAGATAAGCGCTCGAACTTTTTCATGAGATAATCCCTCAGGTCTGAAAATTTTAAAACACACAGGAGGGATGGCACTTCCAATCACTTTAGTGAGCTGGAGAGGCCAATTGCTTGACAATATTTTCATTTTTAACGAGTCTGAAAAGGGTTTAAAGTGGACTCATTTTTTGAGGAAATAGTGGTATTTGGGGTAGCAACTAGTTCTGAGTAATCTTGGAACTTCTCAAAACATGGTGATGTGAAGAGGGTGGCTAACAAGACCACTCATCACAACTGTTCCTCAAAACGGTAAACAATCAAGTGGAAGCGTAATGATCGGCCAAAAGAATGGAGGTGATGGCAGGAACACAACCAAGGCTCAAAAGGCTGATGTAGTGGCAATCACAAAGGTTATTTACCGAAGGTGGGTTCATTTTTTAACGAGCTTGAACTCTGGGGGAACATATGTTCATTGGTAGGTTTATTTTTTAACGAGCTTGAACCATACGATAACATCGCTCATGGAGTGCAGGTTCATTTTTTAACGAGCTCGAACCTTGCGGAAAGTATGCTCATTTAGTCAAAGATGTTCTTCATTGGTAGGTTCATTTTTTGTGAGCTTTAACTCTACAATAACATATGCTCAGTTTCCTTTCTATGTAATCTATGAATGACCAAACTACAAAGCTAAAAAGAACTATTAAAGGTAAGGAACTGCTGAGGTTAGGTAACATGGTTTTATCAACTTGTTTAGATAAAACCCTTCCTTTCCTTTACCCGCAAAATAGATGAAGGTGAATGGTGTGTCAGACCAATCACCTAACCTAAGAAGTTGAAATACTAGAAAGCTAAAAATCTAAAAAGCTAAAAAAATGAAATTGGTCATTTTTTCTTGCATAAAAAGGTTTGCATGCCCCCGGCATAAAAAAAAAGTCTTTAGTAACCATATGGAAAGTTACTGTGGTTAAGCAGGATTATTTTCTATCAATACTTAGACAAGACACTTCCTACACTTTCTCCACCAAATAGACAAAGGTGAAAGGTCACCTAGACTGATCACATAACCTACAGGGAAACTAATCTTTACAGCTGGGTTTGTCCACAAAATAGACAACGGTAAATACACCCTAACATTCGTTACATTCACCAAACTACTTGCAGTAATTAGGTGGATAGAATGAAGGTTGAAGAGACACTCTTGACTCAAAAAGACCATTTAGGGATGACGATTGACTTGGTGCTGTGTTTGAACTGGGAAATGAAAGTTGGTCAATAAGCTAGACAATTTTTCTTTCATGCAGGAAATACATCACTCGAAAGAGTGTGGAAACAATAGCTTCGATGCTATAAACATAGTCACATACAAGGAGTAGATTGTAATCTAACGGTCCTTGGACCACTATCACGTTTAAGTGAACAATTTTCCTTCTCAAAGTTATCGACAACTTAGGAAGGATCCCTAACGGTCGACTGGTTCCTTTGTTAAAGCATGATAAATTTTGTTTACTGGGCATAAGCGATGGTGAACCAAGTGCTTTCCAAATAGTTGAGGAAAGGATACTCACTGAAGCCCCTTCATCTATGATAGTGCCAGACATGATCATTTTGTAAACTTGTACTATGATTCGGAATGGTACATTGTAAGGAAGGCGATATCTTTCTAGTCGATTCCAATCAAAGAAAGTGATTAGACTGCTTGGAGGGGGTACTGAATAAATGGGTGAAATAACCCTTTGAGTAAAGGAACTGGGGTATTCTCTTCCCGTTGTGAAGGAACGGGTAGATTGCCCCCAATTTCATCGGGCTCTAAATTGACAAAAAGAATTGAACAGTATCGTTCTCACTCTCTTTGGGAATGATATCATCTGAAGGTGGATCTTCTAAAGTCAAGACCACATTGACTGCAATCTCAACCTGTTGACTTTGGTCTGGTGTGGACTCAAAATCTTTACTTTCAACGATAGGTTTTTCGACCAACGGTTCAGTTAAGTTAGTCGTATTTTCAACTAGTAAAGGACTAGGGGAAAGTTTCTTATATCCAGGTGGAAGTTATTGTGGTGAAGCAGGACGGTTATGTAAGACTCTTTTGGCCTCATCCAAAAAAGGACAATGGGGAAGATGATGAACCCCTTCACATAATCCATATGGAGTTATAACCTTTCCTTTCTACCCAGGAATTTCATTTTCACTAGTTGATGGTGTGTTGTCAACATCATCACTAGAGGTTGATGACACCAGATGGTGCGAACGAGGAGACCATTCTCTCGAGATCCATGGAATGCAAGGAAAATCTCGGTGAAAATGGTTTTATCTGCAAATTATACAAGGATATTTTGGAGATTTAGTGTGTGGATTTTCACTAGATGATTCATGGTTGCCCCCTTGTTTAACTGCCTTCTTCTTTTTCTTCTCCTCTCCTTTCTTCTTCTTCTCAGGCACTTGGTTACTAGCATCACTGTTTTCACCAAGCGAAGATGAAGAAGGGGAGGGAGAAACAAACGAAGAGGAAGGTGAAGGGTCAACTTCAGTATCATCTGGATGCTGATTCGATTGCTGAGGAATCAAATTATTTTGAACCACAGAGGTTGAGAACAGGCACACTGGCAGGCCAATAGTCAGACTTGGCAGAGACAGTGTGGCCATATGAGGTGCACCAATATTTCCCCAAGATGTTAAAGGGCTAGGAATCCCCTCAAGAGGGATTCCATGATTGGTAGACTCCATTAACTGTACCTAAGATCAATGAAGAAATAGGGATGTTATTTCGAATTTAATAGATTTTAATGATGCTTTGACACAACTTTGCTTTTTCAATTTTAAAGAGTCGAGGAAAAGCTAAAGATGACTCTAGTCCCCTTCGATTTTTAATGAGCCTGAAGTGACAAGTGCTCAGATGGACCTTTTCTTTTAAGGAGTTGAAAAGGAACGAAAGTGACTACTCTGAAGATCTAGACAGAGGGATTACCAAACCAATCGCAAAACTGCAAAATACACCTTGGTGATAAATTAAAGAGAAATTACCAAGGACTTATGTACTATAGTCAATCTTCCCGAATGCTATGTTCAGTGCATTGCGATCGATAGGGCGGAAAACATGGCTTCCTATGGATAAAGGATATCAGCCTATTGTGGTCTCCCAATATATACTCGATGGTACGGGGAGCACAAGTCTGTGCTAGCACTTTTCGTATCAAAGAGGAGGAATTACCCAACCTTCGATGAAAACGATAGTTACTAGATTTTATGACACCGGAACACGTCTCTAGCCAAGACCTCTAAATGTGTTGCGTTAGGTTCCAAACAATTGTTAAGTTCATTGAAATTTATTTTAGAGTTGATCTTGCTTAGAATTTTATCTTTCAAGGTTCACCACGTGATGTAGATGTAAAATTCCTAAATATGCAATCTAAAATGATAAACAATCGTTGTTTATTTTTAGCAATGAAAATCCTAGCTACTAAGGAAAGAAGGTTACGATTCTTTCAAACAGATAGCAAAGAGCACACACTAAATGCACTTTTCCTAAATCATTTTTCGCACACAGTCTAAATGCAAATGCAAATGCATGTATTTTTTTTTTGTTCCCTTAATGCGAGAAATTCCAAAAAGGAAAACTGAGTATAGATCTGAAATATTTTCTTCAAAGTGACATTTCGACAATTTTTTTTTCAAAATGAAAGGAAGACTTAACCACACTTTTTGATTTCAAATAGAAAATGTTTTCGACACTTCAAAATATCAACAAATCAAATCAAAATGCATGACAAAAAGTTAAATCGACTAATCGTTCTCATCGGGTTGTTTTTATAGCACCCCGTACTACGGAGAGCAGAAGATCGATGCCTTCGGGAAAGTGTAATCATTTTCCTATCTGCTCAAGGAAGAAACCACTCCTTTTCATTCTGTGATGCCCCTGCTTTCTCGAAGTCTATGTGTTTACTCAACAATGTTTTCTATTGTGGCACAATTTTGTTGGATAGCCAAATTCTAGTCAGAATCTAGTAAAAAAAATTAAAAATCTAATTTTAAGAGTGGTTGAATTATTTTTTATGGTGGAAATAGATTTAATACTAATAAAAAATTTTAGAGCACTAAAAATCCTTAAATTGGACAACTATAACAAGAATTTTAAAAAAATTATGTTGAATTTCTTAAAAATCCTACCAAAATTTCTGTTATCTTTAAAGAAAAAGTATGCCCCCTTAAACTATAGCACTTACACACACTTCTAGTATTTGAATGGGCCTAAGAGATTGAGGTCATCATCAAACTGAAAATAGGAGATATGTCTTTAATTTGAAATTAAATATCATATAAATTAATTAATTTACACTTCACAGTCTCAATAAATTTAAAAATCAATAAAAATATATATTTATTATGCCACATTAATTGTTAAAAAAAATTAATTAATTTAAAGTATGAATTTTTAATCTTTTAATATTATTAGTTTAAAAAGAAAGAAATAAAAATAATAAACAATAAATAATATAATTTTGTTTTTGAATTGTTGCACTTTGATTTTTATTAGCAAAAAAGGAAGTATACCATAGAGTCTAAAAGACAAAGACAGGAGACTGGATTTCTCCTCCTCACTACAACATATAACGATGAATCAATTTCTACTAGTGGAGATGACATCAGAAACCCTAAAGTGAAAACAAACATTGCTCCTTACAATCCAAAAACATCGGCTACAATAATACAACATGCAATCAAATTTCCATTTCCGATTCAACTACTAAAAGTGTAACCAACTAACCTAACTTTTCTAGTTGTGAGCCAAAGTCATCTCCAAAACTTGGGAACAGTCATATAGACATGTAGCCATGAGCCAAAAAGGTTGGAGAGGGGAATTTCCAATGAACAATCATATAACCATGAGCCAAAATGTGAGAGAGGGTAATTTCTATGGAACAATCAATTGTTAGGCTATCACTAAAGCCCACAAAATATATAGGATGCAACTAGAACCACACCAACCACAAAGCGAACACGAATAACACCATCGTTCCATGGAGAACAAGTGCATACACCAAGCTTCGAAGACTTCGTTCCATAGATAAAAAGTGCATACACCATGCTCCAAGTACTGTAGAAAACCAACTGGTAGAATTGATGATGCACATTTCACTTACACCAAAATGTAAGTATCTAGGAAGAACTTAAATACCACCACATATCCAACACATTCCATGTTGTGAAAGCCAAGAAAGAAACCTCTAGAGCACTGAAATGAAATTTTCAAAATGTCAACAAAAAAACATGTGAGATCAAATTCTAATCCTAACTAGATGAGATGAAAGTGAGGTCCTCAACGTTGTCTACTGGTGGATTAGTAGGATCTCTAGGAGGATTGATAGGATCTCTAGAGGATGAATTCGACACCAATAGACTTTCCACCGAAGCCAATCTAAAATCAATAATGTCAAGATAGAAACATCAATTTCATAGGATACATTCAATGTCCTCCAACATGGAAAATATATTATAAGTTTAATTTATTTTTCTTTAACAACAAAGTGCAACATTATATCCATCTGTTGATGCAAACCAAAGAGTACAAGAAATGGAGTCACCTATTTCGAAATCTACTCAGATCCATAACCTCTGTCACATCTGCGCCTGCCACATGTACCTTTGAATCAAAATGGTATGGGCCTTCCCTAGTCTATTTTGACTCCAACAAAATAATTTATTTCCTCACATCAAGAACAACACCATCAAAAAATGTTCTAACCGAGTCATAGGAAAAAGGTCAAATTCTCTTGAATCCAACATTGCCCACACTGCCCCTCCTACTCATCATTCTCTCATGGGGAGGCATGATGACTATAGTAAGAGAGACGGAAAACAAGTACAAGAGCCATGACCTACAAAGCAATAAAATGAATAGACCATTGACCCTGGAACCCTTGGTCGAAGCACCAAAAAATCATCCCCAAGTGCCACACCAGAGGACCAAATTCAAGCCAATTCCCAATTGAGGAGAAAAAAAAGACATAAAAAACCCAGTCCTATAAAACCATGCCAAACTATGAAAGATCGCAATACCCAAACTCTCAACAAGAACAACTTCTTCGCCCCATAACACACAACGGCCTCCCCAAAGTGATAACCCAACTAATTAAACAAATTACAACTAACATAAGTTGTAAGAAACCTTAGTACATTGAGTCCAAGTAATCTAGGAAGATAAACCAAATAAAACCCAACAAAGTATTCAACGAAAATGACACTTTAAAAGATTCTGAAATAACCTTGTTATATTCAAAGAAACACAAAAACATAACCAGGTTGAAATCCAAGTATTCTTGGAAGAAAAAGCCTTTATTAAATACAACACTTCGATATACAAACCAATAAACTTGTTGAATTCAAGGACACTTGAAATAGAATATGGTTATCAATAAGCTAAAATAGTTGTTGTAGAAGCAGGCAAAATACCTCACCACCCTTTAACAACCTATCCAAATAGAACAAAGTTGAAGGAATGGATGCAAGGTCATCAAAAAAACCAAACCCTAAAACATGAAAAATATAAACCAAAAGAAACAACTTCAAGCTAAACTAGGTGAAAGAGAGCGATGATAGAACTTCACCTCTTGTCCCACAATGCATATACCACCACTACCTTTTACCTCACATTTATAACAAATAAACCTACAGTTCAGGTCCCAACTCCATCACTGGATCTTTTCCATTGCATAACCGAATAAAAATACCTATAGAATAGACACATCATATAAAGAATCCCCAACATTGCCCTCATTAACACCCTCATCGAGCAATAAATAATAAAAAATTAAATGAGTAAATGATTATTTATTTAATTTATAAATAAGAAATGATATTCTAGTTGTTTAACATTGAATTTTAATTTTTATAAATCTTATTAATTTAGTAGATGAATAAATAATTAAAAACATTTACAAAAATATCAAATCAATAAATTACTATATATATAAAGATAGATTTCAAATTCAGATTATATTGCTTATGGTCTCCATATGACCATAGAGGATACAGATAATGTTTATGAAGGTTCCAATTTGAAGAACGTACCTACGGCCTACATTTGTTTGGTATTTTCTTTTAATACTCTTCTGGTAGATTCTCATTATTCAAGTGATTTTTGTGTCACATTTCAGGAAAGAATTCATGTGTCTTGTTTTGTTCTTATTGTGGTAGTTTTTTTTTTGATTTATCTCATTTTTGGTATTATTGTGATAGGTTTTCTCTTGATTTATCTTAAAACTATAATTCTTAAGCTAGATACTATTCAAATTTGGTTCTCTCTCAGTAAGTGCTTAAGGCTCATCTGATAGTTAATCAGGAACAACTCATTCTTGGTTCTCTCCTCTCTTGTGGTTTCCTAGTTTCTATCAAGTATTTGGTTCCCATTTAACTTATCTCTGCTTCCTGTGTGGGTCTTGACATTGATGGAAATCTCCTAAAGTAGTTGTCTTCGTCTTTGGTTGGATCATCACAAGTTTTTTCAAAGTTATACCCCTTCTCTTTTCCATCATCTAGTTCTCCATAATGCAGTTATTGAGCATCCCCTTAATGTGATGAGGATGTTGTGGTAACTAGAAACCAACTCGCCCAAGATATAGATAAAACACAGATATAGATAAAACACCAAACATTCTAGTGTAGCCTTTTGGGAAATCACTCCACTTGAAATTCACAACATTTTCAAAAACCTTTCCACTTGAAATCCATAAAGAAATTAATAGTTTTTAATAGAAAGTGGACATAGAGAAAGTATTTCTTATTGATGTTGAAGTCGATGAAAATATAGACAGTTGAATGCCTAATACAGAGAACATGTCCTCAAGGAAAACCAAATACAACGAAATCATAGATTTGTACAAGCAAAGAAAAACAACTATACGAAAGGTGCTTATGGAAATGTTAAAGGATAAATAAGAAATCAGCATTAATGATGTGTAGTTTCACTTAGATATTCAATTCTAAGGTCCTCATGCTGGGAAAGAAGATAGCTGATTTCAAATTCTTCCTTGAAGATAATATAAAGGAACTATTTAGGTAGATTCTCCATTTAATTAAATCCTTATTATTTTTTTTTTTAATAATGCGAAACAGAATCCTCTTATGTTATTGGTTTGGTTTCCCTTGTGACAAAGTTAAATGCTTATTTTCTTTTTTATATTAGGAGCAATAATGTCTAATGCAATCCTCCTATGTTATCGGTTTGGTTTCCCTAGTGACAAGTGAATAGTCATTAAAGGAACATCCTATATTTATGTGAATAATTGTCACTCGCTAAATGTTGACATATTAATATTTTTTTAATAAACTCTTTATCTTCTGGTTATAAATGAAAGTAGTTCTCCACATCAAAGGATGAAATTTTAAAATATTAGCATTCTCTCATCTCTAAATCTATGTTTTCCATTTCACATTTACCTCATACATTTATAAAATTATGATTTATCATACAAATTATCAAATAATAAATGACATCATGTGAATACATATTTACCCTTTCACAATTATGTAGTACAACTATGAAGTTACGATGAAAATTATAAAACAAAAAATGACATCACGTGAATATATGTTTTCCTTATCACATTTATGTAATACAATTACGAAATTGTCATGCAAATTATCATATAACAAATGGAAACATGTGACTATGTGGCCTTACAAAATGAATGATTTATGAAAAGGATGCTTGGGCTAGATTCATTAATTTTAAAAAATTGAAAATAAAGTGATCGACATATGTCAACAATATTTAACAATATTTACTAATATTATTATGTTAACTAGTTATCGAGAGTGTAATAGGGCTTCCAAGATTTTAATTTAATTATCAATAATTATTAGGTGGATAGTAGAGATTTAAACTTCTCACAATATTTTGGAATATTCTTAGTAATATTTACAAATCAAATGTTAAGATTTGTCTACAAAATAGTTATGTTATTTTTTCCATTTAATTAAATTGATTAATTAAAAAAATGTCATATGAAACAGTGTCATATGTAGTGTGTTGTGGCTTCTTGGGCACCTAGTATTAATAAACCATGGTATTGGCCAACGCTACTCTAAGAAAGTTTAGTTTAACATTCTTCATTATAAAATGGTGGTGAATCTCAAGAGTAGTCTTAGTAGGTGATAATTTTTCCTTGAAAATATAGTATTTTAGGCATATTTTTTGAAAAAATTGAAATTTTTGGACGCCATGGAGAAAGGCTCCTTAATTATAAATCACTCTGTTAAAATATGTCACATTCCATCATTCATATTAAATACTCTAGGTCGGGGTTGTATAGATAGGGTACAGGTCTGCAACACATCAAATTGACAATTATTAAGGTTATATCCTTGATGGCCCTTTGCAGTGTGTTAGGAGCTCAGGTGGTTGGTAAGGACTTATGGAACAAATGTGGAGGTCATAAATCAAAAGTCATGTGTTGTGACAAACGCATGATGCGTCCTTGGTTATTTACCTGGTTGTTTAATACAGTGCTACTCTTATGGTGGGCAAGTACCATCATAATTCGCTCGAGGCTAGTTTTGGTGGTGGAGGAGATGGAGTGTAGCTGCTACACCATGATGCAGAATCGCTTCACATTTATCAAGGACAAGACTGGAAGGAATGTTGGAATTAATTGAGACATTGTTTATAGCAACTAGCTGTGAATGGTAAATCAAAGGATTTTGTCAATACAGGGTAGAATCGCCACAAAGAAGGCTTCTGCAAGCAATGGAAGTGGTGACGAAATAGGGTCGGGACACTCCGGGAGTATAGAAGACTTGGTTGAGAGTTCATGCAAGTAGGTATTAAAGGAAATTGTTAAAGATATCAATGAGAACATGGTGGTTTTGTACATCGAGTTGTTGGGACTCAGCAAAGGCATGAAACTACTGCAAAATACTATGGAGAGCCTATACATAGACATGATGAGTTTGCAAAAAAAGGTGGAGAACATTGAAATTAGTGTAGAAACTGCAACAGTCGGGGTGTTAAAGGAAGATTTCGGATTTGGGGGCGGTTCTGTCCCTAACGTTGAAGGTGCTACATACATTGCTTTTGTTCTGGACCTGGAACCTAGAGTGTTCGATGTTAAAGAATTGGTTACGACTGTGGAAGAAGCATCAAGAGAGATAGACACTGGTAGCAGTGGGTAGATGTTTATTTTGATTTATATCTATGTTTTGTCAATCTATGGAATATTATGGGGTTTTCTAGTAAATTTAGAGTATATGCTATGTAAAAAGCTCATATATAAATAAGGTTGGTAGAAATAGGGTCTCAGAGCTTGCTCTCCAAGATTATATGGGACCTAACCCTTTCCAATTTATCTAATGAAAATGCTACCCATTTCTTAAAAAAAACAATAGCCAACAGTACCAGTAGATTAATGATCCATACAAGGTTTAAGCATGGTTCATGTAAGTAATAATCTAACCTTTTCCATCATGAAGCTAGTTTAAGGCTTTATTTTGGCAACCTCCACGACAATGAATTATAGTTGTGCAAGTAACATATGTGGTATTTGTCATGGTAGGGATACTGAAAATGTTTTAAAAAGGTTTTTAAAATCATATGTGGAATTTGTCATAGTAGGGATACTGAAAGTGTTTATAAACGTTTCAATTCTAAAAAGGTTCCAACAAAAAAGCTTAAAATTACATGATATTATGGCTTATTCCTCATTTAGCATTTGATGTTTTGTTATTCTCATTTGTTGTATCATGAGGTGTTGAGAAAGAGAACTTATTTTGTGATTATTTCAAAGTCATGGTCTTTAATTTTTTATGTGGGTCGAGAAAATGGACTGAATCCTAGATTATGTCAAGTTGTTAATCTTTAATTTTTCATGTATGTAGACTGTCTTATTGTGGTAATTTTTCTATTTGTTTTTCGTAAAGCTCTCGCTACTCGACTAGTCTGTGCCTTGAATCTGGTTCCCTTGTCGTACATGCTTGAAGTCTACTAGAAAATAAAAATATTGTTCTTAACCCTCTCCTCTATTCAAGTGGCCTCCTAGTTTGTATCATCTCTCTCGTGTCTAGGGCCTCCTTATTTGTATCATTTCTCTAGACACCTAGCTTACTTGTTTCTCATCTATGGCTCTTAGAGGATCTTGTCCAGCTTTAATGAGACTCGGTAATCATGTCCTCATATTTATTTACTTTATAGTGTTTCATAGCTGTCATTCACCGTTTTTATTCCTTGCGTTGATATTTTTTTCATGGTGGCAATGAAGTTCTAACTAATTAAGATGCATTTTGTTTTTGATCCAGTAAAAGTAGGGCCTTCCATTAATCAAGAAAAAATATTACATAATGTACATTTTGCGAGATAGTGCCAAAACATAGCAGCATTTGTAACAAAAAAAAATACAAAACCAATTCATACACCACCAATGCACTACTTAGTCATCAAAACTCGCACTATAAAACCTTCATTCCTTCTTAACCCGAAAGAAAAAAGCAAATTTCTAATGCACTGACGGGTCTACTATACTTCAGAAGTCCCGCGCCACAAAGAGCCCTCCACTCCTTAATGAGGAGGGCCACCAAAACCTACAATCAAAAAAACCAATGGCCCACAAAGCCCAGAGTGTCTTGTCAGCCCAAAGAACTAGCCATCTACCCCTCGAGGATTCGACGGCTATGAACTATTTCGGATGAACCAACATGCCCACCAGTTAAAACCCATTCAAACCTGAAATGAAAACCAAACTTCTTTCTAGGAAATTTCGGGTCCACTTTCTGAATTAACTCTCAATTAGTTAAAATGCTCGACTCCCGTGGGATCTGGACCTCTCTGATCCGATGGTTCTAAAAAGATTTCGGGCCCACAACATGCACACCCATTAAAATTCCAAACGAACCCGATGGGTGGCCTTAACCACCTTTATAATTTTTCGGTTCCATTTTCTAGGCTATCTTCTGTGCAACTATCCGCCCTATATCCGTCGAATGTTGGTGCTTGTTGCCATCGAATGTCGTCTGCCCGTCAACCTGCTCACTCTTTACTCCTTTCCTCTTTCCTAACATTGGTGCACTATTTGCTGTCTCCTTAGGACCAATTACTGCCTGTCTTTCATGCTTTGAAGATAATCCCTATCTGCAGTCACCTGTCTATGACAGTCCTCGTGTAGTTTCACCGAGGGAGTCACATCCCACTCATAGCACCTGTTATCTCTTTTACAAAGCACACCCTCATTTGCCAGACGATCTGATAATCTGTTGGCATTTCTGCAAACATGAACAAATCTGAGTGTTCTTAGGGCTCTTAAGGGGAGTTGATACATTGATAGAACTGCAATAACTGCCAATGTTTTGATACTTTTTTAGGTGTCGGGCCATTGCCTATCTTTTTGACCGAATTAATTGTTAATTCAAAGTCTGCCTCTATGATTTATTGTGTAAATTATACTCAATCAAGAATTATAGGCATTACTCTAGGGCCATGAGCTCCGCCATATTGTTTGTTGCATTCTCCAAATGACTATGAAAGATAAATTTTATGCTTCCCTTTTTGTCTCTAATGACTCCTCCATAACCAGCAACCCTAGGGTTTCCCTTAGAGGCCCCATCTATAATAAATTTCAAAAAGCCATGTGGGGGTGGTTGCCAGTAGTCCTTCCCCGCTGCTATATGTTTTACTATCTTGCTTATGCCCTAGGGGACATGTGACTGGATTCCCAAATGCAAAAGAATGTGACCATCCTGGTTACAAGGAGGGTTCTTGGGGGGTTGCTTTATAAGGGTGCTAATAATTTCTTTGAGCTGTCTTAAAATTTGAGCTATGATGCTTTGGGTTGAGAACGTTCTGTTCTTGAAAATCATATTGTTTCTTTCTTTCCAAACATCCCAGATCAAAAATCCTGGGATCAGAGTCCAGGCTCTATGGACTATCTCATTTTCTGAGAATTCTTTCCTCCAATTCTTCAGAGTTCCAGTGATGTTGCTTTCGTCCCTATCAGTTTGCCTAAAAATAGAAGCTACCAAATTCCATAAGCTAGAGGTGAAAGTGCAGAGGTTAAGTAAGTGATCCATCGTTTCTTCTTGCAAGCCACATAACTGACATCTAGATGGACCAGCTAAGCCTCTTTTTCTTAGATTTTCCCAAGTCAAAACTTTTTTATGATGTACCAACCACTTAAATTTACTACGGTTTATGAATGAGATTGTGAGAGTTCGAATTATATTTCTGATTTATTTATTTATGATAAGTTGCCTCGTAAATTTTAATTTGTAAAATTTTATATTGTAATTTTTGGTTTTTTAAATTGAAAATAAAAGATTACATTATATAATTAGTGTAATTAAATAAATTCAATAGATAGTAAATGTTGATAAAAATTAATTTATTTACAATAATTATTAAAATATTTATTATATTATAAATTTCACTATATATATATATCTATATATATCTATATATATATATATATATATATATATATATATATATATATACATATATATATACATATATATATACATATATATATACATATATATATACATATATATATACATATATATATATATATATATATATATATATATATATATATATATATTACATAAAAATTAATTAAATTGTAACTCTATTATTATTATTATTATTATTATTATTATTATTATTATTATTAATTATAACAAATAATTAATATATAAGTTGAACTTATATACTTTTAAATAAACATAGAAAAAAATTATTAATCATGGATAACAAACTCCAATTTTATTCTGAAGATTCTTAATTTTTAAATAGTCTTTGTTACAATACCATGGGTCAATACAATAGTCTATTGTACCAAGGGGTGCTCTACAATCCACAATGGAAGACATGTTGTAATGTCTTATCGTGTTTTTTTATGTAAACATAAATAATAAATTAATAAAATAATCATACATTAAAATAAAAATAATATATTGACCCATGGTATTCATGTGGAATATAGCCTATTTAAAGAGGTAAAGACCAACCAACATCCATCTTTAATTAGGAAGCACAAAGAGGGATCAAATCTTTTTTCACTCTAAAAAAGTTTGCATCTCAAAGAGATTTGATCATTTGGTAGATCAAGAGTTAAAATGGATCTAGGCTAATCAATACCACATCCCCAAAAGCCATAACACTTGGAAACAATGCTTCCATCACTTCCATGTTGAGTTTCGAATTGGTTCGAGATTTGTAGGAGGTTGTTGACATATTTTCTCAACTCTTATCTCTAAGGCTAGAGGTAGTTGGATCTAAGTTCAACTATATAATGGTATTGTAATTCAATGCAAAAGTTTAATAGAGATTTGTTTTTTGTGTGTAATTTATGTAAACATGTCTTCCCTCTCAATTGCATTCTTGGTATTAGAGCCCATATGGACTTGACTCCCTCAAGGGATGGTCCAGAGATAGGGAACAAACATGAGATTTTATTTTATACACATATATTAGTGTAGGTGTGTTGTTTTGTTAGTAAGAGCAATGTTCATTTGTTGTTGTGTTTGTGTACGATTGTTGTCACCGATCACTAGAGTGCTTTATAGTGAAAAGGGTCGTCATAACACCATCGATTGGTGGACACAGAGAGTCTTTGTTTGTGAGATTAGTCATATTATAGATCACAAATTGGAATTGAGTATTTCCAGATGTAAGTGGAGGACCTGCAAATCTATGTTTGTAATATTTGATCTTAGGGAAAGCCAGGGATCAGTGTATGAGGAGCAACCTTTGTTTTGATCATGTGGAGTAGATTGTGTATGTTGCATATAGAGCATTGGGTGTGTTTTCCATGTTGTGCATCTGCCGAGATTACCATTAAGCAATTGTTATGGTTACAACATGGCTTGGCCATTGTAGAATGTTGTTGTGTGGAAACTTCTTCTCGTAGTTTCTTTTGTGTGGAAGATATCAACCCCACATGTAACATATATCAAATTGCTGCAATAGAATCATATGAATGTTGTCCTTGAGATTTAGTTGAGAGAAAGCATGTAAGTGACACCACACAAGAGGAATCATTGATTTTCTAGGATGAAGCAGCCACATGAACCATCATCTTGCTCTGAAGGCATTCAATGTTTAGAGGAGTCATGAAAAAAGTGACATTGGGTTTTCTTGTAGAGAGAATTTCACAGAGTTCCTTAAAGGATATTATGTGGCAGTCTACATGGTGTGATTCGATCCAGATACTAGTAAGAAATTCAAACCTAAAGGGTCAACACTCAGCTACACTCAATGCTTCGCGAAGTAGCATGCTATGACCTTTGCAGTACAACTTGTCACATATGGATTGAAATCCTTCTGTACATTTTTTCATCCTCCTTACTACCACCAGATTTAACAAACTCATCTTCTCATATATGTGGGATGGAAAGGTTTACACGCTACCTATCATTTCACTAGATCTACCGACATATTATTTTAGTTTCCTCTCCATACTATTGACTAAGGAAGTTCATTTATTGATGGTGATGGAACTCATTTTCTTTAGTGAACAGTATAATGGAAGTCATAACACTCATCCAAAAAAATGCACATGGTTGATTAGCCTGTGTTCTCTACTCAAGTTCCATACTGATAAAATCATTGTTGTACAAGAAACATAATTGTGGTCATTAAACTTCTTGGTTAAGGTGCAATTAATTTTTTGTTTTAAATTTATTAGGAGTTTATATTTCAAACATATTGAGTCTAGTTAATTTGAGCGCAAGTTTGTTAGAAATTGACAACTCTAAAAAATTCTTTGCAAAGAAAAGAAGCCTCTGAGATAAATATTGAACAATATGAACAACCCTTGACTTGTGCCTAGGAGGGTTGTGGAGGCTTGTCTATGCCAAGATGACAGCTGATAGGTCAATGATTATTAAGTTTGTTACTGTGGGATATATTGGTTAAATGGTCTTCTATTTCATTTTAATTCTGGTTGTAAAAAAAAAAATGTTGTTCTTAAATTCGAAGCCCTGGTATCAAGAAAATCAATTCTTGTGTGTTAGTAATGTCAAGTTTTTTGATCAACTTTTGAACACATCTAGTATCTAGACCTCCATTCTAGCAACTGCAGATAATCGAAAGAAAAATATCCAATAGATTATGGTAGGTCCATAGGATGTTTCGTTATTTAACATCTCTTATCACAGAAACCCCGACGAGCCAAGATGTTAATATTGTTGATCTTGCAAGTTCATCAATAACGGTGATAGGCAGTTACGTTTTAAATGGAGGCCAAGTGACAACTCGAATATTAGGTGGTGAACGAAGAAAAATGTTTACGATATTCCAAAGTGGATGTGAATGTTGATAAAGACCAATAAGACATAAATCATTCTGTGTGTTTGTGTAGGTTTGCCATGTAAACATTAAGGGAAGGACATGGAAATAAAGCTTCAATGGCTTCCATGATGAGTTCGGAAGTGGTTTCAGATTTGTAGGAGGCAATTGAGAGATTTTCTCAACTCTTATCACTAAGGTTAGAAGTGGTTGGATATAAGTTCAAATATATAATTGTATTGAATTTGAATGAAGAAGTGTAATAGAGATTTATTTTTGTGTGTAATCTATGTAAACATGGCTTCCCTCTCAATTTATTTCTATAACTAACTTCATAAAAAAAAATCATATGACTTTTTTTCTAACTAGCACAACAACATTAAAAATATTAATGTGGTTGATATAGCCAAATGCTTCATTTGTATCTACTATTGATAAATATATAACACTAGAAATAATAATACAAGAAAAACTAGGGATTTTGGAAAAAACCCTAGATTGATATATCCCTTGTTCAAGGTACTCGTAAGGTTTTTAATTTTGAATATCTAGGGTTTATAAGCCCTAGAAAACCGCGAAGGGCTTGAATAAAAATGTTACTGGGGCTTATGGATGCACTTGAATTGCTACTATTGGATTCTTCCATGACACATCGTGCAAGATTCCAATGGCCAGTTTGGGCAACTCACACAAGGTTTCCTTGACCACAACACTGCTTGCAAGGGGCAATTGGAATAAGATGGCACTATAGCTACATAATGTTAGGTGCTTGACTAAATATTGGTAGGGTTTCTACATTTCATTTTTTGTGACTTGTGTACTCTGCTGATCACTTCCATAGTTTCTCTAGAACTTGGGGATCTCAATGGCAGACACAATACTCAGCATCAACAACTTTCGGCTGGTGCAAATATCATTAGGTTCTACCATCACTATCTGCCAGCTGAGATGGAGGATGATTTGGTGGACTATTCAGAAGACCACTACACATTTGTGCCCATCTAGATGGTCTCTCCACCACACCTACTTCTCCTGAAATCATCAGAAATTCTACAGCCCTCAGCTTCGCCGGTGGGTGACCCTAGGGTTTTCTCATTATCCGTTACTCCTTATGCTTGATCACCGAAACAAAGCACTCATCTCTTGGTCAGCTGATCATCATCCATATTTTTGTGTTTTGGACCCCCCGATGCCTGTTTCTTCCTTCTCCTTTCTGACTACTCCCCTCTTTCTACAACATCCCTACCATTTTTTTCTTCTTATTTGGATTTGACGCTTTCCTATATCCCGCCAGGTCATCTCAGTAACCCTTCCACTAAGGCTTCTCTACCTACTTCCCATCTGGACCTGGGCCATCATAGTGGACATTCATTAGCACCGATTTATTTATCTATTCGACATTATCCTCCTTATAATCATTAGGTGTCTCTCCCCCTTTCATCATTCTGTTTCGAGGTCTGTTCTTTACCTCCTCCTGATTTGGGTGAGGAGACTAGGGTTTGCGAAGAATAAGGCACATCCTCTGATGTCCATGTCAATCCTCATACAGGTAAAGAGACATGGGTTGTGAAGAAGTCCAAGTGCATCAAGGTGGGGATCAAAAGGATCTCACTAATCCTCGATGACGATCTACAAATGGGAGATGTACTTGATACTATCGAAATAGTTCTCTTCGGTTGGGTCCGGGGTTGATCCTATAACACAACTCGTCTCACGCAATGGATCAAAGAAATTCAGGTTCAAGTTCTAGAAGAATTACCCTCGGTGGTCACCGTATCCCACGGATGGTTCACTCTCTCATTTCAGTATCTAGAATATGTTTCATGGGTCATGCCAAAGTTTGGGCATATTGAATTGGCCCCAGTATTGCTTTAGCGATGGAGTTTGTTATTTGACCAGGATCGCGAACAATTGGTGGTTGGCCCCATCTGGGTTCTTTGGCTTGGACTGCTGCTTCATCTCTGGTCTGAGGATATTTTCAAGCACATTGGCAATGCTCTCAGGACATTTCTTGACTATAAAAAATCTTACATTATATCTAGTAACATGGCTACGACGCATATCCTGGTCCATCTTGACACCCGTGAAGCCTTGGAGGAACACCTAACTATTCGAGGGAGAAACACCTCAGGTCTACAGATTCTTGGTTATAAAGGTGTGCCTCTTAGGTGTCGATGTTGTCATAAGGTCGAATACCTATATAAGGAATGTACATTAGTTGCTTCCATCTCTGTATTCGAGCCTCAGTCTGAAATTAATGGAGAATATGTGCCTTTTGTAACATAGGAGAAGCGACCTCCAAAAGTTGTTGGACGACCCCCAAAATCAAAATATCAACCACATGAATTGTGCTAGGAACCGGTTCAACCTCCCTCATATTGCATCACCAGATCCTGTGCGGTAGCATCAAACCTCCCTCTAGTTAATCCTTACTCCTCCTCCCTTACTTCTCCTCCCTTTGTTACTAGTTCACATTTTTCTGGATCTTCATCTCACTACATCATATCATCTACATTCTTTCATTCTCCTCTTAGTTGTCCCTCTGTATCCCTTCGTCCCACCTACTTTGATACCCTACATGTTATCCTTGAAATTCCACTTTCTTCTCCCTCATCTGAGGCATCGAATGATTCTTGACCTAAGCATCCATATCACCTTTTGTCTCTAGTCAAATCATCATCTGATGAATGTTGTGGCCTTGGTATTGTTCCCCTTCTAAAATCCTCCAAATCTACAAGAGGAAGACACTCTTATATGTCCAAGGCTATTCATCAACTTGGAAACGATGTGGCTGAGGGTGGAAAACTATCCATTGATAGGGTCCTTAGAGCAAAGAACACACTTTCCTCGGTTTCTCCACGAAGTGGCTCTCATTTAATTGCCACGGGCTGGCTAGTCCTGCCAAAAAACTAGCCTTTCAGAGACTTCTCAAATTGAGAGGGTGGACATCATCTTCTTACAAGAAATTCTTAGAATTATTGACTAGATTATCCCTACCCTTGAAGCCCTTATATCTGGATGGAAATTCCATGCATTAGATGTCTGTGGTTGATCTGGTGGTATTGCATTTGGTTTCAATCCTAGGGCAGTCAAGCTTCTCAATATTTGGGGAGGTGATGGATTAATTGGGGCTGACATATTTTCTTCTGATCTTGGGAGGGATCTGAGATTGATTAACATTTATGGACCCTGTCACAATAGAGCTGAATTTTGGGACAATTTTCTCAATTTATCTTTTATGCAAGCTAACATCATCATCATGGGGGGTGACCTCAACTTTTCCATTGGCCATGCAAAATCATGGCGGCATAATGCACATGTTGATCCACTATGCAATACCATCAGTCTTCTCTTGGAAGAGCACCTCCTCATTGATATTACCATGGCTTAGCCCCAACCCACCCGGTGAAACAGAAGAACTAGGGATGCTATGTTTTCTAGAAGACTGGATTGTTTCCTCATTAAATAAGCACTTATTGGAAGCCTCTCTTTTACAGACAATGGGTGTGATTGGGAGGATTGTCAAACCACTCTCCCATCTACCTTGAGATTGTAGGTGTAGCTCGCAAGCCAAAATCCCCATTTAATCTTAATTCAACCTAGCTCAAGGATGAGGAGTAGACCCAAATGCTCTCTAATTACTGGAAATATCACCCCTCTGCTCCCAGTTAGTCTCATACTGAATGCTTTGCTAAAAAAAATCTTTATCTTAAGCAGAAAACAGTAGAATGGGCTAATTTTAAAAGAATGAGGGATGACCTCAACCTCAAAAATATTGAACATGAGCTTGTTAATTTGGAAGATGAAGATGGAAGAGGGTTCAAATCAGTTGAAGTTAAAGGCCGCCTCATTCACCTTGAATCTGAGAGGAATGAAACACTTAAGGACATAGAGGAAACATGGAGACTTAGGAGTTGAGCCATATGGTTACAATCTGGGATGACAAAACTAAGTTTTATCATCAAATGGTCACCATGCCATCAATACCTTATGGAATTTGGAAAATGAAACTAGACAACGGTATCAATCCATCAATCAACTAGTCTCCCTCAGCACATCACATTTTAGTCAACTATTAAAAGCACCTCATGAAGCTACTTTAGCAGAGATTATCAAAGTATTTACATTTTTCCCTAGTTTTGTTAATCAGGAAGCTGCTGAGGATCTCACCAAGTTCGTATCGATGGGTGGATTTCAAGAAAGATGGGAGTCTGAGGTTGAACGAGTGGTCGGTTGAATTTTATCTAGCCTTCTTTGAAGTGCTAGGCAACGATTTGCTTCAGCTCATTGAAGATTCTAGGGTTAGTAGTTGAATGTATAATTCATTCAACTCGACCTTTGTCACCCTTATCCCCAAATATGATTCCCCTCAGACATTTAATGACCTCAACGTATATCTCTCTATAACTTCATATAAAAGATCATCGCCAAAATCATTGCCAACCGCCCAAAGTCTATTTTATCTTGTCACATCTCTCCTCAACAAATTTCTTTCCTTAATCATCACTGGATCCATGCATCCATTGGAACTGCAAAAGAGGTTCCTCACTCTATCAAGATCAAGAGGGTAAAAGGTATGATCCTAATGGTTTATTTATCAAATGCCTTTGATTGTACCAGCTAGCTGTATTTGAGATTGTTGTTGACTCACGTGTGACTCACCTAGGATTCCCTTTTGCCTTCATTAACTGGGTCATGAGATGCATATCCAATTTTTCAGATAGTGTCCTTATCAACAGATCTGCCTCTCCCCTTTTTCATGTTGAACGTGGTCTTAGACAAGGATTCCCTCTCTCCCCCCTTATTTTTTTGTTGGTCATGGAAGGATTTAGTTGTCTCATCGAAGAGGAAAGAAGACTTGAAAAACTACAGGGTATTAAAATCACTAATAGATCTACCATCTCACACCTTCTTTTTGTTGATGATGTCCTAATTTTCCTTAATGGATTGGTTAGTGATTCATCAATATTCTTTTCTGCTCACAAGTCCTTCTCCCTAGCTACTGGAATGGAATGCAATAAAACAAATTCAACTCTAACTGTTGTTGGATGCTCTCAAGATGAAACACACTATGCCCATCAAGTATTTCCTTTCACACTCCTACCTTTCAAAGATGGTCTCAAATACCTGGGATTTCGACTCAAGTCCATTTTGTACAAAATTGTTGATTGGATATGGCTAGTGGCTAAGATAGAAAGGAGACTCAATATATGGCACTAAAGATGGCTATCAAGGGCAGGTCCCCTCACTCTCATTAAATCTGTTCTGGAAGTAACACCAGTGTATTTGATGTCTCTGGCCTGGATTACAAGGGGCATTTTATCTAAAATTCAACAATTGTGATGCAAATTTTTATGGAAGGGGAAGCAAGAAGGCCATACTTAGACTTGGGTCAGATGGGATCACATTTCCCTACCTAAGATCACTTTGGGAGGATGAGGCATGGAAAACCTTGATGCCTTTGCAAAAGAACTTTCTGCCAAGATGGGATGTCAAATTTTCACTGTAAATAACATATGGACCAAGGTGCTCATTCAGAAATATATCAGTCCAGTCCACCTCCTTGATTGGATCAGGGGCCTCACATGGAACAGATCTAATATTTCCACTATCTGGTGGGCATTATTGAACTCTACATCCTACATTTGTGATGGATTCGACTAGAGGATTGGATCTAGAAACTTGGTTCACATTGGAATGGATCTTTGGTCTGAATGTGGGAATTCATATAATATTCCTCCACAACTCATACATTTTATTTCAAGCATAGTTATCCCACACCTTGCCCACATTGTTGTTTCGAACAAGGAATTCCAAACAATTGGCATGATGATTGGCTCTCCTGCACAAATTCTCCTTTTGAACCTCATGTTCGAATTACAGATGGTGAAGATGAGCTCATTTGGGCACATGCAAAGCAAGGTTCCTATTCTCAAATGGATGGTTATTCCATTATTTTTTTCTGATCATAAGCCCCATGTTATTAACTCGTGGTGGCATGCTATTTCGAAGATGAAGGCACCACCTAGAGCTAAGTTATTCATGTGATGTATCTTTCGTAATAAATCCCCCACAAGGGATAAATTACAGACGTGCTCATTTTAAGAAACAACCTGGTGCATCCTCTGTCGATAGGGAGTAGACTCAATTGAGCATTTATTTATTCATTGCACTATTACCACTTCCTTCTGGAATCTTGTTTTTTCCTCTATTCAACTATCCAACAGATGACAAGGTGCAAATATCCAAGTGGCTTGGTAATTGTGGTGGTTTGCATCACAACCTATCAAAATAAGGAACCTTCCCCTCCTAATTTGCGTGTGCATTTGGCTGCATAGGAATAAGCTCATCTTTAAGGGCATCAATCCTCATTGGACACATGCTTATGCTTATCCCATATCAATTTATAATAGTATCCCCGAGGATGAACGACCACATCCACCTCACACTATTATTGCTTAAACTATTGACAAAAACATTCCCTCAATATATTTTGATGGATTAGCTAAGCATAATGGTTGTGGTGGGGGGGTGCTATTACACCTTACTAGTAATCGTTTTTTTCAAAATTCAGATGGGCCTGGGAGATGGAACAAACAATTATGCAAAACTCATTACTTTTAGACATTTGTTATAATTTTCTCTTGAGAAGGGATGTATACACATTCATATTTTTGGATATTCCAAACTCATCATAAATTGGTTTGATAATTAATATGTTTATCACGTGCACACACTTAGGAATATTTTGGATGAGACTTTCTTACTTAAATCATAATTTGACACCATCAAATTTCATCGCATCTATAGGGAGTGCAACCAGATTTCCAATAGACTCTCCAAGGAGGTCGTGCTCTAGCTTTGGGGGATTTGGATGATCGAGGAGTAGTCAGGGCATGTCATCTACCAATACTTTCACATACCATATGATGATCAACAACATGATGAGGCAGCCAAACCTTGATTTTTTGATGATCCATATATTAAACAATCTTTATTTTTAACCATGTTTCTATGTATATATATTTAACATATATGTAATTTTGTATCTACTTATCATTCTCCTGTCCCGCGATAGATTTTTGATAAAAAAAATTTAGATATGTGGCAATAACCACCGTACTTTGCATATTTTCTGGACTTTATTGCTTACACTTGGGCCACGCTTTATAAAAATATAAAAATAAAGTATTTATAAAAGTGTTACCAATTTATATTATCATCATGAAAAATATGGGAATATATATTGGTTATATATAAGAAGGTTATATCATTTTCATGAAAAATATGGGAATATATATGAAACACATCGTTCAAAACTCCATTTTCCATGCTCTCTATCATATCTTCGATCTTGACATTTTCCAACAGCCAGAAACGCCGAAGGAATTTTCCATGAGATTGCTCAAAGTGGTACCATTTGTTGCGCCTCTGGTGTTTCCTTCTAGTACATTTGAGTATTGGCTATGGCAGGGAAGCTTTTTGTTGCTGCGGTTGCTCTCTTAACTTTATAATTCTTGTTTTGTTGTGGGTTTGCGGTGTGAGAGTACGATGAGACACCATGCTAACTTATGGTCTATTAAATTTTTTAATTAAATTTATTAAAATTCAAGGTAATTTAATAAATTTTCTAACACATTATAATTGTTAATGAAGCATTTTCTGAGCATATTCTCTTGGAAATCAATTTAGGTTATTAATTAAAAGATAAAAAAGTCAACAGACCCTCATCCACCTCAAGTTGAAATAGAAATCCTTAGAATAACTAACCAATTTAATTAAAAAAAAAGGGGTGTAACTATTTTGAAGATAAGTCTGAACCTCTAATACTAATATGAACATTTTAGAATATTCAATGGATGTTAAATCCATTCCACCCACATAAAAATAGTTTATAGTTAAATTAAAATTCTAAAATCTATATTTCAAAATCGAACTGAGCATAATATTTCATACTTGTATGTTATAAATTTCCTACTGAACACAACATTTTACTTTGAAATTATAATTTTTTAATTAAATAATATTATTCAATATTTGACAAATAATTAACCATCTCATAAACTTTAATAATTTTGAATGTAATTATTTCTCCCTATAAATCTGTAACAATAATACAACCCCGGAATTGTAGTGAAACGTTGACTCTTAATAAATCCAACACCTTCAATACTGAAAATGAATATTCAAAATATGATAAAGCCTATGGTGAGTAGAATAGATGGTGATGAGGTGTATCGTCAAGTCAATCAGTGATGTGAGGTCACGAGTTTGAAATTCTATAGGAAAAAATCCAATCATGCTAAGGGCTACTGTGACCCATATTTTGGTCTTGTGTGTACTTGTGAAATTTCTCTAATAAATCTTTTTCCTATATATAATATCCCAACATATTCTTTACTTCATTAAACAACATATTATTCTACTGAGAGTTTTGGTGGAATGCTAATAAATAGTACTTTTGTTTCATCATAAGAGTAATCGATTAACCTTGCAAGACCAGTCACACAGTAATCATATATGTCATGTTTATTTTGGGTTCTTCTAATTTCAAGGAGTATTTCTCTTACCTGGTCCAAATGATGGATCACAACCACTAATTGGTCCTTAAACAACATCATAGCTTCCTGGCATGACTTATGCCATAATTAAAAAATTACCAGCATTCTAAAGTAATTATTTCAACATATTCCTTTTTGGTGGACATTATCTTTGTCTTTGTTGCAAGTGGGCCTGGTCTCGGTTACATTAGTTATCGTTAAGCCCTTTCATGTAGAAGGCTTAATCTAGGTTTATAATTTAGGGTTTTTCCTTTATTAATTACCCCTCCTTTTTGTCTTTTCCCTTACACTATGAAAACTCTAGGTCTCAACTCGGAGTAATTTGACATGCTTATGAATGATACAAGATAATAGGAGGACTAAATCCCTAAATATTACAATTGTATTATTTCTGTTACTCCTAAATATATAATTTCACAGTTCACTTATCTGTTTTACATCCCATTACATGATGGAAATTATTGATTAACCCTCTGGGGTTATATGTTCCCTAGCTACGGGGTTTTTCCCGTTGCATGTTCCATTCTCGTCAAAAGACTCAACACATCATGCGAGTATGGTTTGACACTAGTTTATAAGCATATGCCCATTCCAATCAATCGTTTGATCCAACTTCCTTTTTTTTTATGAAAGTAAAATAAACTTTCTTAAACATTTATTTAGGACATTCTTGGTTGGTGATGTGTCACCTTATCATTTCAACAGACATAAATAAAATTTGTACCCATAACCTTTACCATAGTCTCAAATTTCGTGAAGACAATAGATTCCGCAAAGTATCAATATACACACCCATCATCATGTGTACTTTATCATGGATATATATAGTTTTCTGTACACTCTCTTATTTATTTATTTTTCTCTCTTACTTGTAGCTCTGCTATATTGTTCATAGGGCTAGTATGCTTTTATTCTTGTTTATCATTCTATTGGGTAGCGGAGGCCCCGTGTAACGGTTTTGGGGCTTAAAGCCCCTAATTTAGGGCAATGATATTGTAAAAGTTCCGCGAAGTGCGTGGACCGCGAAATGTAATAGGTCGAATCAAAGGGTTGTCCACCTGAAAATAATGTAAAATAATAGAAAGAGAGTTGGCCTGCCCATGGTCTGTGGACCATGGAAATGTATAAGTAGAGTGAGGCTCCAAGGGTAGGAGGTAGATTTTTGGAGGATTTTGACTATTATGGGTTTATGAAGCCAATATTATCTCTACGTCTGTGAGTCCGAGTCAAGGGTGTTAGTGGTTAGATAGAAGCTCCGCAGTTGAGTGCGTAGAGTCCTGGTAAAGTCCAGAGATGTGTACGCGGACCCCTGCAGCTGTGTGCATAGGGCTGTAGAAGGATTGTACTAAATCAAAGACATTAATAAAATTAAGTGATTCTTAAATATTGTGGCTTTGTTTATATTTTGGTTTATGCATATGTTATGGTTTCCGATGTTATGGATTATGATTGCGCACACTAGTTATTACTAATAAGACCTTAAGAGTTAGATCAAATCTATAATAATCACATTACTAATAGGAAAATCTAAGAAGCACTTCATTGTTGAGCTTCGCGATGGACAAATTGTTATGGAGAGTAGCGCGAGTGCGCAGATCAGATCGCGATCCTTCCAGTCCCCATCTAGACATCCCTAGGGTGTGGAAACCTGGCTCCGACAACCTCCCCTACTACCTCAGGTGAGACTTCAGTCTGCGATCCACAGACTGTTGCCGAAAGGGCCAGTAGTGAGTGATTTGTTTAGCTAAAACACTTCCGAACCTGGGTTAGGCCCCAACAAGCCAACAAATAGTTCTGTTGTTGGGACCGAAATCTACCTAAGGGATGTCTAATATCAGAACGGTGGAACCCTAAGAAGAAAGAAATTGAAGATTGATTGGATCAGAAGCTACATGAGTTCGTGGTACAGGAAAACAAAACCCCGTAGATAGCCTCCAAACCTAAAGTTTAACATGGCAAACACGATCAAGTTGCCTATATTCAGAGGAGTAGGGAGCGAAGAGCTAGATCAGTATTGGTTCGTAGTGAGAGCGGTGTGGGAAGCGCATGGAGTTACGGATAATAACATCAAAAAGACCACCTGAGTGAGTGCCCTACAGGATGGCGCGCTGACTTGGTATATCAACCACCCTAGTGATCATCCAAATGTGGGAATAATGGAGATCCAGGATGCATTGAACAAAGAATCTAGCCGGCCAAAATAAGAGATGCAGTCGATCATCAGGTTCAAGGAGATCTTGATGCTACTAGGTGAAACCCCTTAGGATTTGCATCAGAGACTGAAGAGTACGATCCATGAGGCTAATATGATGCTGACGGATGCACAACACCGCACGTGGTTTGTGGCATCTTTGACACTGCATCTGAGGACGATGCTGTCACAACAGAGATCTCAACCCAGGCTGAAGCGTTAGACATAGTGATGAGGCTGCATGAAACTCCAATCCAAGATCTAGGGTTGGGAGTTCAGCGAATCCACGTGCAACTACAAAACCTATGCTTGGGAATGCAGAGTTTAAATAAAGAAAAGACGCTCTGGCCAGAAGTGTAAGAAGTGCTGTGGTGCATAAAATGTAAAGGCTATGGCCATAATAAGGATCATTGTCTAGTATTTGCAAACTATTTGGCAGGGGGAGGACTGATGCCATTGAGAACAGAGGCGCGGGTAGGACCGAGCGCAGCACCCACGCTCTGGTGCGTGATCCACCAAGTGGGAGGAAAGCACACCACGGATAACTGTCATCTGTTGCAAAAGTTTACATCAACCTCCTAGCAGCCATTTTGCAATTTTTGTAGATCAATGGGTCATGATGAGAAAAATCGCTAAAATTACGAATTGCTGATGGATCGGACACCTACTTACCGGATGTAGACTGAGGTGCGAGGTCAGGATCTAGCTACAACAATGGCGCGTGGTGGATTCCTGGGACGTGGGCGAGGATGAAGAGGAATGGAGCCAGGAAGGAACTGTGGACAACTAATCTGCTATAACTACGGAGGGCCAGGTCACTACGCTCGTGACTGTACCAACCCAACTAGAATATTGTGCCCTTATTGTGAGCATTTTGATCATGAAATGATATATTGTCGCATGGTGATAGCATAGATACATGAGAAAAGGGCAGCACAACCTACGTCGACACAAAACATCCAAATGATGAGATTCGAACTCCGCGAGGAAGACCCCAGTGTGAACATGATGCTTAGAAGTGGTGTAACCATAGGGGAAGATAAAGGGAAACAAACTGAGGGAGACATATGGGTTCGTAGGACCCCTATAAAGTAGCCTAAGTTTGACTTAGAATGCACGAAGGAGACATTTATGGAAGCTAAGAAGAGCTTCATGAAAGTCTCTATGTCAGGTAGTAAGGATCAACTCGAGCTAGAAATGGATCACTCTATGCTAACTACCTTTTTAGAGACATGCATGAAGCTTCTACGTGACCATAAGGCAGTTAAAGGATTACAAGAGCTGATAACTAGGTGCGTAGGATCAGGTGAACATTGCATTATCAGGAAACAGGGAAAACATGCTCTGCACACTAGCCAGGAAATGTGATTAATGGCGCAGATTGGCAATTATGAGATGGATTAGGTCGTTCTAGACTTAGGGTTAGACGCAAACGTGCTACCTAAACAGACATGGGAATGCATGGGCAGGCCCACACTACAGTGGTCTCTGATCCAATTATGGATTGTAAACCAACAAAATATCTTGTCCATAAGGAGATTGTAAGGAGTAACTGTGGACATCAAAGGTGCAATCACACAAGCAAATTTTGAGGTAATAGAAATTGTGGATGAAAACAACCCTTACCCCGCATTGTTAGGGATAGATTGGGCCACAAATATGAATGGAGTCATTAACTTAAAGAAGCGAAAGATGATATTTGAGAAAAAGTCCCTACGTGTAGTTATTCTGCTAGATCCAGCTGAAGGAGCGAGCTACACTGAACCTGTACGCGACGATGAAAATGATGATGACTTGGATCATATCTACAGGATAACTATGCGAGATCAAGATTGGGTAAATTCGACTGTAGAAGGAAGAATATCATGGGAGCATGTAGAGACCTGCACTTCCGATTCAGATGAAGAAGATGAACAATGGCATAATCGGTTGAACAAAGTAACAATGCTAAACTATAATATGATGACTAAATTACTGTGTTGCGTATCAGTTCAGGATCAATATCTATTGACGTATGATGGGTTGACAGCGGTGGATGAATTCCTTACCATGTTTGAGAATGCAGTACCAAAGCACCAGAGGTTCGATGCATTAAAATAGGCATTGCGTGCAACACCTACACGTTGGTGGAGAACACATGAAGGAACCTTTGAATACTGGCACGAATGCAGGCAGATGATGCAGATAAGGTTTGGGAAGCCGAAACTATGAATAACTGAGAAATACGATGGCCCTGATGACCCATGCATGCACCTCACCAAATGGACTAAGGCCTATGGAGAAGAAGCCCAACCAAAGTGGGTACACTTATTTTATCATACCCTAAATGTCATCCCAAGGAATTGATAAACTGAAACAAAACCTCGACATGGTACAGGTGAATGGGATATCTTGAGTTAAGGATTTTTATTAATGCTCTTATTTGAGGATGAGTGGATGGATATTGTCGATGATGCGTTGCAAGTTGTGAAGGCTTCCATTTTCGAAATACCACTGGAACCAGAAGAAATAGTGTAGCCAGAGTGGTCGCATCAGTTGAGCCAGGCCACAGAATGTTACAACATGCAAGTAGAAGATGACGATGATGACCTTAGAAAAATCAATCTTCTGGAAACAGAGGGGAGTCACGAGGTTCGAGGACCCTGACATCAACACGGCACTAAAAACGAAGCAGGTAAATATTGGTATAGATGAGGAGCTGAAGTATGTGAAATTGGGAGATTATTGGGATGAGGCCATGGTGGAGAAGGTCACCGAGTTACTTCGAGAATATCAAGACTTATTCAAGTTAAAAGGGATCCTCGACGATCTAGGAGTGATGAAAATAACTCTGGAACTTGATGTGATGCCAGTTAAGCAGCGTCCATACTGCCTGAATCCAAAGTATAAGGAAAAGGTTCGCGAAGAATTGGACAAAATGCTGGCAGCAGGAATTATTGAACCGGTGGAAGAATTTGACTGGGTGAGTCCTATGATAGTGCAGGAGAAGAAACAGAATGGTGAAATCTGAATCTGCATGGGCCTTCAAAAACTGAATGACGCCTATGTTCATGACCCGTTCCCGATGCCATTTATAGATGAATTTTTGGAGAATGTTCATGGATAAGAAGCATAGCCATTTATGGATGGGTTCTCAGGGTACCATTAGATAGATATCATGCTGGAAGATAGAAGCAAGACCACCTTTGCAACTGAATGGGGATGTTTTCAGTACATGGTTATGTGCTTTGGGTTAAAGAATGCCCTAGCGATATTCTCATGCGTAGTAGTGGCCGTGTTCAAGGAATTCATCCACAAGTTTCTAAAAGTTTATTTTG
The DNA here is from genome assembly GCA_031772625.1 of Pinus tabuliformis. Classification (NCBI taxonomy): domain Eukaryota; kingdom Viridiplantae; phylum Streptophyta; class Pinopsida; order Pinales; family Pinaceae; genus Pinus; species Pinus tabuliformis. The sequence goes on from CM062817.1 coordinate 1,345,669,378, forward strand.
ATGATTGGATTGTATTTGGGCTAGTCAAGAAACATATCGCGAGCTTACAGTTGGTGTTGGATACGTTCTGATGACACTAGATTGTGCTAAACCTTAAGAAATGCACTTTCCTCATCCCCTTCAGAAACTTGCTCTATCATGTGGTCTGCCAACAAGGCTTGATGGTGGATCCCGTGAAGGTTGTTGTCATACTCAATCTTGAGGCGCCGCAAACTGTCAAACAACTGCGTGCCACATTGGGACACACTGGGTACTACCGGAACTTCATTAAGAGCTATGCATATATCATGGCACCAATGGAACAATTGTTGAAAAATGATGCTACATATTGTTGGAATGAGGAATGTAAGAAGAGTTTGGAGCTTATCAAGGAAAAAATGGCATCCGCGCCCATTCTGTTCTTTCCAAAGTGGGACATCAAATTCCATGTACATGTTGATGCGTCGTGTATTGCGGTGGGCACTGTGCTTACGCAGGAAGGTGTAGAAGGCATTGATCACCCGATTGCGTTTAGGAGTTGGTGGCTGTCAAAAGTTGAAAAGAACTATTCTACTATTGAGCATGAAGGATTGGCGATGGTATATGCACTCCAGAAATACTGCCACTATCTACTGGGCCCAGATCACTTGTCCCAAATGGAGAATGGTGAAGAGCCCACAAATTTAGAAGAAGGATTACCTGATGCATAGCTTTATGTAGTGCGCGTTGTGAATGGCCACTTTGAGGATATAATCCACTTCTTAACCACAGGGACTATGTCGCAGGGGTATTCAGTTCAGCAGAAGAAAGAACTGGTGATACACGGAAGAGAGTTTACTGTTATTGCAGGGCACCTCTACAAAATAGGCAATGATGAAATATTACGAAGGTATGTACCTGAATTTGAGCAAGGATAGATCCTTGCCGAAGCAGATGGGGGGGTTGCAGGAGGACATTATGCGGGATGCGCGACAACACAAAAGATTCTTCGCGTTGTACTATGGTGGCCAACTCTACATCAAGACTCAAAAGTGTACTATCGGGCCTATGACATATGTCAATGGACTGGGAAACCATCATGGAGGGATGAAATGCCACTCAAGCCACAGATGACATTGCAACCGTTCGAAAAATGGGCAATCAACTCTATGGGGCCTATTACACCTCAAGGAAGGATGGGTGTGCGCTATATCATCACCGTGACAGAATAGTTGACTCGATGGGTAGAAGCACAACTGGTTAAGGACTGCACAACCACTAGACCTAAATTTTTTTTGTTTGAAAATGTGTTGACACAATTTGGATCCCAAAAATTCTAATGAATGACCACGGAACACACTTCTTGAATGAGACTATCAGCGCGTTCACTGTGGAGTTCTAGATATATCATAAACAAAGTATGTCGTAACATTCGCAAGCCAATGGGACCGTTGAAGCTTTCAACAAGATTTTGGAGACTGCATTGACCAAGGTATGTAATGCGCAATGAAACGATTGGGATTTGTGCATACATGCTGTGCTATGGGAATACTGAACCACATGCAAGAAGTTGACGGGTCAGAAACCTTTCTGGTTAGTCTATGGCATTGAAGCCATTATGCCAATGGAATATATCATACCGAGTTTGTGAATAGCAGTGATGACAGGTATGGAAGACCGCGGGGCTTTAGAAGAGAGGCTCGCACAACTAGAAGAACTTGAGGAGGAACGGTTTTTGGCAGGATTCCATCAGCAGGTATAGAAGCAGCATGAGAAGGCTTTGCAAGATCACCATATTAGGTTGCACACGTTTAAATAAAACGATTTAGTGTTGCTGTATGACAGCAATTTCAAGCAATTCCTTGGAAAGCTCCAAATGCATTGGTTAGGACCATATGTAGCTAAGGAAGTCATAGATGGAGGTACGGTCTAGCTTGGCAAGCTTAATGGAGAGCCCTTCCTAGGCACAGTAAATGGAAGTCGCTTGAAGCTCTACACGGGTGGGTCAACTGCTTGACTAACTGACTGAAATAATGTCTCACAACTCCAGATATTTGAAAGTGGGGCCTAACAGAAAGAGAGCGAGGGATGATAAAGTAGTCTATTAGGGAGGTGCACGACAACAAGGGGGCGCGTAGAATTGGTATGTCACAAGGGTTGCAGTTGTGCAGAAGGGGTTGCATTGCTACGTGGATAAATGTGGAGGTGACCGTTGCTATCACTATTCATGACAACGTTCCTGAGTTATGGTGAAAGTGAGCGGGCAGCGGAAAATTAAGATACAAAGTATATGCCAGCTTCGGAACGATCTACCGTAGATTTAACGTTAAAGTGCTAGAAAAGGAGGGAATGGTTGAATTTGAATTTCAATACGTCTATAAATCGTAGGGGGGCATCCACCAAATGCTCTGTGGTATCCAGAGAAGTGAGCTATTGTGCCTTCCCACTGATATGGAACTATTTATCATTAATGCTAAAGGAGAAAGCCCACGGGTCGTAATATGGCCAATGGTGATGCAGGACCGTTTGGATAGTGTGGTGTCGACGGCTGTAGATACCACGCCGAGTTTAGCACCGACGGTCGGGGATGTACTGAAAATTATTAGACATGAAGCAAAACTAATCTGGATGCCACTGCCTAACCCATGAGCTGGCTGGTGACCCCTGAAAGAAAAGGAAACAACGATGAATATGGAGACAAATGATGAAATTACAGTCAACAGTTCATCTTTGATGTAGCTTGAAGATTGGAACCTCGTCGACAACAACATCTTTCTTGCAAAAATGCAACACAAGCTGCAACAGACAGTGCGTATAGTGGACCAGAAATTGGAGATTTACTACTTGGTCCCGAAGAGTTCCCACATGTGGCACCCCAACTTGAGCTAAAATTCTATGAGGGGGTGCTCTATATTAACCAAGCAAAGCAGAATGAGAATCATCGGTCATGCGAATTAGTAGAGGCAATGGAGCAGGAGCTTGAATAAGAGTTGCAGGAGATAAGGAGGGAGCAACAGAACGTAGTGCGTCACTCACAAGGATGGTGGACCGCAAAGAATTCGTAGCGTGTATCGTCGCACCAACAAGTGACTTGGGACAAGTCATGATGATTTTGTTGGGGGCCTGTTGGATAGTGGAGGCCTCGCATAATGGTTTTGGGGCTTAAAGCCCATAATTTAGGGTAATTATATTGTAAAAGTTCTACAAAGTGCACGGAGATCAAAATGTAATAGGTTGAGTCAAATGGTTTTCCACCCAAAAATGATGTAAAATAATAGAAAGAGAGTTAGCCTACCCATGGTTTGCGGACCATGGAAATTCATAAATAGAGCAAGGCTCTAAGTGTAGGAGGTATATTTTTGGAGGATCTTGACTGTTATGGGTTTATGAAGGAAATATTCTCTCTGCGTCTGTAAGTCCGAGTCAAGGGTGTTAGTGGTTAGATAGAGGCTCTGCAGCTGAGTGCGTGAAGACCTGGTAAAGTCCACAACTGTGTGCGTGGACCCCTGCAGCTGTGTGCATAGGGCTGGAGAAGGATTGTACTGAATTGAAGACATTAATAAAGTTAAGTGCTTCTGAAATATTGTAGCTCTGTTTATATTTTGGTTTATGCATCTGTTATGGTTTCTGATGTTATGCATTATGATTGTGTGCACTAGTTATTACTAATAAGACCTTAAGAGTTAGATCAGATCTATAATAATCACATTGATAATAAGAAAATCTATGAGGCACTTCATTACTGAGCTTCACGAAGGACAGATTGTTGTGCAGAGTAGCACGAGTGCATAGATCGGATCACAACCCTTCAAGTCCCCATCTAGACATCCCTAGGGTGCAGAAACCTGGTTCCAGCACCCTCCCCTTCTACATCGGGTGAGACTTTAGTCTGCGCTCCACGGACTGTTGTCGAAAGGGCCAGTAGTGTGGCATTTGTTTTGCTAAAACACTTCCGAACCTAGGTCAGGCCCCAACAAGACAATAGGTGATATTACACTTCAAATCAATTTAAATATTGAAATTTCAATCATCAATTATTTCTAATAAGTCAAGCTTCTTTTCTAATCTTATTTTAATTAATTCAACCTTCCAATCACAAAGCGATTAAAATTTAGAACGACTAGCAAATCATGCTATTATTTGGTATTGTGAATCCCTAACTCAAAATTTTTGGCTTTCTCCTATCCATCAAGTACACAGAATTCAAGTTGTCCAAATTTTTTTTCTATATCTAGGAAGTCATTGCATTTCCTTGCTTAAAATTTTCCATGTTTTGCTTTTAATTTCTTGTTCACTTAATACTTGTTAAATTTGGTATAACGCTGGTACCTTTGGAGCATTAACACCATTGTTCCAAAATTTGGGGGTTTTCTTAGAATAGCCCAAATAGAACTTAAAATTTCCAATACAATAGTCATTAGTCATTTCATTCAGTCCTAGTTTAGTCTTCATCCATCACAGGGTATTATGACAATTTATCATTCTTGCTTCCAATTCTGTAATTTAAATGAGAAACAATTCTCATATTTTTTCTTTTTTCCATGAAGAGACTCTTGAGAAAAAGGTTTATTAATTCCCATCCCAATTTGTTTATCATCAATCATTGGTTGCGTTAGCTGTGTATTATTGTATTAGGCTATATTAATCCTAGGTTATACACATAATAACATCTTGTCATTACTGCCAATGTTCACCATATTTCGACTAAATATTAATTGGTAAAAAGGGTTCCAATTGCTCAAGATAATTCCAATTGACTCAATCATTTTGTAATCATAAGTGTTCTATATCCCACTCATTTTTGACAAAGTTATCATTACATGTAGCCGAATAGAGCTCCTTGGTACCATAAGTTTTTACCTTATGTACTACAAGTTTTCCAATATCTTCTATTGCATTTTTATTTTGAGTGTTTCATAAAGGATGAGTAATTTAAACCCATCAGGTAATTTTTCCCGATTGTACCTACTACTTACTGATAATAATTTTTATTTTTAACCCCTTTGTGCCTGTCCCCTCCTTTAACAATTCATAGTATATTTTTAATTTTAGCATCTTTAGAGTTGTTGATCTCATAAAATTATGTATCGAGGCATAATTTTCCAAATTAGCAAGAGGGCCTTGCCACTAAAAACTGGTAATGGTTATGTAGATATTCCTAACTTGTTAGGGTAATTCCAAATTTACCACCTTGCCCCTTTTCTAACATATTGTAATATTAAATGTCACTGTACATAATTTACTCCCATATGCCTTTCTTGGTTTATTCAAGCATATACTTCCTCATTACCATACCTCATAAAATTTTCTCTCCATGCTTACTATTTAATAGTGATAGGATATGATTTACTAATCATTATGTGTTACTAAATGAATGTTCCAGGTATTTGTTTGTTCTCCTAGGTGCCCAACATGACAGTTCCTGAGTGTGAGAGTATTTCAACAATAATTTCATTAGTATATATGATAACTTAACTTACGTAATGGGTGACAGTTCCTGAGTGTAAGAGTACTTCAACAATAATTTGATTAGTATATATGATAACTTAACTTACGTAATGGAGTTTATTTCAATGTGTTCGTAAAAGAGATTCTTCCTTTCTGAGGAACACAAAACAGTTTGCAACTAATCACACCTTAAATAGGCCATAGTGTTGAACCCTTTAGCTCTGATACCACCTATAACATACCCATAAATTACGCTTGTAACGTACCTATAAATTACTACCATTAATTTTATCCTAGATAACTTGTTTGGTAAGGAAGTAAATATTAATATTATTAATGTTACCACTATCAATTCATACCACTTAGGACTATTTATAATCAAGGTGACACTGATTTGGCTATACATATATTTATAAACAATAATAGGTTGCAATTACACCTGCACTGGTATTCCGTCTACATGTATGCGATGACTTAGTCTCGATATTAATTTTGTATTAAATGGTGTGAATGGTCAATCTATGGTTAGGAAGAGTTGGGTCTCATTGGAAGATGTCTATTAGGTGGCGTTGGCTATGGTAACTGCCCACACCCCCCTTGCACTCCTCTGTTCCCATTTGGCTCCTCGCTCCTTGCAGTGCATCTCTACAACTAAGCAACCCATATGCAAAAGATTACTCTTCTTAACAATGTTAACTCATGTTATGGTTTGTTTCTGATTGGAACCTTATAACATGATATCTGTGAGCATATCTTTGTAAATTTCTTTATCTAGCGTTGATTATGGGTGTTCAATTTTTCTCTCAGTCAGCTCCTAGTTTGTTTATGTTAAGGTGAGTCTCCTGTCAATTCCCTTTCCCTTTTTTCACTCGAGTGGTGCACCCATCTATATCCCTATCTTCTGAAATGTCCTCGGGTATCCCTAAGCACCATGCCACTCATTGTGAACCCTCAGACAAGCTATTCATGCTCATTGTGAACCCTCAAGCAAGGCTGTCATTTATTGTGAACCCTCGGACAAGCTCTGCTACAATTCGGTGAATACCATCTCGCAACTTATGAGAATGATCTGACTATTCCACAATGGTGACAAGTAAACACTTTCATCTAATTTCCATTGTCTATTTGTGTACTCTCTTTTAATTTTTATAGATACTTTCAATTTTCTTGCCATAGTTACATTATGAAATTACATGTTTGAATGCATTTTTCATTGATATGCTAGAACCCAACTTTCATTTGGTGTGTTGGGGTTTTCTTGCTTTACTGCTCGATGGAAGGTAGAAAAACTCCTTTGACCTTATGAATTGAGGGTTTTTTTTTTTTTACTGGTCCTTCCATCATATTGAGTGAACTCTCTTTGGTTGAAGCCTTGGATTCGACTTAATATCTTTGAGACTGGTAAAGGCAACTACACTGAGGATATTACAAGTGAATTTCATATTTTACCACTCTGTATTCTATTTTGACTTAGCATATAATAGGTACTAACATATAGTTGCTTGGAATTGTCTTTCCAAGTTTGGTCATGACACTTCTTTATTAGACTTGCAACTCTATTTCCATTTGAGGCTTACAGTTTCCCTTACTCATACCTTTGCTAATTATTTTCTTCAATTCCATGTGGACTTTTGACTAATCAAGATGGGTTCCCTTACTCATACACTTGCTAATTATTTTCTTCAAATCCATGTTGATCTTTGGCTAATCAAGATGGATTTCAATAAAATAGTCAAATACAGTCCCAACTTGGATTAATGGTTGCAATAATTGGCCATGCAACCTGTCTTGTAATTTAGGGAAAATGTTTGGTTGTCTTTTTATTCTAGATAGTGTTCAACACCCTAGGGTTTATTTAGGGGTTTTAAAATTTTTTGAATGACATTTAATTTGTGGAGTTCCCCACCACCCTTTGAATCTAAATATTTAGTATAATCATAGTTTTTTCCTTGACTTAATAGTTTCATGATTCTTCTTCTTTTGGAGAAATAATTATAGTTTTTTCCATGATACTTGTCATAGACTTTGGTCTAAACAAATTTATTATACTTGTCATGACCTTTGGCCTGAGCAACTTTATTTAATATGATTTATTTCTTTTATATCAGGTTCTCTTCCATTTATTCATTGTTTAATGGTTTTGATATCACATTCTACTGTGAAAATCTTGCATGCTTATCTATATCTATATCTATATCTATATCTATATCTATATATATATATATATGGTCCAATGTCGGATAGTTAGTCGTAGCAGAGATACTATTGCAATGCAATCTAGGTTGTGCCATCACACATTATAATGCATTGTTTCCCTAAATATGTAATATTAAAGTTAAATTATAGCTCTTTATATATACACATGCATTAGTTAAACTGTGTATCACAAGTATTTATCTCAGGTGATACTTCTTTTATGATTTACCATCATTCGAAACTGATTAATAGGGAACAATGCAATTGATACAAATATAAATTTTACCTTATTGTGCCAGATTTTGTTTTCGATGATGTGCATAAATTTATCAAATTAGTTAGGAATTTCTGTTCCTAGTACTTTCATATCTATTGACCCCCTTTTTTTCATCTGGATATTTTTAATAATTGCATGGAGCTTCTACTTAATAGTAGTATTTCCTATTGAGTACTATTCCATAGAGATAAGGGACTGATTCTAAGTTATCACCTCCATTGACTCGGCTCAAGATCTAACCCAGTTATATCACAAGATTATACATGTAGCCAACTATTATTATTAATGATGCAGTAGATTTCCGCCTCGTAATATATGTAAATATTAGTTATAAAAATGTACTTGTACATAAACATGGGTTTCTCCCAAAATACACTTCTATCTATTACATGGAAGCTAACCCATTTTCTGTAGTGACTAGCTCCACAGTTCCAGAGCTTCATTTTCTGCAGTGACTAGTTCTAGAGTTCCAGAGTTCATGTTGATGTTAAAGTTTGGTTAGATTTGCAGAAGGAACCCCTTACAAGAGCTAATTGGAAGCTTCGACAACTTCAATATGGGTGTTACACCATCTCGAAGGTTGTGGGTGACAATTCTTTTGAGCTGAACATTCCCCCAATCCTTGGCGTACACCTAGTGTTCAATGTGGATTGCCTTCAACCATACTTTCCACCATTATTGGACACATCAGATATTATTGAGCAGTTAAACTAATAGAGCAAAACCCAGATTGCATTGAACGTGAGACAACTAACTGAATCATGGACACATAGATTAAGCACACTCACCAACAGAGGATCCAACTGTATCAGGTTGTCAGTTGATGAGTTCTTGCACTAAGGAAATTGGCTTACCAGGTACCAAGTTCAGTAGAAATTTCCTAATCTCATGGAGGCACTTAACCCAATGTGGACCATTTCTTCCTAAGGGGGCAAGACAAATCCAGGTGGATATTGGTGGCCACCCACATATTCCACTTGGATCCCAACACTGGTTTCTTTCAAGTTCATTAATTTTAGCACAACATTCTATTTTTGGAAGTTATTTAGGTCCTAAACTTCCAGAGCCATTTCAAGGTCCTAAAAGTCGTTTTCTAGAGAAACGGAGAGATTGGAAACATTTATTCCTCCTCGTGGAGATATTCGAAACTAGGTATTATGATAGCAAAATATAAATCATATTCCAATGTTATGACCTGAGGAAGTTAGCGGTCCAACTTAGCCCAATGGGGCTGAAAGCAATTAGTGCTTCATTATGCACGAGCATGAGGCTTAAAGACAAAAGACTTCGTATTATTCCAAAAATCCAAAAAAAGTTACAAGTAAAGGAGTGGGGTCCTTTAGCTGTCAATTTTCAAAGCTTTCTAGATAGGATTTAGACTAGAATCTAGGATATATATTATCATTTAATAAATTCAAGTAGTTAAATGTAGTGGAGATTAGTTAGTTCGGTCCTTTGATTTATGATCTGGCTATTAATTGAAACAATACTTATGTAAGTTTCGAATCATAATAAGGGGATTTTGACCGATTCAACTTGTTTTTCCATACATAAGATTTAGTTGCAAAAAATATCTCTCTGTCTTTTTGTGTAGATTTTGTCAATCCTGGAGGTGTTTCATCCCTTTGTAATATCACTGTGTTTTGTTGAATTTCCTATTTAATTCTAAACAGTTCGAGTATTTTGTAATCGACTTTAATCTCTTTTGCGTGTATTATGAATAGCTGAGTTTGAAGGTATACATGTTTCTTGATCAAGTTTGAAGGACTGCATTCATCCTAATCCATTGATCTTAATTTCAATGCCTTACGATAAGCCTATAGAAAGGTTAGCCTGGTGTTAATTCATGGTTTATTAGAAGTCTCTGCAAGTCAGAGGATCCAGTGGCATCACTATCCGATGGATATCAGCTAAAGAATTGGGCAGACATTAACTCATGAACCGAACCCGACATCAAATATATTATAGTCTATAAACTCCATCGAGTCTGTCCTAAGGAATTAAGCACATGGGAAAAGCCAGACTGGAACTTATATATGCCGAGTGTTTATAAACCTCATCGGGTCCATGTGGTCGGTTAAAGGCTGCGCAGATTTTCGAGCGACGAGACGGTGACTGTTGGATCACTAAGGTTGTCGACCGTTCGATCAACCTCACATTGCTTTAGTCAAAAGTAAGTGAACCTTACCTAATAGCCTGGTGATTGTGGTTTTGTGATGTTTTAATAGATTTATAAGGCTCATCCTGTTGGGGGAATTTTTAGCAGTTCCCTAGGTCAGTGGAATAGATAACTTTAGAGATAGATGAGCGATATTCCATGGGAAAGTGAAGAAGGGGTCCAACCTGAATTAGAAGAGATTGTGTCTCATTTTGAATGTTTGTCAATAGTGCTTGCACCCCAGCCACCATTTGTGGTATCAAAGCCGCTTAAAGACACTGAACAGGATCTCAGGGGTCAGAGAAGAAAATCCACTATGGGTTTCAAAGTTGGGAGAGGACGTGGTAGAAGAGGAAGGCTTGTTGCAAATGTTGAAGTGATGGAAGCTATGCAATAGATGCGAGGTAGATTAGAAACTATAGAAACATGGAGAGATATAGATACTGCATATGTCAATGATCCTGAAGTGGAGGCTGCAGAAGAGGAGCAACCTGTAGAAGTTACTCCTGAGATGAGATTCTTTCAGTCAGTGTTTAGATCCACATCTAGGCCCAAAATTGAAGTTTCAATTTATGCAGGAGGATTAAATCCTAAGGAGTTGATAGACTAGATTAATGATATGGAGAAATTCTCCGATTATGAAGAAACAGAGGATGAAAAGAAGGTAAAGTTTGCTATCACAAAGTTGAAAGGATATGCAGCACTTTGGTGGGATGGAGTGCAGGTAGAAAGAAGAAGACTTGGCAAACAACCAATTAAGAATTGGAACAAAATGGTGACAAAATTGAAAAGTAAGTTTCTGCCAAGTAAGTATCAACAAACATTATTTAGACAGATGCAAAATCTAATATAGAGGTCTATGACAGTAAAGGAATACACAGAGGAATTATACAAAGTAAGTATAAAAGCAAGACAAGTCCAAGATATAGATGAGAAAGTTTCCAGATTTGTGAATGGTCTTCGAATGGACATTCAAGATGATATAAGTGTATTGTCTCTTAAAATAGTGGAAGAGGCTTATCAGATGGTACTGAAAGCCGAAGAAAAACTCTTGAGGAAACAATCTTCCAAAAATAGAGGTACTTTTTAAGGAAGGGGAAGACAAGGTGGTAGAGGAAGATCTACAACACCTAGAGATGGAGCTAGTAGTAGCTCAAGTCAGCATAAGCCCATAGGAGGTGATGCAAGTGGCAGAGGGAGCTTTTCTAGAGGAAGAGGAGGCAGAGGTAGAGGAAGAGAAGTTAAATGTTACAGATGTAACAAGTTGGGACATTGAGCTTATGAATGCCCAGAAAATACAGGAATACCTCATAGAAATGCAATTGTTGCATAGACTAAAGAGGAAGAAGCAATGGTGGCAGAAGAAGAAAATGTACCAGAGAGAGGAGAATCCTTGGTAGTTAAAAAAAATATTATTAAAGCCAGAAAAGGAAGTTGTTGAACCAACAATAAGGAAAAGCTTGTTCAGGACTATGTGCAAGGTTCAAGGGAAATGTTGTCAGATGATAATTGATAGTGGCAACACTGATAATTTGGTCTCTATAGAAGTGTTGGAGAAATTGGAATTGAAAAGAAAGAAACATCCAACACCTTACAAGGTATCATGGTTATAAAAGGGACATCAGCTGTTAGTAAATGAACAATGTGAAGTAGACTTGTAGTTAGGAAAGTATAAAGATACAATTTTTTGTGATGTGATGCCTATGGATGTTTGTCATATATTATTGGGTAGACCATGGCAATATGATAGAGGAGCTATGCATGATGGAAAGAAGAACACCTACAAATTCAGCAAAGATGGTGTCAATCATACATTGCCGCCAATAGAAGAAGAAGATACATTGAAGAAACCTAGAGAAAAGACCCTTTCGCTGTGGAAAGGAGTACTTACAGCAGATGGAGGAAGATGTGGTAAGTTTTGCATTGGTTTGTAAACCCAAAGTAATAATTACTTCCACAAAAGTTTATGATTTACCAATTGAGATTCAAGAGATGCTGGACAATTATTCTGATATCGTTGTAGATGACTTGCCTAATGAGTTACCACGCACTAGAAAAATCAGTCATCATATAGATTTGATTCCAGGAGAAAATCTATCAAATAAAGCAACTTACAGGATGACTCCCAGAGAGAATGAAAAATTCAGAAAACAGGTGCAGGAACTATCAGATAAAGGACCGATTAGAGAAAATTTGAGTCCTTGTGCAGTACCAATGGTGTTCAACCCAAAGAAAGATGGAGGCTAGAGAATGTGCACTGATTCAAGAGCAATCAATAAAACAACCATCAGGTACATATTTCCTTTACCTATATTTGAAGATTGGACGAATGTTTGGGTGGAGCAAGATATTTTACAAAGCTATATTTCAAGAGTGGGTGTCATCAAATAAGGATTAGAGAAGGGGATGAACGGAAAATTGATTTTAAAACAAATGAAAGGTTGTATGAATGGATGGTAATGCCTTTTGGGTTTTCAAATGCACCTAGTACATTCATGAGGCTTATGAATGAAGTTTTGAAGGAATTTATTGGTAAATTTGTAATAGTATATCTAGACAATATATTAGTGTACAACAGGTCTAAGGAGAAACACATGAGACATTTGAATTATGTCTTACAAAGGTTGCTGCAAGAGAAGCTACTGATAAACTTAAATAAGTGTTCATTCATGAAGGAAGAATTGGTGTATTTGGGTTTTTTTGTTTCTACTGATGGTTTAAAGATGGATCTAGAGAAGATCAAGGCAATCATAGAGTGACCTTCTCCAAAAAGTGTTTTTAAGGTAAGAAGTTTTCGTGATCTTGCTAGTTTTTATAGAAAATTCATAAGAAATTTTAGCAAGGTCAATGCTCCTATTATCAACACTATAAAGAAAGATAGAGATCCATTTAAGTGGACTGTTGAAGCAGAAAAGAACTTTCAGCTGTTGAAAAGAAAGATCACTAAAAAACCTATTTTGATTTTTCTTGATTTTAATAAACCTTTCCAAGTGAAATGTGATACCAGTGGGGAATCCATTGGAGGTGTTTTAAGTCAAGAGGACAGACCTGTAGCTTGTTTTAGTGAGAAACTTAATGAGTCAAAGAAGAAGTATTCTTCTTATGATAAAGAGTTTTTATGTAGTTGTGCAGTCATTGAAGAAGTCGAGACATTACCTGATGTCTAAAGAGTTTATACTTTATTTAGATGACCATGCATTTCAGTACATTATGCAATAGCCAAAGATTAACCAAAAACATGCCAAATGGGTAGAGCTTCATCAAGGTTTAAATTTTTTCTTGAAGCATATAAATGGCTAATCAAATAAAGTAGCAGATACCTTAAGTAGAAGAAACATACTATTTCAAGAAAGTCAAATTGAAGTTTTGGGATTTGATTTTCTTAAGGAATTGTATGAAAAAGACTTAGATGTTAGAGAAGCATTTGAAGCTTGTAAAAATCCTATTTTATTAGACAGAAGTAGGTGGCTTGATTATTCCTTCCAAGATGGCTTGTTGTTTAAAAGAAATCAGCTATGCATACCAAATTGTTCTATGAGAGAAAATTTAATCAAGGAGAAACATAGTGGTGGACTTGCAGGACATTTTGGTGTAGATAAGACTTATGAGCAGTTGAACAGGTTTTATTTATGGCCGAAGATGAGGACTGAAGTGGAAAAGTATGTGAAGAATTGTAAAGTCTGTCAGTATGCAAAAGGAAGAAGCCAAAACATAGGGTTGTATGTTCCATTACCTATTCCAGATAGACCTTGGGATATGGTAAGCATGGATTTTGTTTTGGGCTTGCCAAAGACTCAAAGAGGAAATGATTCAATTTATGTTGTAGTTGACAGATTTTAAAAAATGGCACATTTTATTCCATGTTATAAAACCAGTGATGCTACTCACATCGCTAATCTATTTTTTAAAGAGAGTAAGATTGCATGGGTTACCTAAGAGTATTGTTTTAGATAGAGACTCAAAATTTGTTGGACATTTTTTGAGGACATTGTCGAAGAAGCTTGGAACTAAACTAAGTTTCAGTTCTGCTTATCATCCTTAGATGGATGGACATTCTGAAGTTGTAAAGAGAAGCTCGCGTAATCTTCTGAGAAGTCTTATAGGTGAACATTTAAAACAATGGGATCAAGTATTTGCACATGTTGAATATGCATATCATGACTCTCCTAACAGAAATACAGGGCAAAGTCCATTCTACATAGTTTATGGAATGCATCCAAGGGGAGTGTCTCAATTAAGAAATCTGGGAAAAGCTGAGGTGAGAAGTGCTGGAGGGGAAGAATTTTCTTTAGAAATGCAAGCAATAGATGAATAGGTAAAACAAAAGTTATAGAACAGAAACATAAAGTACAAAAGTAGAGTAGACACAAGATGGAGAGAAGTTAATTTTGAAGTTGGAGATTTGGTTCTAGCACACCTGAGGAAGGAAATATTTCCAAAAAGAGAGTATAACAAGTTAAAGTTCAAGAAAATTGGACCATGCAGAGTATTCAAAAAAATTTTTGCAAATGCATATGAAATTAAATTACACTCTGATATTGTAATATCTCCAATTTTCAATTTTGCTGATTTGTACAAGTATGAAGGTGAAAATGCAGATGACATAGCAGAAGACCAAGAGAAAGAAGAAATTGATTGGGTAAAAAAGTTACCTACAACAAAGGAATTATGACCAGAGAGGATCTTGGACAAGAAATCATTGAAGAAGACAAAGGGACAAGAGTATTTTCAGTATTTTGTCAAGTGGAAAGATTAGCCAATTGCTGAGGCTATCTGGGTAACAGATGCTACACTATAGAAATTGGGCAGTTTGTAGAAGAGCTCATGGGCAAGAGCCCATGAAGAATTTTGTTCTTAGGAGTCTAATGTAGGAACATGAGGCTTAAAGACAAAAGACTACATATTATTCCAAAAATCCAAAAAAAGTTACAAGTAAAGGAGTGGGGTCCTCTATTTGCCAATTTTCAAAGCTTTCTAGATAGTATTTAGACGAGAACCTAAGATATAGATTATCATGTAATAAATTCAAGTAGTTAAATGTAGTGGAGATTCTCGAGGAGAATATCATATAGATTAGATAGGATTAGTTAGTTAGGTCCTTTGATTTAGGATCTAGTTGTTAATTGAAATAGTACTTATCTAAGTTTTGAATCATAATATGGGGATTTTGACTGCTTCAACTTCTTTTGCCATACATAAGATTTAGTTGCAGAAAATATCTCTTTGTGTCATTATGTGTAGATTTGGTCAATCCTAGAGGTGTTTCTTCCCTCTGTAATATCACTGTGTTTTCTTGAATTTCCTATTTAATTATAAAAAAGTTTGAGTGTTGTGTAATTGAGATTAATCGCTTTCGCATGTATTATGAACTGCGGGGTTTGAAAGTATACAGGTTTCTTGATCATGCTTGAAGGACTGCATTCATCCTAAGTTGTTGATCTTAATTTCAATGCCTTACGATCAGTCCAAAACAGGGTTAGCTTGGTGTTAATTCATGGTTTATTAGAAGTATCTACAAGTCAAAGGATCCAGTGTCATCGCTATTCGACGAATATCGGTTAAATAATTGGGCGAACGTTAACTCATGAACCGGACCCAACATCAAATATATTATAGTCTATAAACTTCATTGGGTTCGTCCTAAGAAATTAAGCGCATAGGAAAAGCCAAATCCAAACTTCTATAGGTCGAGTGTTTATAAACCTCATCGGGTCCGTGTGGTCGGTTGAAGGCCGCGCAGATTGTTGAGCGGCGGGACAGTGACCATTGGATCACTAAGGTTGCCGACCGTTTGATCAACCTCACATCGCTTTAGTCAAAAGTAAGTCAAACTTGCCTAATAGCCTAGTGATTATGATTTTGCGATGTTTTAATAGATTTATAAGGCTCATCCTGTTGGGTTAATTTTAAGCAGTTTTGCTAGGTTAATGGAATAGATAACTTTAGAGATAGATGAGCAATATTCCATGAGAATGTGAAGAAGGGGTCCAACCTGAATTAGAAGATATTGTGTCTGGTTTTGAACTTTTGTCAATAACGCCTACACCCGAGCCACCACTTCATCTCCTAGGGTTAGGGTTTCACACTTCTTCTTTATGATAAATAGGCCTTCGAGCCTTATTATAGCACAATTTAAAAGGCATGTAGCCATCACATATCTTCTCAAAGATAAACTACCATCACTTGAGCTAGTTTGTTCCATTGTGCATGTAAACATTTTCAGTAAACATTATTAATTAATTTAAGTTTTGTTCTTTCGTTGTATCTTTGTATTCTTCATAGATATATATTTATTTTTGTTCCTTCATAAATCTAGGTCATAAAAAAAAATATTACAAATAAATTTGATGTCTAACTTGTTGTGACTTATAAAATAGATTATTACTATTAAGATATTGATAATCTTTATGTTTTCTTAATAATCTACATACTATGGGTTGAAGGATCATAAGGGGTGATCATTTTCCCCAGTAAAAAAGAAAAATTCACATTTTCTTGGGGATTAAGAAGTGACACTAACAACACAGTAGAACAACTGGCTCTGTGGATGGGGATGAAACTGGAAATTTCTAAAAGTACAGAGCAAGTTAAGGTGATTTGAGATTCATGTCTAGTTGTTAATTAGTTGTTTAAATCCCAAGCTGGTACTTTTGCACCATCTGACGATCTATAGTCATGAATCAAGTTATGTCTTACATATTTCAATAAGGTGGAGGAATTCCTTGTATTAAGGGGAGATCCAATGAATCCAAAAACCACGGAGTGTATGCAAATCCAATGAAGAGATTTGAGGTCTTAGTTGCAAAACACGGTGAACTTATTGGTGGGGAATATTCAAGCTTTGTCCGTGGAGAGTATGGAGAGATTTGTAATTTATGCAAAAAGGATTAAAGAGGTGGAGCTAGGAAATAGGAAACTGAAGGTCCAAGAAGAAACATAAGCAATACAAAAATTGACCCCATGACAGTTCTTCGACTTTATGCACATAGGAATTGAGCAAGTAAACATAGAATGGCCTCTACTAGTGAGGATGGAGTTTTGTGGTGTTTCTCAATCTCTCCTTGGAAGCAACATATACCTAACCGGAGTAGTGACTTGGGGGTCCATGGGTTAGATGTACGTTCTTCAGCTTTATAATTTTGTATGTTTTTCTTCCAGCAAATTTTTTTGAATGTCTTTTATAGAATTAATAGAATCAAGGTAGTAGGAAAGGGAAGTGTTGAGGTTTTAAATTTGTTTCTAATTACAATATGTAAGTGGGTGTTTATATCTTTGAGTGGATGCTACTCAAGATATTAGCTTCTTTTAAACCTTGTACATGCAATTAAGAAAAAACTCAACCATGAATAACACCAATGAAATTAATCATTCTTATATATAGATATATAGATAGATAGATATACCCAATCATAAATAATATCAATAAAATTAATCATTCAAATTCATACATCCATATATATATAATTTATATTTCTTTTAAATCATATACTTATAATTAAATAAAAACTCAACCCTGAACAATATCAAGGAAATTAACCATTCCAACTCATTTTTATATATACACATCTGTATAAATATAAATAAATAAATAAATAAACTTGTCCATTATACTAGTGTGTCAGGAAATTTATAACTTATTTATCAATATTAATGTGATGAAATTTTATTAAAATTTTGTATTTAAAAATTTTCAAAAATATTTTTAGATTAAAATATTGCATACAAATAATATGTATTATGTGAATGTTAATTTAGATATTATCAATACTTTAATGAAATATTTTGTATATTTTAAAAACCATGAATACCATAATTCGATGAAATGTAGATAAAGTAGTAAAGTGAAGTTATATATATATATATATATATATATATATATATATAATATATATATATATATATATATATATATATATATAATATACTAATAGATTTAAAAAATAAAAATAAAATATGTAGATTAAAATATTTTGTATATTTTAAAAACCATTAATACCATAATTCAGTTAAATGTAGATAAAGTAGTAAAGTGAATATATATATATATATATATATATATATATATATATATATATATAAAACACACTTATAGATTTAAAAAAATAAAAATAAAATATTTATAATCTACATAGTAATTAATAATTTATTTTTTCATTTTTTTTAAATTTAAAATTATAGTATTTTTTTCCTTCATATATTTTTTAATCTTAAAATTATTATATTTGATCTTTTTAATAAATATTGATATAAAACTTCAATTTTTTAAATTTAAATGTTTTTTTTTTTTTTTAAATTTGCATTTTAAAATGTGATATATATATATAAATATATATATATATATATATATATTATATATAATATATATATATATATATATATATATATATATATATACGAAATGAGATTTATTAAATTTCAATAGTATTGATATTTTAAAGATATATAAACATAATGAATGTAAATTTAATTAATTATTAATATTAAAGGAAATTAATATTTCAAACATAAAATATGAAATTTATTATATATTTTTAAAATAAATTTAAACTAGCATTTGCACCAAATGTTGCAAAGGAAACGCCGTAAGGCATAAATTGAGGAACAATCAGGACATGGAATGGGAAAATCTAAATGAAATGTTGAGATGTAGTAGAAATGAAATTGATTTAGGGTGCCTCACACTATTTTTTATTAATTATTGAATTAATATTGCATATAAATCGTTGTTCATGACTATGAAGCTACCAAGTTGCTCAATGAGAAAGCTATAGCCAAAGGAGAGGAGAGGTAGGAAGAACACTATAAATTGTACATGCGCGTTAATTTGAATTTACTTTAAAATCATAGTAATTTAGTTTCAATTTGAATTTATTTATTTCTAAATTCACTTTTATTCATAAAAATTAATTAATTGTTGTGAAAGACTAAAATTATGCTTTAAAATCATAGTAAACAATCTAATAAGATAAAGATGATTATTAGAATTAAATCACAATTTTAATTTGTTTTATTATTTAATTAATAAAAATAATTAGTCTCTCTCCAATAAGATGAAGATGATTATTAGAACTAAATCATAATTTTAATTTTTTATTATTATTTAATTAATAAAAATAATTAGTCTCTCTTGTATCATACCCGTGGTTGGGATTATACAATGAATCTTCTGCATCTGATAACTTATCCCAAAAAAAATTCTACTCATAATTTGAATTTATTTATTTCTGGAGTCAAATTTATTCATAAAATTTTAATGGTTGCTTAACACTGAAAGTATGCTTTAAGATCATAATAAATAAGTTTTAATTTGAGTTTTTTTATTTATAAATCACATATATTCATAAAAAAATAATAGTTGTAACACTCAAAGTATGTTTTAAAATCATTGTAAATAATCTAGTAAAATAAACGTGATTTAATTTACTTTCTATTATTATTTAGTTAATTAAAATAATTAGTCTCTTATGTGGAATTATATTTTTCTCCTCCTTATTCAGGTAAGAGAATTTATATTGCACATAATTCCGGGCCTTGCTAATTAAGACACAAGATAGGTATTTTCGTTGGAGTTTATTGAGCTCAGGAGTCCAGGGATATTTGTTAAGGTTGACTTTTATTTTTCATCTTGGTAACCTGAACTTTTTATTTTTGACAATCTGTAAACCCAAACCCATAATTATATTATGTTTTATTAATGAAAATACAAAAACACAGTGTGCGTGAGGGTGAAAATGCATATCAAATGCACGATTCTTCCATGCGGTTGAAGGATTTCTCGAAAATTGACGATTGTTTTGAAAGTTTTTTGTTTTATTTTTTACTAGGGTTTCGATGGCTTGTTGGGTTTACAATTTATAAGGCTATGTCATGTTGTGTTAAACTGTCTCTCTTCTTTTCTAGGTCGATCAAACTTCTGATATGAATTATGTCTGCGGATCAAACTTCTCAAGTTAATTACATCTGCATATTTCCTAGGACACATGTGCTAGCCGCTGTCCAGAACCCCTTTTTGAAATCTTCGGCCCTCATCAATGACAAATGCTCTGATATGTTTGCTGAGGGTTCTTGTGGATGAGTATTGAAACTACTTACGACTATATGAATCTTTTGGTAGATCTGATGATAAGACAAGGGTTTCTGGTATTTTTGGTTTCTTCATAAAGGGTGTCATTGGGTTTCAATATGCAAGATTATTTTCCTTGGAAATATGTTGGTAGCACGGATCTGTAGTTGTTCTCCATATTACTCAATTATCACGATGATTTTCCTTTGAAATACTCTTTGGTGAACTTGAATTTTCAGTGTTAGATTTTGCTGGTGATAAATCTAACAACACTAATGGTTACAGGTGTTTGATTTGTCATTTCTGAAATCTAATCATCTTTGCCAAAATCTAAGGAACGAGGTTTTTTTCAAGGTCCTTCTACCATGAATCCTTCATCAGAGAATGAATTATATAGAGGCATAATAATTGAAATCGATTCTGTATTCCGTGAGCTGAAATTTTTGAAGCAGATTGTCCATTGAAACTCCCATCTCCATCTTTGTCTATTGAATATCTCTAGCTCTTGTTTCTCAATAAGTCTGAGCATTATATTGACCTCAGAGGTCACTATTTTAATATCACAAGTGGCTACCCAAAGTGTACATTTCTCCTTAGAAAATAGAAAGGAAGTAATGCACAATTTTGTGTTGTCATGCCTCAGTAGCAAACTTAGAAGCACCATTACTTGAGAAGACCGAGCTTTTCTTTAGGTATCTGTGATATTTATCTTCAGATTAGGAGGCTCTACAAGTTTCTTCTCTTCAAGTTGTGATCCTAGGTTTGAAGCTTCACCAATAGCACTAATAGCTAAAGACCTTGACACAGGACAGAAACCTTGTGTGACAGATCCTTGACGATTTGTTGATGCTGTAAGAGTAACACTGATTGCATGACATTGTCTTATGCGTGACTGTAACAATGATAGAAATGAGCATCCTATTGATTGGTTTTATATCAGTGAGAAAATAACTTGTAATAAAATATGCCAATCAAGAACAAAGAATTGGCTGAAGGTTGAACACTTTCCATGAGTGTGGAAAACCAAAGAAGAACCTCGTGAGTAAGCCCCAACTGAATCATGGAATTCAAAAAGGATGAATAAAAAATAGCTGCCAGTTTTCCTCTTCTACCAAATCCCCCATTCTTATTATAGATGTCTCCGCAACTCCAATTTCTGGTAGGACTTTGCGATTTCTTGAACTTACAACAAGCCTCGAGTTGGAGTGGTGGGTTAGCAGCAACAAACCAAATTCTTCCATCAACTGGCAACCATCTCTCCAAACTTCATCCAGAAATAAAGCAATCCTCTGAGTCTACAATCTTTGACTCAACCACATCTTTGCATATTCATCACCATCATTTCTATCTAATTCTATCTTTTTAAGTGTGGCTATTTTCATACATAGTTCATTTCTAAGATTGTAAAAGATGGATTATTGGAAACAATGAGCCAAAGCAATAAGTCATCTCTGAAGAGATTTTTCACCTTTGGACTATGGAAGACTGATATGTTTGCTGAGGGTTCTTGTGGAAGAGTATTGAAATTACTTACGGTTATATGAATCTTTTGATAGATCTGACGAGAAGACAAGGGTTTCTAGTATTTTTGGTTTCTTCATAAAGGGTGTCGTTGGGTTTCAATTTGCAAGATTATTTTCCCTGGAAAAATGCTGGTAGCATGGATCTATAGTTTTTCTCGATATTAGTCAATTATCACGATGATTTTCCTCTGAAATACTCTTTGGTGAATTTGAATTTTCAGTGTTAGATTTTGCTGGTGATAAATCTAACAACACTGATGGTTACATATGTTTGATCTTTGCCAAAATTTGAGGAACGAGGTTTTTTTCAAGGTCCTTCTACCACGAATCCTTCATCAGAGAATGAATTATATAGAGGCATAATAATTGAAATCGATTCCTGATTCTGTGAGGTAAAATTGTTTGAAGTAGATTGTCCATTGAAACTACCATCTCCATCATTGTCTATTGAATATCGCGAGCTCTTGTTTCTCAATAAGTCTAAGCATTATATTGACCTTAGAGCTCACTGTTTTAATATCACAAGTGGCTACTCAGAGTGTACATTTCCCCTCAGAAAATAGAAAGGAAGCAATGTACAATTTTCTGTTGTCATGCCTCAGTAGCAAACTTAGAAGCACCATTACTTGAGAAGACCGAGCTTTTCTTTGGGTATCTGTGATATTTATCTTTGGATTAGGAAGCTCTACCAGTTTCTTCTCTTCAAGTTGTGATCCTAGGACTGAAGCTTCACCAATAGCACTAATAGCTAAAGTCCTTGACACAAGACAGAAACCTTGTGTGATAGATCCTTGACGATTTGTTGATGCTGTAAGAGTAACACTGATTGCATGACATTGTCTTATGCGTGACTGTAACAATGATAGCAATGAGCATCCTATTGATTGGTTTTATATCAGTGAGAAAATAACTTGTAATCAAATATGCTAATCAAGAACAAAGAGCTGGCTGAAGGTTGAACACTTTCCCTGAGTGTGGAAAACCGAAGAAGAACCTTGTGAGTAATCCCCAACTGAATCATGGAATTCAAAAAGGATGAATAAAAAATACCTGCCAGTTTTCCTCTTCTACCAAATCCCCCATTCTTATTATAGATGTCTCCACAACTCCAATTTCTGACAGGACTTTGCGATTTCTTGAACTTACAACAAGTCTCGAGTTGGAGTGGTGGGTTAGCAGCAACAAACCAAATTCTTCCATCAACTGGGAACCATCTCTCCAAACTTCATCCAGAAATAAAGCAAACCTCTGAGTCTGCAATCTTTGACTCAACCACATCTTTGCATATTCATCACCATCATTTCTATCTAATTCTATCTTTGTAAGTGTGGCTATTTGCATACATAGTTCATTTCTAAGATTGTAAAAGATGGATTATTGGAAACAATGAGCCAAAGCAATAAGTCATCTCTGAAGAGATTTTTCACCTTTGGACTATGGAAGACTGATATGTTTTCTGAGGGTTCTTGTGGAAGAGTATTGAAATTACTTACGGTTATATGAATCTTTTGGTAGATCTGACGAGAAGACAAGGGTTTTTGGTATTTTTGGTTTCTTCATAAAGGGTGTCGTTGGGTTTCAATTTGCAAGATTATTTTCCTTGGAAAAATGCTGGTAGCATGGATCTATAGTTGTTCTCCATATTACACAATTATCACAATGATTTTCCTCTGAAATACTCTTTGGTGAATTTGAATTTTCAGTGTTAGATTTTGCTGGTGATAAATCTAACAACACTGATGGTTACAGGTGTTTGATTTGTCATTTCTGAAATCTAATCATCTTTGCCAAAATCTGAGGAACGAGGTTTTTTTCAAGGTCCTTCTACCACGAATCCTTCATCAGAGAATGAATTATATAGAGGCATAATAATTGAAATCGATTCCTGATTCCGTGAGCTGAAATTGTTTGAAGCAGATTATCCATTGAAACTCCCATCTCCATCTTTGTCTATTGAATATCTCCAGCTCTTGTTTCTCAATAAGTCTAAGCATTATATTGACCTCAGAGATCACTATTTTAATATCACAAGTGGCTACTCAGAGTGTACATTTCCCCTCAGAAAATAGAAAGGAAGCAATGTACAATTTTGTGTTGTCATGCCTCAGTAGCAAACTTAGAAGCACCATTACTTGAGAATACCGAGCTTTTCTTTGGGTATCTGTGGTATTTATCTTCAGATTAGGAGGCTCTACTAGTTTCTTCTCTTCAAGTTGTGATCCTAGGTCTGAAGCTTCACCAATAGCACTAATAGCTAAAGACCTTGACACAGGACAGAAACCTTGTGTGATAGATCCTTGACGATTTGTTGATGCTGTAAGAGTAACACTGATTGCATGACATTGACTTATGCGTGACTATAACAATGACAACAATGAGCATCCTATTGATTGGTTGTATATTGCATATTCATCACCCTCATTTCTATCTAATTCTATCTTTGTAAGCGTGGCTATTTGCATACACAGTTCATTTCTAAGATTGTGAAAGATGGATTATTGGTAACAGTGAGCCAAATCAATAAGTCATCTCTAAAGAGATTTCTCACCTTTAGACTATTGAATACTGATATGTTTGTTGAGGATTCTTGTGGAAGAGTATTGAAATTACTTATGGTTATATGAATCTTTTGGTAGATCTGATGAGAAGACAACGGTTTCATGTGTTTTTGGTTTCTTCATAGAGGTTGTCGTTGGGTTTCAATTTGCAATGTTATTTTCCTTGGAAAAATGCTGGTAGCACAGATCTGTAGTTGTTCTCCATATTACTCAATTATCACAATGATTTTCCTCTGAAATACCCTTTGGTGAATTTGAATTTTCAGTGTTAGATTCTGCTGGTGATAAATCTAACAACACTGATGGTTACAGGTGTTTGATTTGTCATTTCTGAAATCTAATCATCTTTTCCAAAATTTGAGGAATGAGGGCTTTTCCAAGGTCCTTCTACCACGAATCCTTCATTAGAGAATGAATTATATAGAGGCATAATAATTGAAATCGATTCCTGATTCGATGAGCTGAAGTTGTTTGACGCAGATTGTCCATTGAAACTCCCATTTCCATCTTTTTCTATTGAATATCTCCAGCTCTTGTTTCTCAATAAGTCTAAGCATTGTATTGACCTCAGAGCTCACTGTTTTAATATCATAAGTGGCTACTCAGGGTGTACATTGCCCCTCAGAAAATAGAAAGGAAGCAGTGTACAATTTTGTCTTGAATATTTCGTAGTTAATATTTTTCCACAGATTTTGGATCTGAAACATACGTAATATCTCTATAAAACAGATGAAAAAACATATGTAATATCTCTATAAAACAGATGAAAAAACATATGTAATATCTCTATAAAACATATGAAAAAAGGACAAAGGGTTCGGTTTCAGAGAGAAAAAATTACTGTGTAAATTTGAGATTAATTGAATCTGATTGGACCAAAAATTCTTGATTTTATGGTCCAAAGATTCTTGAGATGCTACTTTCCTATCTATTTCTTTATGTTGAATTTTTTTCTTTCTAGGTGATTTTATTTTATATGTAATCTTCAATCTTTTATTGAAAGTAAATATTTTGAAATTTATCATTGATGTCTTATTTTCTTACAATCAAATACTTTCATTTTTGGAAAGCAAATATTTTAGAATTTCTCATTGATGCTTTATTTTCTTACAATCAAATACTTTCATTTCCTTCTAAAGCTACTTTAAAATTCATCCTCATTGGATGCTCTATTGTAGTGGACTATCATCCCCATTCAACTTTCAACTACACCGATAATCTAAGAAAGTTTCATCTATCCTTCTTTTAATATCTATAGCCAGGTAATTGAATTTTCAGATTAATCTCTTGTCACTAAAAGTAAGTTCACTAACCAGGTTTCTCTTGTTTCTGCATTCTTGAATTAGTCTTGGTGATTACTCCTGCTTCTGTGGCAATAATTTGCTTGAATCATTATCGTTTCCTCGTATATTTTCTACCAGACTTTCTTCATTAATGTTTTCCACCTTTATATGTCTTTCAACAACACTTCCCTCTATGAGGTCTCCCTTACAAGAGCTCTTCTCCCCTTCTTTGTACTCTGAACTATCTTCCCTTTTCTCCTGATCTCTTACTTTATCTACTGATATAGATTTGCCTTCAAATGCACTGTTGACTCCCATCTGTTACAATCACAAAGCAGAATTTACACGAAATACTTCAGCAATGACATGCATTCTTACCTAAGTGTCTGCAATAAACTTTTATACACTAATATACTTCATCCTTGTTATAGGCAATTTATCCCATATTTCAAAAAACTACTACACAACGTGGGATGCAGAAAGTGAAGCACTCTTACAGTTCCTTCTGCTG
This sequence comes from Pinus tabuliformis, assembly GCA_031772625.1. Lineage (NCBI taxonomy): Eukaryota > Viridiplantae > Streptophyta > Pinopsida > Pinales > Pinaceae > Pinus > Pinus tabuliformis. Next base: position 1,345,695,353 of record CM062817.1, read on the forward strand.
GCAATTCAGTAGTGGCTCTGTCTGCCGCAACAACGGTACTGTCAATCTCTGAAATGTTAGCTTCTTTCTCTGGAGGTACCTGAACAAAAACCCATCATATAGTTATTTAGACCACCTCCCTATCTATCAGGAAAATCAGAAATTAAAAGTTGATTGAATTGACAAAAAAACATACCATCAGGTCTATCTCCATTTTCTCTAAAGAAGTAGTCTTAGCATCCACGATTGAAGGAGAGTTGTCCAGACAGAAATCCAACAAAGCAGCTTAAGGAACTGGAGGAAAAAAAAATCCTAACTATAGGAAATTGCATGCATGTACATCTGTGTTCTAAAAGACTTACATCACTGGAGATTCAAATTTCCCTATTGAATTTTGAGATGCTACTTTCCTATCTGTTTCTTTATGTTGAATTTTTTTCTTTTTAGGTGATTTTATTTTATATGTAATCTTCAATCTTTTATTGAAAGTAAATATTTTGAAATTTATCATTGATGTCTTATTTTCTTACAATCAAATACTTTCATTTTTTGGAAAGCAAATATTTTAGAATTTCTCATTGATGCTTTATTTTCTTACAATCAAATACTTCCATTTCCTTCTAAAGCTACTTTAGAATTCATCCTCGTTGGATGCTCTACTGTAGTGGACTATCATCCCCATTCAACTTTCAACTACACTGATAAGCTAAGAAAGTTTAATCTATCCTACTTTTAATATATGTAGTCAGGTAGTGGAGGATCTATTAGATTTCTTGCTAATTATCATGACTCCATCCTCAATGGATATTTCACTCTGTCCTACAACATTTTAACCCTTAATATCCCTAATATCCATACCCAGGTAATGGAGGATCCATCAGATTTCGTGCTAATTATCATGACTCCATGCCTAATGGATATTTCACTCTGTCCTACAACATTTTAAATGGATCCATCGGATTTCTTGCTGATTATCATAACTCCATGCCCAATGGATATTTCACTTTGTCTTAGAACATTTTAAATCTTATCGTACATAATATCTAGCCATTATATTGATCAAATAACGAGTTATTGAGGTGACACAGGGTGACTGAGTTATGAGAGATAACTCTCTCTAAGCTGGAAAGGTCCACTTCCAATCTAAAAGCTAATTCAATGTTACCTTAGGATTTTCTTTTACATAGCCTGGTAAAATTCCCAGTGATAACATGTACTTCAAACCATTAATAATAAATTCTACTAATTACCACGATTAAAATGATGTACTTTAAACCATTAATGTAAATGTAAGTACAAATTCTATTAATTACCACAATTAAAATGACCTAATAACAAATAGTGGGAATATTGGGTGGAACCCACTTGTTATAATTCTATTAACTCCACCCATTTAAAAATTCAATCACCATTATTGATATTCATTGTTAGCTTCATTGGAATGTAACTTATGGTTAAAAACTCTGCAAGGTACAACCTAATATGAATATTCACCATCAACCTCAACTCACTCTGACCCTTCAATATTTCAAAAGTGTAAGTTGACTTTAAGTTCTATGTATGTTACGATATGGTATGAATATAGACCTTCAATCATGGATCATGAGAGCTGTCAGATCCAGTGAAAGTGTAACTTTCTTTTAAACTTTACTTAATTTCTGATGTCTTATGGAATTTGGATATTTCTTCACCTTTCACCATTGGATTATTAGATCAAGAGCTTTGGGTTAATGTGCTCACATCTTCTATTCCAATATGGAATAACAACCATCAAATTTATTTCAATTTTCAGTATTTGATCCATTAGATCAACAATTCATTGTTATGAAGTGTTTAGTATAACTTTCGATGTGATATTATGGAAATTGAGCACAACTTTTTCATCGCTATTGGAATTATCAGATCGACTGGTTTGTCATAAAATGACCTCTATTTTACATTATAACATATGATTTTAGTTATATACACAGTTCATTTCTAAGATTGTAAAAGATGGATTATTGGAAACAGTGAGCCAAAGCAATAAGTCATCTCTGAAGAGATTTCTCACCTTTGGATAAGGCTCCAGGCCACCCTACTACAGCCATGGATATGGGTGAAGGTCCAACAACTCCATTGGTGGAGCAACTAACAGCACATGAAGCTGAAACGATGAGAGATGGAACATCTGATGGAACCCGGCAGTTAGAAATATGATGATGTATATTAGTATGAAAACGTGACCATGACTAATGGAAGAGGTTTTTAGACGGAAAACAAGTAAGAAAACAAAATCCATAAATTGAATTTTCAGATTAATCTCTTGTCACTAAAAGAGTAAGTTCACTAACCAGGTTTCTCTTGTTTCTACATTCTTGAATTAGTCTTGGTGATTACCTCTTGCTTCTGTGGCAATAATTTGCTTGAAACATTATCGTTTCCTCGCATACTATCTACCTGAATTTCTTCCTTAATGTTTTCCACCTTTATATGTCTTTCAACAACACTTCCCTCTATGAGGTCTCCCTTACAAGAGCTCTTCTCCCCTTCTTTGTACTTTGAACTATCTTCCCTTTTCTCATGATCTCTTACTTTATCTACTGATATAGATTTGCCTTCAAATGCACTGCTGACTCCCATCTGTTACAATCACAAAGCAGAATTTACACGAAATACTTCAGCAATGACATGCATTCTTACCCAAGTGTCTGCAATAAAATTTTATACACTAATATACTTCATCCTTGTTATAGGAAATTTATCCCATATTTCAAAAGACTACTACACAACGTTGGATGCAGAAAGTGAAACACTCTTACAGTTCCTTCTGCTGGAAATTCAGTAGTGGCTCTGTCTGCGACAACAACAGTACTGTCAATCTCTGAAATGTTAGCTTCTTTCTGTGGAGGTACCTGAACAAAAACCCATCATATAGTTATTTATACCTCCTCCCTATCTATCGAGAAAATCATAAATTAAAAGTTGATTGAATTGACAAAAAAACATACCATCATGTCTATCTCCATTTTCTCTAAAGAAGTAGTCTTAGCATCCACGATTGGAGGAGAGCTGTCTAGACAGAAAATCCAACAAAGAAGCTTAAGGAACTGGAGGAAAAAAAAATCATAACTATAGGAAATTACATGCATGTGCATCTATGTTCTGAAAGACTTACATCACTGGAGATTCAAATTTCCCTATTGAATTTTCAGATGGCAATACATCAGTCTGCCTATCAATCTTCTCTGCTTCTATCTGATTTCTTTCAGATTCAGAAATGCCTTCCACCTTTACAAGAATATCTGTCGTTTTTGCCTCTGGTAGGGGGGAAACAACATCTGAATCCTCAAACTTAACACTAATCTTTTCACTTACTGTAACTGTTTGCCTGGTCAACTCTCCATATCTCTAACCAAAGGACGAAGATGTAGTATGATTCTGAGTTGCAGAAGTTGTAGGAGGCAACACATTTGTAATTTCATTGGTAAACCCACCAACACCATCTGCATTGTCAGAAGAACCAATCTCCATCCCCGTGGATTGACAATAAGCGAGTGAAGTTGCAGGAGCAGCAGGGGATCCAATTTCATCAATCTTAGTGGGGCGAGGCCTTTTCTTCTTAGGACCTGCAAAGAGATTTCCATACATTTCAATTAAAAAAATCAATGAGGAAAAAATAATACCAAGCATGAGACTACTGCCAATCAAAAGAAAGGCAAATATACCCTCGGTCGGTTGAGCCAATCGAGACGGACAAGCAGAAATGGGAGATGATACATGCATAGGAGATGAAACATTTGGAGGCAAAGAAGGAGAAGATGACGAGGCCACCTTCAAATCATTTAAATTTTCTTCTGCACTAGTAATTTGGCTTGCAAATCCAAACAACACCTCTGCAACTTCGACCTCTTGCTCTGAAAATGCTGCCGACGCCTGCATAATTTAAATCCCAACAAATTATCAATGAAATAGAATCCATTTTTTGGGTGGCTTGCAAATCCAAACAACACCTCCGTAACTTCGACCTCTTGCTCTGAAAATGCTGCCAACACCTCCATAATTTAAATCCCAACAAATTATCAATCAAATAGAATCCATTTTTTGGGTATCTTTTGAAAAACCCAGTGGCTTATAATAAATCTCGTTTGGAAATAGACACATTAGAATAAGCCACAGCAGTTGGCTCATACTATCGATATACCTTCAGAAATTTTGCAGTATGGGGTTTCGTTCCAATGGGTTTCTGCAATAAATCCAAACACGGTCAAGAAAAAAAAAATACCAACTCCCCAAAAAACTATGAATCCCAACTCAAAGAAACCAAGTAGATTCACAGATAAAAGAAATAGACCATTCGTTTGGCTGATTTAGTCGCCGATGGGGAGGGTGAAATGCTTCGAATCCTTCCATTACAATTAGAAGGAGATGGCACCTTTGCTCCAGAAAAGCAATGCAGAGCTCTGGCGGTAGCATCTAGAATGGGCGGCGTTGACGATGTCCCTTCATGAGCTCTCTTCACATATGTTGTATGTATAAGACCAGTCAATAAAGAAAAGAAAAAACACTTCCAACGAATTTGTAACTGTTTTGATCGACGGTTCAAGTCTTTGTAATCATCTAACATCTAATCGTACGGTGTCCAAGGATGACAGGTAGGAAAAAAGGAGGATGGATTTCAGAGGGAAACGCCTTACGGCGTAATTATGCTACGACCAACTCACAAGCCCTCCGCATAGTAAAAATATGGCCTAGCATTGACAAATGCTAGCTCCCATATATAGAAACAAAGCAAAACAACTAAAGAAATAACTAAAAACTTGCATAACAAAACCACCACACCATAATGCAAATCAACCAAAAGCAAGTAAGCCAAATTCACAAAATTAAGGAAGAAATATTAACAGGTGATAATAAGAGCACATCAACCACTTTAACTTGGGTACAATACCATGTTAGCAATGATTATCTAATCACACTAAATATCCATTAAAAGATTGAAAATATATTTATATAATGTTACATCATATGTAATCCATTAAGAAGTTGAAAAGATATTAATGTGTTTTATATATATATGAAATGAGATTTATGAAATTTCAATAGTATTGATATTTTAAAGACATATAAACATAATGAATGTAAATTTAATTAATTATTAAGATTAAATGAAATTAATATTTCAAATATAAAATAATTTCAAATATAAAATATGAAATTTATTATATATTTTTAAAATAAATCTAAATAATTGAAAATAATTAATATTTACTCATACAAATATTTAATTCTTAATCATAGACCTAACATAGACCTAACTGGAGTATTGACTTGGGGAGCCCAGGAGCCCTGGGTTAGATCAATGTTCTTTAGCTTTATAATTTTGTATGCTTTTTTCCAGCAAATTTTTTTGAATGTCTTTCGTAGAATTAATAGCAGCAAGGTAGTAGGAAAGAGAACTGTTGAGTTTTAAAAAAAATTCTAATTACAATATGTAAGGGATTGTTTATATCTTTGAGTGGATGCTATTCAAAATTTGAACTTCTACGAAAATCACATGGAATACCATTTGTCGACGCGTCTCGAACCAACTAGTGTGGTTAGTTGCCCTGACGATGAACCACACTAGTTGGTTCGAGACGCGTCGACAAATGGTATTCCATGTGATTTTCGCCGAAGAATCTTTCTCTAACTTGATATGGATCACAGAAGCCTAAACTCTATTATTTGAACTTCTTTTAAATTTTGTACCTGTAGGTAAGAAAGAACTCAACCATGAATAATACCAATAAAATTAATCATTCTAATTCATATATATAGATAATATCAATAAAATTAATCATTCAAATTCATATATACATACATCCATATATCTATATCTATATCTATCTATATATATATATATATATATATAACTTAAATTTCTTTTAAATCATATACTTACAATTAAATAAAAACTCAACCGTGAATAATACGAATGAAATTAACCATTCCAATTCATTTTTATATATTTACATCCACACACATATAAATCACAAAACGTGTCCATTATACGTGAGAGTTTATATAAACGTAACTATATAACTTATTTATCAGATGAAATTTTATTTAAGTTTTGTATTTAAAAATTTTGCATACAAATAATATGTATTATGTGAATGTTAATGTTAATTCAAATATTATGAATACTTTAATGAAATATTTTCTATATTTTAAAAACCGTCAATACCATAATTCAGTGAGATGTAAATAAAGTAGTAAAGTGAAGATATATATATATATATATAAAATAAATATTTATAAATTTATAATTTACATAATAATTAATAATTATTTTCTTTTAAATTTGAAATTATTTTCTTATATATTTTTAAATTTTAAAATCATTATATTTGATACTTATAATAAATATGGATGTAAAATTTCAATTTTTTAAATTCAGTTCTTTTTAATTTAAATTTTATAATGTGTTAAGATTTATTAAATTTAACTAGTGTTGATACTTTAAAGATATATAAACATAATTAATGTAAATTTAATTAATTATTAAGATTAAATGAAATTAATATTTTAAATATAAAATATGAAATTTATTATATATTTTTAAAATAAATTTTAATAATTAAAAATAATCAATATTTACTAATACACATATTTAATTCTTAATAATAAATCTAAAATTTGTTATAAATTTTGAAACAATTTTAAATATATATTTAAATAAAATAAATCTGTTAAATTTATTTAAATATTTATATTATTTAAATATTTATATAATATAGTCATTTAAGGGAAATATACCACATAAAAATAATCTTATAATCTTCCTGACATAAAATATATAATTATATTTTACCATGTGATTATTATAAAAAATTGAATAATTGAAAAATATATATTTTTATTAAATTGTTTGACCATACAATTTCTTTAGGAAAAAATCTAAATAAGTAACCGTCACCATCTGCCACTTTTGTACTTATTTTGAAAAAAAATTCGTGATTAATGCCACGCAAAATCGTGATTCGACAGCTTTCGTTGCCAGATTGTGGTTTGAGTTGGCCAATTTTTTTCAATGGTATCCCTGGAACCTTTTATTTTTCAATGGTTATTAATTACGATCGAAATATATCGTACTACTTTTCTCAATGAACCTTGTGAACCCCTTAATTTGACGCCCTTTAATGAAACCCATAGCCCTTTTAATTTGACCATGGGCATGACCTTCTCGGCCAGCTATAGTGCTATGTATATGTTTCTATAATTAGTGAGGAATTGCAAATGTTGGATCCGCTTATATTCGCTGTCCTTGTTTTATGCTTCCACTTTTCCCCTATGAAGTGTCGTTTGGATTTTCAATTGCAAGGGACTAATGGACGATCATTTGCAAAGATGTATAGGGTTATACTCCGTAGTATTGTGGTATGTTGTGATGATGTTAGGTTAATATGGAGGATTTAAGTTTCACAAAATATTAGTTTTATTTAACTATAGGCAAAAATATTTTAGAGCAAGTTTTAATTATAGATATAAATGGCAGGTTGAGATTTATTTTAAAAATAATTTGGTTATGTAAGTTTTTTAATAAAATTAATTAATCAAAAAAGTGATATGAATATGGTTTATGGCTTAAGCTATGGTATTAGTCTATGGTATTATAACAAAGCCTATTTATAAGTCAAAAATAGAATGAATCTTTTTGGTTAAGAATCTTTTAACATGTTATATATATGTAAGTTATGATTTAGTTAATTTTTATGATAAGTTTTTAAGTTGTTAATGTGAAATGTATCATGAGGTAAGTGTTTTGATGGTTATTAGTGTTTCTAGTCATTTAGTTTATATGGTGATTCTAGTTATTGTTATCAGTAAATAAAAACTATGGAATCAAATGCAAAATTTAAAAAATAAATACTCTATAGCTAAATAAATTTTATAAATATCTAAAAATGAAAAATACAAATACAGTGTAATTATTCCAATAGTCATATCTATTTTGGAATAGGGCTTCCATAATTTTAATTTAATTATTAATAGTTATTAAGTGGATGGTATATATTTAACCTCCATGGAATAATTTAAACTATTCATACTAATATATACAAATCAAAGGTTAAGATTGATCTCCAAAGTAGTTTCACTCTTTTTGTCTTTTAATTCAGTTTAATTAAAAGAAAAATGTTATATGAAAAAATGTCATTCGAAGTGATCATTTATTCTTTTTTGGGCATGTAGTATTGATCTATGATTATGAATCTCCTCCCATGTTTTTAAAAATATCTATTTGTTTAATTTACATTAATTATTATTATAAATTTAAAATATAGTTATTATTTATTAATTATTTATAGTTTCTTTTTAATTAAAACAATGTAAAAAGTTTCATATAGTAAATATTAATAAATGTTTTAATGTATATTAATAAATTTTTTGATATTTGTTGATGATGATTATGGTTAACGTCCACTGAGATCAAAATTTGGTCTATTAGACCTAAAGAAATTAATTATTTAGTTTGATTTAAGATTTTATTCCTATGCTCAAAAAGCTTGGAGAGAAGCCTCCCAAGCTCATTGTAATTTGACAAAGTAAAAGGCTAGGAAGGTTAGTATTGCAACAAAGATTTTGAAATTGAGATCTAATGTGGTTGTATGCAGGGCACTCTAAGAGGAAGTGATTTTCATCATCGATGTTCGTATTCTCACAGAGATGGCAAGACCTTTCCATCCATGGTGTTTTAGGAACTACCCAACGACCCGTTTCACTATGGAGCTCATGAGAGTTCGTTCTAATCTTGGCTATATTAATTTTCTTCTTTGAGCTAGTTAAAACGGAGAGATACTTTTGATCTTCTATGGTGGGGTTGATGACCTCCTTATAATATCTTAATTTTCCTTTAGCTGCTAAATCTTTCTCACACCACATTTTTTCATTCAACTTAGAAGTAACAATATTTTTAATGTTATTAATGTTTTGCAATGCAACATTCATGTCAATCTCCCAATGGTTTAGCCAAGCCCTGGTGTCTTTATACCAACCTTGTTTGAGCCTCAGGTGGTTTTGGCTGGAACTTAAAGCTAGCTTAGGAAGTCTATGGTCTTCTATATTATTGAGTTTGTGCTTGTACAATAGAAGCCTAGTCATAGTTGGGCTCTCAATATGGGAAAGACCCACTTCTATAAGGAGAATAGGATAGAGTGTGTTGCTTTTAATTTTGAGGTTATACATTATAAAATGCTTTTGGATTTCGTCAATCTTTCTCCAGGATCCTCTAGAGATTCTACAACCCCAAACCTCACATCCATATAAGATAACTGGAGTGACTAAATTTTCAAAGAGGAACTTCTTTCTATCCCACATTACGAGGTTTGCTATTTTAAAATTATTTTGAAGACCAAAATAAGCTTTCCATCCCCCATTAATCCTTTTCTCAATGCTATAGTTCCATTTGAGATTGTGATGAATATCAATTCCTAGGAACTTGTAGGAAGACACTTCCTCCAAGTTACTATTGTCACACATAAAATTAGCATAAGTGTCATTCTTGGATTTGATAATCATAACTTTTGTTTTGTCAGTGTTAACAATCATACCCATGGTAGAGCAGAGTTCCTTAAGAAGTATAAGTTGCTTATCAAGATCAGATGGGAACCTTGCAAGAAGAACAATATCATCAGCGTAGAGAAGAAGGATAATGACTATCCTAGCTAAGATAGTGCCAGCACATCTTGCTTCCTCTAAACAACCTTCTGGCTTGTCGATGTAAATGCCAAATAGGGTAGGGCGAGGGGGCAACCTTGTTTAACTCCGATATTACACTTAATATCTTTCAACCACCCCTCATTTCTCTTTAACATGGCAATTACATTCTCGTATAACCTTATAGCAGCAGCTCTCAACTCAAAAGGAACCTTTAGCTCTTCTAATTTGTTCCAAAGGATGTTTCTAGGAACTGTATTGCAAGCCTTTCTAAAGTCCACAAAGAAACAAAGGAGATTGGATTTATCATTGCGACATTCCTCCACAATGATCTTAAGCGTAATGAGGTGGTCTGTTGTTGAGTGATGCTTTCTAAAACCCGCTTGGCCTTTAGCCTGCTAGGAGAGGGTTGATCATAATTTTCTGATACTTAGAGGGATTATTTGTATCCCCACTTTTAAAGATAGGGATAATGAGGCTTTGAGTCCATGGTTTAGGGAACCCTTGCTTGATCGCTTGATTGAAAAGCTTGTGAACGTGGGGGATGAGGGCAGGACCTCCAATTTTTAAGATTTCTGCTTGGTAACCATCAATGTCCTTAGCTTTCCCATTAGCCAAGCGGTTAACCCCTAATTCAATGTCTTGTAATGAGAAAACTCCTTTCCTTGTGAGCAGGGTTTCAAAGTTATCCATGACATTTGGAGATTCATAAAGCTTTTTAAGATAGGTATTCTAGTCATGTAAAGCAATTTTATTATTATCTTTAGCTTTCCTAGTTAGAATCTGCCTCCATAATTTCTTAGGAGCTACCTTAGAGAGGTGTAAGTGATTCTCTTGTCTTTTATGAATATACTACATTTTTCTCCTTTTAGTTAGGGCTTTGTATATTTTTATCTTGCCAATTTTAAGAGATTCATCAACAAATTCCTTAATTGCTCTCCTCACACTTTTACAATCTTTGTCATACCATGGGTTGGTTTTGTTATTTCTTTTATTACTTGAAACTTCAATTGAGAACTTGTTAATAGAATATGATAGGGTTGTAGTAAAATTATGATATAGATCTTCTATGTTGTCTATACTAGATAAAGGAAGCAAATTAGTTTTTAATTCATTTAGAAAGAGATCTTTTTTTATTTCTATCAAAGATTAACTTCTTTTGGTTATAAGGATTATCTTCTATGGGATCTCTATGCTTGACAAAATTGAGAGTTATAAGTAAAGGCCTATGATCAGAGTCAGGCTCGTGGTCGTTGATGTCAACATTTGTTATTTTGGTGTGTAGAGGGATGTCGGAGATAACATAGTCTACCACGGTGCTACCAAGCCCATGGATGCAGCTCATCTGGCTAGAATTGGGCCACTTGTTTAGACCGTTGCAAATTATGAGATCTTGAGCACTACAGAGCTTGACTAGCTACGACCCAAACAAATTCTCCCTGAGGTCTTCAGAGCTCCTTTTGTACCAGCTAGCTAGAGGAAGGTGATTTTCTAACCAAAGAGGATTAGGGTTGGAATGATTGCTTAGAAGAATAGCTTGGTTGCTTGAAGTTCGAGCATCAAAGTCACCCATTAAAAGGATATTTCCTTCATTCCTTAGGCTAGAAATATCATTCTCTAAACCATTGTAAGGAATATTTTTATCTAGATTCTTTTTCTTATAGAAGTTAGAATTGATCGGGGGAAATAACAGTTTGCTATGTCGCTCTTTTTATCATAAATATTAGTAAGTTCTATCCAACTATATTGGTTGTAAGTGTCGTTTTTATAAATCCTAGCATGGGGAGAGATGTTCTTCTTAATGTAACAAGCTATACCCCTAATGCCTCTACGGGAGGATCGCTTATTCCATGTAGACCATAATGTAAAGCCATCTATGTTAGGGACCTTAGATTCTTCGTGCTCCCAAGTTTCCACAAGCAAAATAATATCAACATCATTCGAGATCCAGCTTAGCTTGGGGCCTTTGTTCCATGGAAAGCCCCGACAGTTCCAAGAAAGGATGCGGAGCATGTTGAATTGCTATTTATTATTATCTTTTTGGTTTCTATCTCGAATAACGGCTTTTCTATTTTTTATTATTCCCCATTTTCCTTCCTTCCTAGCTTCCTTTACTTTTTGAACCTCCCTTCTCAATTCTGCTTGATCTTCTGGAATGAGATATTCATTTATAAATATTCTTGTTCCTTTTAGACTTGAGGCTTTACTAAGTATGTCATACTTATGGTCAGTAGAGCTCACCTTTATTCAGATTAGCCTTCCTTTGTTTTGAGTTAGTTTCCCCAACCTTGTTGCTTCTGTGAGACACATTGTTTCAATTTGTAATTTGTTATGTAATTCTGTCTGGGCTATGGCTAAAGTATCCTTGTCTACCTCCTTTTTCAAACTGATGATTATAAGTTTCAAGGCCCTTTTTTTACGCTCATGGTCTAATTCTATTAAATGTATCATTTCATCTTTAATTGGCTTGATATCTAAGTTACCTACCACACTATTTAGGGTGAGGCGGCTATTACATTATGCTCTTGACCTGCGAGAAGATACTAGAATACCAAATATGCAAATAAATATACCCAGAACACATAACAATAAGAAATAAAAGCATGTATTTTATTATTCAGAAATGAAAGAAATGTTCACTTACCTCTTCGAGGGGGAAACCTCCAATAAAGCTGGGCTCAATTACAAAATAAGACATGATGCTCCTCAAGGGGATTCCCTATCCTTTATATAGGATTCATATATGCAATACCATGGGTTAGTACCATGGTTCTTATTAATACCATGGCCCATTTGCAACTAACTATGGTCCATTCTTTAAATGCGGGTCAACCACTTAATCTAACTAACTATAAATGGCCTTTATTGACTCTTTAACTAACTATAACTATGACTCAACCCTATTACATAAATAAGGGGGTTAGTGTTGGACCCTATCATGCCCTCCCCCATAAAACTAGCCTTGTCCTCAAGGCTAAAATTGTGGAAACTACTGAAGAACATTGGTTGGTTCCCAGGTCACATCTTCTGGAGAGGTGTCTTTCCACTTGATGAGGACTTCCTTGATTGTGCGGTCGCGCAGGTGCCATTGTCACCTGTCAAGAACCTATTTAGGTTGGAGCAAGATTGAACCTTCTTAATCCGATTTCGGTAGACTAGTTTGAATTCTGCAATGGTTCCCAACCACTTTCTTGAGGCATGAGACATAGAAGATGGGATGGATTTTTTCAATGGGTGGAAAGGCTAGCTTGTAGGCTACTTCTCCAATGCGCTGAAGGATTTGATATGGTCTATAGAATTTTGGAGATAATTTCTGAGAACCCTTGTCTTTTAGTGATGTTTGCTTATATGGTTGCAGCCTCAAGAATACCTGATCCCCTTCTTGAAATTTTTGGTCTGAACGATGTTGGTTTGCCTATTGCTTCATGCAATTTCAAGCTTGATGGAGATTCTCTTTGAGGTGGCCCAGCATGGTTGCACGGTTCTGTAGGAGTTGATCCACTCCTTGTATCTTCAAGCATCCCTGGATATAAGAAGTAGGTGAAGGAGGGATTTGACCATAAACGGCTTCATCTGGAGTCATTTTGGTGGTGGCATGATAGTTATTATTATACCACCATTCAGCTAGAGGTAACCACTTTACCCATAGATGTTTCTTTTCAGAAGTGAAACACCTAAGGTAGGTCTCTAGACATTTGTTGACTGCTTCAGTTTGACCATCAGTTTGGCGATGATAGGAAGTACTGAGTTGTAGTTGGGTACCTTGTAGCCTGAAGAGTTCCTACCAAAATTTACTGGTTAAGATCGGGTCACGATCAGACATAATGGAAGTGGGCATGCCATGGAATTTGAAGATCGGGTCGATGAAAGATTGAGCCACCAAAGGTGGTGTAAAAGGGTGGGGTAGGGTGCAAAAATGAGCATACTTAGAAAGTCTGTCCACAACCACCATGATGATTAACTTGTTACCTGACTTTGGAAGACCAGTAATGAAATCCATAGAAACCTTCATCCAGATTGAGGCAGGGATGGGAAATGGTTGTAATCTGCCTGGGGATTTGACTGTTTCTCCTTTGTGGCACTGACACACATCATACTCAGCTACAAAAGTAAGAATGTCCTTTTATATGCTTATCCAAAAGAATGAACGTCGAGTGCGAGGATAAGTCTTCTGAAAGCCTGAACGGCCTGCAGTGGGAGATGAGTACAACTATGCCAAAATGCGACTTTTGAGGTGGATGTTGGTGATATCACTACTTTGTCCTTGTAGTGAAGAATCTCATCCTACCAAGAGTAGCCCACTGTGGAATTTGGATTTTCCTGCAATTTATTAATGAGTTGGGAGAGCGAAGGATGTGAAAACCATTCCTTGTGAGCCTCTTCAATCCACTCTGGAATATGAAGAGAGATTGCTAGCAGGGTGCTTTCTTCCTCAAATTGGCGTGATAAAGCATCTGCTACGATATCCCAACATTTTGGCTAGCCATTTATTTTGTTGTGGTGAGGATAGACTTTGCTCCAAAAATTATTTAAGGCTTTGATGGTCTATGGAGATTTGGAAACGCCGCCCCAATAAGTATGGTTGCCACGTATCCAATGCATGTAAGATGGCCATCGTCTCCTTCTCATATGTAGATTGTCCCAGATATTTCCCACTTAGTTGTTGGCTAGTGAAGGCCAAGGGTCGACCTTCCTACATTAAGAAAGCCCCAATACCCGTACTTGAAGCATCACATTCAATCACAAAAGATTTGGTGAAGTTAGGTAGTGCCAATACGGGAGTGGAACACATGGCATGTCTGATAGCTATAAATGCCCGTTGCGCTTCATCATTCCAAAGGAATGAATTTTTCTTGAGAAGGTAAGTGAGGAGTCTAGCAATGCGACTATAATTGTAGACAAATTTGCGATAGTAGTCGGTGAGACCCAAAAATTCTCTCAAACTCTTCAAGGTCTTTGGTTGAGGCCAATCTTGCATTGCCTGGATCTTTTTGGGATCCACCCTGACACCTTCACGACCCACAATGTGGCCCAAATACTCAACTTCTTCCATGCCAAAAGAACACTTGGACAATTTAACAAATAATTTATGCTTCCAAAGCAGTTGCAAGAGCAGATCTACATGTTGAAGATGTTTTTCCCAGGTGAGGCTATAGATGAGGATGTCATCAAAGAAAACAAGGACAAATTTTTTGAGATATGGTTTGAGCAGGTGATTCATGAGGCTCTTAAAAGTGAATGGGGCATTACAGAGACCAAATGGCATGACCAGGAATTCATAATGGCCTTCATGAGTTCAAAAAGCAATATTTGGAATGTCTACTTCTTTCATGCGAATTTGGTGATAGCCCGAGCGAAGGTCGAGCTTAGTAAAGAATTGAGCCCCATTTAGTTCATCCAGCAAATCATCAACAAATGGGATGGGAAATTTATCTCTGATCATCAGCTTGTTGAGGACCTTGAAGTCTAGACACAAATTCCATTCCCCATTTTTCTTTAGCACCATGACCACAGGTGATGAATAAGGACTAATGTTAGGACCAATGACACCAACTTCCAAGAGTTCCTTGATGATTTTTTCAATTTCATTCTTTTGGGTGAAAGGATATCTATATGGGTGCACATTTAGTGGTTGTGTCCCTGGGACCAAAGTAATGTTATGATCATGTTCCCCTCTTGAGGGTGGAATCTCATGATGCTTGTCAAAGACCTACATATGGTTGTTTAAGACCTATTGCATCTCAGGATGAATATGAAGAGATGCGGGTTCGAAGGCATAGATGGCATTAAATTTGGCTATAATTCCATGGTGGCCCTTTTTTAACAATTTTTCCATCCTATGCGAGCTGATGATAGAAGAAGCACCTGCCTGGAGTACACAGAGGGTATGTGTGTGGTTATTCTACTTAAAGCTCATATATAACTCCTAGAAATCCATTGTTATTGTGCCGAGTGTGTGGAGCCATTCAGCACCCAAGACAATGTCACAGCCACCGATGTTGATGACAAACATGTGGGTATTTAGGTGATAATCCCCCATTTGAAGTTTGACATTTTCACATCGGCCTTAACATTTCATTGTTCCCCCATCAGCAATCTGGACCTAGGAATTAGAGACTACTCTGACAAAACAATGCACTGCTTCACCGATCCTTTGATGGATAAAGTTATGCGTACTGCCACTATCAATCAAGACTAATATAGAGCGATGATTAATAAAACCTTTGATTTTGAGAGTTTGGGGAGAAGAAATTCTTGCCAAAGCGTGAAGCGAGATAACAAGTTTTTCAGGTGTAGTTGGGAGCTCATTGTTCGGTTGGTTGTCCTCATCCTCCTCCTCTGGTCCCTCAAATGGTGGGGCTTCCTCAGATGAACTGTGATCAATAGCATAAATTTGAAAGAATTTGGGTTCCTTGAATTTATGCCCCGTGGAGTATTTCTCATCATAGTAGTAACACAATCCTTACTTTCTTCTTTCCACCATTTCCATTGGTGACACCTTTTGAACCTTAAGTGTTTCGGTATTGCTCGTAGCCTGGGTGGGGCGTCCCTTGGCTATGAACTTTCGACGAGTCAACTTGGCTGCTAATGCGCGTTATACTTCACGAGTTGTCTTGCAAGATGCTAACCATGAGACTAGGTGTTGCAGTCAGATGTGGGCTTGTATGGCGTCTTTGAGACCACTGATAAAACATTCCAAGTAGAATTCATTTGCTAGGTCTCCTGTTCGGAAGGTTAATACTTCAAAGGCTTTAATATATTCTTGCATTGTGCTTGTCTGTCGGAGCTTAGTAAGACGACCCAAAAAGTTAGATTCATGGTCAAAGTGATTAGAAATGGCTTTCGAGAATATTTGCCAAGTCATTCGCCTTGCATAGCAGCAATGGTGCCACTGCCACCACTGCCATCTTTCTTAGTCCAAGTACAGGCTTCTCACACTTAGCTTAGTCGCATCACCTCTGATGTGATTCAATGCGAAATATGCTCCATTTGTGCTAGCCATATGGCTGGATGAGAGCCATCAAATTTATACATGTCTAGCTTGTGTGGGCAAGGCTGGGACTGTTGGTGGTTTCCATAGAAGTGAAGAGAATGGCTAGACTTGCCCTCAAGGTTTTCATTAAAATCATATGCCTCTGATTGTTCCCCCGACTTGCCCTTTATGATTGTGTCATTTAAGGTCTGGATATGCTTCGTTAATTCCCCCAAATTTTGTTCAAGGATGTCTATCTTCTAATTGGCCATAGCTTGAGCTCTAGTTTGTACCATGCACAGATCCGGTGCACTTGTCGTTACTGTGAAAAAAAATTGGGACCACCCAAAATTTTTGATGCTGATAAGTGAATGGTACCACCTTGTTCAGCCCATCAACCTGATTCTTATGGGCTAAGTCTACTATAAGTGTCTCGGGAGGGTCTCAAACTTTTTTTTTTTTTTTACTCCGAAAGGCGTTTTACTTGCTTAGGAATACTACAGTAGCCAATTCCAAGAAAAGTTAATTCTGCCTAATGTCCTGTGAGAATCACGCCTAGGTATAGGAGCCACACAAATAGTCAGATATGTCAGCAAAACCCTCAACTGCAGAGTATGAGTAGGAATGTGGCAGTGATCGAACCCCTACTGCTAGATCTGAATGACAGATTTGATAGATTTGATTGGTGGATCTGATTTTTGCAGTTGCGACAGAAACCAACCTACTAGATTTGATCTGGCAAAGATGATGCGTGATCTAGGGAGAGACAAGGGACCTATGGTCTCAAGGAGTGTCACGTGCTATAAATCACAATATACATAAGGGTTCGACAGTAGTACTCGACCCAATCTTTTAGGGCACTAACCAAGGAGGATCAACCATGCCCTTAGCTGTACAACCCAACCACCCTATCGTATGCATGAGTAATTTCCTCGAGTGCTATTCTCGGTTACTATATAGCAAGACGGCCGACAGTTTATCTATGGCGAGGTTTCAAGAGAGTCTAGGTGGCTTCCGATATACCCAGAGGGTACTTGGAAGACAGTACGTGCACGGTTCTATCTAATGCGCTACTACTCAAAGGGGTACCCACAGTGGTTACAAAGGAGTCTAACAAGTGTGACCACCTCATGTATTTCCTGCGTGCATGCCTCCCCAAATCTGTAGTTTTATGCACTCAATGACAGATCCCATTTTTTAAAGACGCTGGAACACGTACCTAGCCAAAAAGAAAAATCTGCTAAAAATGGAGAGTTCACTGGCCATGGAAAGTGCTCTCATACCACTCGTTATGCTCTTGACCTGCGAGAAGATACTAGAATACCAAATATGCAAAGAAATATACCCAGAACATAGAATAATAAGGAATAACAACATGTGTTTTATTATTCATAAAGGAAAGCAATGTTCACTTGCCTCTTCAAGGGGGCAACCACCAATAGAGCTGGTATCAATTACAAAATAAGACACGATGCTCCTGAAGGGGAGTCTCTATCCTTTATATAAGATTCATACATGTAATACCATGTGTCAGTACCATGGTTCTTATTAATACCATCTATCTAATACCATGGCCCATTTGAAACTAACTGTGGTCCCTTCTTTAAATGCGGGTCAACCACTAACAATTATTAATGTGGGCTTTATTAATTCTTTAACTAACTATAACTATGACTCAACCCTATTACATAAATAAGGGGGTTAGGGTTGGTCCCTAACATATTAACTTTTTCTTCTATCTCTTTAATCATATTAGATATCATTTTGGGATTCAACTGCGTTAAGTAAGATCATTCATGTATGACCATTTCCATGAGAGGTAGTCGTAACTGACTAATTTCTCATGATTTTTGAATAGTTCACTTAGCACTCATTACATCGGGTGATGCTCACAGGGGTGAAGAAGTGGGATTGAAACTAGTGAAATGTGGAGAACGAATCACATAGCATCAATCATCACTTCCGGGGCTTGCACCCGGTAACCAGGACTTCCCAGGAGGTCACCCATCCCAGAACTCCTCTGGCTCAAGCGCGCTTAACTGTGGAGTTTTTCCCACAATCAGGCCCACTTAGCTTGCTACCACATTTGCAAAACCTTAGCAAGTATTGTGCCTCATGAACCATTCAAGTAGAGATCCCTTGACTCTTTAATCATGTCCTTCATTTTAAGACTCTCTAAAGTATCAGCATCTACTTGGTGGGATGTTTGGTTCATATCTTGGTTTTGTTTTTCTATAACCTACAACCTAGTCTCCATTGCATCCATTGCCTTAATCTTATTCTTGAATATTTCTATTTTTTTTTTATCTTGTCTTCAAGGGATGTGAATTTACTTTCCAGCATGGCCGTTAACTCTGTTTGTAGCTTGACTTCTCTTTCTTCTCTGCGTTTCTCTAAAGAATTTATATACTCATAAAGGCTCTGTAGAGTAACTATGCTAGGTCTACCTTTGGTAATATTTGGTAATTGTGGTGAATTATTCATACTTAAAAATATATGAGAAGATATGTATTAAAAAGATATAAGGAATATGTGTAATTGATATCAACAAGTTGGACCGCAGATGCACGTGCCCCAGATTGTTATTCTATAACCACAGAGAAATCATGAATTATTACGACAGAGAGAAGCCAGATCACAGACGCACGTGCCCCTGATTGATTTTTCTATTACCGCAGAGAGATCGTGAATTATTACCACAGAGATAATAAATTATGACCACAGAGATCGTAAATTATTACCGTAGAGAGATCGTAAATTATTATCGCAGAAAGATTGTAAATACATCACTCTAAATTATTACTACAAAGAGATCGTAAATACATCACCCTAAATTATTACCGCAGAGAGATGGTAAATAAAACACCTTAAATTATTACCGCAGAGATCGTAAATACATCACTCTAAATTATTACCGCATTGTAAATACATCACCCTAAATTATTACTGCAAAGAAATCGTAAATTATTACTGCAGAGAGAAACTAGCTCACAAAAAGATAGAAAAGGAAAAATCATCGTAAATATATCACCTTAAATTATTACCGCAGAGGGATCGTAAATACATCACTCTAAATTATTACCGCGTCGTAAATACATCACCCTAAATTATTACTGCAAAAAGATCATAAATTATTACTGCAGAGAGAAATGAGCTCACAAAAAGATAGAAAAGGAAAAATCATCACATAAACAAGAACACGACAGCTACCAAATCAAAAGTAACTTTTCAAAAAGATAACTTTTACAATACTATATCAAAAACCACTAAAATATACTTAATCAAAAAAATTAAAAATATAAATTAAATTTATAGTTATAACTTATTTTTAATTTTAGATAATTATATCATGTAACCATATTTCTTATATTAACTTTTATTAAATTCTGAAATACCTTTCAACACAATAATTTGTAAAGTTACTTCACTTAAAAAGTATTTCATATGTATTATTAGAACAACAACAACATCATTATTAGTATTATTAATTTTTCATTAATCTAAATAAATAAATACTGAAATAAACTGGTAATTTTTCAGCTCTCATCCGAAGATTTTTGCTGAAACAGGAACCATCTTTCAAATTAAAAGAATTCCAAGTTAAAATGTAATTTTTAAAAATAAAATGTAAGTTTTTTATAATTATTAATATGTATTATAAATTTGGGAAAACTTTCATTAAATTTGATATTAAAAATGATTACAGAAGTAAACTGGTAATTATGCAAATCCGTATCCGATGGATTATGCTCAAGAGTAGCAAAATCTCCGAAAACACATTTGACTCAAGCCGGATGGAATTGTATCTTTCTATGTCGGTATGCTACTTCTAAACTTACATAAAAGTTATAGAATATATAACATGCCACGTGTGGTTATAAATGTAGGGATCTTCGCCTCAAATTATAATTTTAATGATCGTCCAAATCATATGAAGATTGATTGATAGAGTATGCAATGGATCATCGAATAAATTTGGGCATTACAAAAAGAAGATTAGATTAGATTTATACGAATACTCGAAGGGCTTACGATCTCGTCAAGGGTTTACGATCTATGATGGACTGACTGAAGCTGATCATGATTTTACATGCAAAGAAACCCAACAAAGGAAAAAAAATTGAAAAATCTCTCATAGGGTTTTAATTCAATTTGTTTCAGAAATATAATTTATCGATTGGGTTATTTTTTTATATTTTTCTAAAAGAATTCACTAATTTTTATGTCTTTAGTAGAATGATTTACTTTATCATAAAATTTATTCTTATTTTATAAAATACTATATAGAATTATTAAAAAAATTGAATATTTTTACAGAACTAAAATAAACTCATCTTAGGTATTAAAAATAATTAAGTTTCACCAAAATATCTAAACTTAAATCTATCAAATGAGCTTACATAATCTACTGGTAAATAACCCTAGTTTGTAGAACTAACATATCCATAAAATAAGTGTATTATAGCTATCAGGTTGAAGTGGAACTTCATCTGTCCATTACACTATCTAGCTAAAATAGATTCAATTCAGATAAGTTCTACAAATGTGGTCTAACTATTAGGAAAGAACATTTGGCTCCACAAATTTCATGGTCCAGGCCTGAGCCGGACTATATATACTTGCGAAGTCCTCCATCATAATTTCTTCGGTTGAAAAGATTCGGTCCAAATCGCCAGGAACGGCAGGATTGATATTGTATATATGGTCATCCGCCGAAGCTGAGACTTGGCCTATTCCACCGTAACAGCCAGTCTCCAAAGGTCCACTTCCTCCTTTTACTATCGTAGGAACCGGATTTGCATGCGCTTGTGAACTGGAAATTCTTGACCAATCGCCAAGTGTCCCTCCTCCTCCCTCGCTCTCAGGCAACTGATAGCTTTTCTGCATGCTATTGATATAAATATATGTTGGATCGCCGAAGTTTAAATGGAGAGGATCCTTGGAATCATCCCGGAAATCTGCATGGCTAAAGAAGCTTTCAGAGTTCTGGGTAGAAATCTGTTGGTTATTTGTGGGGTCTGGAATCGAACAGTATTCGTCATTTTGATCCTTTACATGCTCGCGTTTTAATTTCAATACACCCGGAGGACAGAGTTGATTTCCTCCATTGGTGACTATATTGAAGGTGTTGTTATAAGATTGAAAGGATTCTTCAGGGATAATGTCCAAGTACTGCATGTCAGAGTAAGAAGACCTAAAAGTAGAAGCATCATCTACGGGAGCAGGCACTGAAGTAGTATTAGCTTGGGAGTGGATATTCGATTTGGTGTTGGCGGTGGAGGAGCAGGGGGGACGGTGTTTCAGCTTGAGACTCTTCACTCGATAAGAGTTCCAGTAATTCTTTATCTCATCGTCAGTCCGTCCTGGCAATTGTGTTGCAATCCGAGCCCATCTGTTAACACGGTGTGTTAGTTTCTTTATTAGTCATCTCACAACCAACTATCAGGATGACCACTATATCTTTAAATATTAGCATAAAGAGATCAAGATAACTTGGTACGTGACTAGATAATGATCAATGACATGTAAAATCAGAACGGAGAGGAGTTTCTGGAACGGAGAATGACAGAAACCTGTTACCCAGCATGGATTGTGAGTATATAATCAGCCGTTCTTCCTGAGGAGAAAAGGGAGCACGTTTAAGCCCAGGACGTAAGTAGTTAATCCATCTGAGCCTGCAGCTCTTTCCACATCTCTGTAGACCTGTATGAATGCAGAAGTTTTATTGTTGCGATGCATATAACTGAATAGGCTAAAAGAGGAGGAATAAGATGTTTCAAACGGTCGTGAAAATGAATTATTATGAGTGAGGAGATTTGACGTTTATATTCCATATTCAATTCAGATAGTTATCAGAATTAAAGAACCAGTCAAATTACAAATTCCTCTAGATAACTAAAAAAAATGAATGCAGAAGCATGATGCATATAAGATAATAGGATAAAAGAGGAAGAATAAAAGATTCAAATGGTCGTGAAAAGGAATGATATGGGGGAAAAGATTTGAGGTTTAAATTCAGGAAACACTAGAAAATGAATTATTATGTGTGAAGAGATTTGAAGTTTTTAAATTCAAGATACACGAGAGCGGTTTATAATGGTAGCTACTGGAATTGAAGAACCAGACTTTCTCTAGATAGCTTTAAAAAAATTGAAATTGTGCTTAACAGCCTGCTTTGCCACATAACTCCAGCAGCCGATGAGGCCATTTTTTGCCATGTAGTCGATGAGTTTGCTATCTTCTTCGGGCGACCAACGACCTTTTCTCAACTTTGGTTTGGAGGATGTTGGGGGCGCTTGTTTCTCAAACCCTAACAGTCGGCCATGTTTGTACGCCATTTTTCACCACGCGGATTGCTGAGCTCCGCTCTCTGAGCGACTTCGCAGAATCCGCAGCACAGCAAAATAACCAATTGGAATAAGTCTCACTTTCCCTTTTTTGGCGCCATGATTCTCAAATCCTCCATAATCATTAGCTTTCTCTGCTCCCTTTTTCTCTGAACTGTGCGTCATTGTTGTGTGGCCTTCCGACATATTTCTCCTTGCTATTAAAGACTTCTGTAATATTCTTCGCTTACCTACCACGTCAGCATCGTGTTCGGTCGTTGTTCAGTCATTCATCTCATTGTGATTATACATGTTATGTCCAGTTCTACAATCACATGGAGAAATCTACAATCACTCAACCAACAAACAAGAAAATATTTCCCAGCCATTGGAATAACACAAAGCTGTCTATTTTATCTCACCAACGCCCCGCGACAATCACACAAAATAACACAAAATGAAGCAATAACGAAACAGGAATTATAATAATAAATATATCATATTTAACACAGTTTCTCAAAACGGCAACGCGATTGCAATGTTTACCCATTGTAGATGTTTTTCAGCAATTTGATGGTGACGTTTACTTATTGTAAAGGTCTCTTGGTTTTATTTTATTTTAAATTATGTGATTTTTAAGTTTCGGCCATTAATGACAATTTGTACCCATTTTAAACGTTTTTAGATTGCAGTCAACTTTTATCGCAGTAGTGACTAGGGGTGGTAGTGACTGCTATCCGTACATACAGGCTATTTAGGTTATTTATCGTAGTTATTCATCATAGTTACTTAAAAAACCACGTTATTAGAATTACTGGTTTATAAGGATAGGTCTCACTTATTTGTACATATAGACTATCTATCACTGATATTGATCACTGAAAACCATGTCATTAGAATTACCTTCTTAAGGATGAGCTTACTCATACCAGATGCATAGGCTATTAGATAGTTGATCAATTTTCCTAAATCCAAAAAACGCCATAACCAAACAAAACAGTTTTCAGAAGCGCGGCGCAGTCCACCTTTATGTACTCTATACATTAATTTCATTTTCATTTTTTTATTTTTATTTTTTGAGATATAATTTTACAATAAAATTTAATGTCAAAGGCTTGTTTGCGGATGCGATGTTCCGACATATTACAGTGCTGCAATCTCTGTAATTGCTTGCTGAGAATCTTACCCGCAGCTTCGCTCGTTAGACAAATCGTTCTCATCGGTTTGTTTTTATTGCACTCCATACTACGGAGCGCACAAGATCCATGCCTTCGGCAAAGTGCAATCATTTTCCAATCCGCTCAAATGCTTTTCATTCTGTGGGTCATGCCCCTGCTTTCTCGGAAGTCTGTGTGTTTACTCAACAGCGTTGTCTACATTGCCACAATTTTGTTGGGATAACGAAATTTTCGTTAGAATCCAGTAAAAAAAATTAAATTAAAAATCTCATTTTAAAAGTGGTTGAATTTTTTTATAATGAAAATGGATTTAACACCACTAAATTTTTTTAAAATATCAACAATCTTTAAATTTGACAACTATAACCAGAATTTCTAAAAATTTATATTGGATTTTTCAAAATCCTAC
The DNA here is from genome assembly GCA_031772625.1 of Pinus tabuliformis. Taxonomy (NCBI): domain Eukaryota; kingdom Viridiplantae; phylum Streptophyta; class Pinopsida; order Pinales; family Pinaceae; genus Pinus; species Pinus tabuliformis. The sequence continues at coordinate 1,345,719,893 of CM062817.1, forward strand.
CAGAATTTCTATTATCTTTAAAGAAAAAACTGCAGCACTTACCCACGTTTCTAGTATTTAAGTGGGCCTAAGAGAATGAGGTCACCATCAAACTGAAAATAGGAGATATGTCTTTAATTTGAAATTAAATTTCATATAAATTAATTAATTTACACTTCATACTGTCAACAAATTTATAAATCAATAAAAATATATATTTATTATGCCACATTAATTGTTAAAAAAAATATATATTTAATTTAAAGAATAATTTTTTTTATTTTTTTAATATTATTAGCTTAAAAATAAAGAAATGAAAATAATAAACAGTGAATAATATAATTTTGTTTTTGAATGGTTGCAATTTGATTTTTATTAGCAAAAGAAATATACTATATAGTCTAAAAGACAAAGACATGAGAGTGGATTTCTCCTCACTACAACATATAACAATGAATCAATTTCCACTAGTCGAGACAACGTCATAAACCTTAAAGTGAAAACAAATATTGCCCCTTACAATCTAGAAATAGGGGCTACACTAATACAATAAAACAATCAATTTTCCATTTCGGATACAACTACTAAATGTGTAACCAACTGACATAAATTTTCTAGTTGCAAGCCAAATTCATCTCCAAAATTCAGAACAATCATATAGCCATGAGCGAAAAAGGCTTGAGAGGGGAATTTCCAATGAATAATCATATAACCATGAGCCAAAATGTGAAAGGTAATTTCTAGGGAATAATCAACTGTTAGGCTATCACTAAAGCCCACAAAAGATATAGGATGTAACTACAACCGCACCAACCATGAAGTGAACACAAATAACAGCATCGTTCCATAGAGAACAAGTGCATACACCAGGCTCCGAGTACTATAGAGAACCGACTCGTAGAATCGATGATGCCCATTTCGCTTACACCAAAAATGTAAGTATCTAGGAAGAACATAAAGAACACCACATATCCAACACATTCCATGCTGTGAAAGACAAGAAAGAAACCTCTACAACATTGAAACAAAATTTTCAAAATGTTAATAAAAAACATGTGAGGTCAAATTGTAATCCTAGCTAGATGAGATGAAAGTGAGGTCCTCAACATTGTCTACTAGTGGATTAGTAGAATCTCTAGGAGGATCGACAAGTGCTCCAGAGGATGATTTTGACACCAAAACAACTTTCCACCGAAGACAATCTAAAATAAATAATATCAAGAAAAAACATTAATTTCATAGGATACGCTTAATGTACGCCAACCCAGAAAATACATTATAAGTATTAATTTGTTTTTCTTTAAAAATAAGGTGCAACATTGTATCCATTTTTTGATGAAAATCCAAAGAGTACAAGAAATGGAATCACCTCTTTCAAAATCTATCAAGATCCAGAACCTCTTTCACATGTGCACCTTCCTCATGTACCTCTGTGATCCAAGTTCAGTTGTGAAGAATGACCCTTCCAAGACCTTTTACTTTCGTGATGTGTTAAAATTGCTTTTTAAAAGAATGTTAACGAATACATCTATATGCGGAAAATAAGAGAAACATAACAATCATCAGCACATGAAAACATAAGCATTGATAATGGAGTTCGTCCAGGAGGGACTATGTCTCCAGGCCCTAGTGTCAAGATGGTGTAGGCTGCTGCATTAAGCACTGTTAATAATGGTGTTGTACACAGAGATGATGTCTTGATCATACAAGGAAAAATTCCCTCACACAGGAGTGGCTCTAAGAGATGTTCCACAACTAGAACTCTCAATCAAAAGACTCCTATCAGTATGATACAAAAACATGCATGGTGAGCATCCCCGAACACGGCACAAAAGGGATGTCAAAACAAAACACATGTATGATGAAAACAAGAGTATCCCAGCAACATACAACAAGGGATCTCAAAGCATAACATGAAGAGTTATGACAGCAAGTATATCATATAGAAGATTCCGCATAACATGAAGCAAAGAATCATGACAACATGAAAAAAACAAGATCCTGCATCAATATCAATCAAGGATCCATGCATCATAATGTAAAAAAAGAAATACATGGACAATAACCATATACCTCACACCACAGGCCATCTGAAGAAGTGGATGTCTCACTGGAGAAGCTGCTCAAACCATCGATCTCAAGGCATTGATGAAAGAAGATGGTTGGTTGCACAAGAATGTGGACATCTGACACATAGTAGTTCAATAAAAAGTTGAATCTTGCTGACACATCGATTCTCACAGCATCGATCAAGAAGAATCGATCATAAGGAGAAGAATCGATCAAAGAAGAAGAATCGATCTCAAAGAGAATAACTGCTCTAGACTCTCGGCTCTATAGCTCGCTGGCTATTTGGCTCTGCAGTGCTCTTGCTTATGTCACTGCAGCTTTGCCATCTGTCATAATTTCAAGCACCCTCTGGCTTCCATGCTTCTCTGTAGCTCTGTGGCTCTATGGATTTGAATCACTGCTCTGGCTTCATTCTTCTCTGTGTATGTAGGCTCTTGGGCCTCTCTCCACGCAGTCTCTCGGGCTCTTTGTTACATTGCTCTTGCCCTCTGTTTCGCAGCCTTCCCCCCCCCGGGCTCTCTGTCACCATCATGTTCTATATCACGTTTGGATCAAAGCCACGCTTAAAAATCAAAGGTCGGTTTTGTTCAGGAAAATAATGTTGTTGAATGGAAAGATCGACTGGTCTAACAAAATCACAGGAATGCCTTTTTTCTGTTAAACAGACAAATACACTAAAAAACTGATAAATCCGACCAAAATCATTTAAAGCCAGACTTCAAAACATTTAAATCGGCCCTACAGACCCTATCGGGTCCTTCTTTAGACGCTTATCAGAATTGGCAGTCGGCAGTCGACGATTGACATGGGCGTTGATCGTGTTTATCTATGCCATTCCTGGGATGTCGCCGATATTTATATTGGTGATCGGCGCGGCGTTGTTATCGGTGCTTTTATCGGGGCTTCGCCGATATACATATCGACAATATTATATGGGTGACATATATTTCGGGTCGGGTGATATATGTTATGTGGCATATAACATATAAATCGGTGCATATATATATATATATATATATATATATATATATATATATATATATATATATATATATACACGGTCAGACATATATACGGGATATGTGGAGAAGGTTTCGGTGGGGGTTATTGTCGCCAATCCCTATCCCATATATAAATGCATTTATTGCTGCAATGAGGTGGTTTTAAAGGGTTAGGCGGGATTTGTTGCCGCCCGATCCCGAAACCATGTGTTGTATTGTTTGATATATTTATTTTAATAACTATTGAAACATTTCATTATATGATTATTTATTTAACCATTTCCCATGATTTTGTCTCTTATGCAAGCTTAGGAGACAAATGAGAGAATGCCAAGTGTCAATGGCTAATGGGATACAATGAGGGTCCCACCTGCTTACTGGGATGCCATGTGGCACACTGTGGGCCCCACTTTTCCCCTGTCATGTCAAAATTTAAAGAGCTCTATCTTTTGCATACGAGCTCGGTTTGATGAGCCGTTTACACCTCCACGATTAGGACAATGAGGTCTTCGATCTGGTCCTGGTTCGTCCTCAATCCAGACACTTTGATTTTTGAGCCATCTTTGTCCTGTGTGTCTCTCTGGAGCCACCTAGATCAATCCTCCCCACTAAGGAGCTTCTGGTCCTCCAAAAGCATGAAAAAAATCTGCATCTCTATTTGTACCCTATCCACATCACAAGCGTCCTGGAAAGGTCTCGCTTCAATCTCCTTCACCTTTGTTCTTCAGAGCCTTGAGTGACGAGTCGACACTTACTACTTCTGCAACCTGTAGTACATTGTTTACAAATCACATGCTTTGAATAACATGACCCAAATAAAGACCCAAACGTCTCATACTTGCCCTGAGTTTATAACACATACTCAATGGTCAAGTTTACAACAAGATGGACGTAATACCCCAGCTATGACAACAAGGCCAACCTATCATGGTTGCTTCAAAAAGTGATGGAAAAACACATCATCACTGCAAGACGTGATTTACATACATAAGGCCAAACACTATTGTTTTGACAAGTGACGGAAACATAACATCACTTTCAGAGTTTTAACATGCAACTCAAAATATGACTCAAAACATGACCAGACATCATTGTTGTTGACCAAGTGATGGGAAACACATCATCACTTTTACACTTAAAAAATGTAACAAATGATTTACAAATAATGACCATGAAACGACATCATGTCAAAAAACCCACTTTTCATTGATCAATGTGAACAGGTCATCTCCCTGAGGTGGTTTTGCTTGTTGAACAATTGCTCTTCCTAGTTCACACACCGACGCTTTGTCTTTAAGGCGCTGCTATGGATGGAGCTTCCAGCAAGTGGCTCTTTCATGGCCATTTCTGTCGCAATGACTGCAGTAGGTTTTCTTCCTCCATACCTACTTAACTTGTTTCTTTTCATGTTGTTGAGAGGGTCTTTCATGCCTCATGAGTTCTGCCATCCTTTTCCAACACTTAGAAAAGGTATGGTTAGATAAACCACAAAAGGTGCATGTTTTTCGATGCCTTAGTCTTCGTTCATTATTAACAACATGATCAAAAGGAACATTCAAAAATCAAAAGTGGTTATACCTTTCTTTTCTCGTTCTGATGTCATTATGGTGATGAGAGCTTGCCTCAGCTCTCTCCCTACAATGGAAACTGCGATGTGATGATGGGGATGCTTTCCCATCATTCTCTTTCCTCAACGAAGTCTCGGACAAATCTGACACCTTTGAGCACTATCCCCTAGAATATCTCGAGCTTGCAAATCTATGCTCATGCAAAACCTCCAAAGGTTGAGTGATGCCCTGATTATTAACACCAAGTTCTTTCTCCTCATGTATTTTCTTTGTAAGGAGCCTCATGTTTGTCCCTATAATCGGGGTCTCCAAATCTCCAACAGACATCATACTATGAGAAGATGAACTAAAAGGAAATCAACATCTTTTACCTTCTCTTTTGATTTGGCAAGAACTGATGAGGGCTGCTCATCATCCGTTGTTCGTGGTTTTCTAACTATCTCAATGCCTTCCCCAACTTCTTTCTGGACATACCCAAGTCCTGCTCGACATGGTAATTCCTCTACTTGGATGGGATTGACAATGCCTTGGTCATTAACGCCCAATCCTTTTCCTTCATATCCCATTCTCTTCAACAGATTAGAGCCAATCCCCGTGGTATGATTTTCAAAAACAGCGAAATCATCATCAAGAAGCATACATGAAGATGGAGAACTACTTTTTACCTCACATGGGTTACGCTGTAGCTTTTCCAAGGCCTCGTCCTTTGCTTGCAGCTGTCGTAGCAAACTTTGTTTTTGCTCTTTCTCTTCATGTAAGCGCATATTCAATTCATCATTCTCTGTTTGAAGATTACGTTTTTTTTGCTTTAGTTCCTCCATGGCCTCTTCTGTGGCTTTCGACTGAAGCTATAACCGCTCCTTTTCCTCTGTTTCATTTTGTAGAGTTTCATACACAATTTCCACTTTCTTCGAGATGTCAAGCATGGTCTCGCATATTGCTCTTTCATCCTCTCTCATTACACATTCCATTGTCCATGCTGCAATTCACATACATGTAAAGATGACTCTGATACCACTTGATCTAGGTCTGGGTGTGAAGAAGCACCCTTCCAAGACATTTTACATTCCTGATGTGTTAAAATTTCTTTTTAAAAGAACATTAATGAATACATCTGTATGCGGAAAAGAAGAGGAACATAACAATCATCGGCACATGAAAACATAAGCGTTGATAATGGAGTTTGTCCAGGAGGGATTACGTCTCAAAGCTCTAGTGTCAAGATGGTGTAGGCTGCTACATTAAGTGCTATCAATAATGGTGATGTACATAGAGATGATGTCTCGATCATACAAGGAAAAATGCCCTCACACAGGAGTGGCTCTAAGAGATGTTCCACAACTAGAACTCTCAATCAAAAGACTCCTATTAGTATGATACAAAAACATGCATGGTGAGCATCCCCCAACATGGCACAAAAGGGATGTCAAAACAAAACACATGCATGACGACAACAAGAGTATCCCAACAACATACAACAAGGAATCTCAAAGCATAACATGAAAATTTATGACAGCAAGTACATCATATAAAAGATCTCCATAACATGAAGCAAGTAATCATGACAACATGAAAAAAACAAGATCCTGCATCAATATCAATCAAGGATCCATGCAACATAATGTAAAAGAAGAAATACATGGACAATAACCATATATCTCACACCACGAGCCATCTGAAGAAGTGGATGTCTCATTGCAGAAGCTGCTCTGATCGTCAATCTTAAGGCATCGATGATAGGAGATGGCTACTCTCACAGGAATGTGGACATCTGACACATAGCTATTCAATAAAAAGCTGAAGCTTGCTAACACATCGATTCCCACAACATCGATCAAGAAGAATATATCATAAGGATAAGAATCGATCAAAGAAGAAGAATCGATCATAAATAGAATAACTTCTTTGGACTCTTGTCTCTATAGCTTGCTGAGAATGCAACAAGATGATCGAGCTTAGTGGAAAGAAGTCGCCTTCACTAAGTGGGCCAGCAGGTTATTTTTGGCGCAAAGTATATTTTAGACTATGTCTATTTTTAGACATATGGATCATGGTCTATGAGTTGCAGGATGTTATTTGTGGATGATTGGTCATGTTAGTAAAAATAGATGGACTTCTATTTTTAGACATATGGGCAGTTTCTATTTTTAGACTGCCAGGCTAAAAATAGAATAGTCGAATATTATTATCTCATAATAATATTTGGACTATAAAAAATATCTTATCCTCTTGGAGCACTTCAGTTTGAGCTACAGATGTGGCACATGCAGCTGTCAGAAGGAAATATGCTTTCCTTGTGGGTCAGTTGAGCTATTGCATGCAGGACTTCAGTTAGAACTCATGTGGTTGAGTTTGGTGGAGTTGATGGAGTTGTGTTCAGTTTGACTTGGTTGAAGTAGTTGTATTTGGTCTAACTGCAGAATATACTAGTGATGAGTGATGTGAATTAATTGTTAAATTAATTCACTAATTCTTAACTCATAAAGCAACTAAAGAATACATCAGTTAACTCAGTGCATGGACAGTTCAGTGGAGACAGGTGTTAGAGGTTGAGATTGCTATCAGTTGTGACTATAGTTGTGCATGAGATCTGCACAATTAGTGGGATTGGGTAATTCTAATGAGGATTGCATGGTTCAGCCAAGGAAATACGATTTTGCTTCAGCCATTCATCATTATTCTCTTGCAGGATTGCGCAGTGGAGGTACGCAAACAGTGGAGGAGATTTGAGGCATCAGATCTGAGCTAGTTTGTGTGTAACAGTGGAGATAGTACTGAGTACTTGTGAGGAGTATTGTACTATGTATTGTTACATGTTCTCAATCAATATAATACACAGATAGTGTGGGGTTTTTAGCTGTATGCTTTCCCTGGGTTACATACTGTGTTAATGTGTGCATGCGATTGATGTTTCATTGATTTTAATGCTGCTAAATTGATGATCAACGTAGAGGAGGTTATGTATTATGCATGTATTCTGCAATAGTGTATAATCGGGATAATCTCTGTGAATAAGTGTCATATGATTCAAAATTTCTACATGGTATCAGAGCAGTTGATCGTGAGATCTATTATTCAGAAAGTGTTTACATTTTATTTCTTCAGGCATAGTCTGTAATCAGGCCAGGTAGCCTCTGGATTCATCCTTCCTTTGGAAGGTGAGATATCCGGTAAAAGCCCTTACAGTCAATCTCTGTATGAGAAATAATATGTTCTCATGAATTTTAGATCAGAGGCAGTTGAGTTTTGAGTTGGTGGAATTCGAATTTGCAGCAGTGTTTTCTTGGTGTCAATGTTACAATGTCTTTCAATGGATTGCGATTGAAGTATGGTCTTGAGGGCAGCTCAAACTATATTGCATGGAAGGACAGGATGGAGGCGGTGTTAAATGATAATGGGCTGAAGGAGTTCATAGAGGCTGAGGTCCCAAAGCCTACTGATACTGCGCAAGCTGATGCTTGGCAAAAGAAGACAGAAAAGTGTCGAAGGATTCTGTTGGAGGGCGTGAAGGATCAGATTGTGTCCAGCCTGCATGGAAAGGCTTCTCCATAATTGATGTGGAAAGCATTGACAGATCTATTCCAAAGCAAGAGCGATCAGAGGAAGCTGGCACTCAAGGATAAACTCAGAAACATTAAGTGCGAGAAGGGAGATAGTATGCCCAAGTATGTCACGAAGCTCACTCAGTGCAGGGATGAGCTGGGAAGTGTGGGGGTGACTGTCAATGATGAGGACTTGGTGAGCTTGACTCTCCTTGGTCTTCCAAAGAGTTGGCATTCCTATTAGGACTCTGTCAATGGTCGGGAGAAATTGCCAGGATGGGAGAGACTTTGGTCAGATCTTGTGCAGGAGGAGATCAGGCGGAATACCAGGGACGAATCTTCATCAAAGGGACCTGATGAAGAAAATTGAACTTTAGCTGCCAAAGCAAAGAAGGGGAAGAACAAGAAATCTTCTCATTCTTGTGCGAAAGGAAACAAGCAGGACATGTCGAAGGTGAAGTGCTTCCACTGTCACCAGCACGGACACTGTGCCACTAATTGTCCACAGAAGAAGAAGAATAAGCAAGCTGCTGGATCTGCAGCGGGAGAGACCTTAACCTTGCAGTTTGAGCTTGATTTTTCATTGATCGCATGCTTGGTTTCAAGTGTGATGGGATCGGTATGGTTCTTGGACAGTGGTGAGTCTTTTCACATGACAGGAGATCGAGATTTGTTTTCTCATCTCGAGGAGAAAGATCTTGGAGTGCACATCGAGATGGACGATGATGTTAGATACAATGCGACCAGTATCAATACCATTTCCTTTGAGAGGGAGTCTGGTAAACCCTTCGTATTGGAGGAAGTGATGCATGTTCCAGGATTGAAGAAGAATCTTATCTCTGTGGCGATGTTAGAAGACAAGGGATATGATGTTGTTTTTAGCGAGGGAAAGGCTTTCCTGCGCAGCAAGACAACTGGAGAAACCCAGCAGATAGGGGTTCGAGTCAGGAACCTTTATCAGTTGCATGTAGATGGCTGCACAGTAATGGCCTGCAAGGCAGAAGGATTGGTGAGCCGGGATGATGGCGAGCTGTGGCACAGGAGATTGGGTCACCTTCACCATGGAGCCTTGAAGATATCGCAACAGATTACTACAGGGCTTCCTAAAGGCACTCTTGCGCAACCAGATCAGTGCAAGGGGGTGTACTTTGGGAAAGTTTGTGAAAGCCACCTTTCACGAGAAGGATAGTCGTGCCACGATGATCCTTGAGAGAATTCACACAGACATGTGTGGACCTTTCTCAGTAGCTTCAACAACAAAGCACATGTATTATGTGATCTTTGTTGATGATTTCTCTCGAAAGTGCTGGATCTTCTTCATGTAGAAGAAGAGCGAGACATACTCAAAGTTCTGTGAATTCAAAGCATTGGTCGAGAAGTAGTCGGGGAAGAAGGAGAAGGCCCTTAGGAGTGACAATGGTGGTGAATACATCTCTGGTGAGTTCAAGGACTTCTGCAGTGCAGAAGGGATTCGAAGAGAGCTCATAGCTCCCCATAACCCACAGCAGAACGAGGTTTCTGAGCAGAAGAACAGAACGATCGTGGGTGCTACATGGGTGATGTTGCATGATCAGGGCCTACCCCTTCACTTGTGGGTGGAAGCATGCAATACTGCAGTATATGTGTATAACCGTTGTCCTCACAGGATACTTGGCATGAGTACATCCGAGGAGGCTTATTCTGGTAAGAAGCCTGATCTTTCTCATTTGAGGATTTTTGGTGCTAACATTTATATGCATGTGACGAAGGATGTGAGAAAGAAGCTGGAGCCGACTGCAGAGGTTGGGATATTTTTGGGGTACACTGATATGCCCCACAACTATCATGTGTATTTTCCAGACAGTGGCAAGATTGTTGTGCGACGGGATATAAAATTTCAGGAGGAGAAAGCCATGAAGTGTTCGCTTGAGAGGGAGCCACACTTGCATGTAGATGAGGAGCTATTAGTTCCTAAGGATGAGCTTCAAGACGTGGATCAGCCACAGGACGAAGTTCATGGAGTGGAAGAGACCACTCATGCAACACCAGCCATCAGAGGGCGAAAGCACTTGACAGAAGCTGAGCGACTGGCTCAAGAAGTAGAGAAGGTTGTAGGACCACCTACAGCTTAACATAGACAGAGACAGTCACCCGATCGGTAAATTTGATACATGGCTCTTGTGAGCAAATGTGTTGTCACTGAGCCATCCTCTTTTGAGGAAGCTGTGGAGGATCCCGCATGGGTAGATGCCATGGTGGAAGAGTATGATTCGATTGTCAGAAACAGTGCATGGGAGATTGTCCCAAGACCGGAAGGGAAATCAGTGGTGGGTTTGAGATGGATCTACAAAGTTAAGCGGGCAGATAATAGGAGTGTGGAGAAGTACAAGGCAAGATTTGTTTCCCAAGGCTTTTCGCAGATAGAGGGGATCGATTATGAGGAGACCTTTGCACCTATCGCAAGGCATTCTTCTATACAGATGATTCTTGCTCTCTCAGCGTAGATGGGGTGGCACATTCATCAGATGGATGTGAAGACTGCGTTCCTCAACGGAGTCATTGAGGAGGAGGTGTACATAGAGCAGCCCGAAGGTTTCGAGATCTTCAGCAGCAAGTCACATATGTGCAGGCCCAACAGAGTGTTGTATGGGTTGAAACAAGCACCACGTGCTTGGTACACACGGATAGACAGTTATTTCACCGAACTTGGATTCTCCAAGAGTGAGGCTGATCCTAACCTATACCAGATTGTGGTGGAGGGTAAGTTGCTTATCATTGTACTTTATGTAGATGATTTGATTCTAACAGGTGATGAGTTGTTGATACTTTCATGCAAGGATGATCTTGATAAGGAGTTTGAGATGAAGGACTTAGGCCTCCTTCATTATTTCCTGGGATTGGAAATCTGGCACCGCAGTGATGGACTATTTGTTTCTTAGGGTAAGTATGCTCGGGAGATACTGGAGAAGTTCAACATGCATGGCTGCAAGCCTGTTGATACTCCTTTTCCTGGAGGTTGGAGGAAGGAGGATGCTACGTCGGCGGAAGTAGTGGATGCCACTGTTTATCGACAGTTTGTGGGATCACTTATGTATCTGGTCAATACACGACCCGCTATATGCTATGCTGTTAACCGGCATTCACAAGCTATGGTTAAGCCAACCAAGCTCTTCTGGAAGGAAAGCAAGCATGTATTGCGTTCTCTCAGAGGCAAATCGGGATATGGATTGTGGTACAGATAGGAGGATGAGGTGAAGCTATGTGGCTTCACAGATGCAGATTGGGCGGGTAGCCCAACGGACAGAAAGGGCACATCTGGAGGGGTCTTCAGTATCGGATCGACAACAGTTTCTTGGTACAACAGGAAGCAGAGATCCGTGGCACTCAGTTCAAAAGAGGCCGAGTATATGGCAACAAGTTTGGCTGCATGCGAGGCTGTATGGATGAGGAAGATCCTCGTCGGGTTGTTCGGTTCATACTTGGAGCCTACTATGATTTACTGTGATAACCAAAGTTGCATTAAACTCTCAGCTAATCCAGTATTTCATGATAGATCTAAGCACATTGACATCAGGTACCATCATATCAAAGATTGTGTGCAGCGGAGAATCATGTTACTTTCGTACATTCCAACGGAGGATCAGGATGCTGATATCTTGATGAAGGCGCTCACCAAGAGCAAACTCGAATACCACTGAGGCAGGATAGGGGTTGCTGATAATCCATATCTTGTTTAGAGGGAGTGTTGAGAATGCAAGAAGATGACAGAGCTTAGTGGAAAGAAGTTGCCTTCACTAAGTGGGCCCACAGACTATTTTTGGCGCAAAGTCTATTTTTAGACTATGTCTATTTTTAGACATATGGATCATGGTCTATGAGTTGCAGGATGCTATTTGTGGATGATTGGTGATGTTGGTAAAAATAGATGGACTTCTATTTTTAGACATATGGGCGGTTTCTATTTTTAGACTGCTAGGCTAAAAATAGAATAGTCAAATATTATTAGCTCATAATAATATTTGGACTATAAACATTATCTTATCCTCTTGGAGCACTTCATTTTGAGCTACAGATGTGGCACATGCAGCTGTCAGAAGGAAATATGCTTTCCTTGTGGGTCAATTGAGCTATTGCATGCAGGGCTTTAGTTAGAACTCATGTGGTTGAGCTTGGTGGAGTTGATTGTGGAGTTGATGGAGTTGTGTTCAGTTTGACTTGGTTGAACTAGTTTTTTTTTTTTTTAATCGTGTATATAGCAACCTATTTCTTCTGATGCCTTTTTTTCCATTCCTATTATTTTATTGATTATTTTATTTAAGGGCCTCCGTATAACTATTTTCCTTTCTAATTCTTTACTGCTTATATTTTTAACTAATTTCCGATCTATCATATCATCCTTTGATGTTCTTTATTACCTTTATTAACACACAATTTTTATAATATTTTTAAATAAAATTAATTTTATACATTACTCTATACATCTATTTTTTCCTTTATTATTATTATTTTTCTTTATTTATTTATTTTATTTATTTTATTATATATATATATATATATATATATATATATATATATATATATATATATATATATATATATATATATTATTTATTTATTTATCTATTTTTATTTTATTTTTATTTATTTATTTATATTTTTATTTTATTTTTATTTATTTATTTTTATTTTTATTTATTTTATTTTTATTTATTTATTTATTTATTTTATTTTTATTTTATATTTTATATTTTTATTTGTGTTGATTTTATTCATTTATTTATTTATTTCATTGTTATTTATTTTGTTATTATTTTTATTATTTATTTATTTATTATTTTTATTTTATTTTTATTCATTTAGTTATTTTTATTCCCATTCAACTCGTATTCACATTTTATTTTATTTTTATTTATTTATTTATTTTTATTTTTATTTTTATTTATTTTATTTTTATTTATTTTATTTTTAATTTATTTTATATTTTTATTTGTATTTATTTTATTCATTTAGTTATTTATTTATTTTATTGTTACTTGTTTTGTTATTATTTTTATTATTATTTATTTATTATTTATTTATTATTATTTTTATTTTATTCATTTAGTTATTTTTATTCCCATTTAACTCGTATTCACATTTAATTTATTCATAGAAGCGGTCCTTTGCAACTAATTTTCCTTTTAAAAATAATTAACCTATAATTTTTAACTATTTATTAATAAACTATTATCACTAATTTAAATGATTTATTGGTCTCCTATATAACTTATCTCCTTTTTATTAAAAATGTTTTGATCCCGGTCCATTAGTCAATATTTACGGTTGGTCAAACTAGCCGTTGGAGGCTCTGCTCGGTCTATTTAACATGCTAAGCTGGATCTGTTTCTTCAACTTGTCCTGACGATGAACCACACTGGTTGGTTCGAAGCGCGTCGACAAATGAGATTCCATGTGATTTTCGCCGAAATCTTTCTCTATCTTGAACTAGTTGTATTTAGTCTAACTGCAGAATACACTAGTGATGAGTGATGTGAATTAATTGTTAAATTAATTCACTAATTATTAATTCATAAAGCAACTAAAGAATACATCAACTAACTTAGTGCATGGACAGTTCAGTGGAGACAGGTGTTAGAGGTTGAGATTGCTATCAGTTGTGACTATAGTTGTGCATGAGATCTTTCACAATCAGTGGGATTGAGTAATGCCAATGAGGATTGCATGGTTCAGCCAAGGAAATACAAGTTTTCTTCAGCCATTCATCATTATTCTCTTGCAGGATTGCGCAGTGGAGGTAGGCAAACAGTGGAGGAGATTTGAGGCATCAGATCTAAGCTAGTTTGTGTGTAACAGGTGGAGATAGTACTGAGTACTTGTGAGGAGTATTGTACTATGTATTGTTACATGTTCTCAATCAATATAATATACAGATAGTGTGGGGTTTTCAGCTATATTCTTTCCCCAGGTTACATATTGTGTTAATGTGTGCATGCGATTGATGTTTCATTGATTTTAATGCTGCTAAATTGATGATCAACGTAGAGGAGGTTATGTATTATGCATGTATTCCGCAATAGTGTATAATCGGGCTAATTTCTGTGAATAAGTGTGATATTATTCAAAATTTCTACATAGCTCGCTGGCTATTTGGCTCTGTATTGCTTCAGCTTATGTCACTGTAGCTCTGCGATCTATTAGTATTTCAAGTGCCCTCTGGCTTCCATGCTTCTATGTAGCTCTGCGGCTCTGTGGATTTGAAGTGCTACTCTAGCTTCATGCTTCTTTGCGTACTTAGGCTCTCGGGCCTCTCTCCACGCAGCCTCTCCACACAATCTCTCTAGTTCTCTGTTACACCGCTCTCGCTCTCTGTTTCACAGAATTTCGCCCCCCCCCCCCGACTCTCTGTCACCATCGTGTGTTATAACACGTTTGGATCAAAGCCGCGCTTAAAAATCGGAGGCCAGTTTTGTTCAGAATAGAATGTTGTTGAATGGAAAGATCGACTGGTGTAACAAAATCACAAGAATGCCTTTTTATGTTAAACATACAAATACACTGAAAAACTGATAAATCTAACAAAATCTGGACTTCAAAACATTTAAATCAGCCCTACAGACCCTATTGGGTCTGCCTTTGGACGCTTATCGCAATCGGTGGTCGGCAGTAGGTATCAACGATTGACATGGGCACTGATCGTGTTTATCGGTGCGATTCCTGAGATGTCACCAATATTTATATCAGCGATATTACAATCGGCGATCGACGCGACATTATTATTGGCTCTTTTATCGGGGCTTCGCCGATATACATATCGACAATATTATATGGGCGACATATATTTCGAGTCGGGGCGATATATGTTATGTGGCATATAACATATAAATCAGTGCATATATATACATATATATATACATATATATACATACATACATATATATATATATATATATATATATATATATATATATATATATATATATATATATATATATATATATATATATATATATATATATATATATATAGTCAGACATATGTGCAGGATGTGTGGAGAAGGGTTCAGCATGGGTTATTTCCGCTGATCCCGATCCCATAAATAAATGTGTTTATTACTGCGATGAGGTGGTTTTAAAGGGTTCGGTGGGGTTTATTATTGCCGATCCTGAAACCATGTGTTGTATTGTTTGATATAGTTATTTTAATAACTATTGAAACATTTCGTTATATGATTATTTATTTAACCATTTCCCATGATTTTGTCTCTTATGCAAGTTTAGGAGACAAATGAGAGAATGCCATGTGTCAATGGCTGACGGGATACCATGAGGGTCCCACTTTCCTACTGGGATGCCATGTGGCACACTATGGGTCTCACTTTTCCTCTGTCATGTCAAACTTTAAAGAGCTCTATCTTTCGGATACGAGCTCGGTTTGATGATTTGTTTGCACCTCCACGATCAGGACGACGAGGTCTTCGATCTGATCCCGGTTTGAGCATAATCCAAATACTTTGATTTTTGAGCCATCTTTTTCCATTTTGTCTCTCTCGAGCCTCCTGGATCACTCTGAATCAAAATGGTATGGGCATTCAATAGTTTATTTTGACTCCAACAAAAGAATTTATTTCCTCAGATCAAGAGGAGAAACATCAAAAAATGTTCCAATTGAGTCATAGGAAAAAACTCAAATTCTCTTGAATCCAACATTGCCCACACTAACCCTCCTGCTCATTATTCTCTGATGAGGAGGCACGATGACTATAGTAAGGGAGATGGAAAACAGGTACAAGAACCATGACCTATGAAACAAGAAAATCAATAGAACATCGACCCTTGAACCACTGGTTAGAGGACTAACAAATCGTCCCTGAAGTGCCACACCAGAGGACCAAATTCAAACCAATTGCCCAATTGAGGAGAACACAAAGACATAGAAAACCCAATCCTATAAAACCATGCCAAACTATGAAAGATCGCAAAACCCAAACTCTCAACAAGAACAACTCCTTCGTCCATAACACAAAACGGCCTCCCCAAAGTGAGAACCAAACTAATTAAACAAAGTAGAACTAACATAAGATGTAAGAAACCCTAGTACATTGAGTCCAAGTAATCTAGGAACATAAACCAAATAAAACCCAAAAACTCTTGAAGAAAAATGACATTTTAAAAGACTGAGAAATAATCTTGTTGTATTCAAAGAAACAAAAAAACATAACTAGGTTGAAATCCAAGTATTCTCATGAGAAATAATCTTGTTATATTCAAAGAAACACAAAAACATAACAAGGTTGAAATCCAAGTATTCTTGGAAAAAACCAGATACAACCCAACAAAGCACTTATGAAATACAACACTTCGATATACAAACCAATAAACTTGCTAAATTCAAGGACACTTGAAATAGAATCGGGTTATCAATAAGCAAAAACAGTGGTTGTAGAAGGAGATGAAATACCTCACCATGCTTTAACTGACCATCCAAATAGAACAAAGTTGAAGGAATGGATGCAAGGTCATCAAGAAAACTAAACCCTACAATATGAAGAAGATAATCCAAAAGAAACAACTTCAAGCTAGACTAGGAAAAAGATAGTGATGATGGAACCTCACCTCTTTTCCCACAATGCATGTACCTCCACCACCTTTTACCTCACATTTATAACAAATAGACCTACAGTTCAAGCCCCAACCCCATCATTATATTTTTTCCATGCCATAACTGAATAAAATCACGTGTAGAATAGACACAACATATAAAAAGGCCCCAATGTTTCCCTCATTAATACCCTCATCAAGGAATAAATAATAAATAATAAAATATTAAATAAGTAAATGATTATTTATTTAATTTATAAAAATAAAAAAAAAAGGATCTTTTAATTGTTTAGCATTGAATTTTTATTTTTATAAATCTTATTAATTTAGTGAATAAATAAATAATTAAAAGCATTTACAAAAAGATTCAATCAATAAATTACTATATGTATAAAGATAGATTTCAAATTCAGATTATATTGCTTATGTTCTCCATATGGCCATAGAGGATACATATAATGTTTATGAAGGTTCCAATTTGAAGAAGATACCTACGGCCTACATTTCTTCAGTATTTTCTTTTAATACTCTTCTAGCATCTTTTCATTATTGAAGTGATTTTTCTATCACATTTCAGAAAGAATTCATGTGTCTTGTTTTTGTTTTTATTGTGGTAGTTTTTCTCTTGATTTATCTTAAAAGTTCTTAAGCTAAGTGCTTAAGGCTTATCTGATAGTTAACCAGGAACAACTCATTCTTTGTCCTCTCTTCTCTTCTCTTGTGGTTTACTAGTTTCTATCAACTATTTGGTTCCCATTTCACTTATCTCTGCTTCCCTTGTGGTTCTTGACATTTTTAGAAATCTCCTAAAGTATTTGTCTTCGTCTTTGGTTGGATCATCACAAGGATCGTCAAAGTTATACCCTTCTCCTTTCCATGATGTAGCTATTGAGCATCCCCTTAAGGTGACGAGGATGACGTGGTAACTAGAAACCTTCCTTGCCTAAGATATAGATAGAAAACTAAACATTCTAGTGTAGCCTTTTGGAGAAGCACTCCACTTGAAATTCACAACATTTTCAAAAAACTTCCCACTTGAAATCGACAAAGAAATTAAAAATTTTGAATAGGAAGTGGACATGGGCAAATATTTCTTATTGATGTTGAAGTCGATGAAAATATAGATAGTTGAATGCCTAATATAGAGAACATGTTCACAAGGAAAACCAAATACAACGAAACCATAGATTTTATGTAAGGTGCTTATGGAAATGTTAAAGGATAAATAAGAAATCATACTTGGCATTAATGATATGTAGTTTTACTTGAAGAAATTCAATTCTAAGGTCCTCATGCTTGCAAAGAAGGTAGCTGATTTTAAATTATTCCTTGAAAATAGCATAAGTGAACTACCTAAGGTAGATTTTCCATTTAGTTAAATTCTTATTATTATTTTTTCTATATTAGGAGCAATAATGCAAAATACAATCTTCTTATGTTATTGGTTTAGTTTCCCTAGTGATATATGAATAGTCATTAAAGGAACATCCTATATTTATGTGAATAGGTGTGTTGACATATTAATATATTTTTTAATCAAAGTGTTCATCTTATGGTTATAAATGAAAATTTTTCTCCACATCAATGGATGAGATTTTAAAACATTAGCTTTCTCTCATCTCTAATTCTATGTTTACCATTTCACATTTACCTAATACATTTATAAAATAATGATTTATCATACAAATTATCAAATAATAAATGACATCATGTGAATACATATTTACACAATTATGAAATTACGATGCAAATTATAAAATAAAAAATGACATCGTGTGAATATATGTTTTCCTTATCACATTTATGTAACAAAATTATGAAATTGTCATGCAAATTATCACATAACAAATGACAACATGTGACTATGTGGCCTTATAAAATGAATGATTTATGAAAAGGATGCTGGAGCTAGATCCATTAATTTTAAAAAATAGAAAATGAAGTGATCGTCATATGTCAACAATATTTAACAATATTTACTAATATTATTATGTTAGTTAGTCATAGGGAGTATAATAGGGCTTCCAAATTTTTAATTTAATTATCAATAATTATTAGGTGGATAGTAAAGACTTAAACTCTTCACAATATTTTGGAATATTCTTAGTAATATTTAGAAATCAAAGGTTGAGATTTGTCTACAAAATAGTTATGTTAATTTTTGTCATTTAATTAAATTGATACATAAAAAAAATGCCATATGAACAAGTGTCATATGTAATGAGTTGTGGTTTCTTGGCCGTACGGTATTGACAAACCATGGTATTGACCAACACTACTCTAAGAAAGTCAAGTTTAACAATCTTCATTGTAAAATGGCGGTGAATCTCAACGGTTATATATATATATATATATATATATCTAAGTGGGTGACAATTTTTGCCTTGAAATTATAGATTTTTAGGCATGCTTTTGGAAAAATATGATTGACATTTTTGGAAATCCAATTTATAATCATCAAAGTATAAAATTTTAGGTGTGGTGGGGGTTTCTAGGGTGTTAAATCTATTTCTACCTTCAAAATCTAGATTAGAACACTTCTAAATCAAGATTTTGTAAAATTAAAAAAACAACTCATTCTGATAAAAAAATTACTGTCTCAAAGAAATTATTACTCTAGACTTATATATTAATTATTTTTATAATTAATAATAATCTTTATAATTTAAAATAAAATTATAATTTAATTAATTTTTATGAATTTTCTAACTTTAAAATAGAAAATATATTATAAAATAAGTATTTTAATATTTATGATGAATTGATGTTTATCAATATTTACTAGTCAATTAATTTATATAATTATAAAATTATAAAATTTTCTATTATTAAAAATAAAATTTATATATTTTCACATTCAAACCTTATACTCAAATTATAAGTTTTTTTATTTATATATTAAATTACATTTAAATTAGTTAGTGTTTCGATGTTTTTTAATAAATGTTAACCGAATATTTGGGAGGCGAAGTTGCCACATAATGCAACCGTTCCTATCTGTACAGTCTCTTACCCGGAGCTGCACCCCTTCCCCCTATTGTTCGCATCGGATTTTTTTAATCACAGTCCCTACGATCGACCCCACAAGATCCATGCATTTGGGAATGGGCCATCATTTTCCCATCTGCTCACGGGTGAAAGCACTGCCTTTGACTATGTGGGCAAGGTAAGAATTTTAAGAATTTCAAATTGTATTTGTGAATATGGTTCCTGCAACTCTAATGGCCGTTTTTATTATTATAATGGACGAACAGATCATTGGGACATTTTGCTTGTCAAATTAAACCGTGTCCGTGGGTGATGCGCCTGCTTTTTCCGTACGCTATTACTTTGCTCGACATCCAGCATTTATGAGGTTTGAATTAGCTCACGATCATTTTGCAATCATTAAGCTGTGAAGATGATATAAGAGTTGGATATAGAGGTTGAGGAATTGTAACATGGTAAAATGCATTGGAATTTGGGTAAAAAAAAAAAAAAATCTTGTAGAGATAGTGTTTGAATCATATTTTTTCTGGTGGAAATAGATTCAGCGCCTTCAAAAAATTTTGGGGTACCTAAAATCTTGAAGTTTGACAACTATAACTCGGATTTACAAAAATCCATACTAGATTTTTTCAAAATATGATCGCATAGGCAAGAAAGGAGTCTCGTTAGACTACAGGCGATGAGATAGGAGCCATCTACTGAGCCGATGACATATGCCCTTAATTTAATGGAAATTAAATCTCATAAAACTTAATTAATTTTGATGTCAGGTTGTAAATAAATAAATTAATCAATAAATATATTGGCTTATAGTAATTTAACAAATAATAATGTTTACAAGGTGTGTTGTTAAGTCATTTTGTGATGTGAAGTTTACTCATTCAAAATTGTATGGGCAAATATCCAACCATGTTTAGGTTTGGTGTGGCCGAGTGATTTTGACGGCTTAGAAGCCACTCGGTCAAGGTTTCTTAAGTCATGATTTTAACAAATTAGATACCTTTGAGTAGCAATTTCCCAAGTCATAAAAACCATGATCCCCGTTTCTGAAGTAGTGATTTTGATAGCATAAGTTTGGTGATTTCTCAAGTCATAAATCAAGCTTATAACCAAAATAAAATAAAATAAGAAATAATAATATTAATGAAAGTATTGATAAAGATAATTCATTTCATATTTATTTAAAAAAATCGAAGAATTTTTATTTTCTTATAAATGTTAATAATTAAATAATTAAATTAAAAAATATATACATATGTAAACTAAATAAATTTTAATATTTTTATACATATTATTAATTTAAAGTAATAAATAAATTAAATAAATAAATTTCCATATATAACTTGATATATTTTAAATTCAGCAAATGAGACTTCTTACAATGTTTATCTGAAACATGAAGAATAACACTCTTCCTTACAATTTCCTTATGATCACGAAGGATATCATTCATGCTTACAATCTCCTTATCATCATGAAGGCTAACAATAGCCAATAGAAATGGGGAGGCTGGACCAGGAGGGGTAATAGTAAACCTTGAAGAAAAGACATAAATAAAGTTTGCATGGGGAGTAGGCACCGCCACAAACAATTAAGCGGAAGCTCTCTCTCTTTGGCATGGTTTGAATATTAGCATAGCTAATGGTATCAAAAACTTGATTATCATTGGTGATTCTATGACGATAATCCAAAAATATTTAAAGCTCTCCGAGAATGACAACTGTTAGCCTCCTGCTGCAGCAGGTTAATCATCTTTCATGATCGACATTTTTACATGCCAAATATGTCGTGCTATGCATGTTGCAATGCTCCATATTTGCTACAGATGGCCAAAGAACTGTCCTTGAAAGTGTGCTAATCTAAGTGCCACTGCTGTGTTCCAATTTTGATAAGCAATTCATTTTTGGTTTGAGGCATTTTTCAGTTGGAGGACTTCAAGCGAGGCATGTCTAACTCCTCCCTTCTTCCTTTTTCCCCAAGTCACTCACTAACTTCCCCTAAAGAGGTCAAGATATGCTTGATACCTCTTAGTTTCATCATTCTCCATATCATTTGCCTTGGTGGAGATCTGCTTCACTCAAGGAATGTTCACACTTCTTCTATTAGTCATTTTCCCCCATTGATAGCCTAAGACATCATTCTTAACGCTTTTTCTCATCATTATCATATTAACTATTAACTTTACTACATAGCTCCCTATCTATTTCCCCTTCCCCTACTAAAACTATGTATATTACTCCCCTATATACTCATTCCCTCCCCCTGGTTGAAAGATAACCTTATACATCCTCGGGAATTGCTAAGTTTATCTGAAACTTAGCAAGAGCCCTCAATACCCCCTCTAACCATCTCCCAAATGCATAAGGACTCATTCCTTTGCATAGTTTCCCTTCATATGTATAAAAATCATCTTTTTGGCCTTGTTTTACCTTTTTAAGGCATAAACCCCTTTTTTGGCCATTAAACCCCTCTCAAAACACATAGAAATCCTCCCAAGTGCCTTTGGAATCCTTCCAAGGCATGAATCCTCCCTTTTTGGCCATCGGACCCCTTCCGATGCCCTAGAAGTCCATTCCAAGCACTTACCTCGCCCCTCGGAATTCATTTGCCTTGCATCTTTTTATAAATAATGGCTCCAGCAGCGAAAGTGCCGACCAAATCTGGGCCGTCCATCTTTTCGCCCAAATCAAACGGCCCTCGGCGTTTCGGCGATCGCAATATGTAAAGGCTATGCCCTCCACCCCGCCGATTGCCGAAGTGCCGAATTAATCACAGCCATCCATTCTTGGGCCCCAGATCAATGGCCCATATTTAATCGCATCACTCCCATATGGCTCCGACCAGCGGAGCCGAAAAGTAATAAAGCGCGGCATAAATATATTTCGGGTCCGATGGGTTTCGGCGTTTCTATATGGCAGCCCCTTGACCCCGCCAATAACGAAATGCCGACGTAATCTCTGCCGTCCATTGCCCTCACCAAATCAACAGCCCATATGTAATCGGCGGTCACCCCTTATGTTTGGCTCCGATATTCCGGAGCCGAAATATTATAAAGGCGGGTTTTGTAAAAGCTATCGGGTCCGTAAGGTCCCCGGGCACAGCGAAAAGGGAGGTCTCCAATATTCCAGAGCCAAAATGCAATAAAGCAGAGCTTATTGAATATCGGGTCCGAAAGGGGTCGCTACTGTAGGTTCCATATACCGGGCCCGAAAAGCAATAAAATGCAGTTTTGAAGGATTTCGGGTCCGCTTATCATTTTTATTAAAATCCGCGGATTTGGGTTCGCCGATGGGTCGGACCCGATGTAAATCAAAAGGGAGCCTATAATGCATTTCGGGTCCGCGGGGTTCATCGCTCATCGGAGGCATTATGGTTTGGGCCCCGCCGTATCGCTTTGCCATGTCTGCGTCCTGTCATCCGTCGGATCCGGGCCCTCCAATCCGACGGTCATCGGCGATTTCGGATCGCCCTGATCGCCGTCCTTTAGCGCCCGAAAAGTGTCAGAGGATGACGTAGGGCCTGAGGCGCGTGTCAATTTCTTGTTGGATCGGGCGGCTTCCGACACAAACCGGGCCCGTACCAAAAGCGGTCCGATAATACTGCTTACCGCCCCCCGGTCCGCCCCGACGCCGATATTGCGATGAGATTTGGGCCGTTGGATCAGCCCGCGCCAGATCCGACGGCCAGGATTTAGTATTTTGCACAGTGTCCGCCTAGCCCCAAACTTTGATGAAATTCATGTTTTAAAGGCATTCCGCCTGTTCATAATAAAAGGGCCATTTTTAATGTTTTGTGTGCGGCGCCCGTGCCCGCCCAGGTATAAAGGAAATGATGGTTTCCTTAACTATTTTGAGATCGCTCCAAGCCCTGTTTTTGCTCCATGGGGCCAGTATCGGCCTCGGCACAGTCGGCAACACTTTTTCCTCCTGTTTGCACCAATTTTCAAGGTTTAAGGCTAGTTTTGATCGGCCAAGCGCCGATAGCATCCCAAAGGCCACGAAAGCACTTGCAGCAGTTATTTTGCATTCAAAGAGCAGAATGGGGCGATTTGATAGTTAAAGAGTATCAGTTCAAAACATCAGTAGCCTAAAAGCAGCAGAACATTAAAGAGGCCCCCATCAAAGTCAATAAAGCAGCTCAGAGCCATCAAAGCCCACCAGATCACAGTTATGAGCATTAAAGCCAACATTAAAGCCACTTTGCAGTAGCAGAACCGCCTAAAGAGGAAATTCAAGTGTTTAACGCCCATTTATTGCCAGAATAGTGTATAAAGACACCTGAGAGCAGCGCTGCAAGTTCCCAAGGCGCAGTTATGGCAAATTGCCAGCGCAGAGCTCCAAAGGACCATATTAATTGATTCTTGAGGCTGCTGTCCCTGCGCAGCTGGTAGATAGGCATTCTTTCATTTATTTGCAATAAATGTTAGGTTAGAAGCATTCATATCTCCAGATCTGCTATCAGATCTGCTGTTGTAGATATTTTGTAGATATTTTCTCTATTTATACCACCCTCTGGATAGTGTAAAGGGTTGGTTGTATTTCTCATTCAAGACTTGCGCTATAAGCTTAAGAACTTCTGTAATCAAAGATTGCTGGAATATTTGCATTTGAACTGGCTGGTTGTGCTTTCAATGGCTGAAGAGCTTGATATGGAATTCTCGTGCTTGCTCATGGTCCAATAAGTCTTTCCTCCCTCTGTTTATCAGTTTATATGTATCAGTGTCATCTATATATCATAATCTAAGTTGCAGGAAAAAGGAATAGATCAGAACTGGCTTTCATGCCCTCTGTGCTCAATTCTTGTAACTTTTCTATGTTTTCCTCTGAATTAGTGATAAATATGCATACTTAATTGATCATGTTTAAGCTATTTCTCATTTCTGAATGTTGTTTAGGAATCCTTCATTGCTCCTATATAGTCTTCATCCACTTTCCCTCTTTGGCTGGATGAGAGATCCTTAATTGCCTCTCATCCCCTAACCTCCATTTCATCCTTGTTCCAGCATTTAATCATTGTGCCATGCGTATCTATCCTGCTCCATATTCCCCTCTTCTGCCAAGGAAAACACGCCCTTCAGTTCACATTCATTGACTCCATGCCCAATGGTTTGAACTTCTTAAACTTTGTATGCCAACTCTGCTTGAATAGATCAACCATCCCACCAAACTCAAACAAAATCCATGTGCATCATATCTAGCCTAAAATCATCCCTTAAACAAAGCTAAATCCTAAAGAGAGAGCCCTCTATGACTGCAGGTAGGCTAGGACCTGTAGTCCAAAGATTGGTTTGTGGTTACCTCGGTCGTATCCCTTTGGGAGTCAAAAGGGACAACCTGAGTGATAACATAATGGCGACTCCACTAGGTACCTGAATCATTTGTTTATTACTGTAAACCCCCAATTTTGACCAGTTTGCCTTGTTTTCTGGAGAAAGTCTTCCTTTTCTTCAGAGCTTCTCATGTTTAGCTTTGATCTGTGACGGTGGACAGAGATCAGGCACTTCAAGGTTAATTCATCCACTTGGTGACTCCACATTATCCTCATAATAAAGACTCCACTGGAGAAATGAACCCAAAAGAGATATATGAGCAGATCAGGCTTTTGACCTGGATTACTATCCAAGAGGTCATGTTTTTTCTCCATAAAGTTTTGTTGTGTATATTGTATTTTAAAGACGATTCTATATTAGATTTTTATGATTTTCCTTTGGAAAATGTTGTTGAAAAGCCTCCTTGCACATTAGAGTAGAACTCTTCAAATGCTGTTGAAGATCATCATACAGCCAAGGAGGAACCAAAAATAGAGCACAGTCTTACAGTTCCTGTATATACTCCTGTGTCTCGTAAAGTTCCTGATAGATATAAGCCTCTCATTTTGCCTCCTGTGCTCAATCCTCTGCCTGCAAATCATCCTGAGTATCTCCCTAGATTTGATGGAGAAAATGGTATTACTGCCCAGAAACATATCCAGGGTTTTGAAGATTATCTTAATATATTTGAAGTAGAAGATGAAGATGTCAGTCTTAGACTATTTGCCCTTTCTTTGCAAGGCAACGTTAGGACTTGGTTTAAAGCATTGCCTAAGGCCAGCATCTCTAATCTTCAGCAGTGTTCCAAGCTCTTCCTTGATAGATGGATGATTAAAATCAATTTCCTCTCACTCATCGAAGAATATAATCAGTTAGAAAGGCGTCCAAATGAATTTGTTTAGCAATTTTCTGATCGATTCAATCAAGTTTATCTTTCTATGCCTTTGAATATAAGACCTCCCCCTGATTTGGCTCTATTGCAATATCCTAGAGCTTTTGACCCAGAGATGGAATTCCGTTTGAGAGAAAGATGCCCGTCCACTTTGAAACAAATGCAGGACATAGCAGTGGACGTGGAGGCAAATCTGAAGATGAGGGAGGAACAGCGCAAAGCAGAGCAAGAAGAGAGACTTCATAGTGTGTTACAAAGGACAGAGGAAATGATGCAGTTGATCACAATGAAAGTAGAAAGTTTAGAGCGCCAGGACACATCTATTGTGCAAGAGGAAAGTAGTGACATTCACGAACAAACCTACCACAAATCAGATGACATATTCATAGAGCCATATGTGAAGGAGGAGTCTCCTGATATACTGTGTGAATATAATAGCTTCTCTTCTTTCAACTGTCTGCCCAAATATGATCTGTATGATGATGATTATGAGCCTAATGACCAAATCAGCCTTGCAGAGGAATCAGATCCTATTTTGGCAGGAAGCGAAGTTCAAGCTCAGCAGCTTGAATGTAATGATCAGCTTGCCCAGTTCAGCTATGAAGTAAAGGAGGAAAGCGCAAAAAATTTTGATTTCAGCGAAGGAACTTTACCATTTTGTTTTGAGTCTTTTCAATTTATCATCATGTTGTGTATGATCAAGTGTCACCTTGTGTTGCTATTGACCGCCTGGAGGTTAATCAAAATATTGTTCCAAAGGTATTGCCTCTAGTTTTGCAGCCCCAAAGAGCCATCGAATATCAGATTGAGGAAGACTTAGAAGCAGCAGCATATGATCAAATGATCCAAGTGGATCCCCTGCCTCTTTGTTTTCAGCCATCTGAGTTATTCGAAGAAGAAGAAGAGGAGCAGCCTGCGCAGATTAGTCAAGTCCTATTCGAGCCAGATTGTAATAAATTGTAAGCACCTCTGCAAATTTTGAATGACCTATCTGCTGGCAGGCAGAATGATGAAAGAGATCAACGCTTTTCTCCATTAGCAGGCTGCAAGGCTCAGTATCGAGTTGTTGATGATCTCCCGACTCCAAGGCATGGTAGCGATCCTGAACCTTTGTACAGTTCTTTATTTCAGCCTAGCAATTGTATATATATGTTGCAGGACAGTTTTGTACAGTGTTTAAACACAGCAAAGGAGGTCAGTAGCTTCCTGATCTTCTCAAAGATTAACAAAGCCACATCAGATTGCAAGATCTCAGTTTTTCTCACCGGCAAGCACAAGCAGCAAAGCTCACTGATGTCTATTTTGCTTAAATGGCTGCATTGGTTATTTCACTTCACCTAACAGCAAAGTAAGTGTTGGTTAGGGTAGGTAGGTAGGTAGGATCAATAAGGCAGCCAGCCAAGGGAATTTTGCAGAGCACAGCAACAATTGAATACAAGGCAGTCTGACCTGCTGTTCTTGGCTTTTCACAAGGAAAAGCCATCCCCAAGTGGAGCCACTGTTAGCCTCCTGCTGCAGCAGGTTAATCAATTTTCATGATCGACATTTTTGCATGCCAAATATGTCGTACTATGCATGCTGCAATGCTCCATATTTGCTACAGATGGCCAAAGAACTGTCCTTGAAAGTGTGCTAATCTAAGTGCCACTGTTGTGTTCCAATTTTGATAAGCAATTCGTTTTTGGTTTGAGGCACTTTTCAGTTGGAGGACTTCAAGCGAGGCATGTCTAACTCCTCCCTTCTTCCTTTTTCCCCAAGTCACTCACTAACTTCCCCTAAAGAAGTCAAGATCTGCTTGATACCTCTTAGTTTCATCATTCTCCATATCATTTGCCTTGGTGGAGATCTGCTTCACTCAAGGAATGTTCACACATCTTCTATCAGTCATTTTCCCCCATTGATAGCCTAAGACATCATTCTTAGCGCTTTTTCTCATCATTATCATATTAACTATTAACTTTACTACATAGCTCCCTATCTATTTCCCCTTCCCCTACTAAAACTATGTATATTACTCCCCTATATACTTATCCCCTCCCCCTGGTTGAAAGATAACCTTATACATCCTCGGGAATTGCTAAGTTTATCTGAAACTTAGCAAGAGCCCTCAATACCCCCTCTAACCATCTCCCAAATGCATAAGGACTCATTCCTTTGCATAGTTTCCCTTCATATGTATAAAAATCATCCTTTTGGCCTTGTTTTACCATTTTAAGGCATAAACCCCTTTTCGGCCATTAAACCCCTCTCAAAACACATAGAAATCCTCCCAAGTGCCTTTGGAATCCTTCCAAGGCATGAATCCTCCCTTTTTGGCCATCGAACCCCTTCCGATGCCCTAGAAGTCCATTCCAAGCACTTACCTTGCCCCTCCGAATTCATTTGCCTTGCATTTTTTTATAAATAATGGCTCCAGCAGCGAAAGTGCCGACCAAATCTGGGCCGTCCATCTTTCCACCCAAATCAAACGGTCCTCGGTGTTTCGGCGATCGCAATATGTAAAGGCTGTGCCCTCCACCCCACTGATTGTTGAAGTCCCGAATTAATCACAGCCATCCATTCTTGGGCCCCAGATCAATGGCCCATATTTAATCTCATCGCTCCCATATGGCTCCGACCAGCGGAGCCAAAAAGTAATAAAGCGCGGCATAAATATATTTCGGGTTCGATGGGTTTTGACGTTTCTATATGGCAGCCCCTTGACCCCACCGATAGCGAAATGCCGACGTAATCTCTGTCGTCCATCACCCTCACCAAATCAACGGCCCATATGTAATCGGCGGTCACCCCTTATGTTTGGCTTCGATATTTCGGAGCCGAAATATTATAAAGGCGGGTTTTGTAAAAGCTATCGGGTTCGTAAGGTCCCCGGGCACAGCGAAAAGGGAGGTCTCTGATATTCCGGAGCCGAAATAATAATAAGGCACGACATATAAAAGTTTCGGGTCCGAAAGGAGCCCTTTGTACAACGAAATGGGAGTGCTCCGATATTCCAGAGCCGAAATGCGATAAAGCAGAGCTTAATGAATATCGGGTCCGAAAGGGGTCGCTACTGTAGTTTCCATATACCGGGCCCAAAAAGCAATAAAATGCAGTTTTGAAGGATTTCGGGTCCGCTTATCATTTTTATTAAAATCCGCCGATTTGGGTTCGCCGATGGGCCGGACCCGATGTAAATCAAAAGGGAGTCTATAATGCATTTCGGGTCCGCGGGGTTCATCGCTCATCAGAGGCATTATGGTTTGGGCCACGCCGTATCGCTTTGCCATGTCCACGTCCCGTCATCCATCGGATCCAAGCCCTCCCATCCGACGGTCATCGGCGATTTCGGACCGCCCCCGATCGCCGTCCTTTAGCGCCCAAAAAGTGTCAGAGGATGGCGTAGGGCCTGAGGCCCGTGTCAATTTCTTGTTGGATCGGGAGGCTTCCGACACAAACCGGGCCCGTACCAAAAGCAGTCCAATAATACCGCTTACCGCCCCCCGATCCGCCCCGACGCCGATATTGCGAAGAGATCTGGGCCGTTGGATCGGCCCGCGCTGGATTCGACGGCCAGGATTTAGTATTTTGCACAGTGTCCGCCTAGCCCCAAATTTTGATGAAATTTATGTTTTAAAGGCATTCCGCCTGTTCATAATAAAAGGGCCATTTTTAATGTTTTGTGTGCGGCGCCCGTGCCCGCCCAGGTATAAAGGAAATGATGGTTTCCTTAACTATTTTGAGATCGCTCCAAGCCCTGTTTTTGCTCCATGGGGCCAGTATCGGCCTCGGCACAGTCGGCAACACTTTTTCCTCCTGTTTGCACCATTTTTCAAAGTTTAAAGCTAGTTTTGATCGGCCAGAGCGCCGATAGCATTCCAAAGGCCACGGAAAGCACTTGCAGCAGTTATTTTGCATTCAAAGAGCAGAATGGGGCGATTTGACAGTCAAAGAGTATCAGTTCAAAACATCAGCAGCCTAAAAGCAGCAGAACATTAAAGAGGCCCCCATCAAAGTCAATAAAGCAGCTCAGAGCCATCAAAGCCCACCAGATCACAGTTATGAGCATTAAAGCCAGCATTAAAGCCACTTTGCAGTAGCAGAACCGCCTAAAGAGGCAATTCAAGTGTTTAAAGCCCAGTTATTGCCAGAACAGTGTATAAAGACACCTGAGAGCAGCGCTGCAAGTTCCCAAGGCGCAGTTATGGCAAATTGCCAGCGCAGAGCTCCAAAGGACCATATTAATTCATTCTTGAGGCTGTTGTCCCTGCGCAGCTGGTAGATAGGCATTCTTTCATTTATTTGCAATAAATGTTAGGTTAGAAGCATTCATTTCTCCAGATCTGCTATCAGATCTGCTGTTGTAGATATTTTGTAGATATTTTCTCTATTTATACCACCCTCTGGATAGTGTAAAGGGTTGGTTGTATTTCTCATTCAAGACTTGCGCTATAAGCTTAAGAACTTCTATAATCAAAGATTGCTGGAATATTTGCATCTGAACTGGCTGGTTGTGCTTTCAATGGCTGAAGAGCTTGATATGGAATTCTCGTGCTTGCTCATGGTCCAATAAGTCTTTCCTCCCTCTGTTTATCAGTTTATATGTATCAGTGTCATCTATATATCATAATCTAAGTTGCAGGAAAAAGGAATAGATCAGAACTGGCTTTCATGCCCTCTGTGCTCAATTCTTGTAACTTTTCTATGTTTTCCTTTGAATTAGTGATAAATATGAATACTTAATTGATCATGTTTAAGCTATTTCTCATTTCTGAATGTTGTTTAGGAATCCTTCATTGCTCCTATATAGTCTTCATCCACTTTCCCTCTTTGGTTGGATGAGAGATCCTTAATTGCCTCTCATCCCCTAACCTCCATTTCATCCTTGTTCCAGCATTTAATTATTGTGCCATGCGTATCTATCCTGCTCCATATTCCCCTCTTTTGCCAAGGAAAACACACCCTTCAGTTCACATTCATTGACTCCATGCCCAATGGTTTGTACTTCTTACACTTTGTATGCCAACTCTGCTTGAATAGATCAACCATCCCACCAAACTCAAACAAAACCCATGTGCATCATATCTAGCCTAAAATCATCCCTTAAACAAAGCTAAATCCTAAAGAGAGAGCCCTCTCTGACTGCAGGTAGGCTAGGACCTGTAGTCCAAAGATTGGTTTGTGGTTAGCTCGGCCGTATCCCTTTGGGAGTCAAAAGGGACAACCTGAGTGATAACAAGAACCTCCTCAATGTTGAATCCTCTCCAATCATTACCAGGATAAATTATCTATTAAAAAAGTTTGAAAATGTTAAAATGTTCCATGTGTTGCAGGCTAACAACCAGGTGGCGGACGTGCAAGCCAACGTTAGGGTGCCCTTGGAGAAAGGCTCCTTAATTATCAATCACTCTATTAAAATATGTCACATTCCTTGATTCGTATTAAAAACTCCAGGTTGGCATTGTACAGATGGGGTAGAGGTCTCCAACACATCAAATTGATAGTTATGAAGGTTATATCACTGATGGCCCTTTGCAATGTGTTGGGAGCTCGGGTGGTTGGTAAGGAGTTATGGAACAAATGTGGAGGTCATAAATCAAATTTCATTTGTTGTGACAGGCGGGTGATGCATCCTTGTTTATTTAGCTTGTGTTTTAATATAGTTCCGCTCTTATGGTGGGAAAGTACCATTACAATTCTCTAAAAGCTAGTTTTTGTAGTGGAGGAGATGGAGGGTAGCTTCTACACCATGATGCAGAGTCGGTTCACATTTATCAATGACAAGACGAGAAGGAATGTTGGAATTAACCAGGCAATTGTTTATAACAATTGGTTACGAATGGTAAATCAAAGGATTTTGTCAATACAGGGTAGAATCACCACAAAGAAGGCTTCTGCATGCAACAGAAGTGGTGGCAGAATAGGGTCAGGATGCTCCAAGAATATAGAAGGCGTGTTTATAGTCATGCGAGTAGGTTGTAAAGGAAATTTTTAAATATATCAAGGAGAACATGATGGTTTTGTACATCCATTTGTCCGTACTTGGCAAAGACATGGGAGTACTACAAAAGACTATGGAGAGCCTGTGCATAGAGATGATAAGTCTTCAAGAAAACATGGAGAACATTGAAATTAAAGTAGAGACTGTAACAGTCGGGGTGTTAAAGGAAGTTTTCAGATTTGGGGTGATTCCGTCCCTAACGCTAAAGGTGCTACATACATTGCTTTTGTTTTGGACCTAGAACCATGGTCGATGCTGAAGAATTGGTTATGACTGTGGAAGAAGTTTCAGGAGAAATTGGCCCTGGTAGCAGCGAACAGATGTTTCTTTTGAGTTATATCTATGTTTTGTCGATCTATAGAATATTGCAGGGTTTTTTGGAAAATTTATAGTATAAGCTATGTACAAAGCTCATATGTAAATAAGATTGGTAACAATAGGGTCTGAGAGCTTTCTCTCCAAAATTATATGGGACCTGAACCTTTTCCAATCTATCTAATCAAAATGCTACACATTTCTTAAAAAAAACAATATCCAACTGAAGCGGTGGATTAATAATCCATACAAGGTTTAAGCATGGTTTATGTAAGGAATAATATGACCTTTTCCATCATAAGGCTAGTTTAAGACTATAGTTTGGCAACCTCCACCACAATGAATCATAGTTGTGCAAGTAACAAATGTGGTATTTGTCATGGTAGGGATACTAAAAGTGTTTGGAAAGGTTTCAATTTTAAAAAGGTTCCAGTAAGAAAGTTTACAATTATATTATTTTTTGGCTTATTCCTCATTTAGCATCTGATGTTTTGTTATTGTCGTTTGTTGTATCATCAGGTGTTGGGAAAGAGGACTTATTTTGTGCTTATCTCAAAGTGTTTCTAGGAAAATTAGTGTCTTTTCGATCTGCTAGTCCCACTAGGATTGGTAGCTATCCTAGAAACAAAAAATCAAAGCAATTTGTGATTTCCTTTATGTATGATAGATAGGAGAGAAGCAAAGGTACCAACCTAGATCTTCCGCTTGAATCCTTGCTTGATTCCTCTCTCCCTTGATAGAGCTTGCACCTCTTCTCCTACTTATCCTGCTCGGTGAATACCTCTA
Source organism: Pinus tabuliformis (assembly GCA_031772625.1). Classification (NCBI taxonomy): domain Eukaryota; kingdom Viridiplantae; phylum Streptophyta; class Pinopsida; order Pinales; family Pinaceae; genus Pinus; species Pinus tabuliformis. Next base: position 1,345,752,898 of record CM062817.1, read on the forward strand.
GATACAAAGTAACAAAACACCATCAAAGCATCTTGATCTATTATATCATAAACAATGCAGAATCAGAAATACATTGAAAATACAATGGCATTCACAAATAACAACATTCACAAATACATGATTGTATGGAGGAAAACTCAAAGAACTTTATTAATAGTAGAAGGGAGAATTACAACCCAGTTGTATGATCCAGCATCATGCCCCCAGCATCAAAGCCCTCTTCACCTCATGAAAAGAAAGATCACCCAACAATACAATGCTCTTTCTCAAAGACAAACTATCAGCACTTCCTTACAAATTACAAAATTCTAGCCTCTATATCTCTCAGATGAGGGATCCATTTATAGATGTCTGCAAGGGTGTGAGTCATCTCTGGGTTTTTGATTAGTGTCATTCCACTTGAAGTTCTTGGTTCTACTTGGAGATTTCTTGGATCTCTTACTCATCCCTGGGCGAATTCAGAGATGCAAGTGTCATAGGAGAAGTTTCTGGAAGATTCCATGAGCATCCACTTAGCAAATTGTCTTAGACATTTTTCCATCCTCACCCATCGCACCCTATAGAAGGCCTCTTCAGTATGCATCACACCTGGCTAGTGTTGAAGTCAGTATGCATGGCACCTTGATAGTGGGGTAGTCAGCATGGTGCAAGTTTGGCCAGTTCCGAGTGGTTTTTCAGGTGGAACTTTTTGGGAATGATGTAATTAGCTGACCATGACCTTTTAGGGTATGAAGCAACACTTTTAGGGGTTAAAGAGCCCTTGGTTTATCGACATATAAGATTGGGTTTGCAGTGCCCAAATATGTCTATAACAGTTGCCCCCTAAAGCATGAAGTCGTAAATCTTTTGATGTTGGGTGAAATGATTTATCATGAGGATCTGAGGTATTCGAACTGGAAGGTGACCTGTATAAGATACAATAAAATACATCATCATCATATTATTTTCATGATCTAGCTAAGGCGGGCATTCCCATGCTCAGCTTTATAAATTCATTTTCATGTACATAGGACAAACAATCGTCTGCTATTGCAGACTGGTGATTCTTCATATGAAGAGTCATCTTCCCTGGCTTAGATGACTATCTATGTAGCTTCTATGTACATTTGATGTCTTTATGTTCCTGAATATATCGCAGCCCGGATGGATGAAACTAGATCCGGGGTCTTCAAAACTCGTTCAATCTTCGCCCGATGTACAAGTCGATCCATGTGAAAAGATGTTCTGAAGTCGAACATGGAAAGACATCGCCTGATTACCAGCCAATAATGTAAGCTGTTAACAGGCATGAGAGGAATCACCAATAATGATAATGACCCTCAAGGTACTACAATACAATTCATGTGGTGTGAATATATGATTTGATGTCCAACACCACGCGAAATCTTTCGGTTGAAGGCCATTGATGTAAACCTTTCGCCGGAAGTGAGAAACTTGCCATTGAGGCATGCAAGCTTCAAAGTACTGAAATGGTTTTTTCTAAGTCAACTTCTTGGATAATGAGCTGATGTCGACAAGAAGTGACCCATCATAGGAGGGTCTTAATGTATCCCACATCTATGACACGAAACAGAGCAAATGACTTTTTGGAGGTGAAAACGATTTGGTGATGCAAGGTTTAGGAATGGCGGCCATGAAAAATAGAGGGTGAAGGTGTTGCATTGGATGAGGCATTGGCTGGATGGTGAATTCTCTGAGTGACTTCTCTTGAACATATCGGTGACACTGAGATGGATTGGTAGTGTTAACCCCAAAAGATGGATGGTATGGAGGACCAATGGTGATATGGCCGGTGAACAGAATAACCCAACTCGACTCAATCATGGTGATGGAGTGAAAGTGTCATGTTCAAGAGCGACCTGCTCCCATAAAATTCTTCAAGTTTTCTTCCCTTTTTCCCAGTAATTTCTGACCAGTACCTCTTTATTTTTGTCAACTTGAGGAGGATAACATATGCTTGTTCTATAATTTACCCTTCGGGCAAACCTGTCACTATGTTTTAGTGAGCCTAGCGACAGTGAAACTCGTTCTTGTCTGGGTGGACAACTTTGTCACTATTATTTTAACGAGTTTAACGACAAAGACAACTCAGTCCTTTTCATATTTAGAGAGTTTGAAAAGGGGTGAAAAGAGAACTCCAGTAGTTTTTTTCCATAACATAATCCCTTAAGTCCGAAAAACATTAAAATAATACAAAAGGGATGACTTTTCGATCACTTTAGCGAGCCGAGAAAGACAAGCGCTCGAACTTTTTCATGAGATAATCCCTCAGGTCTGAAAATTTTAAAACACACAGGAGGGATGGCACTTCCAATCACTTTAGTGAGCTGGAGAGGCCAATTGCTTGACAATATTTTCATTTTTAACGAGTCTGAAAAGGGTTTAAAGTGGACTCATTTTTTGAGGAAATAGTGGTATCCGGGGTAGCAACTAGTTCTGAGTAATCTTGGAACTTCTCAAGACATGGTGATGCGAAGAGGGTGGCTAACAAGACCACTCATCGCAACTGTTCCTCAAAATGGTAAACAATCAAGTGGAAGCGTAATGATCGGCCAAAAGAATGGAGGTGATGGCAGGAACACAACCAAGGCTAAAAAGGCTGATGTAGTGGCAATCACAAAGGTTATTTACCGAAGGTGGGTTCATTTTTTAACGAGCTTGAACTCTGGGGGAATGTATGCTCATTGGTAGGTTTATTTTTTAACGAGCTTGAACCATACGATAACATTGCTCATGGAGTGCAGGTTCATTTTTTAACGAGCTCGAACCTTGCGGAAAGTATGCTCATTTAGTCAAAGATGTTCTTCATTGGTAGGTTCATTTTTTGTGAGCTTTAACTCTACAATAACATATGCTCAGTTTCCTTTTTATGTAAGCTATGAATGACCAAACTACAAAGCTAAAAAGAACTATTAAAGCTAAGGAACTGGTGAGGTTAGGTAAGATGGTTTTATCAACTTGTTTAGATAAAACCCTTCCTTTCCTTCACACACAAAATAGACGAAGGTGGATGGTGTGTCAGACCAATCACCTAACCTAAGAAGTTGAAATACTAGAAAGCTAAAAATCTAAAAAACTAAAAAAATGAAATTGGTCGTTTTTTCTTGCATAAAAAGGTTTGCATGCCCCCAACATAAAAAAAAAGTCTTTAGTAACCATATGGAAACTTACTGTGGTTAAGCAGGATGATTTTCTATCAATACTTAGACAAGAAACTTCCTGCACTTTGTCCACCAAATAGACAAAGGTGAAAGGTCACCTAGACCGATCACATAACCTACAGGGAAACTTATCTTTACAGCTGGGTTTGTCCGCAAAATAGACAAGGGTAAATACACCCTAAGATTCGTTACATTCACTAAACTACTTGCAGTAATTAGGTGGATAGAATGAAGGTTGAAGAGACACTCTTGACTCAAAAAGACCATTTAGGGATGACGATTGACTTGGTGCTGTGTTTGAACTGGGAAATGAAAGTTGGTCAATAAGCTGGACAATTTTGCCTTCATGCAGGAAATACATCACTCAAAAGAGTGTGGAAACAATAGCTTCGATGCTATAAACATAGTCACATACAAGGAGTAGATTGTAATCTAAAGGTCCTTGGACCACTATCACGTTCAAGTGAACGGTTTTCCTCCTCAAAGTTATCGACAACTTAGGAAGGATCCCTAACGGTCGACTGGTTCCTTTGTTAAAGCATGATAAATTTTGTTTACCGGGCATAAGCGACGGTGAACCAAGTGCTTTCCAAACAGTTGAGGAAAGGATACTCACTGAAGCCCCTTCATCTATGATAGTGCCAGACATGATCATTTTGTAAACTTGTACTATGATTCAGAATGGTACATTGTAAGGAAGGCGATATCTTTCTAGTCGACTCCAATCAAAGAAAGTGATTAGACTGCTTGGAGGGGGTACTGAATAAATGGGTGAAATAACCCTTTGAGTAGCGGAACTGGGTATTCTCTTCCTGTTGTGAAGTAACGGGCGGATTGCCCCCAATTTCATCGGGCTCTAAATTGACAAAAAGAATTTGAACAATATCGTTCTCATCTCTTTGGGAATGATATCATCTGAAGGTGGATCTTCTAAAGTCAAGACAACGTTGACTGCAATCTCAACCTTTTGACTTTGGTCCGGTGTGGACTCAAAATATTTACTTCCAACGATAGGTTTTTCAACCAACGGTTCAGTTAAGTCAGTCATATTTTCAACTAGTAAAGGACTAGGGGAAAGTTTCTTATATCCAGGTGGAAGTTATTGTGGTGAAGCAGAACGGTTATGCAAGACTCTTTTGGCCTCATCCAAAAAAGGACAATGGGGAAGATGATGAACCCCTTCACATAATCCATATGGAGTTCTGACCTTTCCTTTCTACCCAGCAATTTCATTTTCACTAGTTGATGGTGTGTTGTCAACATGATCACTAGAGGTTGATGACACCATATGGTGCGAACGGGGAGACCATTCTCTCGAGATCCATGGAATGCAAGGAAAATCTCGGTGAAAATGGTTTTATCTCCAAATTATACAAGGATATTTTGGAGATTTAGTGTGTGGATTTTCACTAGATGATTCATGGTTGCCCCCTTGTTTAACTGCCTTCTTCTTTTTCTTCTCCTTTCCTTTCTTCTTCTTCTCAGGCACTTGGTTACTAGCATCACTGTTTTCACCAAGTGAAGATGAAGAAGGGGAGGGAGAAACAAACGAAGAGGAAGGTGAAGGGTCAACTTCAGTATCATCTGGATGTTGATTCGATTGCTGAGGAATCAAATTATTTTGAACCACAGAGGTTGACAACAGCCACACTGGCAGGCCAATAGTCATACTTGGCAGAGACAGTGTGGCCATATGAGGTGCACCAATATTTCCCCAAGATGTAAAAGGGCCAGGAATCCCCTCAAGAGGGATTCCATGATTGGTAGACTCCATTAACTCTAAATAAGATCAATGAAGGAATAGGGATGTTATTTCGAATTTAATAGATTTTAATGATGCTTTGACACAACTTTTCTTTTTCAATTTTAAAGAGTCGAGGAAAAGCTAAAGATGACTCTAGTCCCCTTTGATTTTTAATGAGCTTGAAGTGACAAGTGCTCAGATGGACCTTTTCTTTTAAGGAGTTGAAAAGGAACGAAAGTGACTACTCTGAAGATCTAGACAGAGGGATTACTAAACCAATCGCAAAACTGCAAAATACACCTTGGTGATAAATTAAAGAGAAATTACCAAGGACTTATGTACTACAGTCAATCTTCCCGAATGCTATGTTCAGTGCATTGCGATCGATAGGGAGGCAAACATGGCTTCCTATGGATAAAGGATATCAGCCTATTGTGGTCTCCCAATATATACTCGATGGTACGGGGAGCACAAGTCTATGCTAGCACTTGTCGTATCAAAGAGGAGGAATTACCCAACCTTTGATGAAAACGATAGTTACTAGATTTTATGACGTCAAAACACGTCTCTAGCCAAGACCTCTAAATGTGTTGCGTTAGGTTCCAAACCATTGTTAACTTCATTGAAATTTATTTTAGAGTTGATCTTGCTTAGAAGTTTATCTTTCAAGGTTCACCACGTGATGTAGATGTAAAATTCCTAAATATGCAATCTAAAATGATAAACAATCGTTGTTTATTTTTAGCAATGAAAATCCTAGCTACTAAGGAAAGAAGGTTACGATTCTTTCAAACAGATAGAAAAGAGCACACACTAAATGCTCTTTTCCTAAATCATTTTTCACACACAGTCTAAATGCAAATGCAAATGCATGTATTTTTTTTTTGTTCCCTTAATGCGAGAAATTCCAAAAAGGAAAACTGAGTATAGATCTGAAATATTTTCTTCAAAGTGACATTTCGACAATTTATTTTTCAAAATGAAAGGAAGACTTAACCACACTTTTTGATTTCAAATAGAAAATGTTTTCGACACTTCAAAATATCAACAAATCAAATCAAAATGGATGACAAAAAGTTAAATCGACTAATCGTTCTCATCGGGTTGTTTTTATAGCACCCCGTACTACGGAGAGCAGAAGATCGATGCCTTCGGGAAAGTGTAATCATTTTCCTATCCGATCAACTAAGAAACCACTCATTTTCATTCTGTGATGCCCCTGCTTTCTCGAAGTCTATGTGTTTACTCAACAGTGTTTTCTATTGTGGCACAATTTTGTTGGATAGCCAAATTCTAGTCAGAATCTAGTAAAAAAAATAAAAAATCTAATTTTAAGAGTGGTTGAATTATTTTTTATGGTGGAAATAGATTTAATACTAATAAAAAAATTTAGAGCACTAAAAATCCTTAAACTGGACAACTATAACAAGAATTTTTAAAAAATTATGTTGAATTTCTTAAAAATCCTACCAAAATTTCTGTTATCTTTAAAGAAAAATTATGCCCCCTTAAACTATAGCACTTACCCACACTTCTAGTATTTGAATGGGCCTAAGAGATTGAGGTCATCATCAAACTAAAAATAGGAGATATTTCTTTAATTTGAAATTAAATATCATATAAATTAATTAATTTACACTTCACAGTCTCAATAAATTTAAAAATCAATAAAAATATATATTTATTATGCCACATTAATTGTTAAAAAAAATTAATTAATTTAAAGTATGAATTTTTAATCTTTTAATATTATTAGTTTAAAAAGAAAGAAATAAAAATAATAAACAATAAATAATATAATTTTGTTTTTGAATTGTTGCACTTTGATTTTTATTAGCAAAAAAGGAAGTATACCATAGAGTCTAAAAGACAAAGACAGGAGACTGGATTTCTCCTCCTCACTACAACATATAACGATGAATCAATTTCTACTAGTGGAGATGACATCAGAAACCCTAAAGTGAAAACAAACATTGCTCCTTACAATCCAAAAACACTGGCTACAATAATACAACATGCAATCAATTTTCCATTTCCGATTCAACTACTAAAAGTGTAGCCAACTGACCTAGCTTTTCTAGTTGCAAGCCAAAGTCATCTCCAAAACTTGGGAACAGTCATATAGACATGTAGCCATGAGCCAAAAAGGTTGGAGAGGGGAATTTCCAATGAACAATCATATAACCATGAGCCAAAATGTGAGAGAGGGGAATTTCTAGGGAACAATCAATTATTAGGCTATCACTAAAGCCCACAAAAGATATAGGATGCAACTAGAACCACACCAACCACAAAGCGAACACGAATAACACCATCGTTCCACGGAGAACAAGTGCATACACCAAGATTCGAGGACTTCGTTCCATAGAGAAAAAGTGCATACACCATGCTCCAAGTACTGTAAAAAACCAACTGGTAGAATTGATGATGCGCATTTCACTTACACCAAAAATGTAAGTATCTAGGAAGAACTTAAATACCACCACATATCCAACACATTCCATGTTGTGAAAGCCAAGAAAGAAACATCTAGAGCACTGAAATGAAATTTTCAAAATGTCAACAAAAAAACATGTGAGATCAAATTCTAATCCTAACTAGATGAGATGAAAGTGATGTCCTCAACGTTGTCTACTGGTGGATTAGTAGGATCTCTAAGAGGATTGATAGGATCTCTAGAGGATGATTTCGACACCAATAGACTTTCCACCGAAGCCAATCTAAAATCAATAATGTCAAGATAGAAACATCAATTTCATAGGATACATTCAATGTCTTCCAACATGGAAAAATTATTATAAGTTTAATTTATTTTTCTTTAACAACAAAGTGCAACATTATATCCATCTGTTGATGCAAACCAAAGAGTACAAGAAATGGAGTCATCTATTTCGAAATCTACTCAGATCCATAACCTCTGTCACATCTGCGCCTGCCACATGTACCTTTGAATCAAAATGGTATGGGCGTTCCCTAGTCTATTTTGACTCCAACAAAAGAATTTATTTCCTCACATCAAGAACAACACCATCAAAAAATGTTCTAACTGAGTCATAGGAAAAAGGTCAAATTCTCTTGAATCCAACATTGCCCACACTGCCCCTCCTACTCATCATTCTCTCATGGGGAGGCATGATGACTATAGTAAGAGAGACAGAAAACAAGTACAAGAGCCATGACCTACAAAACAATAAAATGAATAGACCATTGACCCTGGAACCCTTGGTCGAAGGACCAAAAAATCATCCCCAAGTGCCACACCAGAGGACCAAATTCAAGCCAATTCCGCAATTGAGGAGAACAAAAAGACATAAAAAACCCAGTCCTATAAAACCATGCCAAACTATGAAAGATCGCAATACCCTCTCAACAAGAACAACTTCTTCGCCCCATAACACACAACGGCCTCCCCAAAGTGATAACCCAACTAATTAAACAAATTACAACTAACATAAGTTGTAAGAAACCTTAGTACATTGAGTCCAAGTAATCTAGGAAGATAAACCAAATAAAACCCAACAAAGTATTCAACAAAAATGAAACTTTAAAAGATTCTGAAATAACCTTGTTATATTCAAAGAAACACAAAAACATAACCAGGTTGAAATCCAAGTATTCTTGGAAGAAAAAATAGATACAACCCAACAAAGTCGTTATTAAATACAACACTTCGATATACAAACCAATAAACTTGTTGAATTCAAGGACACTTGAAATAGAATTTGGTTATCAATAAGCTAAAATAGTTGTTGTAGAAGCAGGCAAAATACCTCACCACCCTTTAACAACCTATCCAAATAGGACAAAGTTGAAGGAATGGATGCAAGGTCATCAAAAAAACCAAACCCTAGAACATGAAAAATATAAACCAAAAGAAACAACTTCAAGCTAAACTAGGTGAAAGAGAGCGATGATAGAACTTCACCTCTTTTCCCACAATGCATATACCTCCACTACATTTTACCTCACATTTATAACAAATAAACCTACAGTTCAGGTCCCAACTCCATCACTGGATCTTTTCCATTGCATAACCGAATAAAAATACCTATAGAATAGACACATCATATAAAGAAGCCCCAATGTTGCCCTCATTAACACCCTCATCGAGCAATAAATAATAAAAAATTAAATGAGTAAATGATTATTTATTTAATTTATAAATAAAAAAACTGATATTCTAGTTGTTTAGCATTGAATTTTAATTTTTATAAATCTTATTAATTTAGTAGATAAATAAATAATTAAAAACATTTACAAAAATATCAAATCAATAAATTACTATATATATAAAGATAGATTTCAAATTCAGATTATATTGCTTATGGTCTCCATATGACCATAGAGGATACAGATAATGTTTATGAAGGTTCCAATTTGAAGAACGTACCTACGGCCTACATTTGTTTGGTATTTTCTTTTAATAATCTTCTGGTAGATTCTCATTATTCAAGTGATTTTTGTGTCACATTTCAGGAAAGAATTCATGTGTCTTGTTTTGTTCTTATTGTGGTAGTTTTTCTTTTGATTTATCTCATTTTTGGTATTATTGTGATAGGTTTTCTCTTGATTTATCTTAAAACTATAATTCTTAAGCTAGCTACTATTCAAATTTGGTTCTCTCTCAGTAAGTGCTTAAGGCTCATCTGATAGTTAATCAGGAACAACTCATTCTTGGTTCTCTCTTCTCTTGTGGTTTCCTAGTTTCTATCAAGTATTTGGTTCCCATTTAACTTATCTCTGCTTCCTGTGTGGGTCTTGACATTGATGGAAATCTCCTAAAGTAGTTTTCTTCGTCTTTGGTTGGATCATCACAAGGTTTTTCAAAGTTATACCCCTTCTCTTTTCCATCATCTAGTTCTCCATCATGTAGTTATTGAGCATCCCCTTAATGTGATGAGGATGTTGTGGTAACTAGAAACCAACTCGCCTAAGATATAGATAAAACACAGATATAGATAAAACACCAAACATTCTAGTGCAGCCTTTTGGGAAATCACTCCACTTGAAATTCACAACATTTTCAAAAACCTTTCCACTTGAAATCCACAAAGAAATTAATAGTTTTTAATAGAAAGTGGACATAGGGAAAGTATTTCTTATTGATTTTGAAGTCGATGAAAATATATACAGTTGAATGCCTAATACAGAGAACATGTCCTCAAGGAAAACCAAATACAACGAAATCATAGATTTGTACAAGCAAAGAAAAACAACTATACGAAAGGTGCTTATGGAAATATTAAAGGATAAATAAGAAATCAACATTAATGATGTGTAGTTTCACTTAGATATTCAATTCTAAGGTCCTCATGCTGGGAAAGAAGGTAGCTGATTTCAAATTCTTCCTTGAAGATAATATAAATGAACTATTTAGGTAGATTCTCCATTTAATTAAATCCTTATTATTATTTTTTTTAATAATGCGAAACACAATCCTCTTATGTTATTGGTTTGGTTTCCCTTGTGACAAAGTTAAATGCTTATTTTCTTTTTTATATTAGGAGCAATAATGTCTAATGAAATCCTCCTATGTTATCGGTTTGGTTTCCCTAGTGACAAGTGAATAGTCATTAAAGGAACATCCTATATTTATGTGAATAACTGTCACTCGCTAAATGTTGACATATTAATATTTTTTTTAATAAAGTCTTTATCTTCTGGTTATAAATGAAAGTAGTTCTCCACATCAAAGGATGAAATTTTAAAATATTAGCATTCTCTCATCTCTAAACCTATGTTTTCCATTTCACATTTACCTCATACATTTATAAAATTATGATTTATCATACAAATTATCAAATAATAAATGACATCATGTGAATACATATTTACCCTTTCACAATTATGTAGTACAACTATGAAGTTACGATGAAAATTATAAAACAAAAAATGACATCACGTGAATATATGTTTTCCTTATCACATTTATGTAATACAATTACGAAATTGTCATGCAAATTATCATATAACAAATGGAAACATGTGACTATGTGGCCTTACAAAATGAATGATTTATGGAAAGGATGCTTGGGCTAGATTCATTAATTTTAAAAAATTGAAAATAAAGTGATCGACATATGGCAACAATATTTAACAATATTTACTAATATTATTATGTTAACTAGTTATCGGGAGTGTAATAGGGCTTCCAAGATTTTAATTTAATTATCAATAATTATTAGGTGGATAGTAGAGATTTAAACTTCTCGCAATATTTTGGAATATTCTTAGTAATATTTACAAATCAAATGTTAAGATTTGTCTACAAAATAGTTATGTTATTTTTTCCATTTAATTAAATTGATTAATTAAAAAAATGTCATATGAAACAGTGTCATATGTAGTGTGTCGTGGCTTCTTGGGCACCTAGTATTAATAAACCATGGTATTGGCCAACGCTACTCTAAGAAAGTTAAGTTTAACATTCTTCATTATAAAATGGTGGTGAATCTCAAGAGTAGTCTTAGTAGGTGATAATTTTTCCTTGAAAATATAGTATTTTAGGCATGTTTTTTGAAAAATATGATTGAAATTTTTGGACGCCATGGAGAAAGGCTCCTTAATTATAAATCACTCTGTTAAAATATGTCACATTCCATCATTCATATTAAATACTCTAGGTCGGGGTTGTATAGATAGGGTACAGGTCTGCAACACATCAAATTGACAATTATTAAGGTTATATCCTTGATGGCCCTTTGCAGTGTGTTAGGAGCTCAGGTGGTTGGTAAGGACTTATGGAACAAATGTGGAGGTCATAAATCAAAAGTCATGTGTTGTGACAAACGCGTGATGCGTCCTTGGTTATTTACCTGGTTGTTTAATACAGTGCTACTCTTATGGTGGGAAAGTACCATCATAATTCGCTCGAGGCTAGTTTTGGTGGTGGAGAAGATGGAGTGTAGCTGCTACACCATGATGCAGAATCGCTTCGCATTTATCAAGGACAAGACTGGAAGGAATGTTGGAATTAATTGAGACATTGTTTATAGCAACTGGCTGTGAATGGTAAATCAAAGGATTTTGTCAATACAAGGTAGAATCGCCACAAAGAAGGCTTCTGCAAGCAATGGAAGTGGTGGCGAAATAGGGTCGGGACACTCCAGGAATATAGAAGACTTGGTTGAGAGTTCATGCAAGTAGGTTGTAAAGGAAATTGTTAAATATATCAATGAGAACATGGTGGTTTTGTACATCGAGTTGTTGGGACTCAGCAAAGGCATGGAACTACTGCAAAATACTATGGAGAGCCTATGCATAGACATGATGAGTTTGCAAAAAAAGGTGGAGAACATTAAAATTAGTGTAGAAACTGCAACAGTCGGGGTGTTAAAGGAAGATTTCGGATTTGGGGACGGTTCTGTCCCTAACGCTGAAGGTGCTACATACATTGCTTTTGTTCTGGACCTGAAACCTAGAGTGTTCAATGTTAAAGAATTGGTTACGACTGTGGAAGAAGCATCAAGAGAGATAGACACTGGTAGCAGTGGGTAGATGTTTATTTTGATTTATATCTATGTTTTGTCAATCTATGGAATATTATGGGGTTTTCTAGTAAATTTAGAGTATATGCTATGTACAAAGCTCATATATAAATAAGGTTGGTAGCAATAGGGTCTCAGAGCTTGCTCTCCAAGATTATATGGGACCTAACCCTTTTCCAATTTATCTAATGAAAATGCTACCCATTTCTTAAAAAAAAACAATAGCCAACGGTACCAATAGATTAATGATCCATACAAGGTTTAAGCATGGTTCATGTAAGTAATAATCTAACCTTTTCCATCATGAAGCTAGTTTAAGGCTTTATTTTGGCAACCTCCACGACAATGAATTATAGTAGTGCAAGTAACATATGTGGTATTTGTCATGGTAGGGATATTGAAAATGTTTAAAAAGGTTTTTAAAATCATATGTGGAATTTGTCATAGTAGGGATACTGAAAGTGTTTACAAACGTTTCAATTCTGAAAAGGTTCCAGCAAAAAAGCTTAAAATTACATGATATTATGGCTTATTCCTCATTTAGCATTTGATGTTTTGTTATTCTCATTTGTTGTATCATGAGGTGTTGAGAAAGAGAACTTATTTTGTGATTATTTCAAAGTCATGGTCTTTAATTTTTTATGTGGGTCGAGAAAATGGACTGAATCCTAGATTATGTCAAGTTGTTGATCTTTAATTTTTCATGTATGTAGACTGTCTTATTGTGGTAATTTTTCTATTTTTTTTCGTAAAGCTCTCGCTACTCAACTAGTCTGTGCCTTGAATCTGGTTCCCTTGTCGTACATGCTTAAAGTCTACTAGAAAAGAAAAATATTGTTCTTAACCCTCTCCTCTATTCAAGTGGCCTCCTAGTTTGTATCATCTCTCTCGTATCTAGGGCCTCCTTATTTGTATCATTTCTCTAGACACCTAGCTTGCTTGTTTCTCATCTATGGCTCTTAGAGGATCTTGTCCAGCTTTAATGAGACTCGGTAATCATGTCCTCATATTTATTTACTTTTATAGTGTTTCATAGGCTGTCATTCACCGTTTTTATTCCTTGCGTTGATATTTTTTTCACGGTGGCAATGAAGTTCTAACTAATTAAGATGCATTTTTTTTGATCCAGTAAAAGTAGGGCCTTCCATTAATCAAGAAAAAATATTACATAATGTACATTTTGCGAGATAGTGCCAAAACATAGCAGCATCTGTAACAAAAAAATACAAAACCAATTCATACACCACCAATGCACTACTTAGTCATCAAAATTCACACTATAAAACCTTCTTTCCTTCTTAACCCGAAAGAAAAAATCAAATTTCTAATGCACTGAAGGGTCTACTATACATCAGAAGTCCCGCGCCACAAAGAGCCCTCCACTCCTTAATGAGGAGGGCCCACCAAAACCTACAATCCAAAAATCCAATGGCCCACAAAGCCCAGAGTGTCTTGTCAGCCCAAAGAACTAGCCATCTACCCCTCGAGGATTCGATGGCTATGAACTATTTCGGATGAACCAACATGCCCACCAATTAAAACCCATTCAAACCAGAAATGAAAACCAAACTTCTTTCTAAGAAATTTCGGGTCCACTTTCTGAATTAACTCTCAATTAGTTAAAATTCCTGACTCCTGTGTGATATGGACCTCTCCGATCCGACGATTCTAAAAATATTTTGGGCCCACAACATGCACACCCATTAAAATTTGAAACGAACTCAATGGGTGGCCTTAACCACCTTTATAATTTTTCGGTTCCATTTTTTGGGCTATCTTCTGTGCAACTATCCACCCTATATCCGTCGAATGTTGGTGCTCGTTGCCATCGAATGTCGTTTGCCCGTCAACCTGCTCACTCTTTACTCCTTTCCTCTTTCCTAACATTGGTGCACTATTTGCTTTCTCCTTAGGTCGAATTACTGCCTGTCTTTCATGCTTTGAAGATAATCCCTATCTGCGGTCACCTGTCTATGACAGTCCTCGCGCAGTTTCACCGAGGGAGTCACATCACACTCACAGCACCTGTTATCTCTTGTACAAAGCACACCCTCATTTGCCAGATGATCTGATAATCTGTTGGCATTTCTGCGAACATGAACAAATCTGAGTGTTCTTAGGGCTCTTAAGGGGAGTTGATACATTGATAGAACTGCAATAACTGCCAATGTTTTGATACTTTTTCAGGTGTCGAGCCATTGCCTATCTTTTTGACCGAATTAATTGTTAATTCAAAGTCTGCCTCTATGATTGTATTGTGTAAATTATACTCAATCAAGAATTATAGGCATTACTCTAGGGCCATGAGCTCCGCCATATTGTTTGTTGCATTCTCCAAATGACTATGAAAGATAAATTTTATGCTTCCCTTTTTGTCTCTAATGACTCCTCCATAACCAGCGACCCTAGGGTTTCCCTTAGAGGCCCCATCTATAATAAATTTCAAAAAGCCATGTGGGGGTGGTTGCCAATAGTCCTTCCCCGCTGCTATATGTTTTACTATCTTGCTTATGCCCTAGGGGACATGTGACTGGATTCCCAAATGCAAAAGAATGTGATCATCCTGGTTACAGGGAGGGTTCTCGGGGGGTTGCTTTATAAGGGTGCTAATAATTTCTTTGAGCTGTCTTAAAATTTGAGCTATGATGCTTTGGGTTGAGAACGTTCTGTTCTTGAAATCATATTGTTTCCTTCTTTCCAAACATCCCAGATCAAAAATCCTGGGATCAGAGTCCAGGCTCTATGGACTATCTCATTTTCTGAGAATTCTTTCCTCCAATTCTTCAGAGTTCCAGTGATGTTGCTTTCATCCCTATCAGTTTTCCTAAAAATAGAAGCTACCAAATTCCATAAGCTAGAGGTGAAAGTGCAGAGGTTAAGTAAGTGATCCATCGTTTCTTCTTGCAAGCCACATAGCTGACATCTAGATGGACCAGCTAAGCCTCTTTTTCTTAAATTTTCCCAAGTCAAAACTTTTTTATGATGTACCAACCACTTAAATTTACTACGGTTTATGAATGAGATTGTGAGAGTTTGAATTATATTTCTGATTTATTTATTTACGATAAGTTGCATCGTAAATTTTAATTTGTAAAATTTTATATTGTAATTTTTGGTTTTTTAAATTGAAAATAAAAGATTACATTATATAATTAGTGTAATTAAATAAATTCAATAGATAGTAAATGTTGATAAAAATTAATTTATTATTTACAATAACTATTAAAATATTTATTTTATTATAAATTTGACATTATATATATATATATATATATATATATATATATATATATATATATATATATATATAGATATAATATGTAACTCTATTATTATTATTATTATTATTATTATTAATTATAACAAATAATTAATATATAAGTTGAACTTATATACTTTTAAATAAACATAGAAAAAAATTCTTAATCATGGATATCAAACTCCAATTTTATTGTGAAGATTCTTAATTTTTAAATAGTCTTTGTTACAATACCATGGGACAATACAATAGTCTATTGTACCAAGGGGTGCTCTCCAACCCACAATGGAAGACATGTTGTAATGTCTTATCGTGTTTTTTATGTAAACATAAATAATAGATTAATAAAATAATCATACATTAAAATAAAAATAATATATTGACCCATGGTATTCATGTGGAATATAGCCTATTTAAAGAGGTAAAGACCAACCAACATCTGTAGAAATTTTGAATAATTTAACACATATTCAACAGAGATTATCCTAATCATGTACTATTGCGGAATACATACACAATACATAAGCTCCTCTACGTTGATCATCAATATAGCAGCATCAATAACAATAAAACATCAAGAGCATTCACACATTAACACAGTATGTAACCCGGTGAAAGCATCTCGCTAAAAACCCCACACTATCTGTATATTAATGATTGAGACCATGTAACATTACAAAGTACAATGCTTATCACAAGCAATCCAGTACCAGCTCCACCTGTTACACACAATACAGCTAAGATCTGATCTCCAAATCTATTCCACTGCTTGCCTGCCTCCACTGCTCAATACCTGCTCAAGAATGAATGAGAATGGTCTACCAAACTCATATTTCACCTCCAAAGAATCACTCACAATGTGTAAGATGTGAGCAGAAGCTACGAACTGGGCAAATAAATGAGCAAACTCATTGGCATACTCAATCCCTTGATTGTGCAAGATCTGATGCACAACTATAGTCACAACTGATAGCAATCTGATTCTCTAACACCTGTTCCTACTGAACTGAACATGCACTGACATGCAACTGAGTTAACTGATGTATTCTATAGTTGTATTATGAGTTAATAATTAGTTTAACAACTCATCATTAGTCTATTTGCAGTTAGACTAACTACAACTAGTTTAACCAAGTCAAACTGAACACAACTCCATCAACTCCACAATCAACTCCACCAAACTCAACTGATTGAGTTCTAACTGAAGTCATGCATGCAACAACTCAACTGACTCATAAGAAAAGCGTACTTCCTTCTGACAGCTGCATGGACCACATCTGTAGCTCAAACTGAAGTGCTCCAAGAGAATAAGATCAAGTTTATAGTTCAAATATTATTATGAGACAATAACATTTGACTTTTCTATTCTTGACGGCTAGTCTAAAAATAGACTTTGATCACCCACACTGTGGTCACCCACACTTTAGTCACCCACATTGTGATCACTCACACTGTGGTCACCCACACTGTGATCATCCACACTGTGATAAAAAATAGAACTTGCGCCATAATTTTCCTGTGGGCCCACTTAGTGAAGGCGACTCTTTTCACTAAGCTCCATCATCTTGTTGCAATCTCAACAACATCCATCTTTAACTAGGAAGCAAAAAGAGGGATCAAATCTTTTTTCACTCTAAAAAAGTTTGCAGCTCAAAGAGATTTGATCATTTGGTAGATCAAGAGTTAAAATGGATCTAGGCTATCAATACCACATCCCCAAAAGCCATAACACTGGGAAACAATGCTTCCATCACTTCCATGTTGAGTTTGGAATTGGTTCGAGATTTGTAGGAGGTTGTTGACATATTTTCTCAACTCTTATCTCTAAGGCTAGAAGTAGTTGGATCTAAGTTCGACTATATAATGGTATTGTAATTCAATGCAAAAGTTTAATAGAGATTTGTTTTTTGTGTGTAATTTATGTAAGCATGTCTTCCCTCTCAATTGCATTCTTGGTATTAGAGCCCATATGGACTTGAATCCCTCAAGGGATGGTCCAGAGATATGGAACAAACATGAGATTTTATTTTATACACATATATTAGTGTAGGTGTGTTGTTTTGTTAGTAAGAGCAATGTTCATTTGTTGTTGTGTTTGTGTACGATTGTTGTCACCGATCACTAGAGTGCTTTATAGTGAAAAGGGTCGTCGTAACACCATCGATTGGTGGACACAGAGAGTCTTTGTTTGTGAGATTAGTCATATTATAGATCACAAATTGGAATTGAGTATTTCCAGATGTAAGTGGAGGACCTGCAAATCTGTGTTTGTAATATTTGATCTTAGGGAAAGCCAGGGATCAGTGTATGAGGAGCAACCTTTGTTTTGATCATGTGGAGTAGATTGTGTATGTTGCATATAGAGCATTGGGTGTGTTTTGCATGTTGTGCATCTGCCGAGATTACCATTAAGCAATTGTTATGGTTACAACATGGCGTGGCCATTGTAGAATGTTGTTGTGTGGACACTTCTTCTCGTAGTTTCTTTTGTGTGGAAGATATCAACCCCATATGTAACATATATTAAATTGCTGCAATAGAATCATATGAATGTTGTCCTTGAGATTTAGTTGAGAGAAAGCATGTAAGTGACACCACACAAGAGGAATCATTGATTTTCTAGGATGAAGCAGCCACATGAACCATCATCTTGCTCTGAAGGCATTCAATGTTTATAGGAGTCATGAAAAAAGTGACATTGGGTTTTCTTGTAGAGAGAATTTCACAGAGTTCCTTAAAGGATATTATGTGGCAGTCTACATGGTGTGGTTCGATCCAGTTACTGGTAAGAAATTCAAACCTAAAGGGTCAACACTCAGCTACACTCAATGCTTCGCGAAGTAGCATGCTATGACCTTTGCAGTACAACTTGCCACATATGGATTGAAATCCTTCTGTACATTTTTTCATCCTCCTTACTACCACCAGATTTAACAAACTCATCTTCTCATATATGTGGGATGGAAAGGTTTACACGCTACCTATCATTTCACTAGATCTATCGACATATTATTTTAGTTTCCTCTCCATACTATTGACTAAGGAAGTTCATTTATTGATGGTGATGGAACTCATTTTCTTTAGCGAACAGTATAATGGAAGTCATAACACTCATCCAAAAAAATGCACATGGTTGATTAACCTGCGTTCTCTACTCAAGTTCCATAATGATAAAATCATTGTTGTACAAGAAACATAATTGTGGTCATTAAACTTCTTGGTTAAGGTGCAATTAATTTTTTGTTTTAACTTTATTAGGAGTTTATATTTCAAACATATTGAGTCTAGTTAACTCACTATTTGAGTGCAAGTTTGTTAGAAATTGACCACTCTAAAAAATTCTTTGCAAAGAAAAGAAGCCTCTGAGATAAATATTGAACAATATGAACAACCCTTGACTTGTGCCTAGGAGGGTTGTGGAGGCTTGTCTATGCCAGGATGACAGCTGATAGGTCAACGATTATTAAGTTTGTTATTGTGGGATATATTGGTTAAATGGTCTTCTATTTCATTTTAATTCTGGTTGTAAAAAAAAAAATTGTTGTTCTTAAATTCGAAGCCCTGGTATCAAGAAAATCAATTCTTGTGTGTTAGTAATGTCAAGTTGTTTGATCAAATTTTGAACACATATAGTATCTAGACCTCCATTCTAGCAACTGCGGATAATCGAAAAAAAAACATCCAATAGATTATGGTAGGTCCATAGGATGTTTCGTTATTTAACATCTCTTATCACAGAAACGCCGACGAGCCAAGATGTTAATATTGTTGATCTTGCAAGTTCATCAATAACGGTGATAGGCAGTTACGTTTTAAATGGAGGCCAAGTGACAACTCGAATATTAGGTGGTGAACGAAGAAAAATGTTTACGATATTCCAAAGTGGATGTGAATGTTGATAAAGACCAATAAGACATAAATCATTCTGTGTGTTTGTGTAGGTTTGCCATGTGAACATTAAGGGAAGGACATGGAAATAAAGCTTCAATGGCTTTCATGATGAGTTCGGAAGTGGTTTTAGATTTGTAGGAGGCAATTGAGAGATTTTCTCAACTCTTATCACTAAGGTTAGAAGTGGTTGGATATAAGTTCAAGTATATAATTGTATTGAATTTGAATGAAGAAGTGTAATAGAGATTTATTTTTGTGTGTAATCTATGTAAACATGACTTCCCTCTCAATTTATTTCTATAACTAACTTCATAAAAAAAAATCATATGACTTTTTTTCTAACTAGCACAACAACATTAAAAATATTAATGTGGTTGATATAGCCAAATGCTTCATTTGTATCTACTATTGATAAATATATAACACTAGAAATAATAATACAAGAAAAACTAGGGATTTTGGAAAAAACCCTAGATTGAGATATCCCTTGTTCAAAGTACTCGTAAGGTTTTTAATTTTGAATATCTAGGGTTTGTAAGCCCTAGAAAACCATGAAGGGCTTGAATAAAAATGTTACTGGGGCTTATGGATGCACTTGAATTGCTACTAATGGATTTTTCCATGACACATCGTGCAAGATTCCAATGGCCAGTTTGGGCAGCTCACACAAGGTTTCCTTGACCACAACACTGCTTGCAAGGGGCAATTGGAATAAGATGGCACTATAGCTACATACCGTTAGGTGCTTGACTAAATATGGGTAGGGTTTCTATATTCCATTTTTTGTGACTTGTGTACTCTGCTGATCACTTCCATAGTTTCTCTAGAACTTGGGGATCTCAATGGCAGACACAATACTCAGCATCAACAACTTTCGGCTGGTGCAAATATCATGAGGTTCTACCATCACTATCTGCCAGCTGAGATGGAGGATGATTTGGTGGACTATTCAGAAGACCACTACACATTCGTGCCCATCTAGATGGTCTCTCCACCACACCTACCTCTCTTGAAATCATCAGAAATTCTGCATCCCTCGGCTTCCCCGGTGGGTGACCCTAGGGTTTTCTCGTTATCCGTTACTCCTTATGCTTGATCACCGAAACAAAGCACTCATCTCTTGGTCAGCCGATCATCATCCATATTTTTGTGTTTTGGAGCCCCCGATGCCTGTTTCTTCCTTCTGCTTTCTGACTACTCCCCTCTTTCTACAACATCCCTACCATTTTTTTCTTCTTATTTGGACTTGATTCTTTCCTATATCCTGCCAGGTCATCTCAGTAACCCTTCCACTAAGGCTTCTCTACCTACTTCCCATCTGGACCTGGGCCATCATAGTGGACATTCATTAGCACCGATTTATTTATCTATTCGACATTATCCTCCTTATAATCATTAGGCGTCTCTCCCCTTTCATCATTCTGTTTCGAGGTCTGTTCTTTACCTCCTCCTGATTTGGGTGAGGAGACTATGGTTTGCGAAGAATAGGGCACATCCTTTGATGTCCATGTCAATCCTCATACAGGTAAAGAGACATGGATTGTGAAGAAGTCCAAGTGCATCAAGGTGGGGATCAAAAGGATCTCACTAATCCTCGATGACGATCTACAAATGGGAGATGTACTTGATACTATCGAAATATTTCTCTTCGGTTGGGTCCAGGGTTGATTCTATAACACAACTCGTCTCACGCAATGGATCAAAGAAATTCAGGTTCAAGTTCTAGAAGAATTACCCTCGGTGGTCACCGTATTGCACGGATGGTTCACTCTCTCATTTCAGTATCTAGAATATGATTCATGGGTCATGCCAAAGTTTGGGCATATTGAATTGGCCCCAGTATTGCTTTAGCGATGGAGTTTGTTATTTGACCGGGATCGCGAACAATTGGTGGTTGGTCCCATCTGGGTTCTTTGGCTTGGACTGCTGCTTCATCTCTGGTCTGAGGATATTTTCAAGCGCATTTGCAATGCTCCCGGGACATTTCTTGACTATAAAAAATCTTACATTATATCTGGTAACATGGCTACGGCGCATATCCTGGTCCATCTTGACACCCGTGAAGCCTTGGAGGAACACCTAACTATTCGAGGGAGAAACACCTCAGGTCTACAGATTCTTGGTTATAAAGGTGTGCCTCTCAAGTGTCGATGTTGTCATAAGGTCGAATACCTATATAAGGAATGTACATTAGTTGCTTCCATCTCTGTATTCGAGCCTCAGTCTGAAATTAATGGAGAATATCTGCCTTTTGTAACATAGGAGAAACGACCTCCCAAAGTTGTTGGACGACCCCCAAAATCAAAATATAGACCACATGAATTGTGCTAGGAACCGGTTCAACCTCCCTCATATTGCATCACCAGATCCTGGGCGGTAGCATCAAACCTCCCTCTAGTTAATCCTTACTCCTCCTCCCTTACTTCTCCTCCCTTTGTTACTAGTTCACATTTTTCTGGATCTTCATATCACTACATCATATCATCTACATTCTTTCATTCTCCTCTTAGTTGTCCCTCTATATCCCTTCCTCCCACCTACTTTGATACCCTACATGTTATCCTTGAAATTCCACTTTCTTCTCCCTCATCTGAGGCATCGAATGATTCTTGACCTAAGCATCCATATCACCTTTTATCTCTAGTCAAATCATCATCTGATGAATGTTGTGGCCTTGGTATTGTTCCCCTTCTAAAATCCTCCAAATCTACAAGAGGCAGACACTCTTATATGTCCAAGGCTATTCATCAACCTGGAATGGATGTGGCCGAGGGTGGAAAGCTATCCATTGATAGGGTCCTTAGAGCAAAGAAAACACTTTCCTCGGTTTCTCCACGAAGTGGCTCTCATTTAATTGCCACGGGCTGGCTAGTCCTGCCAAAAAACTAGCCTAGTAGAGACTTCTCAAAATTGAGAGGGTCGACATCATCTTCTTACAAGAAATGCTTAGAATTATTGACTAGATTATCTCTACCCTTGAAGCACATATATCTGGATGGAAATTCCATGCATTAGATGTCTGAGGTTGATTTGGTGGTATTGCATTTGGTTTCAATCCTACAACAGTCAAGCTTCACAATATTTGGGGAGGTGATGGATTTATTGGGGATGACATATTTTCTTATGATATTAGGAGGGATCTAAGATTGATCAACATTTATGGACCCTGTCACAATAGAGCTGAAATTTGGGACAACATTCTCAATTTATATTTTATACAAGCTAACATCATCATCATGGGGGGTGACCTCAACTTTTCCATTGGCCATGCAAAATCATGGCGGCATAATGCACATGTTGATCCACTATGCAATACCATCAGTCTTGTCTTGGAAGAGCACCTCCTCATTGATATTACCATGGCTTAGCCCCAACCCACCCGGTGAAACAGAAGAACTAGGGATGCTATGTTTTCCAGAAGACTGGATCGTTTCCTCATTAAAGAAGCACTTATTGGAAGCCTCTCTTTTACAGACAATGGGCGTGATTGGGAGGATTGTCAAACCACTCTCCCATCTACCTTGAGATTGTAGGTGTAGCTCACAAGCCAAAATCCCCATTTAATCTTAATTCAACCTAGCTCAAGGATGAGGAGTAGACCCAAATGCTCTCTAATTACTGGAAATATCACCCCTCTGCTCCCAGTTAGTCTCATACTGAATGCTTTGCTAAAAAAAATCTTTATCTTAAGCAGAAAACAGTAGAATGGGATAATTTTAAAAGAATGAGGGATGACTCAACCTCAAAAATATTGAACATGAGCTTGCTAATTTGGAAGATGAAGATGGAAGAGGGTTCAAATCAGTTGAAGTTAAAGGCCGCCTCATTCACCTTGAATCTGAGAGGAATGAAACACTTAAGGACATAGAGGAAACATGGAGACTTAGGAGTTGAGCCATATGGTTACAATCTGGGATGACAACACTAAGTTTTATCATCATTTTTCAAATGGTCACCGTGCCATCAATACTATATGGAATTTGGAAAATGAAACTAGACAACGGTATCAATCCTTCAATCAACTAGTCTCCCTCAGCACATCACATTTTAGTCAACTATTAAAAGCACCTCATGAAGCTACTTTAGCAGAGATTATCAAAGTAGCTACATTTTTCCCTAGTTTTGTTAATTAGGAAGCTGCTGAGGATCTCACCAAGTTCGTATCGATGGGTGAATTTCAAGAAAGATGGGAGTCTGAGGTTGAACGAGTGGTCGGTTGAATTTTATCTAGCCTTCTTTGAAGTGATAGGCAACGATTTTCTTCAGCTCATTGAAGATTCTAGGGTTAGTAGTTGAATGTATAATTCATTCAACTCGACCTTTGTCACCCTTATCCCCAAATATGATTCCCCTCAGACATTTAATGACTTCAACGTATATCTCTCTATAACTTCATATAAAAGATCATCGCCAAAATCATTGCCAAACGCCCAAAGTCTATTTTATCTAGTCACATCTCTCCTCAACAATTTTCTTTCCTTAATCATCACTGGATCCATGCATCCATTGGAACTGCAAAAGAGGTTCCTCACTCTATCAAGATCAAGAGGGTAAAAGGTATGATCCTAATGGTTTATTTATCAAATTCCTTTGATTGTACCAGCTAGCTGTATTTGAGATTGTTGTTGACTCACGTGTGACTCACCTAGGATTCCCTTTTGCCTTCATCAACTGGGTCATGAGATGCATATCCAATTTTTCAGATAGTGTCCTTATCAACAGATCTGCCTCTCCTCTTTTTCATGTTGAATGTGGTCTTAGACAAGGATGCCCTCTCTCCCTCCTTCTTTTTTGTTGGTCATGGAAGGATTTAGTTGTCTCATCAGAGAGGAAAGAAGACTTGAAAAGCTACAGGGTATTAAAATCACTAATAGATGTACCATCTCACACCTTCTTTTTGTTGATGATGTCCTAATTTTCCTTAATGGATTGGTTAGTGATTCATCAATATTCTTTTCTGCTCACAAGTCCTTCTCCCTAGCTACTGGAATGGAATGCAATAAAACAAATTCAACTCTAACTGTTGTTGGATGCTCTCAAGATGAAACACACTATGCCCATCAAGTATTTCCTTTCACACTCCTACCTTTCAAAGATGGTCTCAAATACCTGGGATTTCGACTCAAGTCCATTTTGTACAAAATTGTTGATTGGATATGGCTAGTGGCTAAGATAGAAAGGAGACTCAGTATATGGCACTAAAGATGGCTATCAAGGGCAGGTCCCCTCACTCTCATTAAATCTGTTCTGGAAGTAACACCAGTGTATTGGATGTCTCTGGCCTGGATTACAAGGGGAATTTTATCTAAAATTCAACAATTGTGATGCAAATTTTTATGGAAGGGGAAGCAAGAAGGCCATACTTAGACTTGGGTCAGACGGGATCACATTTCCCTACCTAAGATCACTTGGGGAGGATGAGGCATGGAAAACCTTGATGCCTTTGCAAAAGAACTTTCTGCCAAGATGGGATGTCAAATTTTCACTGTAAATAACTTATGGACCAAGGTGCTCATTTAGAAATATATCAGTCCAGTCCACCTCCTTGATTGGATCAGGGGCCTCACATGGAACAGATCTAATATTTCCACTATCTGGTGGGCAGTATTGAACTCTACATCCTACATTTCTGATGGATTCGACTAGAGGATTGGATCTAGAAACTTGGTTCACATTGGAATGGATCTTTGGTGTGAATGTGGGAATTCATATAATATCCTCCACAACTCATACATTTTATTTCAAGCATAGGTATCCCACACCTTGCCCACATTGTTGTTCCGAACAACTCCACTATTTCCTCTCAAGCCTAGAATCCTATTGAACAATTAGGAATTCAAAATAATTGGCATGATGATTGACTCTCCTGCACAAATTCTCTTTTTGAATCTCATGTTCAAATTACAGATGGTGAAGATGAGCTCATTTGGGCACATGCAAAGCAAGGTTCCTATTCTCAAATGGATGGTTATCCCATTATTTTTTTCTGATCATAAGCCCCATGTTATTAACTCGTGGTGGCATGCTATTTCGAAGATGAAGGCACCACCTAGAGCTAAGTTATTCATGTGATGTATCTTTCGTAATAAAGCTCCCACAGGGGATAAATTACAGACGTGATCATTTTAAGAAACAACCTGGTG
Source organism: Pinus tabuliformis (assembly GCA_031772625.1). Lineage (NCBI taxonomy): Eukaryota > Viridiplantae > Streptophyta > Pinopsida > Pinales > Pinaceae > Pinus > Pinus tabuliformis. The sequence goes on from CM062817.1 coordinate 1,345,778,583, forward strand.
CATCCTCTGTCGATAGGGAGTAGACTCAATTGAGCATCTATTTATTCATTGCACTATTACCACTTCCTTCTGGAATCTTGTTTTTTCCTCTATTCAACTATCCAACAGACGACAATGTGCAAATATCCAAGTGGCTTGGTAGTTGTGGTGGTTTGCATCACAACCTATCAAAATAAGGAACCTTCCCCTCCTAATTTGCGTGTGCATTTGGCTGCATAGGAATAAGCTCATCTTTAAGGGCATCACTCCTCATTGGACACATGCTTATGCTTATCCCATATCAATTTATAGCAGTATCCCCGAGGATGAACGACCACATCCACCTCACACTATTATTGCTTAAACTATTGACAAAAACATTCCCTCAATATATTTTGATGGATTAGCTAAGCATAATGGTTGTGGTGGGGGGGTGCTATTACACCTTACTAGTAATCATTTTTTTCAAAATTCAGATGGGCCTGGGAGATGGAACAAACAATTATGCAAAACTCATTACTATCAGACATTTGTTATAATTTTCTCTTGAGAAGGGATGTATACACATTCATATTTTTGGATATTCCAAACTCATCATAAATTGGTTTGATAATTAATATGTTTATCACGTGCACACACTTAGGAATATTTTGGATGAGACTTTCTTACTTAAATCACAATTTGACACCATCAATTTTCATCGCATCTACAGGGAGTGCAACCAGATTTCCAATAGACTCTCCAAGGAGGTTGTGCTCTAGCTTTGGGGGATTTGGATGATCGAGGAGTAGTCAGGGCATGTCGTCTACCAATACTTTCACATACCATATGATGATCAACAACATGATGAGGCAACCAAACCTTGATTTTTTGATGATCCATATATTAGACAATCTTTATTTTTAACCATGTTTCTATGTATATATATTTAACATATATGTAATTTTGTATCTACTTATCATTCTCCTGTCCCGCGATAGATTTTTGATAAAAAAAATTTAGATATGTGGCAATAACCACCGTACTTTGCATATTTTCTGGACTTTATTGCTTACACTTGGGCCACGCTTTCTAAAAATATAAAAATAAAGTATTTATAAAAGTGTTACCAATTTATATTATCATCATGAAAAATGTGGGAATATATATTGGTTATATATAAGAAGGTTATATCATTTTCATGAAAAATATGGGAATATATATGAAACACATCGTTTAAAACTCCATTTTCCATGCTCTCTATCATATCTTCGATCTTGACATTTTCCAACAGCCAGAAACGCCGAAGGAATTTTCCATGAGATTGCTCAAAGTGGTACCATTTGTTGCGCCTCTGGTGTTTCCTTCTAGTATTTGAGTATTGGCTATGGCAGGGAAGCTTTTTGTTGCTGCGGTTGCTCTCTTAACTTTATAATTCTTGTTTTGTTATGGGTTTGCGGTGTGAGAGTACGATGAGACACCATGCTGACTTATGGTCTATTAAATTTTTTAATTTAAATTTATTAAAATTCAAGGTAATTTAATAAATTTTCGAACACATTATAATTGTTAATGAAGCATTTTCTAAGCATATTCTCTTGGAAATCAATTTAGGTTATTAATTAAAAGATAAAAAAGTCAACAGACCCTCATCCACCTCAAGTTGAAATAGAAAGCCTTAGAATAACTAACCAATTTAATTAAAAAAAAGAAAGGGGTGTAACTATTTTGAAGATAAGTCTGAACCTCTAATACTAATATGAACATTTTAGAATATTCAATGGATGTTAAATCCATTCCACCCACCTAGAAATAGTTTATAGTTAAATTAAAATTCTAAAATCTATATTTCAAAATCGAACTGAGCATAATATCTCATAGTTGTATGTTATAAATTTCCTACTGAACACAACATTTTACTTTGAAATTATATTTTTTTAATTAAATAATATTATTCAATATTTGACAAATAATTAACCATCTCATAAACTTTAATAATGTTGAATGTAATTATTTTTCCCTATAAATCTGTAACAATAATACAACCCCGGAATTGTAGTGAAACGTTGACTCTTATAAATCCAACACCTTCAATACTGAAAATGAATATTCAAAATATGATAAAGCCTATGGTGAGTAGAATAGATGGTGATGAGGTGTATCGTCAAGTCAATCAGTGATGTGAGGTCACGAGTTTGAAATTCTATAGGAAAGAATCCAATCATGCTAAGGGCTACTGTGACCCATATTTTGGTCTTGTGTATACTTGTGAAATTTCTCTAATAAATCTTTTTCCTATATATAATATCCCAACATATTCTTTACCTCATTAAACAACATATTATTCTACTGAGAGTTTTGGTGGAATGCTAATAAATAGTACTTTTGTTTCATCATAAGAGTAATCGATTAACCTTGCAAGACCAGTCACACAGTAATCATATATGTCATGTTTATTTTGGGTTCTTCTAATTTCAAGGAGTATTTCTCTTACCTGGTCCAAATGATGGATCACAACCACTAATTCTTCCTTAAACAACATCATAGCTTCCTAGCATCACTTATGCCACAATAAAAAAATTACCAGCATTCTAAAGTAATTATTTCAACATATTCCTTTTTGGTGGACATTATCTTTGTCTTTGCTGCAAGTGGACCTGGTCTCGGTTACATTAGTTATCGTTAAGCCCTTTCATGTAGAAGGCTTAATCTAGGTTTATAATTTAGGGTTTTTCCTTTATTAATTACCCCTCCTTTTTGTCTTTTCCCTTACACTATGAAAACTCTAGGTCTCAACTCGGAGTAATTTGACATGCTTATGAATGATACAAGATAATAGGAGGACTAAATCCCTAAATATTACAATTGTATTATTTCCGTTACCCCTAAATATATAATTTCACGGTTCACTTATCAGTTTTACATCCCATTACATGATGGAAATTATTGATTAACCCTCTGGGGTTATAAGTTCCCTAGCTATGGGGTTTTTCCCGTTGCATGTTCCATTCTCGTCAAAAGACTCAACACATCATGCGAGTATGGTTTGACACTAGTTTATAAGCATATGCCCATTCCAATCAATCGTTTGATCCAACTTCCTTTTTTTTGATGAAAGTAAATTAAACTTTCTTAAACATTTATCTAGGACATTCTTGGTTGGTGATGTGTCACCTTATCATTTCAACAGACATAAATAACATTTGTACCCATAACCTTTACCATAGTCTCAAATTTCGTGAAGACAATAGATTCCGCAAAGTATCAATATACACACCCATCATCATGTGTACTTTATCATGGATATATATAGTTTTCTATACAGTCTCTTATTTATTTATTTTTCTCTCTTACTTGTAGCTCTGCTATATTGTTCATAGGGCTAGTATGCTTTTATTCTTATTTATCATTCTATTGGGTAGCAGAGGCCCCGTGTAATGGTTTTGGGGCTTAAAGCCCCTAGTTTAGGGCAATGATATTGTAAAAGTTCCGCGAAGTGCACAGACCGCGAAATTTAATAGGTCGAATCAAAGGGTTGTCCGCCTGAAAATAATGTAAAATAATAGAAAGAGAGTCGGCCTACCCATGGTCTGTGGACCATGGAAATGTATAAGTAGAGTGAGGCTCCAAGGGTAGGAGGTAGATTTTTGGAGGATTTTGACTATTATGGGTTTATGAAGCCAATATTCTCTCTACGTCTGTGAGTCCGAGTCAAGGGTGTTAGTGGTTAGATAGAAGCTCCGCAGTTGAGTGCGTAGTGTCTTGGTAAAGTCCAGAGATGTGTACGCGGACCCCTGTAGCTGTGTGCACAGGGCTGTAGAAGGATTGTACTGAATCAAAGACATTAATAAAATTAAGTGGTTCTCAAATATTGTGGATCTGTTTATATTTTGGTTTATGCATCTGTTATGGTTTCTGATGTTATGGATTATGATTGCGCACACTAGTTATTACTAATAAGACCTTAAGAGTTAGATCAGATCTATAATAATCACATTACTAATAAGAAAACCTAAGAAGAACTTCATTGCTGAGCTTCGCGATGGACAAATTGTTATGGAGAGTAGCGCGAGTGCGCAGATCGGATCGCGACCCTTCCAGTCCCCATCTAGACATCCCTAGGGTGTGGAAACCTAGCTCCAGCAACCTCCCCTACTACCTCAGGTGAGACTTCAGTCTGCAATCCACATGTTGTTGCCAAAAGGGCCAGTAGTGCGTGATTTGTTTAGCTAAAACACTTCCGAACCTGGGTTAGGCCCCAACAAGCCAACAAATAGTTCTGTTGCTGGGACCAAAATCTACCTAAGGAATGTCTAATATCAGAACGGTGGAACCCTAAGAAGAAAGAAATTGAAGATTGATTGGATCAGAAGCTACATGAGTTCGTGGTACAGGAAAACAAAACCCCGTAGATAGCCTCCAAACCTAAAGTTTAACATGACAAACACGATCAAGTTGCTTGTATTCAGAGGAGTAGGGAGCGAAGAGCTAGATCAGTATTGGTTCGTAGTGAGAGCGGTGTGGGAAGCGCATGGAGTTACGGATGATAACATCAAAAAGGCCACCTTAGTGAGTGCCCTGCAGGATGGCACACTGACTTGGTATATCAAGCACCCTAGTGATCATCCAAATGTGGGAACAATGGAGATCCAGGATGCATTGAACAAAGAATCTAGCCGGCCAAAATAAGAGATGCAGTCGATCATCAGGTTCAAGGAGATCTTGATGCTGCTAGGTGAAACCCCTTAGGATTTGGATCAGAGACTAAAGAGTATGATCCATGAGGCTAATATGATGCTGACGGATGCACAACACCACACGTGGTTTGTGGCATCTTTGACACTGCATCTGAGGACGATGCTGTCACAACAGAAGATCTCAACCCAGGCTGAAGCATTAGACATAGTGATGAGGCTGCACGAAACTCCAATCCAAGATCTAGGGTTGGGAGTTCAGCGAATCCACATGCAACTACAAAACCTATGCTTGGAAATGCAGAGTTTAAATAAAGAAAAGACGCTCTGGCCAAAAGTGTAAGAAGTGCTATGGTGCATAAAATGTAAAGGCTATGGCCATAATTTTGGAGGCCTTCATGGTGTCCAATTGGGCACAGGATAGCTCGTTGGAAAGGTCCTTGAGTCTAGTTTCCAACCCAACTGGAATATTTCAATTTGTAGTTCACTTGTCCTATCAAAAATCAAATCTCCCAAGACTAGTAAAAATGTTCCAAATGAGGCTGCCTAAAGGCAGAGTGCGGTTACAATCCACTTTTGAATGCCTTCCTCAACTCCAAATTGAGCTCATGATAGCTCATTGGAAATCTCTTTGTTTCTAGGTATCATTTGACTCATCAAGCAAGTCATTTGGCCAACTAAGCTGGGAGAAAATTTGATTTTCCCAAGGTCACTTCAGAGGTACATCAATTCTCCCGAGGCAACTATATTTTTGACATTTCTCCAAAACCATGACACCTGTGTAAAAAGTGAAGGACTTTTTCATTCCTTGGCATGTTTTGGACAAAATCCTCTCTCAGTTTTCCCAAATTCATCTTTTATTGCTCAAAAACATCATTTGAGTGAAACCTATCCCGATGTGTGGAAAAAGGGATTTGTCGAAATGAAGCGAAATGAAGGGGATAGGGAGCTTCTAAGTTCTTGAGGAAATTTTGGGAAGTAGGGAGGGATGTTAGGAAGTAGGGGAAAGTGAAATCTCAGAGATTGAGTGAGGGGAATGGGTCCAAAAAGGCAAAACACAGGTCCAACCTAGAAAATTGCCAGGTTGTAGCAAGAAACTAGGGTTTGTGCGAAAATGAGGAATTTGGGGGATTTTAGTGATGGGATGTGTTTAATAAGGTACATTATGGATAGGGAAAGGTGTATGAACATCAGGATACAAGTTTTTCCGATGATTTGACCATCCAAGAGAAATTATCTTCAAAACCCTAGGAGAGGGAAATGAACCTTGCCTAGGCGCAACTAAAGCCTGAACAAGGTGTAAAATTGCCCAGTGGAACTTGACATGATGATGAAAATCCTTTGAATGATGGTACACTCAATTGAATGGTGACATGGAACGTCATTTGGACAACTTTGACAAGGGTAAAATCAAACCCTAGACCTAATGCCTAGTGACCAAATTTTTCTTGAAGACTCACTGAAATGACAAAATTTGACCTTGACACTTTAAAATCACTTTGTAAGAGCATGTTTGATCACTGGAGGAAGGATGCAAAGACTGACACTAACAGATATATATATATTTTTCTATACAGTCTCTTATTTATTTATTTTTATCTCTTACTTGTAGCTCTACTATATTTTTCATAGGGCTAGTTTGCTTTGATTCTTGTCTATCATGCTGTTGGGTAGCTGAGGCCTGACATAATGGTTTTGGGGCTTAAAGCCCATAATTTAGGGTAATGATATTGCAAAAGTTCCGTGAAGTTCGCGGAGCATGAAATGTAATAGGTTGAATCAAAGGGTTGTCCGCCCGAAAATAATGTAAAATAATAGAAAGAGAGTTGGCCTGCCCATGGTCCGCGGACCATGGAAATGTATAAATAGAGTGAGGATCTAAGGGTAGGAGGTAGCTTTTTGGAGGATCTTGAATGTTATGGTTTTATGAAGGCAATATTCTCTCTGCGTCTGTAAGTCTGAGTCGAGTATGTTAGTGGTTAGATAGAGGCTCCGCAGCTGAGTGCAAGGAGTCCTAGTAAAGTCCGTAGATGTGTGCGCGGACCCCTGCAGCTGTGTGCGCAAGGTTGGAGAAGGATTGTATTGAATCGAAGACATTAATAAAGTTAAGTGGTTCTCAAATATTGTGGTTCTGTTTATATTCTAGTTTATGCATCTGCTATGGTTTCTGATGTTATGGATTATGATTGCGCACACTAGTTATTGCTAATAATACCTTAAGAGTTAGATCAGATATATAATAATCACATTAATAATATGAAAATCTAAGAAGCGCTTCATTGTTGAGCTTCGCGATGGACAGATTGTTGTGTAGAGTAGGGCGAGTGTGCAGATCAGAATGCGACCCTTCCAGTGCCCATCTAGAAATCCCTAGGGTGCAGAAACCTGGTTCTAGCACCCTCCCCTACTACCTCGGGTGAGACTTCAGTCCGCACTCCACGGATTGTTGCCGAAAGGGCCAATATTGTGTGATTTGTTTGGCTAAAACACTTCTGAACCTGGGTTAGGCCCAACAAGCGAACAAATAGTTCCATTGCCGAGACTAGGATCTGCCTAATGGATGTGTGATATCGGAACGTTGGAACCCTAAGAAGAAAGAAATTGAAGATTGGTTGGATCAGAAGTTGCACGAGATCGTGGTAGAGGAAAACAAAACCTCGTAGATAGCCTCCAAACCTAGAGTTTAGCATGGAAAACATGATCAAGTTGCTTGTATTCAGAGGAGTAGGGAGCGAAGAGCCAGATCAATCTTGGTTCGTAGTGAGAGCGGTGTGGGAAGCGCATGGAGTTACAGATGATAAAATCAAAAAGTCCACCTTGGTGAGCACGCTGCAGGATCGCGCGCTGACTTGTTATATCAAGCACTCTAGCGATCATCCAAATGCGGGAATAATTGAGATCTAGGATGCATTGAACAAAGAATTTAGCTGGCCAAAATAAGAGATGCAGTCGATCATCGGGTTCAAGGAGATCATGATGCTGCTAGGTGAAACCTCTTGGGGTCTGGATCAAATACTGAATAGTACAATCTGTGAGGCTAACACGACGTTGATGGATGCACAACACTATGTGTGGTTTGTGGCATCTTTGACGCCGCATCTGAGGACGACACTGTCACAACAAAAGATATCAACCTAGGATGAAGCATTAGAGATAGTGATGAAGTTGCATGAAACTCCAATCCAAGATCCAGGTTTGGGAGTTTAGCAAATCCACGCACAAGTACAAAATCTATGCTTAGAAATGCAGAGTTTAAAGATGGAAAAGACGCTCCAGCCAGAAGTGCAAGAAGAGGTGTGGTGCATAAAATGTAAAGGTCAAGGCAATGATAACGATCATTGTCCAGTATTCACGAACTATTTGGCAGGGGGAGGACTGATGCCATTAAGACTAGAGGCATAGGCAGGACCGAGCGCGGTGCCCGCATTATGGTGCGCGATCTGCCAGGTGGGTGGAAAGCACACCACGGATAACTGTCATCTATTGTAGAAGTTTGCATCGACCTCCCAGCAACTATTTTGCAATTTTTGTAAATCGGTGGGTCATGATGAGCAAAATTGTCGAAATTATGAGTTGCTGATGGATCAGACACCTGCTTACCGGATGTAGACTGAGGTGCAAGATCAGGATCTAGCTGTGGCAATAGTGCACGGTGGATTCCCAGGACGCGGGTAGGGACGAGGAGGAATGGGGCCAGGAAGGTGCTGTGGACAACTAATTTGCTATAACTGCGGAGGGCCAGGTCACTATGCTCGTGACTGTACCAACCTGACTATAATATTGTGCCCTTATTTTGAGCAGTTTGATCATGAAATGATATATTGTCCCACGCTGATAGCACAGATACACGAGAAAAGGGAAGCATAGCCTACATTGACACAAAAGATCGAAATGATGAGGTCCGAACCACGCGAGGAAGACCCCAACATGAATATGATGCTCAAAAGTGGTGCAACCACAGGGGAAGATAAGGGGAAAAAAACTAAGGGAGACATATGGATTCGCAGGACCCTTACAAAGCAGCCTGAGTTCGACTTAGAACATGCGAAGGAGTTGTTAATGGAAGCTAAGAAGAGCTTCACGGAAGTCTCTATGTCAGGTAGTAAGGATCAACCTGAGCCAGAAATGCATCCCTCTATGCTAAGTACCTTTTTAGAGACATGCATGAAGCTTCTAGACAACCATAAGGAAGTTAAAGGATTACAAGAGGTGAGAACTAAGTGCACAGGATCAGGTGAACCTCACATGATCAAGAAACTAGGAAAACATGCTCTCCACATCGGCCGGGAAATGTGATTAATGGTGTAGATTGGCGATTATGACATGGATTAGGCCGTTTTGGACTTGGGGTTGGATGTGAACGTGCTACCTAAACAGACATGGGAATGCATGGGCAGGCCCGCATTACAGTGGTCTTCGATTCAATTATAGATGGAGAACCAACAAAAGATCTTGCCGATGGGGAGATTGCAAGGAATAACCGTGGACGTCGAAGGCGCAATCACAAAAACAGATTTTGAGGTAATAGAAATTGTGGATGACAACAACCCTTACCCCACATTGTTAGGGATAGATTGGGCCACAGATATGAATGGAGTCATTAACTTAAAGAAACGAAAGATGGTATTTGAGAAAAAGTCCCTACGTGTAGTTATTCCGCCAGAACCAACTGAAGGAGCGTGCTACAATGAACCTGTACACGACGATGAAAATGATGATGACTTGGATCATATCTACATGATAACTGCGCGAGATCAGGATTGGGTAAATCTGACTGCAGAAGGAAGAATATCATGGGAGCACGCAGAGGCCTGCACTTCTGATTTAGATGAAGAATATGAACGATGGCATAATTGGTTGAATGGAGTAACAACGCTAAACTGTAATATGATGTCTAAATCACTGCATTGTGTATCAGTTCAGGATCGAGATCTATCGACGTATGATGGGTTGATAGCAGTGGACAAATTCCTGACCAAGTTTGATAATGTGGTACCAGAGCACCATAGGTTCGATGCCTTAAAATGGGCATTATGTGCAACGCCTGCACGTTGGTGGGGAACACATGAAGGAATCTTTGAAGACTGGTACAGCTGCAGGCGGATGATGCAAATAAGGTTTGGGAAGCTGGAACTACGAATAACTGAGAAATATGATGTCCATGATGACCTGCTCATGCACCTCACCAAATGGACCAAGGCCTATGGAGAAGAACCCCAGCCAGAGTGGGTACACTTATTTTATCATACCCTAGATGTCATCCCAAGGAACTGGTATATTGAAACAAAACTCCGACATGGTACAGGTGAATGGGATATCTTGCGTTAAGGATTTTTATTAATGTTCTTATTTGAGGACCAATGGATGGATACTGTCGACGATGCGTTATAGGTTGTGAAGGCTACCATTTTCGAAATACCACTGGAACCAGAAGAAATAGTGCAGACAGACTGGTTGCATCAGTTGAGCCAGGCCCTAGAATGTTACAGCGTGCAGGTAGAAGATGACAATGGTGACACTAGAAACATCAATATTCTAGAAATAGAGGGGAGTCATGAGGTTCAAGGACTAGTGATCGAGGACCCTGACATCACCGCGCCATTGAAAAAAAAGCAGGTAAATATTGGTACATATGAGGAGCTGAAGTACGTGAAGCTGGGAGACTATTGGGATGACGCCATGATGGATAAGGTCGTCGTGTTACTTCAAGAATATAAAGACTTATTTGAGCAAAAAGGGATCCTCGGTGACCTAGGAGTGATGGAAATAACTCTGAAACCTGACGTGAAGCCAGTTAAGTAGTGACCGTACCCCCTGAATCTGAAGTATAAGGAAAAGGTCCGTGAAGAATTGGACAAAATTTTGGTAGCAGGAATTATTGAACCGATGGAAGAATCTGACTGGGTGAGTCGTATGATAGTGTAGGAGAAGAAACAGAAGGACAAAATTTGAATCTGCGTTGACCTTCAAAAACTGAATGACGCCTGTGTTCATGACCCGTTCTTGACGCCGTTTACAAATGAAGTTTTGGAGAATGTTGGTGGACAAGAACTGTACTCATTTACAGATGGGTTCTCAGGGTACCATCAGATCAAGATCGCACTAGAAGATAGAAGCAAGACCACCTTCACAACCGAATGGGGATGCTTTTAGTACACAGTTATGCTATTTGGGTTAAAGAATGCCCCAACGATATTCTCACGCATAGTAGTGGCTGCGTTCAAGGAATTCATACATAAGTTCTTGGAAGTTTATTTTGATGGTTGGACTAGATTTGGGCTAGTCAAGAAACATATCGCAAGCTTACAATTGATGTTGGATACGTGCCGATGACACCAGATTGCATTGAACCTTAAGAAATACACTTTCCTCGTCCCCTTCGGAAACTTTCTCTGTCATGTGGTCTGCCTACAAGGCTTGATGGTGGATCTCATGAAGGTTGCTATCATACTCAATCTAGAGGCGTCGCGAAGTGTCAAACAACTGCGTGCCACATTGGGACACACTGGGTACTAGCGAAAGTTCATTAAGAGCTATGCACAAATCACGGAACCAATGGAACAGTTGTTGAAAAAGGATGCTACATATTGTTGGAATGAGGAATGTAAGAAGAGTTTCAAGGTTCTCAAGGAAAAAATGGCATCCGTGCCCATTCTAGTCTTTCCAAAGTGGGACATCGAATTTCATGTACATGTTGATGCGTCGTGTATTGTGCTGGGCACTGTACTTATGTAGGAAGGTTTGGAAGGTGTTCATCACCCGATCACGTTTGCAAGCCAGTGACTGCCAAAAGCTGAAAGGAACTAGTTTGCTATTGAGTGCAAAGGATTGGCAATGGTATACGCACTCTAGAAATACCTCCACTATCTGTTGGGCCCAGATCACCTATCCCAAATTGAGAATGGTGGACAGCCCACAAATTTAGAAGAAGGACTACCTGATACACAACTTTATGCAGTGCATGTCGCGAATGGCCACTTTGAGGATATAATCCACTTCTTAACCACAAGGACCGCGCCATAGGGGTCTTCAGCTTAGCAGAAGAAAGAACTAGTGATACACGCAATAGACTTTACTGTTATTGCAGGGCACCTATACAAAATGGGCAATGATGAAATATTACGAAGGTATGTACTTGAATTTGAGCGAGCACAGATCCTTGCTGAAGCACATGGGGGGGTTGCAGGAGGACATTATGCGGGATGCACCACAACACGGGAGATTCTTCACACTGGACTATGGTGGCCAACTCTACATCAAGACTCAAAAGCATACTGTCGGGCCTGTGACATATGTCAATGGACTAGGAAACCATCGCCGAGGGACGAAATGCCGTTCAAGCTACAGATGTCACTGTAGCCATTCGAAAAATGGCTGATCAACTTTGTGGGACCTATTACACCTCAAGGAAAGATAGGTGCACGATATATCATCACCGCGACAGAATACTTGACTCAATGGGTAGAAGCACAACTAGTTAAGGACTGCATGGCCATTACAACTACGAGATTTTTGTTCGAAAATGTGTTGACATAGTTTGGATGCCCAAAAATTCTAATCAGCGACCGTGGAACGCACTTCCTAAATGAGACTATCAGCGCGCTCACTGAAGAGTTCTAGATATATCATCAACAAAGTACACCATATACCATCAACAAGTGAATGGGACCATCGAAGCTTTCAACAAGATTTTGGAGACTACATTGACCAAGGTATGTAATGCACAACGAAACGATTAGGATTTGTGCATACCTGCTACGCTATGGGAATACCAACCATGTGCAAGAAGTTGACGGGTCGGATACCTTTCTGGTTAGTCTATGGCATGGAAGCCATTATGCCAATGGAATATATCATACCCATTTTGCGAATAACAGCGATGACAGGTATGGGAGACCATGGGGCTTTGGAAGAGAGGCTCACACAACTGGAAGAACTTGTGGAGGAACAATTTCTGGCAGGATTCCATCAGTAGGTATAGAAGCAACACAAAAATTCTTGGCATGATTGCTATATTAGGTTGCGCACGTTCAAAAAAATGATTTAGTATTACTTTATGACAACAAGTTCGAGAAATTCCCTAGAGAGCTCTGAATGCATTGGTTGGGACAATATGTAGTTAAGGAAGTCACAGATGGAGGTGCAGTCTAGCTCAGCAAGCTCAATGGAGAGCCCTTCCTAGGCAGAGTAAATGGTAGTCACCTGAAGCTCTACATGGGTGGGCCAACTACCTGACTAATTGACCGAAATAAATTCTCACTAGTCCAGATAGTTGAAAGAGAGCGCAGGACGATAAAGTAGTTTGTGAGGGAGCTATGCGACAATAAGGGTGCGCGTAGAATTGGTATGTCACAAGGGTCGCAGTTGTGCAGAAGGGGCTGCGCTGCTATGTGGATAAACACAGAGGTGACCGTTGTTATCATTATTCATGACAAGATTTCTGAGTTATGGTGAAAGGGAGCGGGCAGAGGGAAATTAAGATACAAAGTACGTGCTAGCTCCGGAACGATCTACCATAGATTTAACGTTAAAGTGCCAAAAAAGGAGGGAACGATTGAATTTGAATTTAAATATTTCTATAAATCGTAGGGGGGCATCCACCAAACACTCTATGGTATCCAGAGAAGTGAGCTATTGTGCCTTCCCACCGCTATGGAACTGTTGATCATTAACACTAAAGGAGAAATCCCACGGGTTGTAATATGGCTAATGGTGATGCAGGACATTTTGGATAGTGCGGTGTCGACAGCTGCGGACGTCGTGCCAAGTTCAGCACCAATGGTAGGTGATGTACCAGAAATAATGAGACACGAATCAAAACTGGTTCGGATGCCACTGCCTAACCCACAAGCTGGCCAATGACCCCCGAAAGATAAGGAAATGACCGTGAATATGGAGACAAATGATGAAATTACCATCAAAAGTTCATCTCTGATGTACCTTGAAGATTGGGACCTCATGGACAACAACATATTTCTTGCAAAAATGCAACACAATCTGTAGCAGACAGTGTGTATAGTGGACTGGAAATTGGATATTTGCTGCTTAGACTTGAAGAGCTCCCGCATGTGGCACGCTAACTTGAGCTAAAATCCTATGAGGGGGTGCTCTGCGTTAACCGAGCAGAGTAGAATGTGCATCATTGGTCGTGCGAATTAGTAGAGGAAATGGAGCAAGAGCTTGAAGAAGAGTTGCAGGAGACAAGGAGGGAGCAATAGAACATAGCACGTCACTCATAGGGATGGTGGACCGTGAAGGCTTGGAAACACATATCACCGCACCAACAAGTGACTCGGGATAGTCATGCTGATTGTGTTGGGGGCCTGTTGGGTAGCTAAGGCCCCGCATAATGGTTTTGGGGCTTAAAGCCCATAATTTAGCATAATGATATTGTAAAATTTTCCTGAAGTGCACGGAGCGTGAAATGTAATAGGTCGAGTTAAAGGGTTGTCCACCTGAAAATAATGTAAAATAATAGAAAGAGATTCAGCCTGCCCATGGTCCACGGACCATGGAAATGTATAAATAGAGCGAGGCTCTAAGGGTAAGAGGTTTCTTTTTGGAGGATCTCGACTGTTATGGGTTTATGAAGGAAATATTCGCTCTACATCTATAAGTCCTAGTCAAGGGTGTTAGTGGTTAGATAGAGGCTCTGTAGATGAGTGCGCAGAGGCCTGGTGAAGTCTACAGCTATGCGCAGACCCCTGCAGTTGTGTGTGCAAGGTTGGAGAAGGATTGTACTGAATCAGTGACATTAATAAAGTTAAGTGGTTCTGAAATATTGCGGCTCTGTTTATATTATGGTTTATGAATCTGTTATGGTTTTTGATGTTATGGATTATGATTGTGTGCACTAGTTATTACTAATAAGACCTTAAGAGTTAGATTAGATCTATAATAATTGCATTGATAATAAGAAAATCTAAGAAGCGCTTCATTACTAAGCTTCGTGAAGGACAGATTGTTGTGTAGAGTAGCGCGAGTGCGCAAATCAGATCGTGACCCTTCCAATCCCCCATCTAGACATCCCTAGGGGTGTAGAAACCTAGTTCCATCACCTTGCCCTACTACCTTGGGTGAGACTTCAGTTTGCGCTCTGCGGACTGTTGCCGAAAGGGTCGGTAGTGCAGGATTTGTTTGGCTAAAACACTTCCGAACCTGGGTCAGGCCCTAACAAGCCAACATGTGCTGTTACACTGCAAATCAATTTAAATATTGAGATTTCAATAATAAGTTATTTCTAATAAGTCAAGCTTCTTTTCTCATCTTATTTTAATTAATTCAACCTTCCAATCACAAGGCAATTAAAATTTAGACCAACTAGCAAATCATGCCATTATTTGGTATTGTGAATCCGTAACTCAAAAATTTTGGGCTTTCCCTTGTCCATCAAGTACACAAAATTCAAGTTGTCCAAATTGTTTTTCTATATCTGGGAAGTCATTGCATTTCCTTGCTTAAAATTTTCCATGTTTTTCCTTTAATTTCTTGTTCACTTAATATTTGTTAAATTTGGTATAACACTGGTACCTTTGGAGCATTAACACCACTGTTCCAAAAGGTGGGGGTTTTTTTAGAATAGCCCAAATATAACTTAAAATTTCCAATACACTAGTCATTAGTCATTTCATTCATTCCTAGTTTAGACTTCATCCATCCCAAGGTATTATGACAATTTACCATTCTTGCTTCGAATTCTCTAATTTAAATGAGAAACAATTCTCATCTTTTTTACTTTTTTTCCATGAAGAGACTCTTGAGAAAAAGGTTTATTAATTCCCATACCAATTTGTTTCTCATCAATAATTGGTTTTGCTAGCTGAGTATTATTGTACTAGGCTATATTAATCCTAAGTTATACACATAATAACATCTCGTCATTACTTACAATCTTCACCATATTTCAACTAAATATTAGTTGGTAAAAAGGATTCCAATTGTTCAAGATAATTCCAATTGACTCAATCATTTTGTAATCATAAATGTTCCATATCCCACTCATTTTTGACAAAATTATCATTACATGTAGCTGAATAGAGCTTCCTTGGTACCATAAGTTTTTATCTTATGTACTACAAGTTTTGCAATGCCTTCTAATGCATTTTTATTTTGAGTGTTTCATAAAGGATGAGTAATTAAAACCCATAAGGTAATTGCTTCCAAATTGTACCTACTGTTGGAAATAATACTGAGAGGGGGGGTGAATCAGTATTATCTAATTCTTTTTCAATATATTTATACTTTGAATTATTGTATGTCAATACCATAAAATAATGAGCATGAACAAGAAAAACAGATAGTCACACCAAAGAACACCAGATATAAGGTGGAAACCCAATGTGGGTGAAAACCACCTACTACAATATGTCTCTATATTCTTTCAATTAGAAACTCCTTTTACAATGATTTTGTACTGGTGCAGTCCTTTACCAGTACGTAGGCTGCAACCTGCAGAGAGCTACAACTCTCTCTCCTGGAAGGGAGTTACAACCCCCTACTTCTTTTCTTTCAAGGACCACTTTTCATAAATTTTCAGACTGGATCCATGAACATCAATCAATCATCAAGTATATCTGCATCAAACAATCTCCTTTTCCCAATTAGCACTGAATCAAGTAAACACTTCTCTGACAGCTGTACCCACAACACAGTAACAGTAACCACACACCAAATTCTGAACCCAGAATACTGCAGCAATAGACAGAGGCAGCTAGATCATAATTTAAAGATATACGCTACTTCAACAACCTGAAACCTGCGTGCAGATCTATAAAGGATAATTCCTTCTTTCAAATATTCAGACACTAATTAACCCAGATTGTCAGATTTATAGATCAAGCATGCGCCTCATATAACAGATCAAAATCATACAAAGATACTATTATTCAAGCATAAAGATTATGACCCATCAATAGAACTTATCCTTCTTTATGCGCTAAGGTTCCTCCTTCGTTTAGATCCAGATCTGCACCATAACCCAATCACAAATATTTCAGATCTAGCACTTATTAGATATTCAATTCATTCGATGATTCTTTGCCAAATGATCTTCTTCCTCTTATATAGTCTTAGGCTTTTCACAATACCACGGTCCAAAACCATAATAACACAATACCACGGACCCAATACTTGGGATCAACACTTTTGGATGCAATACCACGGACCAAAACCATAGGATTAAAAACTGTCGGACTAATACCATGAACCAACCATGAAAGTGCGTGAGATCAACACTTTTGGATGCAATACCACGGACCAAAACCATAGGATCAAAAACTGTCGGACTAATACCATGAGCCAACCATGAAAGTGCGTGAACTTTTCTCTTCATGAAAGGAACTTTTCTCTGCATGAAAGTGCGTGAACTTTTCTCTACATGAAATAAACTTTTCTCTGCATAAAAGTGCGTGAACTTTTCTCTACATGAAATAAACTTTTCTCTGCATAAAAGTGCGTGAACTTTTCTCTACATGAAATAAACTTTTCTCTGCATAAAAGTGCATGAACTTTTCTCTACATGAAAGAAACTTTTATCTGCATAAAAGTGCATGAACTTTTCTCTACATGAAATAAACTTTTCTCTGCATAAAAGTGCGTGAACTTTTCTGCACTATAATTTATCATTTGAGATTAGTGGGTTGCCATCAAGTACAACATATGTATCATAATGCCAGCCAATCTCCCCCTTTGGACTTGATGGCAACAACAACCAATCACTCTCCCCCTTTGACATCAAGGGCAAAGGGCAAACCAAGATAATCTCTTTCCTAGAGAAACATTCTGCTGCCCATACTCCCCCTGAGTATCTGCTGATATCTCTGAAAGAGCACCCCCTTTGTATATGCCAAGGTGTACCACTCTGTCCATGCTTCCTCTGAGTACATGTTGAAGTCTCTGCTCTACTGAAGTGTGCTGTTCATGCTCCCCCTAATTATAAGCAAGGTCAATAACTGATAGCAGCAGCATCTGATAATCACCATAAATGACCATGAAAGAGATAGAGACATATTGCAGCAATATTCCTTCTGTCCTTCCTCCATAATGCCAACAATGCATTATATGCTCCCCCTGAAATTATGCCATTCGATCTTTGACCAATCCGCAACTCAGCAAATGTACGCATATACCCCAGATGAACCTTGCATACAACCAACAATCAGAAGAGAGTCAACAACAAGATGATGCATCAACAACCCCCAGCTTTTGCCTGAGGTATTCAAAGGTCTCCCTGGGCAATGGTTTGGTGAGTATATCAGCAACTTGTTCCTTAGAAGGAACATACTCCAACTTGACCTTTTGTTCAAGCACTTGTTCTCGGAGAAAGTGATATTTGATTGGTATGTGCTTGGTCTTTGAATGCATGACTGGGTTCTTTGAAATGCTGATTGCACTTGTATTATCACATAAGATGGAGATAGGTGGTGTACAAGTGATTTGAAAATCTTGCAAGGTCTGCATCATCCAAAGGAGTTGAGTGCAGCAAGATGCAGCAGCCACATATTCTGCTTCAACTATAGACAAAGCAATTGAACTTTGTTTCTTGCTGAACCAAGATACTAATCGGGAACCCATAAAGAATGCACCACCACTTGTGCTCTTCCTGTCATCCACGCTTCCGGCCCAATCTGCATCTGTATAAGCATGAAGTGCGAGATCTGTATCTCTAGGATACCATAAGCCATAGTTTTGAGTCCCTTGAAGATATTTGAAGATTCTCTTCACTGCCTGAAGATGAGTTTCCTTTGGATTTGCCTGA
Organism: Pinus tabuliformis; assembly: GCA_031772625.1. Taxonomy (NCBI): domain Eukaryota; kingdom Viridiplantae; phylum Streptophyta; class Pinopsida; order Pinales; family Pinaceae; genus Pinus; species Pinus tabuliformis. The sequence goes on from CM062817.1 coordinate 1,345,796,991, forward strand.
AATCTTCGAACTATTCCCACTGCATGCATGATGTCTGGTCGGGTACCTGTCAAATAAAGTAGACTTCCAATCATAGATCTTTAATTTGGTTGATGCACTGCTGCTGATTCATCATTTGCACTAAGGTTACATCCTGTGACCATGGGTGTACATACTGGTTTTGCTTCTTCCATACCACATTTCTTCAAAATCTGCTTGAGATACTTGGTTTGAGACAAGAAGATCCCTCCTTCATTTTGTTGGATTTGCAAACCAAGAAAATATGTCAATTCTCCAAGCAAGGACATTTCGAATTCTTTCTGCATCACCAAGGCAAAGCTTTGACTCATAGATTCTTCATTGCTGCCAAAGATAATGTCATCTACATACACAACAAGTATTAGCAATTTGTCATTTTCAATTTTTATATAAAGATTGCTATCTGCTGATCCTTTTGAAAAACCTTGTTCATGAAGATATTTGTCCAAACGATAGTACCAAGCCCTTGGAGCTTGTTTAAGACCATAGAGAGCCTTTTTCAATCTGCATACAAGATTTGGATCATTTCCAAGAATGAAACCATCTGGCTGCTCAATGTATACTTCTTCTTCTAAGTCTCCATTCAGAAAGGATGATTTCACGTCCATTTGAAATACTTTGAACTTTTGAAAGCTTGAGAGAGCAAGGAACATTCGGATGGCCTCAAGTCTTGCAACAGGAGCAAAATTTTCTTCAAAATATATTCCTTCTTGCTGCGCATACCCTTTACAAACAAGTCTGGCCTTGTTTCTAATTACTTCCCCATTTTCATTCAAATTATTTTTGAAGACCCATTTTGTCCCTATAACATTCTTATCCTTTGGTCTAGGAACCAACTCCCAAGTGTTGTTCTTTTCGATCTGCTCAAGTTCTTCATCCATTGCTTTGACCCAACATTCATCTTTGCATGCCTCTTTTACATTTTGTGGTTCAGTGGATGAGAGTAATGCCAAATAGCTTGAAGCTTCTGCAATTGTTCTTCTTGTTTGTACACCTGCTTCTTTTTGCCCCAAAATCTGAGATTCTGGATGATTCTTCTGAACATACCTGGATGGAGTCTTCTCTTCTACCCTTATCTGTTCCTCTGGTGCTTCTTGAGGTTCTTCTTCTTCATCATTCTGTCTTTGAGGGTAGTCTTCATCTTCTTCGATATTTTCATGATTTACTTGCCTAGGAATGTATCATTTTTCATCAACCACTACATCAATGCTGTCAACAATTCTTCCAAGTCTTTTATTGTAGCACTTATATGCTTTGCTGTGTGGAGAATAACCAAGAAGAATGCCTTCATCTGCTCTAGGTTCAAGTTTGCCAAGTTTCTCATCAGTATTCTTAATATAGCATTTGCTCCCAAAGATTTTGAAGTGTTTTACCGAAGGAGTCTCACCATACCAAAGTTCATGAGGAGTTTGAGTGTTGTTCACTTGGACATTTGTTTTATTGAGAATAACAACCGCAACATATGCAGCTTCACCCCAGAAAGTTGCGGGAGTTCCAGACTCATCAAGCATAGCACAGGCCATTTGTTGGACTGTTCTGTTCATCCTTTCCACCACTCCATTTTGCTGAGGAGTTCTAGCTGTAGAGAATTCCCTTTTTATCCCATGTTCTTCACAGAAATCGAAAAATTCATTTGAGGTAAACTCCCCACCTCTGTCGGACCTGAGGCACTTAATTTTGTAACCTGATTCATTTTCAACCAAGGCTTTAAGGATTTGAATTTTTCGAATGCTTCGTCTTTGTGCTTCAAAAGTCCTAACCAAACAAACCTGGAGAAATCGTCAATGAATAATATCAAGTATTCTTCTCCTCGAGGTGACCTCGTCCTGAAAGGACCACATACAACTGTATGGACTAGTTCAAGAGGCCTACTGGCTGATCCTTCCTTCTCCGGGAAGTTGGTTCTGGTTTGCTTACCAAACTGACATGATTTGCATATAGTGTTGTCTGGAATTTTGATATCTGGAAGACCACGAACTGTCTGATATTTGCATGCCTTCCTTATTTGTGAAAAGCTTAGATGCCCCAACCTCCGGTGCCATAACCAATGTTCATCATCCTTGCTCAAATAGCATTGTTGTTGTCCTTCTTCAAATATGTATAGATTATTTGGAGTTCTTCTACCTTTGATCACTGTTTCCCCTGTATCAAGATCACGAACGCTACATCCATTTGATCGAAATATTACCTCGGTTCCTTGATCGCACATCTGACTGACACTCAGAAGGTTATGCTTCAAGCCATCAACATACAAAACATTTCCAGCTTTGACCTTTTCTTTTAACTGAGCTGTGGCTTTTCCTTTTATAGCTGCTGGAGTATCATTTCCAAAAGAAACTTTCTTTCCCTTTTCTAAAGCAGAATATGATTCAAGTTTTTCTTTATCATCTGTCATATCCTTCGAACATCCACTGTCGATGTACCATAGATTTTCCTGTCCCTCTGCATAAAAGGCTATCCCACATCTTTCTGAATGTGGTTCCTTTATTCTCCATGTTCTGGTGCTTGAGGCTTGTTCCTTTGTCTGCTGAAATCTGCTCCTGCATTCAGAATCTTCATGACCGAAGTTATTACAAATAGAACATTCAATTTCATTTTCAAGAGCCGAAAAGTTGTTATAGGTCCCTTTTGTAATCCCAGTCATACTTCTTTGTTTTTGAGTTTCTCTAGTCATGATTGTTTTATATGCAACACATTGAACTGCTTTGTGACCAAAGTTATGGCAAGAGAAACATTGGCCATTGAAGAAACTTCTGCGGTTATCAAATCTACCGCCCAAATGATTGTAATTCTTATTGTCATCCATTCTTGAAGCAAATTGAGAAGATTTTACCTGTGGCTGGTTGTAGCTTTTGTTCACCCTTAAGACAGATTGCCTCTGGTTTACTTGGTAGTCTTTGTTAGTTCTTGATGTAATTCGTCCCTGCTTTGCCTGGTGATCTCCATTGTGCTTTTGCTCATTCCTTCTTGCTGCATCAAGATAACTCTTTGAGGTGGATGCTTGAGATGTTTCTCCATTATACCCCAGACCTGTCTTGTTTAGCGGAGAACGTTGTACATTGATGATCTCATCCAGAGCTTCAGATCCTTTGACAAACTTAAGATTAATAGTCTTTGTTTTCTCAATTTCGTTTCTAAGGCCAACAATTTCACATTCTAACTTTTCAAGAAATTTTTCTTTTTCATCAATTTGAAATTGTAGAGTATCAATGATCACATTCTTTTCTTCTATACATGTCTTGAGTCTAGAAATCTCTTCATAAAAACTATCCACATCTATAGCATCCATGTAATCATCATCTTCAAAGGCCATTAAAAGTTTATAGTCATTACCTCGTTCATCTTCATCACTATTTGATAGACCATCACTGTCTTCATGAGTGTAGTAGCTTTTCTTATTTGCATTCTGTTTCTTGTTCCATCTAATAGGTTCCTTTCCCTTGTCGATCTTATCCTTATGAGGACATTTGGCAGCATAGTGACCTACTCTTCCACAAGCAAAGCATTTGAAGGGTAACTTACCTCTGAACCGTCCAGCACCCCGTTGAATATTTCTGACAAAATTTGATTCTTCTTCTTCTTCTGACCCATGTCCTGATTCATAGTACTCTCCTTTACCTGAAGCCTTGAAGGCAGCTTCTTTCCTGTCAGATGGACCTCCTTTTCTCATTTCATAAGCACTTAGAATTCCATGTAGTTGTGACATTTTAAGATGTTGTAGATTCTCCTTTTCTTCTATAGCAGAAACTTTAGATTCAAACCTAGGTGACAAATATCTTAGAACTTTTTCAACCACAACAGCCTCTTTTATTTCTTCACCCAAATTTTTCATACAATTAACAATCTCATCCACACGAAGAAAATAGTTAGCCACACTTTCATCATTATACATCTTGAGATTTTCATATTGAATCCTGAGGGTTTGAAGTTTTGCACGTTTTACCTGATCATCTCCTTCATAGCTCAGAACAATCTTGTCCCATATTTCTTTTGCGGATTTATACTGCATAACTTTCACAAATTCTGATTGAGATAGACATCCTAGAAGAGTATTGACTGGCTTTGCATTTGTTTCATATTTCTTCTTCTCAGCTGGATCTGTAGGAGTAGCTGATGGAAAAGTATACCCTGTTTCTACGATGTCCCAGACTTCTGTACCCAAAGATTGAAGATAAGCAGTAACTCTTACCTTCCAATACACGAAGTTTGTCCCATCAAAAATCGGTGGCCTGATTGATGCTTCCCTCTCGTAGTTGCTCATGATGATAGATCTTCCTTCAAGCGATCAAGCTCCTTCAGAAGGACCTGCTCTGATACCAATTGTTGGAAATAATACTGAGAGGGGGGGTGAATCAGTATTATCTAATTCTTTTTCAATATATTTATACTTTGAATTATTGTATGTCAGTACCATAAAATAATGAGCATGAACAAGAAAAACAGATAGTAACACCAAAGAACACCAGATATAAGGTGGAAACCCAATGTGGGTGAAAACCACCTGCTGCAATATGTCTCTATATTCTTTCAATTAGAAACTCCTTTTACAATGATTTTGTACTGGTGCAGTCCTTTACCAGTACACAGGTTGCAACCTACAGAGAGCTACAACTCTCTCTCCTGGAAGGGAGTTACAACCCCCTACTTCTTTTCTTTCAAGGACCACTTTTCATAAATTTTCAGACTGGATCCATGAACATCAATCAATCATCAAGTATATCTGCATCAAACAATCTCCTTTTCCCAATTAGCACTGAATCAAGTAAACACTTCTCTGACAGCTGTACCCACAACACAGTAACAGTAACCACACACCAAATTCTGAACCCAGAATACTGCAGCAATAGACAGAGGTAGCTAGATCATAATTTAAAGATATACGCTACTTCAACAACCCGAAACCTGCGTGCAGATCAATAAAGGATAATTCCTTCTTTCAAATATTCAGACACTAATTAACCCAGATTGTCAGATTTATAGAGCAAGCATGCGCCTCATATAACAGATCAAAATCATACAAAGATACTATTATTCAAGCATAAAGATTATGACCCATCAATAGAACTTATCCTTCTTTATGCGCTAATGTTCCTCCTTCATTTAGATCCAGATCTGCACCATAACCCAATCACAAATATTTCAGATCTAGCACTTATTAGATATTCAATTCATTCGATGATTCTTTGCCAAATGATCTTCTTCCTCTTATATAGTCTTAGGCCTTTGACAATACCACGGTCCAAAACCATAATAACACAATACCACGGACCCAATACTTGGGATCAACACTTTTGGATGCAATACCACGGACCAAAACCATAGGATTAAAAATTGTCGGACTAATACCATGAACCAACGATGAATGTGTGTGAGATCAACACTTTTGGATGCAATACCACGGACCAAAACCATAGAATCAAAAACTGTCAGACTAATACCATGAGCCAACCATGAAAGTGCGTGAACTTTTCTCTTCATGAAAGGAACTTTTCTCTGCATGAAAGTGCGTGAACTTTTCTCTACATGAAATAAACTTTTCTCTGCATAAAAGTGCGTGAACTTTTCTCTACATGAAATAAACTTTTCTCTGCATAAAAGTGCGTGAACTTTTCTCTACATGAAATAAACTTTTCTCTACATAAAAGTGCGTGAACTTTTCTCTACATGAAAGAAACTTTTATCTGCATAAAAGTGCATGAACGTTTCTCTACATGAAATAAAATTTTCTCTGCATAAAAGTGCGTGAACTTTTCTGCACTATAATTTATCATCTGAGATGAGTGGGTTGCCATCAAGTACAACATATGTATCATAATGCCAACACCTACTACTTACTGATAATAATTTTTATTTTTAAACCATTTGTGCCTATCTCCCCCTTCAATAATTCATAGTATATTTTTAATTTTATCATCTTTAGAGTTGTTGATCTCATAAAATTATGTATCGTTCACAATTTTGCAAATTAGCAAGGGGGCCTTGCCACTAAAAGTTGGTAATGATTGTCTAGATATTCCTAACTTGTTAGGGTGATTCCAAATTTAACACCGTGCTCCTTTTTTAACATATTGTAATATTAAATGTCACTGTACATAATCTACTCCCATATGACTTTCTTGGTTTATTTAAGCATATACTTCCTCATTACCATACCTCATAAAATTTTCTCTCCATGCTTACTATTTAATAGTGATAGGATATGATTTACTAATCATTATGTGTTACTAAATGAATGTTCCAGGTAGTTGTTTGTTCTCCTAGGTGCCCAACGTGACAGTTCCTGAGTGTGAGATTATTTCAACAATAATTTCATTTGTATATATGATAACTTAACTTATGTAATGGGCAACAGTTCCTGAGTGTAAGAGTACTTCAACAATAATTTCATTAGTATATATGATAACTTAACTTACGTAATGGAGTTTATTTCAATGTGTTCGTAAAAGAGATTCTTCCTTTCTAAGGAACACAAAATAGTTTGCAACTAATAACACCTTAAATAGGCCACAGTGTTGAACCCTTCAGCTGTGATACCACTTGTAACATACCCATAAATTACGCTTGTAACATACCTATAAATTATTGCCATTAATTTTATCCTAGATAACTTGTTTGGTAAGGAAGTAAATATGAATATTATTAATGTTACCACTATCAATTCATACCACTTAGGATTATTTATAAACAAGGTGACACTGCTTCGACTATACATATATTTATAAAAAATAATAGGTTGCAATTACACTTGTATTGGTATTTCGTCTACATGTTTGCGATGACTTAGTCTAGATATTAATTTTGTATTAAATGATGTGAACGATCGATCTATGGTTAAGAAGAGTTGGGTCTCATTATAAGATGTCTATTAGGTAGCATTGGTTATGGGAACCACCCACACACCCCTTGCCCTCTTCTGTTCCCATTTGGCTCCTCTCTCCTTGCGGTGCATCTCTACCACTAAGCAACGCATATGCCAAAATATTACTCTTCTTAACAATGTTAACTCATGTTATGGTTTGTTTCTGATTGGAACCTTATAAAATGATAATACCTGTGATAATATCTCTGTAAATTGCTTTATCTAGTGCTGATTGTCAGTGTTAAATTTCGCTCTCAGTCAGCTCCTAGTTTGTTTATGTTAAGGTGAGTCTCCTATCAATTCCCTTTCCTTTTTTCACTCTAATGGTTCACCCATCTATATCCCTATCTTCCAGAATGTCCTCAAGTGCCCCTCAGCACCTTGCCACTCATTACGAACCCTCGGACAAGCTATGCATGCTCATTGTGAACCCTCGAGCGAGATCTGTCATTCATTGTGAACCCTCGGACAAGCTCTACTACAATTGGGTGAATACCATCTCGCAACTTATGAGAATGATCTGACTATTCCACCATGGTGACAAGTAAACACTTTCATCTAATTTCCATTGTTTATTTGTGTAATCTCTTTTAATTTTTATAGATACTTTCATTCTGCTTGCCATAGTTACATTATGAAATTACATGTTTGAATGCATTTTTCTTTGAGATGCTAGAACCCAACTTTCATTTGGCGTGTTGGGGTTTTCTTACTTTACTGCTCGATGGAAGGTAGACAAACTCCTTTGACCTTCTGAATTAAGGGTTTCTCTTTTTTAATGGTACTTCCATCATATTGAGAGAACTCTCTTTGGTTGAAGCCTTGGATTCGACTTAATATCTTTGAGACTAGTAAAGGCAACTACACTGAGGATATTATAGGTGAATTTCATATTTGACCACTCTGCATTTTATTTTTCCTTACCATATAATAGGTACTAACCTATCATTTCTTGGAATTGTCTTTCCAAGTTTGGTCATGACGTTTTTTTGTTAGACTTGCAACTGTATTTCCGTTTGAGGCTTACAGTTTCCCTTACTCATACCGTTGCTAATTATTTTCTTCAATTCCATGTGGATTTTTCACTAATCAAGATGCGTTCCCTTACTCATACACTTGCTAATTATTTTCTTCAACTCCATGTGGATTTTTGACTAATCAAGATGGATTTTAGTAAAATAGTCGAATAGAATCCCAACTTGGAATAATGGTTGCAATAATTGGCCATGCGACCTGTCTTGTAATTTAGGGAAAATGTTTGGTTGTCTTTTGATTCTAGATAGTGTTCAACACCCTAGGGTTTATTTTGGGGGTTTCGAATTTTTTGAATGACATTTAATTTGTGGAGTTCCCCACTAGCCTTTGAATCTAAATATTTACTATACTCATATTTTTTTTCCTTGACTTAATAGATTCATGATTCTTCTTCTTTTGGATAAATAATTATAGTTTTTTCCATGATACTTGTCACAGACTTTGGTCTAAACAACTGTATTATACTTGTCACAGCCTTTGGCCTGAACAACTCTATTTAATATGATTTCTTTCTTTTATATGAGGTTCTCTTCCATTTATTGGTTGTTTGATGGTTTTGATATCACATTCTACTGCAGAAATCTTGCTTGCTTATATATATATATATATATAGAGAGAGAGAGAGAGATAGATATATATACATATATATATATACACATATAGATACATATATAGATACATACATACATACATATATATATATATATATATATATATATATATATATATATATATATATATATATATATATATATATATATATATATATTATATATATACATATACATACATATACATATACATATACATATATATATATATATATATATATATATATATATATATATATATATATATATATATATATATGGTCCAATGTCGGATAGTTAGTCGTAGTAGAGATACTATTGCAATGTAATCCAGGTTGTGCCATCGCACACTATAATGTATTGTTTCCCTAAATGTGTAGTATTAAAGTTCAATTCTAGCTCTTTATATATACACATGCATTAGCTAAACTGTGTATGACAAGTATTTATCTCATGTGATACTTATTTTATGATTTACCATCATTCGACATTGATTAATAGGGAACAATGCAATTGATACAAATATAATCTTGCCCTTAGTGTGCCAGATTTTGTTTTCGACGATTTGCATAAATTTATCAAATTAGTTAGGAATTTATGTTCCTAGTACTTTCGTATCTATTGACTCCCTTTTTTTTATCTGGAGCTTTTAATAATTGCATGGAGCTTCTACTTAATAGTAGTATTTCCTATCCAGTACTATTCCATAGAGATAAGGGACTGATTCTAAGCTATCACCTCCGCTGACTCGGCTCAGGATCTAAGCCAGTTATATCACAAGATTATTCATGTAGCCCACTATTATTATTAATGATGCAGTAGATTTCCGCCTTGTAGTATATGTAAATTTTAGTTATCAAAATGTACTTGTAAATAAACATGGGTTTCTCCCAAAATACACTTTTGTCTATTAGATGGAAGCCAACCCATTTTTTGTAGTGACTAGCTCCACAGTTCGTTCCATTTTCTGTAGTGACTAGTTCCAGAGTTCAAGTTGATGTTAAAGTTTGGTTAGATTTGCAGAAGGAACCCATTACAAGAGCTAATTGGAAGCTTCGACAACTCCGATATGGGCCTTACACCATCTCCAAGGTTGTGGGTGACAATTCTTTTGAGCTCAACATTCCCCCAACCCTTGGCCTACACCTAGTGTTCAGTGTGGATTTCCTTCGACCATATTTTCCACCATTATTGGACACATCAGATATTCTTGAGCAGTTACAATAATAGAGCACAACCCAGATTCAATTGAGCGTGACACAACTAATTGAATCATGGACACATAGATTAAGCACACTATCCAACAGAGGATCCAACTGTATTGGGTCGTCAAAGTTGATGAGCTCTTGCACTAAGGAAACTGGCTTACCAGGTACCAAGTTCAGTAGAAGTTTCCTAATCTCATGGAGGCACTTAACCCAATGTGGACCATTTCTTCCTAAGGGAGCAAGACAAATCCAGGTGGATATTGGTGGCCACCCACATATTCCACTTGGACCCCGACACTAGTTCCTTTCAATTTCATTAATTTTAGCAACTTTCTATTTTGGAAGTTCTTTAGGTCCTAAACTTCCAAAGCCGTTTTGAGGTCCTAAAAGTCATTTTCTAGGAAAACTGAGAGATTGGAAACATTTATTCCTCCTCGTGGGGATATTCGAAACTAGGTATTATGATAGCAAAATATAGATCATATTACAATGTTATGACCTGAGGAAGTTAGTGGTCCAACTTAGCCCAGTGGGTCTGAAAACAATTGGTGCTTCATGATGTCGGAGCATGAGGCTTAAAGACAAAATACTTCGTATTATTCCAAAAATCCAAAAAACGTTACAAGAAAATGAGTGGAGTCCTTTAGCTGTCAATTTTCAAAGCTTTATAGATAGGATTTAGACTAGAATCTAGGATATAGATTATCATGTAATAAATTCAAGTAGTTAAATGTAGTAGAGATTCTCAAGGCGAATATCATGCAGATTAGATAGCATTAGTTCTAAGTTCAGACCTTTGATTTATGATCTGCTTGTTAATTGAAACAGTACTTATGTAAGTTTCGAATCATAATAAGGGGATTTTGATCGATTCAACTTGTTTTGCCATACATAAGATTTAGTTGCAGAAAATATCTCTCTGTCTTTCTGTGTAGATTTGGTCAATCCTGAAGGTGTTGCATTGCTCTGTAATATCACTGTGTTTTGTTGAATTTCCTATTTAATTCTAAAAAGTTCAAGTATTGTGTAATCGAGTTTAATCTCTTTTGCATGTATTATGAATTGTGGAGTTTGAAGGAATACATGTTTCTTGATCAGGTTTGAAGGACTGCGTTCATCCTAAGCCGTTGATCTTAATTTCAACGCCTTACGATCAACCCATAGTAGGGTTAGCCTAGTGTTAATTCATGGTTTACTAGAAGTCTCTGCAAGTCAGAGGATCTAGTGGCATCACTATCCGATGGATATTGGCTAAAGAATTGGGCGAATGTTAACTCATGAACCGAACCCGACATCAAATATATTATATTCTATAAACTCCATCGAGTCTGTCCTAAGGAGTTACATGTGTGGGAATAGCTGGATCAGAAATTCTATAGGCCGAGTGTTTATAAACCTCATCGGGTCCGTGTGGTCGGTTAAAGGCTGCGCAGATTGTCGAGCGACGAGATGGTGACTGTTGGATCACTAAGGCTGTTGACCGTTCGATCAACCTCACATTGCTTTAGTCAAAAGTAAGTTAACCTTGCCTAATAGCCTGGTGATTGTGATTTTGCGATGTTTTAATAGATTTATAAGGCTCATCCTGTTGGGGGAATTTTAAGCAATTTCGCTGGGTTAGTGGGATAGATAAGTTTAGAGATAGATGAGCGATATTCCATGGGAAAGTGAAGAAGGGGTCCAACCTGAATTAGAAGAGATTGTGTCTCGTTTTGAACGTTTGTCAATAATGCCTGCACCCATGCCACCATTTGTGGTATCAGAGCCGCTTAAAGACACTGAACAGGATCTTAGGGGTTAGAGAAGAAAATCCACTATGGGTTTCAAAGTTGGAAGAAGATGTGGTAGAAGAGGAAGGCCTATTGCAAATGCTGCAGTGGTGGAAGCTATGCAACAGATGCAGGCTAGATTAGAAGCAATGGAAAAAGGGAGATATAGATGCTAGAGATGTCAGTGATCCTGAAGTGTAGGCTGCATAAGAGGAGCAGCCTATAGAAGTTACTACTGAGATGAGATTCTTTCAGTCAGTGTTGAGATCCACATCTAGGCCCAAAACTGAAGTTTCAATTTATGTAGGAGGATTAAATCGTAAGGAGTTGATAAACTAGATTAATGATATGGAGAAATTCTTCGATTATGAAGAAATAGAGGATGAAAAGAAGGTAAATTTTACTGCCAGAAAGTTCAAATGATATACAGCACTTTGGTGGGATGGAGTGCAAGCAGAAAGAAGAAGACTTGGCAAACAACCAATTAATAATTGGAACAAAATGGTGACAAAACTGAAAAGTAAGTTTCTGCCAAGTAACTATCAACAAACATTATTTAGACAGATGCAGAATCTGAGACAGAGGTCTATGACAGTAAAGGAATACAAAGACGAATTATATAAAGTGAGTATTAGAGCAGGACAAGTCCAAGATACAGATGAGAAAGTTTCCAGATTTGTGAATGGTCTTCGAATGGACATTCAAGATGAGATAAGTGTACTGTCTCTTAAAATAGTGGAAGAGGCTTATCAGATGGTACTGAAAGCCGAAGAAAAACTCTTGAGGAAACAATCTTCCAAAAATAGAGGTAATTTTCGAGGAAGGGGAAGACAAGGTGGTAGAGGAAGATCTACAACACCTTGAGATGGAGCTAGTAGTAGCTCAAGTCAACATACACCCATAGGAGGTGATGCAAGTGGCAGAGGGAGTTTTTCCAGAGGCAGAGACAGAGGAAGAGAAGTTAAATGTTACAGATGTAACAAGCTTGGACATCGAGCTTATGAATGCCTAGAAAATATAGGAATACCTCATAGAAATGCAATTGTTGCATAGACTAAAGAGGAAGAAGAAATGGTGGTAGAAGAAGAAAATGTACCAGAGAGAGGAGAATCTTTGGTAGTTAACAAAATATTGCTAAAGCCAGAAAAGGAAGTTGTTGAACCAACACAAAGGAAGAGCTTGTTCAGGACTGTGTGCAAGGTTCAAGGGAAATGCTGTCAGATGATAATTGATAGTGGTAGCACTGATAATTTGGTCTCTATAGAAGTGTTGGAGAAATTGAAATTGAAAACAAAGAAACATCCAACACCTTAAAAGGTATCATGGTTATAAAAGGGACATTAGTTGTTAGTAAATGAACAAAGTGAAGTAGACTTGCAGTTGGGCAAGTATAAAGATACAATTTTGTGTGATGTGATGCCTATGGATGTGTGTCATATATTGTTGGGTAGACCATGGCAGTATGACAAAGGAGCTATGCATGATGGAAAGAATAACACCTAAAAATTCAGCAAAGATGGTGTCAATCATACATTTATGCCAATAGAAGAAGAAGATACATCGAAGAAACCTAAAGCAAAGACCATTTTGCTGAGTGGAAAGGAGTACTTGGAGTAGATGGAGGAAGATTTGGTAAGTTTTGCATTGGTTTGTAAGCCCAAAGTAATAATTACTTCCACAAAAGTTTCTGATTTACCAATTGAGATTCAAGAGATGCTGGACAATTATTTTGATACCTTTGTAGATGAATTACCTAATGAGTTACCACCCACTAGAAAAATCAGTCATCATATAGATTTGATTCCAGGAGAAAATCTACCAAATAAAGCAGCTTACAGGATGACTCCCAGAGAGAATGAAGAAGTCAGAAAACAGGTGCAGTAACTGTTAGATAAAGGACCAATTAGAGAAAGTTTGAGTCCTTTTGTAGTACCAATAGTGTTGAGCCCAAAGAAAGATGGAGGCTGGAGAATGTGCACAGATTCAAGAGCAATCAATAAAATAACCATTAGGTACAGATTTCCTTTACCTGGAATTGAAGATTTGATGGATTTTCTAGGTGGAGCAAGATATTTTACAAAGCTAGATTTAAAGAGTGGGTATCATCAAATAAATATTAGAGAAGGGGATGAACGGAAAAATACTTTTAAAACAAATGAAGGGTTGTATGAATGGATGGTAATGCCTTTTGGGTTGTCAAATACACCTAGTACATTCATGAGGCTTATGAATGAAGTTTTGAAGGAGTTTATTGGTAAATTTGTAACAGTATATCTAGAAGATATATTAGTTTACAGTAGGTCTAAGGAGGAACACATGAGACATTTGAATTATGTCTTACAAAGGTTGCAGCAAGAGAAGCTACTAATAAACTTAAAGAAGTGTTCATTCATGAAGGAAGAATTGGTGTATTTGGGTTTTTCTATTTCTGCTAATGGTTTAAAGATGGATCTAGAGAAGATCAAGGCAATCATAAAGTGGCCTTCTCCAAAAAGTGTTTTTGAGGTAAGAAGTTTTCATGGTCTTGCTAGTTTTTATAGAAAATTCATAATGAATTTTAGTAAGGTCAATACCTCTTATTGACACTATAAAGAAAGATAGACAGCCATTTAAGTGGACGAAGATGAGCACTGAAGTGGAAAAGTATGTGAAGAATTGTAAAGTCTGTCAGTATGCAAAAGGAAGAAGCCAAAACACAAGGTTGTATGTTCCATTACCTATTCCAGATAGACCTTGGGATATGGTAAGCATGGATTTTGTTTTGGGCTTGCCAAAGACTAAAAGGGGAAATGATTCAATTTATGTTGTATTTGACATATTTTGAAAAATGACACATTTTGTTCCATGTTATAAAACCAGTGATGCTACTGACATCGCTAATCTATTTTTTAAAGAGAGTAAGATTGCATGGGTTACCTAAGAGTATCGTTTCAGATAGAGACTCCAAATTTGTTGGACATTTTTTGAGGACATTGTGGAAGAAGCTTGGAACTATACTGAGTTTCAGTTCTGCTTATCATCCTTAGATGGATGGACAGACTGAAGTTGTAAAGAGAAGCTTGGGTAATCTACTGAGAAGTCTTACAGGTGAACATCCAAAACAATGGGATCAAATATTGGCATAGGCTGAATATGCATATAATGACTCTCCTAATAGAAGTATGAGGAAAATTAAATTCCACATAGTTTATGGAATGCATCCATGGGGAGTATCTTAATTAAGAAATCTGGGAAAATATGAGGTGGGAAGTGCTAGAGGGGAAAAATTTTCTTTAGAAATGCAAGCAATACATGAACAGGTAAAAAAACAATTACAGAACAACAACATAAAGTACAAAAGAAGAGCAGACACGAGAAGGAGAGAAGTTAATTTTGAAGTTGGAGATTTGGTTCTAACACACCTGAGGAAGGAAAGATTTCCAAAAAGAGAGTATAACAAGTTAAAGTTCAAGAAGATTGGACCATGCAGAGTATTGAGAAAATTTTCTGCAAATGCATATGAAATTGAATTACCCTTTGATATTGGAATATCTCCAATTTTCAATGTTGTTGATTTGTACAGGTATGATGGTGAAAATGCAGATGACACAGCAGAAGACCAAGAGAAACAAGAAATTGATTCGGTAAAACAATTACCTACAGCAAAGGAATTACAACTAGAGAGGATCTTGGACAAGAAATCATTGAAGAAGACAAGGGGACAAGAGTATTTTCAGTATTTGGTCAAGTGGAAAGATCAGCCAGTTGTTGAGTCTACTTGGGTAACAGATGCTACACTACAAAAATTGGGCAGTTTTGTAGAAAGCTCATGGGCAAGAGCCCATGAATTTTTTTTTCCTCAGGAGTCTGATGTAGGAACATCAGGCTTAAAGATAAAAGACTTCGTATTATTCCAAAAATCCAAAAAAAGTTACATGTAAAGGAGTGGGGTCCTTTAGTTGCCAATTTTCAAAGCTTTCTAGATAGTATTTAGACGAGAATCTAAGATATAGATTATCATGTAATAAATTCAAGTTGTTAAATGTAGTGGAGATTCTCGAGGAGAATAGCATGCAGATTAGATAGGATTAGCTAGTTTGGTCCTTTAATTTAGGATCTGGTTGTTAATTGAAACAGTACTTATCTAAGTTTTGAATCATAATAAGGGGATTTTGAATGATTCGACTTGTTTTTCCATACATAAGATTTAGTTGTAGAAAATATCTCTCTGTGTCTTTCTGTGTAGATTTGGTCAATCCCAGAGGTGTTGCATCCCTCTGTAATATCACTATGTTTCCTTGAATTTCCTATTTAAATCTAAAAAGTTCGAGTATTGTGTAATCGAGTTTAATCTCTTTCACGTGTATTATGAACTATGGAGTTTGAAGGTATACAGGTTTCTTGATCGTGCTTGAAGGAATGTATTCATCCTAAGTCATTGATCTTAATTAAATGCCTTACGATCAGTCCAAAATAGGGTTAGCTTGGTGTTAATTCCTGGTCTATTAGAAGTCTTTGCAAGTTGGAGGATCTAGTGGCATCGCTATCCGACGAATATCGGCTAAAGAATTGGGTGGATGGTAACTTATGAACAGGACCCGACATCAAATATATTATAGTCTATAAACTCCATCGGGTCCGTCCTAAGGAATTAAGTGCGTAGGAAAATCCAGACCCAAACTTATATAAGTTGAGTGTTTATAAACCTCATCGGGTCCGTGTGGTCAGTCAAAGGCCGTGCAAATTGTCGAGCGACGAGACGGTGACCGTTGCATCACTAAGGTTGCTGACCGTTCGATCAACCTCACATCGCTTTAGTCAAAAGTAAGTGAAACTTGCCTAATAGCCTGGTGATTATGATTTTGCAATGTTTTAATAGATTTATAAGGCTTATCCTATTGGGGGAATTTTAAGCAGTTTCGCTAGGTTAGTGGAATAGATAACTTTAGAGATAGATGAGCGATATTCCACGGGAAAGTGAAGAAGGGATCCAACCTGAATTAGAAGATATTGTGTCTGGTTTTTAACGTTTGTCAATAGTGCCTACACCTCGGCCACCACTTCATCTCCTAGGGTTAGGGTTTCACACTTATTCTTTATGATAAATAGGCCTTCGAGCCTCATTGTAGCACAGTTTAGAAGGCATGTAGCCATCACCTATCTTCTCAAAGATAAACTGCCATCACCCGAGATAGTTGGTTCCATTGTTCATGTAAACAATTTCAATAAATATTATTAATTAATTGAAGTTTTGTTCTTTCGTTGTATCTTTGTATTCTTCATAGATCTATATTTCTTTTTGTTCTTTCATAAATCTAGATCATAAAAAAAAAACATATTACAAATAAATTTGATGTCTAACTTGTTGTGACTTATAAAATAGATTATTACTATTACGATATTGATAATGTTTATGTTTTCTTAACAATATACATACTATGGGTTGAAGGAGCATAAGGGGTGATCATTTTCCCTAGTGAAAAAGAAAAAATCACATTTTCTTGGGGATTAGGAAGTGACACTAACAACATAGCAGAAAAACTGGCTGTGTGGATGGGGATGAAACTGGAAATTTCTAAAACTACAGAGAAACTTAAGGTGATTGGAGATTCATGTCTAGTTGTTAATCAGTTGTTTAAATCCCAAGCTGGTACTTTTACACCATCTCACAATCTATAGTCATGAATCAAGTTATGTCTTACACACTTCAATAAGGTGGAGGAATTCCATGTTTTAAGTGGAGAAAAACACCTTAGTTTCTACCCAAGTCAATGTAGGAGTAAGGCTACAAGAAGGATTTTTAAAGAGGGGGGCCAGTGCCACCCACCCTCCATCCTGTTGTGGGGAAAAATGCCTATGCAGGACGATCCTATCCACCTAAGGTGTGACAGTGCCTTAGCAACAAACAGAGCCAGCTATTCTAGTATTCTTCCTTTATGAATTAGAATGAAGAGAGATGGATGGACTAACCGGTGTCTTCCGTTTGTCCCTCGATCCGGTTTCTCTTCTCTTGGAGAGTTCCCAGCTACTTGCCTTCTCGATCGCCCAGCTTCAACAGGTTTCTACAAGATCACAAGAGAAGAACGCTACACAAGACATAGATTCATATTCATAACTAGTTCAGGATTAGAAGTAAACTAAACATACTAATGCAATCATACATCAAAGATACATCAGTATATAGGAGAAACCAAGATAGCTTTATTGATGAATAACAAGGTTCAGGAAGAGATACAACCCAGAGGGCTCTAATCCAGCATCTCCTTCCCAGCAAAATGGAATTCCTATCTTCACCTCCCTTCAAAGCATTAAGCACCCAATGATTCCAATCTCAAACCAACAGCAATTCTTTGCAATAACAAAATTCCCGCCTCCTAGATCTCATGGAGGAGAGATCCATATATAGATGTTTGGAGAGAGGATGAGTCAGCTTGAGATCTGACTAGTGTCCTCTCCCTCTGTCAGTTCTTGATTCCACTTGGAGGTTCTTGCTTCCACTTGGAGATTTGGAACCTCTTACTCATCACCAGTCGAATTCCCTGAGGCAAGTGTCATTTTGGAAGCTTCCTGGGTTTTGACACCTTGAGAAATGAGCTTGCCACATGTCCACTCTCGCTCAGCGCAGGTAGCCAGTGTTGGCATTGACATTCAGCGCAGGTAGCCAGTGTTGGCTTTGACATTCAGCGCAGACAGCCAGTGGAGCCATTGACATGATCCTGAATTGACTTGTTTTTGAGCAGTTTCTGGTGGAGAACTTCTGTGAATTGCTGTGGTTTGTTAGCCTTGTTCCTCTAGGGGTAGGAACAACATGTTTAGGGACTTTGGATCCCTTAGATTATGGACATTTCATGCTCAATGCTGTAAGGCACAAAAATGTCTATAACAGTTGCCCCCTAAAGTATGAGGCCGTTTATCGGGTGAAATGCTTTATCCAGGAGGGTCCGAAGTTCATCCAATGCTGGGAGGAGACCTGTAATAAGATACAATACAATACATTATTTTTCATACTGTTTTCATGATCTAGCTGAGGCGGGCATTCCCATGCTCAGCTTTATAAATTCATTTTTCTGTACATAGAACAGACAATCGTCTGATGGTAGACTGATAATTTTGATGAAATTATCATCCTTTGAGTAGGATGATTATCTGCTGCAATGATGTACATGTCAATGTCTTTATTTTTCCTAAATATATATCGCAGCTCGGATGGATGAAACTAGATCCGGGGTCTTCAAACTCGTTCGATCTTCACTCTAAGTACAAGTCGATCCATGTGAGAAATGTTCTGAAGTCGAACATGGAAAGACATCGCTTGATTACCGGTCAATGAGGTAAACCGTTAACAAGCGCGAGAGGAATCACCGATAATGATAATGACCCTCAAGGTACTGCAGTACAATTCACGTGGTGTGAATAAAGGACTTGGCGTCGAACACCACGCAAAATCTTTGGGTCGAAGGTCATTGATGTATACCTGTCGCCGGAAGTGAGAAACTTGCCATTGAGGCATGCAAGCTTCAAAGTACTGAAGGGGTTGTTCCTAGATCAACTTCTTGGATAATGAGCTGATGTCGACAAGAAGCGATCCGTCAAAGGAGGGCCTTAATGAATCCCACATCAGTGACACGGAACGGAGCTAATGATTTTGATGGAGGTGAAAACGATCTGTGACATATGATTCAGGGTGGCGGTCATGAAAGGATGAAGGATAATGTATGGCAGTGGATGGGACACGGTTGACTTTTTCTGAACGACTTCTCTTGAACATATGGCGACACTGATGCGATGGATCGGTAGCATTATCCCAAATATGGATGGTATGGCGAGACCATGGTGATGTGACCGGTGAATGAAACAACCCAACCCGATTGTGGTACGGAGGAAAAGTGTCATGTTCAAGAGCGACTTGCTACCATCAAAGTTTTCTTTAGTTTCTCCCAATTTTTCCCCAGTCATTGCTGACCAGTACCTCTTTATTTTTGTCAAGCTTGAGGAGGATAACATATGCTTGTTCTATAACCTGCCCTTCGGGCAAGCCCATCGCTATGTTTTAACGAGCCTAGCGATAGTGAAACTCGTTCTCGTCTAAAGACAAGTTTGTCGCTATTTAATGATTTTAACGAGTCTAACGACAAAGACAACTTGGTCCCTTTTCATTTTTAGAGAGTCTGAAAAGGTACGTAAAGATAACTCCAAAGTTCCTTTTTCGTCATCTAATCCCTTAAGTCCGAAAAAGTATAAAACAATACAGAAGGGATGAGTTTTCGATAGTTTTAACGAGCCGAACAAAACAAGCGCTCGATCTTTTTGTGCAATAATCCCTCAGGTCCAAAAAGATTAAAATCTAGAGGAGGGATATCACTTCCTGTCGCTTTAACGAGCTGGAAGGCCAAAACTCGGCAATCTTTTCATATTTTACGAGTCAGTTGAAAAGAGCTTAAAGAAGACTCGTCTTTTGAGGAACGAGTGATAAACAGGGTTAGCAGCTGATTCCAGGTACAGGTTGGAATTTTCCAATCATGGCAGTGTCACAAGGATGGCCAGGTGAAATCACTCTTCGCAGCTGTTCCTCAAAATGGGTAAACAATCAAATGGAGGTGAATGATCGGCCAATGGAAAAGTGGAGGTGATGGTGCAAACACGACCAGGGCTTTAATGGCTGATAATTTACATTCGCAGTGGTTATTTACCGGGTAGTTCATTTTTTAACGAGCTTAAACGCGGATTGAAACATTTGCTCGATCTTATGTTTATTTTTTAACAAGCATGAACTATGCGCTAAAACTGCTCGGATCTTGCGTTTATTTTTTAATGAGCATGAACTGTGTGCTAAAACTGCTCGATTATACCAGTCATATGATAAGAGTGTCTCATTGAAGATGCTATTTTTTAGGGAGCTTAGATCTTACGTAAGCTTTGCTCCGGATCCTTTCATTATGCAAGTTTGGAACCGACTAATCCTACGAGTTTAGAGGGTTAGAAGTCCTAAAAATTTAAAAAATAAATAGCCGCCCCTTGCTAGCACTCCAAAAGGTTTGCATGCCCCCAGGCATAAAGTACGATTTCAAGGTTACCTCTACTTCATTTCCGTCAAAACATTCGTTTCACCGAGAGAGGCCTACCTCTTTCAGGTCACCCAAAGATTGTCTCGTTCGCGGGCACGAATGAAACACTTCTTCGGCGATGTCTACCGAGATAAACAAAGGTGAGCGACGTAGCCCGCCAACTCACATAACTTTGACAAAAGAATCTTATTCTAGAATAACCCTCTTCCTAGACGGACGGGGTACAGACTAGTCATATTCTCCCGCGGAAACCTACTCTATACCCAAAGTTTCTCTGCCGAAGCAGACCAGGACGCATGCCCCCTGGGTTCCAGTCATATCCTCCCGGATTACTCGCGCTCATCAGGAGGACGGACCGTGGGTTGAGACACTTCTTGCGTGAATAGACCATTTAGGGATGGTACATGACTATTTGCGATGCGTGATCTGGGAAATGAAAGTTGGTCCACGAGCTTGACCACTCTTCCTCCATGCGGAAAACACATTACTCTAAAGAGTGATGAGACGATGGCTCCCATGCAATATATATAGTCTCGTCCAAGGAGTAGGTTATAATCCAAGGGTCCTTGAACGACCATCACGTTCATTTGAATGGTCTTCCCTTTCAATGTGATAGGCACATTGGGGAGGATCCCTAAAGGTCGACTGGTTCCTTTATCAAAGCCTGATAGATTTCTCATTTCAGGCAAAAGTGCTGGCGAACCAAGCGCTTTCCAAGCAATAGAGGAAAGGATACTCACAGATGCCCCCTCATCAATAATAGTGCCAGCCATTACCATTCTGTATATTTGAACGATAATTCTGAATGGTATACTGGCTGGTAACTGGGGTCTGCCTAGTTGGTTCCAGTCGAACGAGACAACTAGGTTGCTTGGTGGTGGGACCGAATAGACGGCCGGGTATGACCTTGACGAAGTTCCTTCCTGCGATAAAGGAATGGGCGAATTGTCCCCTTGTTCGTCAGAGTCTGTGTTAATGAAGAGAACTTGGACGGTGTCGTCTTTATTCTCCTCTGTGATGGTATCATTCGAAGATGGAGCCTCTGAAGGCAAAACCGGGTCAACTACCGCCTCAACCTTTTGACTTTCGTCAGGTATGGATTTAGACGGTTCATCTTCAATGATAGGTGCTTCGGCTGACCACCTGAGCGGGCCAGCCGGGTTCTCAACAAGTGAAGGACTTGGCAGGAGTTTTTGATATCCAGGAGGAAGTTGCGCTCGTAAAATCGGGCGATCTTCCAAAACTCTTTTAGCCTCGTCTAAGAAGGGACAACGGTGGATGGCATGGTCGCCTTCACACAGTTTGCAGGGAAATCTAGCTTTCCCTCTCTGTCCTGGGGCTTCACTTTCACTAGTCGACGGTGTGCAGTCAACATGGCTATCAGAGGTTGACGCCACCGAATTGTGCAAACGGGGAGACCAGTCCCTTAGTATCCGAGGGATGCAGGGACAATCTCTGTGGAAGTGGTCTCCCTTGCATATGACGCATGGCGATTTAGGCCTTGCTAGTGCTGTGTGTGGATTTTTGTCAGACGACACTTGTTTGCCCCCAGTCGCTTTTGGCTCCTTCTTCTTCTTCTCTTTCTTCTTCTTCTCCTTCTTCTCCTTAGGAACTCGGTTTTTTGTTTTACCAGTTCCGTCAAGCGAAGAGGAAGAAGGAGAGGAAGAATTATATGAAGTAGAAGGCTGGTGGGCGACTCTGGTCTGGTCTAACTGTTGACTCGACTGTTCAGGAATAGTGGTGTTCTGAACGACATTGGTTGAAAAGAGCCAGACCGTCAGGCTAATTGTCAGTCCTGGAAGCGACAATGTGGCCATATGGGGCGCACCAACATCTCCCCAAGAGGAGAAGGGACTAGGATTTCCACCAAGGGGAATTCCTTGGTTGGTGGGCTCCATCTTTTCAACCTAAAGATCAACGCGGGAATAAAGGGTGATTGTTCCGTTTAAAATAAATTTTTAACGACGCTTTAGACACAACTTGCTTTTTCAATTTTAAAGAGTCGAGAAAAAGCTAAAGATGACTCTAGTCTCCTTCGATGTTTTAACGAGCCCGAAGTGACAAATGCTCGGATGGACTTTTTCTGTTATAGAGTCTGAAAAAGGCCAAAAGAAACTGCTCTGGAGTTCTAGGTAGAGGGTGTGCCAAACTTTTCGCAAAACCGCAGAATACTTTTTAGGGTACGGGCGGTCGATCTTCCTGAATGCTGTGTTCAGTGCATTGCGATCAGTAGGGCGGCCAACACGGCTTCCTAAGGATAAAGGTTTTATTCCTATAGGGGTCTCCCAATATATACGCGACGGTACGTGGGAGCACAATCCGTACTGGCGCTATCATCCCTCAGGAGGAATCACCCACCTTCAACGAGATCGACAGTCACCAGGCTTTACGACGCCGGAACACGTCTCTAGCCTAGACCTCTATGTTGTGCGTTATGTTACAAAGCGTTGTTAAGTTCATTCAGTTTATTTTAAGTTGATCTTTTTAGAAGTTTACCTTTCTGGATCACCACGAGATGTATGATACAATTTCCTAAATGCAGTCTAAAGATGATAAGCAAGCTTTATATCTTTTCAACTTTGAAAATCCTAGCTACTAAGGGAAAAGAAAGACACCATCTTTTCTCAAAGAGCAATCAGCACACTCTAATGCACTTTTCCTAAATCAAGTATGCAAACTATCAAGATGCAAATGCACAATGCAGGTGTTTGTTTTCCGCTTTCTTAGTATTGATGCCTACAAAGAAACCTTTTTGTACAACTTTGAATTCGCTTTTAAATGACAAGTACAAACAAGTTTACTTTTTCGAAATAAAAAAGGGTAGAAGAGAATACAACACTTTACGACTTTCGAAATGAACACTTGTTTCGACACTTAAAAGAGACAAACTCAAACCAAAAGCAAAAGTAAATGTATAATCAACTGTAAACAGCCAATGAACTCTCTCCTAAGATCACAATCAACAGATCTAAATCAAGGGCTACAGGATGACTATTTCACTCATGCAAAGGAAAACTGTAAATGACGCCACAAACACATAAAAACACTCACAGTCTTTTTGTACAAAAGGAGGCGGAATTTAAGCAGAGAAAAGGAGTTATTAGACTGGTACCTATGCTGGTTACAGGCTGCAAAAATCAGAGATCAAAACAGGGCAACACAGAGCAGAGAACCCCAGCTGCACAAGGCCAAACTGGTTCAGCGCAACCTCAACACTGGGGTTTTGACATTCAGCGCAGGTAGCCTTCACGGGACCTGCGTTGAAATGCAGAACCTCTTCATAGGGGTCGCGCTGAAGGAGAAACTCTCGTTTCTCACTGGGTTCTGGGTCACAGATTGCTGATTAATCAACGGTTTCAGGCCAAATAAAAGCAACAAGCAAGGTACAATCAAAGGGATGCTTTGAGGGGGTACTAAGATCTATCACAAAGGATCATCAAATCATTTGTGAGTCCATTGTTCAGATCATAAACAAATCCAGTGATTGGATCAAGGCAGCAACTGTCTACTTTGCAACTGAGAAGAGAAGATGTAGTTCGATTGTTGCTGTTGAGTCTATGAAACAAACAATGATAGAGACACAAATAAAATGACTAAAACAAATCTCCCCAGCGGAGTCGCCAATTTGTTGTGGGGAAAAATGCCTATGCAGGACGATCCTATCCACCTAAGGTGTGACAGTGCCTTAGCAACAAACAGAGCCAGCTATTCTAGTATTCTTCCTTTATGAATTAGAATGAAGAGAGATGGATGGACTAACCGGTGTCTTCCGTTTGTCCCTCGATCCGGTTTCTCTTCTCTTGGAGAGTTCCCAGCTACTTGCCTTCTCGATCGCCCAGCTTCAACAGGTTTCTGCAAGATCACAAGAGAAGAACGCTACACAAGACATAGATTCATATTCATAACTAGTTCAGGATTAGAAGTAAACTAAACATACTAATGCAATCATACATCAAAGATACATCAGTATATAGGAGAAACCAAGATAGCTTTATTGATGAATAACAAGGTTCAGGAAGAGATACAACCCAGAGGGCTCCAATCCAGCATCTCCTTCCCAGCAAAATGGAATTCCTATCTTCACCTCCCTTCAAAGCATTAAGCACCCAATGATTCCAATCTCAAACCAACAACAATTCTTTGCAATAACAAAATTCCCGCCTCCTAGATCTCATGGAGGAGAGATCCATATATAGATGTTTGGAGAGAGGATGAGTCAGCTTGAGATCTGACTAGTGTCCTCTCCCTCTGTTAGTTCTTGATTCCACTTGGAGATTTGGAACCTCTTACTCATCACCAGTCGAATTCCCTGAGGCAAGTGTCATTTTGGAAGCTTCCTGGGTTTTGACACCTTGAGAAATGAGCTTGCCACATGTCCACTCTCGCTCAGCGCAGGTAGCCAGTGTTGGCTTTGACATTCAGCGCAGGTAGCCAGTGTTGGCTTTGACATTCAGCGCAGACAGCCAGTGGAGCCATTGACATGATCCTGAATTGACTTGTTTTTGAGCAGTTTCTGGTGGAGAACTTCTGTGAATTGCTGTGGTTTGTTAGCCTTGTTCCTCTAGGGGTAGGAACAACATGTTTAGGGACTTTGGATCCCTTAGATTATGGACATTGCATGCTCAATGCTGTAAGGCACAAAAATGTCTATAACACATCCCATAATGAATCCAAAAACCATGGAGGGTATGCAAACCCAATGAAGAGATTTGAGGTCTTAGTTGCAAAACAGGGTGAACTTGTTGGCGGGGAATATTCAAGCTTTGTCCGTGGAGAGTATGGAGAGATTTGTAATTTATGCAACAAGGATTAAAGAGGTGGAGCTAGGAAATAGGAAACTGAAGGTAAGAAGAAACATAAGCAATACAAAAATTGACCCCATGATAGTTCTTTGACTTCATGCACATAGGTATTGAGCAAGTAAACATAGAATGGCCTCTAATTGTGAGGATGGAGTTTTGTGGTGTTGCTAAATCTCTCCTTGGAAGCAACATAGACCTAACCGGAGGAGTGACTTGGGGAGCCATGGGTTAGATGCACATTCTTTAGCTTTATAATTTTGTATGTTTTCTTCCAAAAAAAAATTTTGAATGTCTTTTGTAGAATTAATAGCGTCAAGGTAGTAGGAAAGGGAAGTGTTGAGGTTTTAATTTTTTTTCTAATTACAATATGTAAGGGGGTGTTTATATCTTTGAGTGGATGCTACTCAAAATATTAGCTTCTTTTAAACCTTGTACATGCAGTCAAGACAAAACTCAACCATAAATAATACCAATGAAATTAATCATTCTAATATATATACATATACTCAATCATAAATAATATCAATAAAATTAATCATTCAAATTCATACATACATACATCCATATATATATAACTTAAATTTCTTTTAAATCATATACTTATAATTAAATAAGAACTCAACCCTAAATAATATCAAGGAAATTAACCATTCCAACTCATTTTTATATATACACATCTACATATATAAATAAATAAAAAAACTTGTCCATTATACTAGTGTGTGAGAGTTTATATAAACGTAACTATTTAACTTATTAATCAATATTAATGTGATGAAATTTTATTAAAATATTGTATTTAAAAATTTTCAAAAATATTTTTAAATTAAAATATTGCATACAAAAAATATGTATTATATTCATCTCATTAAAGTTTTGTATTTAAAAATTTTCAAAAGTATTTTTAAATTAAAATATTGAATAAATTTTTTCAAAAATATCTTTAAATGAAAATATTGCACACAAATAATACATATTATTATGTGAATGTTAATTTAGATATTATGAATACTTTAATGTATATTTTAAAAGCCATCCATCAGTGAAATGTAGATAAAGTATTAAAGTGAAGTTAGTTATATATATTTCTATAATATTAACCAATTTAAAAAATAAAAATAAAATATTTATAATCTACATAGTAATTAATATTTTTTTCCATTTTTTTAAATTTGAAATTATAGTATTTTTTCCGCTTATATATTTTTTAATCTTAAAATTATTATACTTGATCTTTATAATAAATATTGATACAAAATTTCAATTTCTTAAATTTAAATGTTTTTTTTTTCTAATTTGCATTTTAAAATGTCTGTGTTATATATATACACGAAATGAGATTTATATAATTTCAATAGTATTGATATTTTTAAGATATATAAACATAATTAATGTAAATTTAATTAACTATTAAGATTAAATGAAATTAATATTTCAAATATAAAATATGAAATTTATTATATATTTTTAAAATAAATTAAAATAATTGAAAATAATTAATATTTACTAATACAACTATTAATTCTTAATCATAAATATTAAATTTATTATAGATTTTGAAACAATTTTAAATATATATTTAAATAAAATAAATCTTTTAAATTTATTTAAATATTTATATAATATAGTCATTTAAGAGAAATTTACTAAAAAAAATAATCTTATAATCTTCCTGACATAAAATATATAATTAAAATTTACCATTTGATTATTATAAAATATTGAATAATTGAAAACTATATATTTTTATTAAATTGTTTGACCATACAATTTCTTTAGAAAAAAATCTAAATAAATAACCGTCACCATCTGCCACTTTTGTCTTTATTTTGACCAAAAAAAAAATTCCTCACTAATGCCACGCAAAATAGACACTTGCAATGTTCACCTGCTTCGACAGCTTTCCTTGCCAGATTGTGGTTTGAATTGGCCATTTTTTTTCAATGGTATCCGTGGAACCTTTTATTTTTCAATGGTTATTAATTACAATCGAAATAGATCGTAATACTTTTCTCAATGAGCCTTGTGAACCCGTTAATTTGACGCCCTTTAATGAAACCCATAGCCCTTTTAATTTGACCATGGGCATGACCTTCTCGGCCAGCTATAGTGCTATATATATGTTTCTATAATTAGAGAGGAATTGCAAAGGTTGGATCCGCTTATATTCGCTGTCCTTGTTTTATGCTTCCACTTTTCCCCTATGAAGTGTCGTTCGGATTTTCAATTGCAAGGGACTAATGGAAGATCATTTGCAAAGATGTATAGGGTTATACTCCGTAGTATTGTGGTATGTTGTGATGATGTTAGGTTAATATGGAGGATTTAAGTTTCACAAAATATTAGTTATATTAGTTTTAACTGTAGGCAAAAATATTTTAGAGCAAGTTCTAATCATAGATATAAATGGCAGGTTGAGATTTATTTTAAAAATAATTTGGTTATGTAAGTTTTTTAATAAAATTAACTAATCAAAAAAGTGATATGAATATGGTTTATGGCTTAAGCTATGGTATTAATCTATGGTATTATAAAAAAACCTATTTATAAGTCAAAAATAGAATGAATCTTCTTGGTTAAGAATCTTTTGACATGTTATATATATGTAAGTTATGATTTAGTTAATTTTTACGATAAGTTTTTAAGTTGTTAATGTGAAATGTATAGTGAGGTAAGTGTTTCGATGGTTATTAGTGTTTCTAGTCATTTAATTTCTATGGTGATTCTAGTTATTGTTATTGGTAAATAAAAGCTATGCAATCAAATACAAAATTTAAAAAGTAAATGCTCTATAGTTAAATAAATTTTATAAATATCTAAAAATAAAAAATACAAATAAAGTGTAATTAGTCCAATAGTCATGTCTATTTTGGAATAGGGCTTCCATAATTTTAATTTAATTATTTATAGTTATTAAGTGGATGGTATATATTTAACCTCCATGGAATAGTTTAAACTATTCATACTAGTATATACAAATCAAAGGTTAAGATTGATCTCCAAAGTAGTTTCACTCTTTTTGTCTTTTAATTCAATTTAATTAAAAAATGTTATATGAACAAGTGTCATTTGAAGTGATCAGTTATTCTTTTTGAGGCATGTAGTATTGATAAGGTATGGTATTGACCCATGTTACCTATCTCTATGATTATGAATCTCCTCCCATGTTTTTAAAAATATCTTTTCGTTTAATTTACATTAATTATTATTATTATAAATTTAAAATATGGTTATTATTTTCTAAATTTTTATAGTTTTTTTTTAAACAATGTAAAAAGTCTCATATAGTAAATATTAATAAATGTTTTAAAGTATATTAATAAATGTTTTGATATTTATTATGTGATTTCGTAAATTTTCTAAAAAATAACTTTTATAATGCTATATCAAAAACAATTAAAATATACTCAATCTAAGAAAATAAAAGATATAAATTAAATTTATAGTTATAGCTTAT
Source organism: Pinus tabuliformis (assembly GCA_031772625.1). Taxonomy (NCBI): domain Eukaryota; kingdom Viridiplantae; phylum Streptophyta; class Pinopsida; order Pinales; family Pinaceae; genus Pinus; species Pinus tabuliformis. The sequence continues at coordinate 1,345,825,773 of CM062817.1, forward strand.
TTTCAATTTTAGATAATTATCTCATGTAACAATATTCCTTATATTAAATTTTATTAAATTCTGAAATACCTTTATAACGTACCCCGGTAATCTCATATGTAAAAGTAGGGAGTTAGAATTTTTTTTTATACAAATTACCCACAAGTAATTATCCAATTCCTAACTCCACAATTCCTCATTAACCATTAGATATAATGTTCATTAGTACGTGAAGTAAATTGCAATAAAGGACAGTAAGTTACATAACCATTATACACCACTGTGGTAGTGTAATAACATAATATGTAAAAACAAGGAGTTAGAATTTTTTTTTATACAAATTACCCACAAGTATCCAATTCACAACTCCACAATTCCTCATTAACCATTAGATATAATGTTCATTAGTACATCAAGTAAATTGCAATAAAGGACAGTAAGTTACATAACCATTAATCACCACTGTGGTAGTGTAATAACATAAACTGTCTCATAAATCCTTGCATCCATTTCATGATTTCCTTAACCATATTAATTAATCTCATACTTGGACATTATGATTATGCCATCACATAAAGAACCATCAATAACAAGGATTCATCATCATCAAACTGGCACAAAAGGCAATCACACCATTGAAAACCGATATACCTTGGAAACCCCGTAGGGTGAAAGCCAGCAAACGTTTAATCTTATTATTAAACGCTCTTGAGGGTTTTCACCCCTCACTCAATGGCTTATAAGGGATTCCATCCCTTAACCATTGTTATAAAATTATTACAATGAATTACCATTAAGATGTCACATAACTAGCTAAAAGCTAATACAGTTTCCATATAACCCTTTACTTACATACCGCCACATGCAAGATTCCTTGTGGCATGATTGTTCTAGCAATCTACGATCCCGCAACTCGTACTAATCTGGGTGGAGCATTAATCATTTTCCTGCCACAATGTTAAACATCACTTTTCTTTGGCACCAACGCCATCGTTTCCTGTCAATGTAGTCGTCACCAAGCTTTGGCAACAAGATTAGATACAATATTAATCAATCAATAAGCAACCTCTAAAAGTGATCTTTTAACATCTACTCATGTGCATGAGCAAGCATAACATACTAATTAATTAGTGCATATGTTCAAGTGATTAGTTGTTTTACTTCCACAATGTTTATTCACACTTATCTCTATATCACATTGACTATTCTTTGTGTATACAATAACACAATCGTGATATCTTCATACGTGTAATAAATTGTTGTTCCTATGCTTATGCACATGTGTTCTTTTCACATAGTTATTTTTCGAGAACTCGGCATAGTTTCTCTATCATACAAAGAACTTATCTCTATATCACATTGACTATTCTTTTTGCATGCAATAGCTTATCATAATAGCCCTTCTTAAATGTATGCAACTCATATTCTCTTCTCTAGAATACTACCATCATTTCATGTAACAAATTACTTACTTCTTTCTTAAAGGAAGTCATTATACACTCAATTCTCTATCGTCCCATAGGTAGGTTCCTCATGCTTACTTATCAAGAAATTATTATAGATTCCATCTCTATGCATAAAAATTCAGGAAACAATAACATGGTTAGCTTAACCTTTTATGCACTAAAATCAAGAAACCAACACAACTCATCTAACAAGACAATCTTTTCAAGAGATTATTATTTTCAAGAAAGTTAACATAATCACTTTCTCTATGTACACACAAAATCATGTACAAAATCATATTTCCAAAGTCACAATATATACCCTTATGTGCATGCAGCATGTGGTTTTCCTAACACAATTACTTTTACTTCAATGCACATAATCTTTTCATGAAACAAGTATGGATTCTTGATATGATATGAACACTATTCATATGTCTTTTAAGAATAGGAAACTCTATTTTTGTTTCAAGAGATCTCTCATAAAATCCATCATTTTTATACATGAAGTATGCACACTTTTCTAAAATGAAACTATATGTATGTGTATATAAAACATACTCTTTCTTCAAGAAAGTTAGGAATGAATATATATGTGCCCAGAAGCACATCATTAGCTATTTCTATCATGCATGTAATGCATAATTACCTTACTAGAAACCTAGAAACTAGCTAAAATCACTATGCAATTAGCATATATCCTTTTCCAAGAAAACTTTACTAAATAAAAATACATATTTTAATTCAAGGAAAACTTGGCCACTTTACACACTATGTCCTCAAGAAGTTTATATGCCTCACCATCTTTTCTCAAGAAGATATTTTGGCTATATTTAGCAAGGATTTTATTCCAAGTAAATGACAAGAGACAAGCATTTCACACACAAGACTCACATGTAGTCTTTCTAGGAGGAAGTACCTATTTTCTTTACTAACAAAACATATAAAATATTCAATCTTTTACTGCATGCATTCAAATACTTTCTCTACCAAGAAAACATATAAAATGTTCAATCTTTAACTGCATGCATTAACATGTTTTCTTTACTAAGAAAACATATAAATATTCAATCTTTTATTGCATGCATACAAATACTTTCTCTACCAAGAAAACATATAAAATATTCAATCTTTTACCGCATGCATTAAAATACTTTCTCTACCAAGAAAACATATAAAATATTCAATCTTTTACTGCATGCATTAAAATACTTTCTCTATAAAAAAATGCAGTTACTTATCTTATCGTGGCAGCCTCCTTGTCTCCCTCACCTTCAACACGGAGAAAGAACTTCCTGTCAATAATAATGCGTGAGAAAGTTCGATCCTTGTACTTAGATCAGCAAGGCATCCGGAAAAGCTCCGAGAATAGGTAAAAACAAGCCCCCAATTATACCAGGTCCCATCACAGTCAACAGGAGCTCGCTTCCATTTGACATAAATGTGGTCGATTGGAACAATAGGCATCCATAAACCATCAGCAACAACAAGTTTCCCACTAATGATGTAGTTCAAGGCATGAAACCGTAAGTCTCATCACAACTACTCGAGTACAAGGCCCGTCGCAAACTAGTCTACAAAGTGGTTTTCACTATAAATCCCCGAGAAGCCATCTCCTGAACTCCATCGAAAACCAAATCCGCCCCTCGATCGATTCCATTGTAGATCTCTGGAGAAGAAGTGGCCTCTATACCATGCTATGGACGCATACGCATTGCAATAGCAGCAGCCAAAAGATTACCGTGAGTCCCTTCATTGCAGAGAACTTATGTTTTCTCCTCGGTAACAGTCGATCTCCAGTGAATAAAGAACTTTAAGGGCAGCTATCAAAAAATGAACCCTAACTAAAACAGTGAATGGTAAACTTCATTATTTATGAATATTTTATTTCACTTAAGTTTTTACATAAGTATTTATACTAGGGATATTACAACCTTTCAACACAATAATTTGTAAAGCTACTTCACTTAAAAAAGTATTTCATATATATTATTAGATAATGAAACATCATCATCATTATTATTAATAAATTTTCATTAATCTAAATAAATAAATACCAAAATAACCCGGTAATTTTCCAAATCCTCATCCGAATATTTTTGCTGAAACAGGAAACCATCTTTCACATTAAAAGACTTCCGAGATAAAATGTAATTTTTAAAATAAAATGTACGTTTTTTATAATTATTAATATGTATTATAAATTTAGGAAAACTTTCATTAAATTTAATATTAAAAATGATTACATAACTAAATTGGTAATTATGCAAGTCCGTATCCGATGGATTGTGCTCGAGAGTAGCAAAATCTCCGAAAACACATTTGACTCAAGCCGGATGGAATTGTATCTTTTAATATTAAAGAGAAATATATGAACCACTTTCTATGTCGCTATGCTACTTCTAAACTTACATATATGAACCACCTGTGGTCTCACTGAAGCCTTATTTCGGTTATAATTTTAATGATCGTCCAAATCATATGAAGATTGATTGATAGAGTATGCAATGGATCATCGAATAAATCTGGGCATTACAAAAAGTAGATGAGATTAGATTTATACGAATACTCGAAGGGCTTACGATCTCGTCAAGGGTTTACGATTTATGATGGACTGACGGAAGCTGATCATGATTATATATGCAAAGAAACCCAAGAAAGGAAAAAGAAAAACTGAAAAGACTCTCTTAGGGTTTTAATTCAATTTGTTTCAGAAATATAATTTATTGACTTTAATTCCATTTGTTTCAAAAATATGATTTATTGATTGGGTTAATTTTCTTTATATTTTTCAAAAAAATCACTAATTTTTATGTTTTTCCAAAAATGATTTATTTTGGTCATAAAAATTATTTTTGTTTTATAAAATACTATATAAAATTATTAAAAAAATTAAATATTTTTACAAAACTAAAATGAAAAACATTTTACATATTAAAAATGATTAAGATTCACCAAAATATCTAAACTTAAATTATCAAATGAGCTTACATAATCCACTCGTAGATAACCCTAGTTTGTAGAACTTACATATCCATAAAATAAGTGTATTATAGCTATCAGGTTGAAGTGGAACTTCATCTGTCCATTACACTATCTAGCTAAAATAGATTCAATTCAGATAAGTTCTATAAATGTGGTCTAACCGTTAAGAAAGAAAATATGGCTCCACAAATTTCATGGTCTAGGCCTGAGCCGGACTATATATACTTGCGAAGTCCTCCATCATAATTTCTTCGGTTAAAAAGATTCGGCCCAAATCGCCAGGAACGGCAGGATTGATATGGTATATATGGTCATCTGCCGAAGCTGAGACTTGGCCTATTCCACCGTCACAGCCAGTCTCCAAAGCTCCACTTCCGCCTTTTACTATCGTAGGAACCGGATTTGCATACGCTTCTGAACTGGAAATTCTTGACGAATCGCCAAGTGTCCCCCCTCCTCCCTCGCTCTCGGGCAACTGATAGCTTTTCTGCATGCTATTGATATAAATATATGTTGGATCGCCGAAGTTTAAATGGAGAGGATCCTTGGAATCATCCTGGAAATGTGCATGGCTAAAGAGGCTTTCAGAGTTCTGGGTAGAAATCTGTTGGTTATTTGTGGGGTCTGGAATCGAACAGTATTCGTCATTTTGATCCTTTACATGCTCGCGTTTTAATTTCAATACACCCGGAGGACAGAGTTGATTTCCTCCATTGGTGACTATATTGAAGGTGTTGTTATAAGATTGAAAGGATCCTTCAGGGATAATGTCCAAGTACTGCATGTCAGAGTAAGAAGACCTAAAAGTAGAAGCATCATCTACGGGAGCAGGCACTGAAGTAGTATTAGCTTGGGAGTGGATATTCGATTTGGTGTTGGCGGTGGAGGAGCAGGGGGGACGGTGTTTCAGCTTGAGACTCTTGACTCGATGCGAGTTCCAGTAATTCTTTATCTCATCGTCAGTCCGTCCTGGCAATTGTGTTGCAATCCGAGCCCATCTGTTAACACGGTGTGTTAGTTTCTTTATTAGTCATCTCACAACCAACTATCAGGATGACCACTATATCTTTAAATATTAGCATAAAGAGATCAAGATAACTTGGTACGTGACTAGATAATGATCAATGACATGTAAAATCAGAACGGAGAGGAGTTTCTGGAATGGAGAATGACAGAAACCTGTTACCCAGCATGGATTGTGAGTATATAATCAGCCGTTCTTCCTGAGGAGAAAAGGGAGCACGTTTAAGCCCAGGACGTAAGTAGTTAATCCATCTGAGCCTGCAGCTCTTTCCACATCTCTGTAGACCTGTATGAATGCAGAAGTTTTATTGTTGCGATGCATATAAGTGAATAGGCTAAAAGAGGAGGAATAAGATGTTTCAAACGGTCGTGAAAATGAATTATTATGAGTGAGGAGATTTGACGTTTATATTCCATATTCAATTCGGATAGTTATCAGAATTAAAGAACCAGTCAAATTACAAATTCCTCTAGATAACTAAAAAAAATGAATGCAGAAGCATGATGCATATAAGAGAATAGGATAAAAGAGGAAGAATAAAAGATTCAAATGGTCGTGAAAAGGAATGATATGGGGGAAAAGATTTGAGGTTTAAATTCAGGAAACACTAGAAAATGAATTATTATGTGTGAAGAGATTTGAAGTTTTTAAATTCAAGATACACGAGAGCGGTTTATAATGGTAGCTACTGGAATTGAAGAACCAGACTTTCTCTAGATAGCTTTAAAAAAATTGAAATTGTGCTTACCAGCCTGCTTCGCCACATAACTCCAGCAGCCGATGAGGCCATTTTTTGCCATGTAGTCGATGAGTTTGCTATCTTCTTCGGGCGACCAACGACCTTTTCTCAACTTTGGTTTGGAGGAAGTTGGGGGCGCTTGTTTCTCAAACCCTAACAGTCGGCCATGTTTGTACGCCATTTTTCACCACGCGGATTGCTGAGCTCCGCTCTCTGAGCGACTTCGCAGAATCCGCAGCACAGAACTCAGCCCGGAAAATAACCAATTGGAATAAGTCTCACTTTCCCTTTGTTCGCGCCATGATTCTCAAATCCTCCATAATCATTAGCTTTCTCTGCTCCCTTTTTCTCTGAACTGTGCGTCATTGTTGTGTGGCCTTCCGACATATTTCTCCTTGCTATTAAAGACATTTCTGTAATATTCTTCGCTTACCTACCACGTCAGCATCGTGTTCGGTCGTTGTTCAGTCATTCATCTCATTGTGATTATACATGTTATGTCCAGTTCTACAATCACATGGAGAAATCTACAATCACTCAACAAACAAACAAGAAAATATTTCCCAGCCATTGGAATAACACAAAGCTGTCTATTTTATCTCACCAACGCCCCCCGACAATCACACAAAATAACACAAAATGAAGCAATAACGAAACAGGAATTATAATAATAAATATATCATATTTAACACAGTTTCTCAAAACGGCAACGCGATTGCAATGTTTACCCATTGTAGATGTTTTTCAGCAATTTGATGGTGACGTTTACTTATTGTAAAGGTCTCTTGGTTTTATTTTATTTTAAATTATGTGATTTTTAAGTTTCGGCCATTAATGACAATTTGTACCCATTTTAAACGTTTTTAGATCGCAGTCAACTTTTATCGCAGTAGTGACTAGGGGTGGTAGTGACTGCTATCCGTACATACAGGCTATTTAGGTTATTTATCGTAGTTATTCATCATAGTTACTTAAAAAACCACGTTATTAGAATTACTGGTTTATAAGGATAGGTCTCACTTATATTAGATGCCTTGGTTATTAGACTGTTATTTGTACATATAGACTATCTATCACTGATATTGATCACTGAAAACCATGTCATTAGAATTACCTATGGATGGTTCTTAAGGATGAGCTTACTCATACCAGATGCCTAGGCTATTAGATAGTTGATCAATTTTCCTAAATCCAAAAAACGCCATAACCAAACAAAACAGTTTTCAGAAGCGCGGCGCAGTCCACCTTTATGTACTCTATACATTAATTTCATTTTCATTTTTTTTTTTTTTTTTTTGAGATATAATTTTACAATAAAATTTAATGTCAAAGGCTTGTTTGCGGATGCGATGTTCCGACATATTACAGTGCTGCAATCTCTGTAATTGCTTGCTGAGAATCTTACCCGCAGCTTCGCTCGTTAGACAAATCGTTCTCATCGGTTTGTTTTTATTGCACTCCATACTACGGAGCGCACAAGATCCATGCCTTCGGCAAAGTGCAATCATTTTCCAATCCGCTCAAATGCTTTTCATTCTGTGGGTCATGCCCCTGCTTTCTCGGAAGTCTGTGTGTTTACTCAACAGCGTTGTCTACATTGCCACAATTTTGTTGGGATAACGAAATTTTCGTTAGAATCCAGTAAAAAAAATTAAATTAAAAATCTCATTTTAAAAGTGGTTGAATTTTTTTATAATGAAAATGGATTTAACACCACTAAATTTTTTTAAAATATCAACAATCTTTAAATTTGACAACTATAACCAGAATTTCTAAAAATTTATACTGGATTTTTCAAAATCCTACCAGAATTTCTATTATCTTTAAAGAAAAAACTGCAGCACTTACCCACGTTTCTAGTATTTAAGTGGGCCTAAGAGAATGAGGTCACCATCAAACTGAAAATAGGAGATATGTCTTTAATTTGAAATTAAATTTCATATAAATTAATTAATTTACACTTCATAGTGTCAACAAATTTATAAATCAATAAAAATATATATTTATTATGCCACATTAATTGTTAAAAAAAATATATATTTAATTTAAAGAATAATTTTTTTTTATTTTTTTAATATTATTAGCTTAAAAATAAAGAAATGAAAATAATAAACAGTGAATAATATAATTTTGTTTTTGAATGGTTGCAATTTGATTTTTATTAGCAAAAGAAATATACTATATAGTCTAAAAGACAAAGACATGAGAGTGGATTTCTCCTCACTACAACATATAACAATGAATCAATTTCCACTAGTCGAGACAACGTCATAAACCCTAAAGTGAAAACAAATATTGCCCCTTACAATCTAGAAATAGGGGCTACACTAATACAATAAAACAATCAATTTTCCATTTCAGATACAACTACTAAATGTGTAACCAACTGACATAAATTTTCTAGTTGCAAGCCAAATTCATCTCCAAAATTCAGAACAATCATATAGCCATGAGCGAAAAAGGCTTGAGAGGGGAATTTCCAATGAATAATCATATAACCATGAGCCAAAATGTGAAAGGTAATTTCTAGGGAATAATCAACTGTTAGGCTATCACTAAAGCCCACAAAAGATATAGGATGTAACTACAACCGCACCAACCATGAAGTGAACACAAATAACAGCATCGTTCCATAGAGAACAAGTGCATACACTAGGCTCCGAGTACTATAGAGAACCGACTCGTAGAATCGATGATGCCCATTTCGCTTACACCAAAAATGTAAGTATCTAGGAAGAACATAAAGAACACCACATATCCAACACATTCCATGCTGTGAAAGACAAGAAAGAAACCTCTACAACATTGAAACAAAATTTTCAAAATGTTAATAAAAAGCATGTGAGGTCAAATTGTAATCCTAGCTAGATGAGATGAAAGTGAGGTCCTCAACATTGTCTACTAGTGGATTAGTAGAATCTCTAGGAGGATCGATAAGTGCTCCAGAGGATGATTTTGACACCAAAAAAACTTTCCACCGAAGACAATCTAAAATAAATAATATCAAGAAAAAACATTAATTTCATAGGATACGCTTAATGTACGCCAACCCAGAAAATACATTATAAGTATTAATTTGTTTTTCTTTAAAAATAAGGTGCAACATTGTATCCATTTTTTGATGAAAATCCAAAGAGTACAAGAAATGGAATCACCTCTTTCAAAATCTATTGAGATCCAGAACCTCTTTCACATGTGCACCTTCCTCATGTACCTCTGTGATCCAAGTTCAGTTGTGAAGAATGACCCTTCCAAGACCTTTTACTTTCGTGATGTGTTAAAATTGCTTTTTAAAAGAACGTTAACGAATACATCTATATGCGGAAAATAAGAGAAACATAACAATCATCAGCACATGAAAACATAAGCATTGATAATGGAGTTCGTCCAGGAGGGACTATGTCTCCAGGCCCTAGTGTCAAGATGGTGTAGGCTGCTGCATTAAGCACTGTTAATAATGGTGTTGTACACAGAGATGATGTCTTGATCATACAAGGAAAAATTCCCTCACACAGGAGTGGCTCTAAGAGATGTTCCACAACTAGAACTCTCAATCAAAAGACTCCTATCAGTATGATACAAAAACATGCATGGTGAGCATCCCCGAACACGGCACAAAAGGGATGTCAAAACAAAACACATGTATGATGAAAACAAGAGTATCCCAGCAACATACAACAAGGGATCTCAAAGCATAACATGAAGAGTTATGACAGCAAGTATATCATATAGAAGATTCCGCATAACATGAAGCAAAGAATCATGACAACATGAAAAAACCAAGATCCTGCATCAATATCAATCAAGGATCCATGCATCATAATGTAAAAAAAGAAATACATGGACAATAACCATATACCTCACACCACAGGCCATCTGAAGAAGTGGATGTCTCACTGGAGAAGCTGCTCAAACCATCGATCTCAAGGCATTGATGAAAGAAGATGGTTGGTTGCACAAGAATGTGGACATCTAACACATAGTAGTTCAATAAAAAGTTGAATCTTGCTGACACATCGATTCTCACAGCATCGATCAAGAAGAATCGATCATAAGGAGAAGAATCGATCAAAGAAGAAGAATCGATCTCAAAGAGAATAACTGCTCTAGACTCTCGGCTCTGTAGCTCGCTGGCTATTTGGCTCTGCAGTGCTCTTGCTTATGTCACTGCAGCTTCGCCATCTGTCATAATTTCAAGCACCCTCTGGCTTCCATGCTTCTCTGTAGCTCTGTGGCTCTATGGATTTGAATCACTGCTCTGGCTTCATGCTTCTCTGTGTATGTAGGCTCTTGGGCCTCTCTCCACGCAGTCTCTCGGGCTCTTTGTTACATTGCTCTTGCCCTCTGTTTCGCAGCCTTCCCCCCCCGGGCTCTCTGTCACCATCATGTTCTATATCACGTTTGGATCAAAGCCACGCTTAAAAATCAAAGGTCGGTTTTGTTCAGGAAAATAATGTTGTTGAATGGAAAGATCGACTGGTCTAACAAAATCACAGGAATGCCTTTTTTCTGTTAAACAGAAAAATACACTAAAAAACTGATAAATCCGACCAAAATCATTTAAAGCCAGACTTCAAAACATTTAAATCGGCCCTACAGACCCTATCGGGTCCTTCTTTAGACGCTTATCAGAATTGGCAGTCGGCAGTCGACGATTGACATGGGCGTTGATCGTGTTTATCTATGCAATTCCTGGGATGTCGCCGATATTTATATTGGTGATCGGCGCGGCGTTGTTATCGGTGCTTTTATCGGGGCTTCGCCGATATACATATCGACAATATTATATGGGTGACATATATTTCGGGTCGGGGTGATATATGTTATGTGGCATATAACATATAAATCGGTGCATATATATATATATACACGGTCAGACATATATACGGGATATGTGGAGAAGGTTTCGGTGGGGGTTATTGTCGCCAATCCCTATCCCATATATAAATGCATTTATTGCTGCAATGAGGTGGTTTTACAGGGTTAGGCGGGATTTGTTGCCACCCGATCCCGAAACCATGTGTTGTATTGTTTGATATATTTATTTTAATAACTATTGAAACATTTCATTATATGATTATTTATTTAACCATTTCCCATGATTTTGTCTCTTATGCAAGCTTAGGAGACAAATGAGAGAATGCCAAGTGTCAATGGCTAATGGGATACAATGAGGGTCCCACCTGCTTACTGGGATGCCATGTGGCACACTGTGGGCCCCACTTTTCCCCTGTCATGTCAAAATTTAAAGAGCTCTATCTTTTGCATACGAGCTCAGTTTGATGAGCCGTTTACACCTCCACGATTAGGACAATGAGGTCTTCGATCTGGTCCTGGTTCGTCCTCAATCCAGACACTTTGATTTTTGAGCCATCTTTGTCCTGTGTGTCTCTCTGGAGCCACCTAGATCAATCCTCCCCACTAAGGAGCTTCTGGTCCTCCAAAAGCATGAAAAAAATCTGCATCTCTATTTGTACCCTATCCACATCACAAGCGTCCTGGAAAGGTCTCGCTTCAATCTCCTTCACCTTTGTTCTTCAGAGCCTTGAGTGACGAGTCGACACTTACTACTTCTGCAACCTGTAGTACATTGTTTACAAATCACATGCTTTGAATAACATGACCCAAATAAAGACCCAAACGTCTCATACTTGCCCTGAGTTTATAACACATACTCAATGGTCAAGTTTACAACAAGATGGACGTAATACCCCAGCTATGACAACAAGGCCAACCTATCATGGTTGCTTCAAAAAGTGATGGAAAAACACATCATCACTGCAAGACGTGATTTACATACATAAGGCCAAACACTATTGTTTTGACAAGTGACGGAAACATAACATCACTTTCAGAGTTTTAACATGCAACTCAAAATATGACTCAAAACATGACCAGACATCATTGTTGCTGACCAAGTGATGGGAAACACATCATCACTTTTACACTTAAAAAATGTAACAAATGATTTACAAATAATGACCATGAAACGACATCATGTCAAAAAACCCACTTTTCATTTATCAATGTGAATAGGTCATCTCACTGAGGTGGTTTTGCTTGTTGAACAATTGCTCTTCCTGGTTCACACACCGACGCTTTGTCTTTAAGGCACTGCTATGGATGGAGCTTCCAGCAAGTGGCTCTTTCATGGCCATTTCTGTCGCAATGACTGCAGTAGGTTTTCTTCCTCCATACCTACTTAACTTGTTTCTTTTCATGTTGTTGAGAGGGTCTTTCACGCCTCATGAGTTCTGCCATCCTTTTCCAACACTTAGAAAAGGTATGGTTAGATAAACCACAAAAGGTGCATGTTTTTCGATGCCTTAGTCTTCGTTCATTATTAACAACATGATCAAAAGGAACATTCAAAAATCAAAAGTGGTTATACCTTTCTTTTCTCGTTCTGATGTCATTATGGTGATGAGAGCTTGCCTCAGCTCTCTCCCTACAATGGAAACTGCGATGTGATGATGGGGATGCTTTCCCATCATTCTCTTTCCTCAACGAAGTCTCGGACAAATCTGACACCTTTGAGCACTATCCCCTAGAATATCTCGAGCTTGCAAATCTATGCTCATGCAAAACCTCCAAAGGTTGAGTGATGCCCTGATTATTAACACCAAGTTCTTTCTCCTCATGTATTTTCTTTGTAAGGAGCCTCATGTTTGTCCCTATAATCGGGGTCTCCAAATCTCCAACAGACATCATACTATGAGAAGATGAACTAAAAGGAAATCAACATCTTTTACCTTCTCTTTTGATTTGGCAAGAACTGATGAGGGCTGCTCATCATCCGTTGTTCGTGGTTTTCTAACTATCTCAATGCCTTCCCCAACTTCTTTCTGGACATACCCAAGTCCTGCTCGACATGGTAATTCCTCTACTTGGATGGGATTGACAATGCCTTGGTCATTAACGCCCAATCCTTTTCCTTCATATCCCATTCTCTTCAACAGATTAGAGCCAATCCCCGTGGTATGATTTTCAAAAACAGCGAAATCATCATCAAGAAGCATACATGAAGATGGAGAACTACTTTTTACCTCACATGGGTTACGCTGTAGCTTTTCCAAGGCCTCGTCCTTTGCTTGCAGCTGTCGTAGCAAACTTTGTTTTTGCTCTTTCTCTTCATGTAAGCGCATATTCAATTCATCATTCTCTGTTTGAAGATTACGTTTTTTTTGCTTTAGTTCCTCCATGGCCTCTTCTGTGGCTTTCGACTGAAGCTATAACCGCTCCTTTTCCTCTGTTTCATTTTGTAGAGTTTCATACACAATTTCCACTTTCTTCGAGATGTCAAGCATGGTCTCGCATATTGCTCTTTCATCCTCTCTCATTACACATTCCATTGTCCATGCTGCAATTCACATACATGTAAAGATGACTCTGATACCACTTGATCTAGGTCTGGGTGTGAAGAAGCACCCTTCCAAGACATTTTACATTCCTGATGTGTTAAAATTTCTTTTTAAAAGAACATTAATGAATACATCTGTATGCGGAAAAGAAGAGGAACATAACAATCATCGGCACATGAAAACATAAGCGTTGATAATGGAGTTTGTCCAGGAGGGATTACGTCTCAAAGCTCTAGTGTCAAGATGGTGTAGGCTGCTACATTAAGTGCTATCAATAATGGTGATGTACATAGAGATGATGTCTCGATCATACAAGGAAAAATGCCCTCACACAGGAGTGGCTCTAAGAGATGTTCCACAACTAGAACTCTCAATCAAAAGACTCCTATTAGTATGATACAAAAACATGCATGGTGAGCATCCCCCAACATGGCACAAAAGGGATGTCAAAACAAAACACATGCATGACGACAACAAGAGTATCCCAACAACATACAACAAGGAATCTCAAAGCATAACATGAAAATTTATGACAGCAAGTACATCATATAAAAGATCTCCATAACATGAAGCAAGTAATCATGACAACATGAAAAAAACAAGATCCTGCATCAATATCAATCAAGGATCCATGCAACATAATGTAAAAGAAGAAATACATGGACAATAACCATATATCTCACACCACGAGCCATCTGAAGAAGTGGATGTCTCATTGCAGAAGCTGCTCTGATCGTCAATCTTAAGGCATCGATGATAGGAGATGGCTACTCTCACAGGAATGTGGACATCTGACACATAGCTATTCAATAAAAAGCTGAAGCTTGCTAACACATCGATTCCCACAACATCGATCAAGAAGAATATATCATAAGGATAAGAATCGATCAAAGAAGAAGAATCGATCATAAATAGAATAACTTCTTTGGACTCTTGTCTCTATAGCTTGCTGAGAATGCAACAAGATGATCGAGCTTAGTGGAAAGAAGTCGCCTTCACTAAGTGGGCCAGCAGGTTATTTTTGGCGCAAAGTATATTTTAGACTATGTCTATTTTTAGACATATGGATCATGGTCTATGAGTTGCAGGATGTTATTTGTGGATGATTGGTCATGTTAGTAAAAATAGATGGACTTCTATTTTTAGACATATGGGCAGTTTCTATTTTTAGACTGCCAGGCTAAAAATAGAATAGTCGAATATTATTATCTCATAATAATATTTGGACTATAAAAAATATCTTATCCTCTTGGAGCACTTCAGTTTGAGCTACAGATGTGGCACATGCAGCTGTCAGAAGGAAATATGCTTTCCTTGTGGGTCAGTTGAGCTATTGCATGCAGGACTTCAGTTAGAACTCATGTGGTTGAGTTTGGTGGAGTTGATGGAGTTGTGTTCAGTTTGACTTGGTTGAAGTAGTTGTATTTGGTCTAACTGCAGAATATACTAGTGATGAGTGATGTGAATTAATTGTTAAATTAATTCACTAATTCTTAACTCATAAAGCAACTAAAGAATACATCAGTTAACTCAGTGCATGGACAGTTCAGTGGAGACAGGTGTTAGAGGTTGAGATTGCTATCAGTTGTGACTATAGTTGTGCATGAGATCTGCACAATTAGTGGGATTGGGTAATTCTAATGAGGATTGCATGGTTCAGCCAAGGAAATACGATTTTGCTTCAGCCATTCATCATTATTCTCTTGCAGGATTGCGCAGTGGAGGTACGCAAACAGTGGAGGAGATTTGAGGCATCAGATCTGAGCTAGTTTGTGTGTAACAGGTGGAGATAGTACTGAGTACTTGTGAGGAGTATTGTACTATGTATTGTTACATGTTCTCAATCAATATAATACACAGATAGTGTGGGGTTTTTAGCTGTATGCTTTCCCTGGGTTACATACTGTGTTAATGTGTGCATGCGATTGATGTTTCATTGATTTTAATGCTGCTAAATTGATGATCAACGTAGAGGAGGTTATGTATTATGCATGTATTCTGCAATAGTGTATAATCGGGATAATCTCTGTGAATAAGTGTCATATGATTCAAAATTTCTACATGGTATCAGAGCAGTTGATCGTGAGATCTATTATTCAGAAAGTGTTTACATTTTATTTCTTCAGGCATAGTCTGTAATCAGGCCAGGTAGCCTCTGGATTCATCCTTCCTTTGGAAGGTGAGATATCCGGTAAAAGCCCTTACAGTCAATCTCTGTACGAGAAATAATATGTTCTCATGAATTTTAGATCAGAGGCAGTTGAGTTTTGAGTTGGTGGAATTCGAATTTGCAGCAGTGTTTTCTTGGTGTCAATGTTACAATGTCTTTCAATGGATTGCGATTGAAGTATGGTCTTGAGGGCAGCTCAAACTATATTGCATGGAAGGACAGGATGGAGGCGGTGTTAAATGATAATGGGCTGAAGGAGTTCATAGAGGCTGAGGTCCCAAAGCCTACTGATACTGCGCAAGCTGATGCTTGGCAAAAGAAGACAGAAAAGTGTCGAAGGATTCTGTTGGAGGGCGTGAAGGATCAGATTGTGTCCAGCCTGCATGGAAAGGCTTCTCCATAATTGATGTGGAAAGCATTGACAGATCTATTCCAAAGCAAGAGCGATCAGAGGAAGCTGGCACTCAAGGATAAACTCAGAAACATTAAGTGCGAGAAGGGAGATAGTATGCCCAAGTATGTCACGAAGCTCACTCAGTGCAAGGATGAGCTGGGAAGTGTGGGGGTGACTGTCAATGATGAGGACTTGGTGAGCTTGACTCTCCTTGGTCTTCCAAAGAGTTGGCATTCCTATTAGGACTCTGTCAATGGTCGGGAGAAATTGCCAGGATGGGAGAGACTTTGGTCAGATCTTGTGCAGGAGGAGATCAGGCGGAATACCAGGGACGAATCTTCATCAAAGGGACCTGATGAAGAAAATTGAACTTTAGCTGCCAAAGCAAAGAAGGGGAAGAACAAGAAATCTTCTCATTCTTGTGCGAAAGGAAACAAGCAGGACATGTCGAAGGTGAAGTGCTTCCACTGTCACCAGCACGGACACTGTGCCACTAATTGTCCACAGAAGAAGAAGAATAAGCAAGCTGCTGGATCTGCAGCGGGAGAGACCTTAACCTTGCAGTTTGAGCTTGATTTTTCATTGATCGCATGCTTGGTTTCAAGTGTGATGGGATCGGTATGGTTCTTGGACAGTGGTGAGTCTTTTCACATGACAGGAGATCGAGATTTGTTTTCTCATCTCGAGGAGAAAGATCTTGGAGTGCACATCGAGATGGACGATGATGGTAGATACAATGCGACCAGTATCAATACCATTTCCTTTGAGAGGGAGTCTGGTAAACCCTTCGTATTGGAGGAAGTGATGCATGTTCCAGGATTGAAGAAGAATCTTATCTCTGTGGCGATGTTAGAAGACAAGGGATATGATGTTGTTTTTAGCGAGGGAAAGGCTTTCCTGCGCAGCAAGACAACTGGAGAAACCCAGCAGATAGGGGTTCGAGTCAGGAACCTTTATCAGTTGCATGTAGATGGCTGCACAGTAATGGCCTGCAAGGCAGAAGGATTGGTGAGCCGGGATGATGGCGAGCTGTGGCACAGGAGATTGGGTCACCTTCACCATGGAGCCTTGAAGATATCGCAACAGATTACTACAGGGCTTCCTAAAGGCACTCTTGCGCAACCAGATCAGTGCAAGGGGGTGTACTTTGGGAAAGTTTGTGAAAGCCACCTTTCACGAGAAGGATAGTCGTGCCACGATGATCCTTGAGAGAATTCACACAGACATGTGTGGACCTTTCTCAGTAGCTTCAACAACAAAGCACATGTATTATGTGATCTTTGTTGATGATTTCTCTCGAAAGTGCTGGATCTTCTTCATGTAGAAGAAGAGCGAGACATACTCAAAGTTCTGTGAATTCAAAGCATTGGTCGAGAAGTAGTCGGGGAAGAAGGAGAAGGCCCTTAGGAGTGACAATGGTGGTGAATACATCTCTGGTGAGTTCAAGGACTTCTGCAGTGCAGAAGGGATTCGAAGAGAGCTCATAGCTCCCCATAACCCACAGCAGAACGAGGTTTCTGAGCAGAAGAACAGAACGATCGTGGGTGCTACATGGGTGATGTTGCATGATCAGGGCCTACCCCTTCACTTGTGGGTGGAAGCATGCAATACTGCAGTATATGTGTATAACCGTTGTCCTCACAGGATACTTGGCATGAGTACATCCGAGGAGGCTTATTCTGGTAAGAAGCCTGATCTTTCTCATTTGAGGATTTTTGGTGCTAACATTTATATGCATGTGACGAAGGATGTGAGAAAGAAGCTGGAGCCGACTGCAGAGGTTGGGATATTTGTGGGGTACACTGATATGCCCCACAACTATCATGTGTATTTTCCAGACAGTGGCAAGATTGTTGTGCGACGGGATATAAAATTTCAGGAGGAGAAAGCCATGAAGTGTTCGCTTGAGAGGGAGCCACACTTGCATGTAGATGAGGAGCTATTAGTTCCTAAGGATGAGCTTCAAGACGTGGATCAGCCACAGGACGAAGTTCATGGAGTGGAAGAGACCACTCATGCAACACCAGCCATCAGAGGGCGAAAGCACTTGACAGAAGCTGAGCGACTGGCTCAAGAAGTAGAGAAGGTTGTAGGACCACCTACAGCTTAACATAGACAGAGACAGTCACCCGATCGGTAAATTTGATACATGGCTCTTGTGAGCAAATGTGTTGTCACTGAGCCATCCTCTTTTGAGGAAGCTGTGGAGGATCCCGCATGGGTAGATGCCATGGTGGAAGAGTATGATTCGATTGTCAGAAACAGTGCATGGGAGATTGTCCCAAGACCGGAAGGGAAATCAGTGGTGGGTTCGAGATGGATCTACAAAGTTAAGCGGGCAGCTGACAGGAGTGTGGAGAAGTACAAGGCAAGATTTGTTTCCCAAGGCTTTTCGCAGATAGAGGGGATCGATTATGAGGAGACCTTTGCACCTATCGCAAGGCATTCTTCTATACAGATGATTCTTGCTCTCTCAGCGTAGATGGGGTGGCACATTCATCAGATGGATGTGAAGACTGCGTTCCTCAACGGAGTCATTGAGGAGGAGGTGTACATAGAGCAGCCCGAAGGTTTCGAGATCTTCAGCAGCAAGTCACATATGTGCAGGCCCAACAGAGTGTTGTATGGGTTGAAACAAGCACCACGTGCTTGGTACACACGGATAGACAGTTATTTCACCGAACTTGGATTCTCCAAGAGTGAGGCTGATCCTAACCTATACCAGATTGTGGTGGAGGGTAAGTTGCTTATCATTGTACTTTATGTAGATGATTTGATTCTAACAGGTGATGAGTTGTTGATACTTTCATGCAAGGATGATCTTGATAAGGAGTTTGAGATGAAGGACTTAGGCCTCCTTCATTATTTCCTGGGATTGGAAATCTGGCAGCGCAGTGATGGACTATTTGTTTCTTAGGGTAAGTATGCTCGGGAGATACTGGAGAAGTTCAACATGCATGGCTGCAAGCCTGTTGATACTCCTTTTCCTGGAGGTTGGAGGAAGGAGGATGCTACGTCGGCGGAAGTAGTGGATGCCACTGTTTATCGACAGTTTGTGGGATCACTTATGTATCTGGTCAATACACGACCCGCTATATGCTATGCTGTTAACCGGCATTCACAAGCTATGGTTAAGCCAACCAAGCTCTTCTGGAAGGAAAGCAAGCATGTATTGCGTTCTCTCAGAGGCAAATCGGGATATGGATTGTGGTACAGATAGGAGGATGAGGTGAAGCTATGTGGCTTCACAGATGCAGATTGGGCGGGTAGCCCAACGGACAGAAAGGGCACATCTGGAGGGGTCTTCAGTATCGGATCGACAACAGTTTCTTGGTACAACAGGAAGCAGAGATCCGTGGCACTCAGTTCAAAAGAGGCCGAGTATATGGCAACAAGTTTGGCTGCATGCGAGGCTGTATGGATGAGGAAGATCCTCGTCGGGTTGTTCGGTTCATACTTGGAGCCTACTATGATTTACTGTGATAACCAAAGTTGCATTAAACTCTCAGCTAATCCAGTATTTCATGATAGATCTAAGCACATTGACATCAGGTACCATCATATCAAAGATTGTGTGCAGCGGAGAATCATGTTACTTTCGTACATTCCAACGGAGGATCAGGATGCTGATATCTTGATGAAGGCGCTCACCAAGAGCAAACTCGAATACCACTGAGGCAGGATAGGGGTTGCTGATAATCCATATCTTGTTTAGAGGGAGTGTTGAGAATGCAAGAAGATGACAGAGCTTAGTGGAAAGAAGTTGCCTTCACTAAGTGGGCCCACAGACTATTTTTGGCGCAAAGTCTATTTTTAGACTATGTCTATTTTTAGACATATGGATCATGGTCTATGAGTTGCAGGATGCTATTTGTGGATGATTGGTGATGTTGGTAAAAATAGATGGACTTCTATTTTTAGACATATGGGCGGTTTCTATTTTTAGACTGCTAGGCTAAAAATAGAATAGTCAAATATTATTAGCTCATAATAATATTTGGACTATAAACATTATCTTATCCTCTTGGAGCACTTCATTTTGAGCTACAGATGTGGCACATGCAGCTGTCAGAAGGAAATATGCTTTCCTTGTGGGTCAATTGAGCTATTGCATGCAGGGCTTCAGTTAGAACTCATGTGGTTGAGCTTGGTGGAGTTGATTGTGGAGTTGATGGAGTTGTGTTCAGTTTGACTTGGTTGAACTAGTTTTTTTTTTTTTTTAATCGTGTATATAGCAACCTATTTCTTCTGATGCCTTTTTTTCCATTCCTATTATTTTATTGATTATTTTATTTAAGGGCCTCCGTATAACTATTTTCCTTTCTAATTCTTTACTGCTTATATTTTTAACTAATTTCCGATCTATCATATCATCCTTTGATGTTCTTTATTACCTTTATTAACACACAATTTTTATAATATTTTTAAATAAAATTAATTTTATACATTACTCTATACATCTAATTTTTCCTTTATTATTATTATTTTTTTTATTTATTTATTTATTTATATTATATATATATATATATATATATTATTTATTTATTTATCTATTTTTATTTTATTTTTATTTATTTATTTTTATTTTTATTTATTTTATTTTTATTTATTTATTTTATTTTTATTTTTTATTTTATATTTTTATTTGTGTTGATTTTATTCATTTATTTATTTATTTCATTGTTATTTATTTTGTTATTATTTTTATTATTTATTTATTTATTTTTTTATTATTTTTATTCATTTAGTTATTTTTATTCCCATTCAACTCGTATTCACATTTTATTTTATTTTTATTTATTTATTTATTTTTATTTTTATTTATTTATTTATTTATTTTATTTTTAATTTATTTTATATTTTTATTTGTATTTATTTTATTCATTTAGTTATTTATTTATTTTATTGTTACTTGTTTTGTTATTATTTTTATTATTATTTATTTATTATTTTTTTATTATTATTTTTATTTTATTCATTTAGTTATTTTTATTCCCATTTAACTCGTATTCACATTTAATTTATTCATAGAAGCGGTCCTTTGCAACTAATTTTCCTTTTAAAAATAATTAACCTATAATTTTTAACTATTTATTAATAAACTATTATCACTAATTTAAATGATTTATTGGTCTCCTATATAACTTATCTCCTTTTTATTAAAAATGTTTTGATCCCGGTCCATTAGTCAATATTTACGGTTGGTCAAACTAGCCGTTGGAGGCTCTGCTCGGTCTATTTAACATGCTAAGCTGGATCTGTTTCTTCAACTTGTCCTGACGATGAACCACACTGGTTGGTTCGAAACGCGTCGACAAATGAGATTCCATGTGATTTTCGCCGAAATCTTTCTCTAACTTGAACTAGTTGTATTTAGTCTAACTGCAGAATACACTAGTGATGAGTGATGTGAATTAATTGTTAAATTAATTCACTAATTATTAATTCATAAAGCAACTAAAGAATACATCAACTAACTTAGTGCATGGACAGTTCAGTGGAGACAGGTGTTAGAGGTTGAGATTGCTATCAGTTGTGACTATAGTTGTGCATGAGATCTTTCACAATCAGTGGGATTGAGTAATGCCAATGAGGATTGCATGGTTCAGCCAAGGAAATACAAGTTTTCTTCAGCCATTCATCATTATTCTCTTGCAGGATTGCGCAGTGGAGGTAGGCAAACAGTGGAGGAGATTTGAGGCATCAGATCTAAGCTAGTTTGTGTGTAACAGGTGGAGATAGTACTGAGTACTTGTGAGGAGTATTGTACTATGTATTGTTACATGTTCTCAATCAATATAATATACAGATAGTGTGGGGTTTTCAGCTATATTCTTTCCCCAGGTTACATATTGTGTTAATGTGTGCATGCGATTGATGTTTCATTGATTTTAATGCTGCTAAATTGATGATCAACGTAGAGGAGGTTATGTATTATGCATGTATTCCGCAATAGTGTATAATCGGGCTAATTTCTGTGAATAAGTGTGATATTATTCAAAATTTCTACATAGCTCGCTGGCTATTTGGCTCTGTATTGCTTCAGCTTATGTCACTGTAGCTCTGCGATCTATTAGTATTTCAAGTGCCCTCTGGCTTCCATGCTTCTATGTAGCTCTGCGGCTCTGTGGATTGAAGTGCTACTCTAGCTTAATGCTTCTTTGCGTACTTAGGCTCTCGGGCCTCTCTCCACGCAGCCTCTCCACACAATCTCTCTAGTTCTCTGTTACACCGCTCTCGCTCTCTGTTTCACAGAATTTCGCCCCCCCCCCCCGACTCTCTGTCACCATCGTGTTTTATATCAGTTTTGGATCAAAGCTGCGCTTAAAAATTGGAGGTCAGTTTTGTTCAGGAAAAGAATGTTGTAGAATGGAAAGATCGACTGGTGTAACAAAATCACAGGAATGCCTTTTTTCTGTTAAACATACAAATACACTGAAAAACTGATAAATCTAACGAAATTTCTTTAAAGCTGGACTTCAGAACATTTAAATCAGCCCTACAGACCCTATTGGGTCTGCCTTTAGACGCTTATCGCAATCGGTGGTCCGCAGTAGGTATCAACGATTGATATGGGCACTGATCGTGTTTATCGGTGTGATTCCTCAGATGTCACCAATATTTATATCAGCGATATTACAATTGGTGATCGGCGAGACATTATTATTGGTTCTTTTATCGGGGCTTCGCCGATATACATATCGACAATATTATATGGGTGACATATATTTCGAGTCGGGGCGATATATGTTATGTGGCATATAACATATAAATCAGTGCATATATATACATATATATATACATATATATATATATATATATATATACATATATATACATATATATATATATATATATATATATATATATATATATATATATATATATAGTCAGACATATGTGCAGGATGTGTGGAGAAGGGTTCAGCATGGGTTATTTCCGCTGATCCCAATCCCATAAATAAATGTGTTTATTACTGCGATGAGGTGGTTTTAAAGGGTTCGGTGGGGTTTATTATTGCCGATCCTGAAACCATGTGTTGTATTGTTTGATATAGTTATTTTAATAACTATTGAAACATTTCGTTATATGATTATTTATTTAACCATTTCCCATGATTTTGTCTCTTATGCAAGTTTAGGAGACAAATGAGAGAATGCCATGTGTCAATGGCTGATGGGATACCATGAGGGTCCCACTTTCTTACTGGGATGCCATGTGGCACACTATGGGTCTCACTTTTCCTCTGTCATGTCAAACTTTAAAGAGCTCTATCTTTCGGATACGAGCTCGGTTTGATGATCTGTTTGCACCTCCACGATCAGGACGACGAGGTCTTCGATCTGATCCCGGTTTGAGCATAATCCAAATACTTTGATTTTTGAGCCATCTTTTTCCATTTTGTCTCTCTCGAGCCTCCTGGATCACTCTGAATCAAAATGGTATGGGCATTCAATAGTTTATTTTGACTCCAACAAAAGAATTTATTTCCTCAGATCAAGAGGAGAAACATCAAAAAATGTTCCAATTGAGTCATAGGAAAAAACTCAAATTCTCTTGAATCCAACATTGCCCACACTAACCCTCCTGCTCATTATTCTCTGATGAGGAGGCACGATGACTATAGTAAGGGAGATGGAAAACAGGTACAAGAACCATGACCTATGAAACAAGAAAATCAATAGAACATCGACCCTTGAACCACTGGTTAGAGGACTAACAAATCGTCCCTGAAGTGCCACACCAGAGGACCAAATTCAAACCAATTGCCCAATTGAGGAGAACACAAAGACATAGAAAACCCAATCCTATAAAACCATGCCAAACTATGAAAGATCGCAAAACCCAAACTCTCAACAAGAACAACTCCTTCGTCCATAACACAAAACGGCCTCCCCAAAGTGAGAACCAAACTAATTAAACAAAGTAGAACTAACATAAGATGTAAGAAACCCTAGTACATTGAGTCCAAGTAATCTAGGAACATAAACCAAATAAAACCCAAAAACTCTTGAAGAAAAATGACATTTTAAAAGACTGAGAAATAATCTTGTTGTATTCAAAGAAACAAAAAAACATAACTAGGTTGAAATCCAAGTATTCTCATGAGAAATAATCTTGTTATATTCAAAGAAACACAAAAACATAACAAGGTTGAAATCCAAGTATTCTTGGAAAAAACCAGATACAACCCAACAAAGCACTTATGAAATACAACACTTCGATATACAAACCAATAAACTTGCTAAATTCAAGGACACTTGAAATAGAATCGGGTTATCAATAAGCAAAAACAGTGGTTGTAGAAGGAGATGAAATACCTCACCATGCTTTAACTGACCATCCAAATAGAACAAAGTTGAAGGAATGGATGCAAGGTCATCAAGAAAACTAAACCCTACAATATGAAGAAGATAATCCAAAAGAAACAACTTCAAGCTAGACTAGGAAAAAGATAGTGATGATGGAACCTCACCTCTTTTCCCACAATGCATGTACCTCCACCACCTTTTACCTCACATTTATAACAAATAGACCTACAGTTCAAGCCCCAACCCCATCATTATATTTTTTCCATGCCATAACTGAATAAAATCACGTGTAGAATAGACACAACATATAAAAAGGCCCCAATGTTTCCCTCATTAATACCCTCATCAAGGAATAAATAATAAATAATAAAATATTAAATAAGTAAATGATTATTTATTTAATTTATAAAAATAAAAAAAAGGATCTTTTAATTGTTTAGCATTGAATTTTTATTTTTATAAATCTTATTAATTTAGTGAATAAATAAATAATTAAAAGCATTTACAAAAAGATTCAATCAATAAATTACTATATGTATAAAGATAGATTTCAAATTCAGATTATATTGCTTATGTTCTCCATATGACCATAGAGGATACATATAATGTTTATGAAGGTTCCAATTTGAAGAAGATACCTACGGCCTACATTTCTTCAGTATTTTCTTTTAATACTCTTCTAGCATCTTTTCATTATTGAAGTGATTTTTCTATCACATTTCAGAAAGAATTCATGTGTCTTGTTTTTGTTTTTATTGTGGTAGTTTTTCTCTTGATTTATCTTAAAACTCTAGTTCTTAAGCTAAGTGCTTAAGGCTTATCTGATAGTTAACCAGGAACAACTCATTCTTTGTCCTCTCTTCTCTTCTCTTGTGGTTTACTAGTTTCTATCAACTATTTGGTTCCCATTTCACTTATCTCTGCTTCCCTTGTGGTTCTTGACATTTTTAGAAATCTCCTAAAGTATTTGTCTTCGTCTTTGGTTGGATCATCACAAGGATCGTCAAAGTTATACCCTTCTCCTTTCCATGATGTAGCTATTGAGCATCCCCTTAAGGTGACGAGGATGACGTGGTAACTAGAAACCTTCCTTGCCTAAGATATAGATAGAAAACTAAACATTCTAGTGTAGCCTTTTGGAGAAGCACTCCACTTGAAATTCACAACATTTTCAAAAAACTTCCCACTTGAAATCCACAAAGAAATTAAAAATTTTGAATAGGAAGTGGACATGGGCAAATATTTCTTATTGATGTTGAAGTCGATGAAAATATAGATAGTTGAATGCCTAATATAGAGAACATGTTCACAAGGAAAACCAAATACAACGAAACCATAGATTTTATGTAAGGTGCTTATGGAAATGTTAAAGGATAAATAAGAAATCATACTTGGCATTAATGATATGTAGTTTTACTTGAAGAAATTCAATTCTAAGGTCCTCAGGCTTGCAAAGAAGGTAGCTGATTTCAAATTATTCCTTGAAAATAGCATAAGTGAACTACCTAAGGTAGATTTTCCATTTAGTTAAATTCTTATTATTATTTTTTCTATATTAGGAGCAATAATGCAAAATACAATCTTCTTATGTTATTGGTTTAGTTTCCCTAGTGATATATGAATAGTCATTAAAGGAACATCCTATATTTATGTGAATAGGTGTGTTGACATATTAATATATTTTTTAATCAAAGTGTTCATCTTATGGTTATAAATGAAAATTTTTCTCCACATCAATGGATGAGATTTTAAAACATTAGCTTTCTCTCATCTCTAATTCTATGTTTACCATTTCACATTTACCTAATACATTTATAAAATAATGATTTATCATACAAATTATCAAATAATAAATGACATCATGTGAATACATATTTACACAATTATGAAATTACGATGCAAATTATAAAATAAAAAATGACATCGTGTGAATATATGTTTTCCTTATCACATTTATGTAATAAAATTATGAAATTGTCATGCAAATTATCACATAACAAATGACAACATGTGACTATGTGGCCTTATAAAATGAATGATTTATGAAAAGGATGCTGGAGCTAGATCCATTAATTTAATAGAAAATGAAGTGATCGTCATATGTCAACAATATTTAACAATATTTACTAATATTATTATGTTAGTTAGTCATAGGGAGTATAATAGGGCTTCCAAATTTTTAATTTAATTATCAATAATTATTAGGTGGATAGTAAAGACTTAAACTCTTCACAATATTTTGGAATATTCTTAGTAATATTTAGAAATCAAAGGTTGAGATTTGTCTACAAAATAGTTATGTTAATTTTTGTCATTTAATTAAATTGATACATAAAAAAAATGCCATATGAACAAGTGTCATATGTAATGAGTTGTGGTTTCTTGGCCGTACGGTATTGACAAACCATGGTATTGACCAACACTACTCTAAGAAAGTCAAGTTTAACAATCTTCATTGTAAAATGGCGGTGAATCTCAACGGTTATATATATATATATATATAGTCTAAGTGGGTGACAATTTTTGCCTTGAAATTATAGATTTTTAGGCATGCTTTTGGAAAAATATGATTGACATTTTTGGAAATCCAATTTATAATCATCAAAGTATAAAATTTTAGGTGTGGTGGGGGTTTCTAGGGTGTTAAATCTATTTCTACATTCAAAATCTAGATTAGAACACTTCTAAATCAAGAGTTTGTAAAATTAAAAAAACAACTCATTCTGATAAAAAAATTACTGTCTCAAAGAAATTATTACTCTAGACTTATATATTAATTATTTTTATAATTAATAATAATCTTTATAATTTAAAATAAAATTATAATTTAATTAATTTTTATGAATTTTCTAACTTTAAAATAGAAAATATATTATAAAATAAGTATTTTAATATTTATGATGAATTGATGTTTATCAATATTTACTAGTCAATTAATTTATATAATTATAAAATTTTTATTATTAAATAAAATAAAATTCTACTGACATAAAATATATATAGAGTTTATATATTTTCACATTCAAACCTTATACTCAAATTATAAGTTTTTTTATTTATATATTAAATTACATTTAAATTAGTTAGTGTTTACATCCTTTCAGCCTTAGTGTAACATCACAATTGATTTCAGTTTCGATGTTTTTTAATAAATGTTAACCGAATATTTGGGAGGCGAAGTTGCCACATAATGCAACCGTTCCTATCTGTACAGTCTCTTACCCGGAGCTGCACCCCTTCCCCCTATTGTTCGCATCGGATTTTTTTAATCACAGTCCCTACGATCGACCCCACAAGATCCATGCATTTGGGAATGGGCCATCATTTTCCCATCTGCTCACGGGTGAAAGCACTGCCTTTGACTCTGTGGGCAAGGTAAGAATTTTAAGAATTTCAAATTGTATTTGTGAATATGGTTCCTGCAACTCTAATGGCCGTTTTTATTATTATAATGGACGAACAGATCATTGGGACATTTTGCTTGTCAAATTAAACCGTGTCCGTGGGTGATGCGCCTGCTTTTTCCGTACGCTATTACTTTGCTCGACATCCAGCATTTATGAGGTTTGAATTAGCTCACGATCATTTTGCAATCATTAAGCTGTGAAGATGATATAAGAGTTGGATATAGAGGTTGAGGAATTGTAACATGGTAAAATGCATTGGAATTTGGGTAAAAAAAAAAAAAAAATCTTGTAGAGATAGTGTTTGAATCATATTTTTTCTGGTGGAAATAGATTCAGCGCCTTCAAAAAATTTTGGGGTACCTAAAATCTTGAAGTTTGACAACTATAACTCGGATTTACAAAAATCCATACTAGATTTTTTCAAAATATGATCGCATAGGCAAGAAAGGAGTCTCGTTAGACTACAGGCATCTCTACTGATGACATGAATTTAATAAATTAAATCTCATAAAACTTAATTAATTTTGATGTCAGGTTGTAAATAAATAAATTAATCAATAAATATATTGGCTTATAGTAATTTAACAAATAATAATGTTTACAAGGTGTGTTGTTAAGTCATTTTGTGATGTGAAGTTTACTCATTCAAAATTGTATGGGCAAATATCCAACCATGTTTAGGTTTGGTGTGGCCGAGTGATTTTGACGGCTTAGAAGCCACTTGGTCAAGGTTTCTCAAGTCATGATTTTAACAAATTAGATACCTCTGAGTAGCAATTTCCCAAGTCATAAAAACCATGATCCCCGTTTCTGAAGTAGTGATTTTGAGAGCATAAGTTTGGTGATTTCTCAAGTCATAAATCAAGCTTATAACCAAAATAAAATAAAATAAGAAATAATAATATTAATGAAAGTATTGATAAAGATAATTCATTTCATATTTATTTAAAAAAATCGAAGAATTTTTATTTTCTTATAAATGTTAATAATTAAATAATTAAATTAAAAAATATATACATATGTAAACTAAATAAATTTTAATATTTTTATACATATTATTAATTTAAAGTAATAAATAAATTAAATAAATAAATTTCCATATATAACTTGATATATTTTAAATTCAGCAAATGAGACTTCTTACAATGTTTATCTGAAACATGAAGAATAACACTCTTCCTTACAATTTCCTTATGATCACGAAGGATATCATTCATGCTTACAATCTCCTTATCATCATGAAGGCTAACAATAGCCAATAGAAATGGGGAGGCTGGACCAGGAGGGGTAATAGTAAACCTTGAAGAAAAGACATAAATAAAGTTTGCATGGGGAGTAGGCACCGCCACAAACAATTAAGCGGAAGCTCTCTCTCTTTGGCATGGTTTGAATATTAGCATAGCTAATGGTATCAAAAACTTGATTATCATTGGTGATTCTATGACGATAATCCAAAAATATTTAAAGCTCTCCGAGAATGACAACTGTTAGCCTCCTGCTGCAGCAGGTTAATCATCTTTCATGATCGACATTTTTACATGCCAAATATGTCGTGCTATGCATGTTGCAATGCTCCATATTTGCTACAGATGGCCAAAGAACTGTCCTTGAAAGTGTGCTAATCTAAGTGCCACTGCTGTGTTCCAATTTTGATAAGCAATTCATTTTTGGTTTGAGGCATTTTTCAGTTGGAGGACTTCAAGCGAGGCATGTCTAACTCCTCCCTTCTTCCTTTTTCCCCAAGTCACTCACTAACTTCCCCTAAAGAGGTCAAGATATGCTTGATACCTCTTAGTTTCATCATTCTCCATATCATTTGCCTTGGTGGAGATCTGCTTCACTCAAGGAATGTTCACACTTCTTCTATTAGTCATTTTCCCCCATTGATAGCCTAAGACATCATTCTTAACGCTTTTTCTCATCATTATCATATTAACTATTAACTTTACTACATAGCTCCCTATCTATTTCCCCTTCCCCTACTAAAACTATGTATATTACTCCCCTATATACTCATCCCCTCCCCCTGGTTGAAAGATAACCTTATACATCCTTGGGAATTGCTAAGTTTATCTGAAACTTAGCAAGAGCCCTCAATACCCCCTCTAACCATCTCCCAAATGCATAAGGACTCATTCCTTTGCATAGTTTCCCTTCATATGTATAAAAATCATCTTTTTGGCCTTGTTTTACTTTTTTAAGGCATAAACCCTTTTTTGGCCATTAAACCCCTCTCAAAACACATAGAAATCCTCCCAAGTGCCTTTGGAATCCTTCCAAGGCATGAATTCTCCCTTTTTGGCCATCAGACCCCTTCCGATGCCCTAGAAGTCCATTTCAAGCACTTACCTCGCCCCTCCGAATTCATTTGCCTTGCATTTTTTTATAAATAATGGCTCCAGCAACGAAAGTGCCGACCAAATCTGGGCCGTCCATCTTTCCGCCCAAATCAAACGGCCCTCGGCGTTTCGGCGATCACAATATGTAAAGGCTATGCCCTCCACCCCGCCGATTGCTGAAGTCCCGAATTAATCACAGTCATCCATTCTTGGGCCCCAGATCAATGGCCCATATTTAATCGCATCGCTCCCATATCGCTCCGACCAGCGGAGCCGAAAAGTAATAAAGCGCGGCATAAATATATTTCGGGTCCGATGGGTTTCGGCGTTTCTATATGGCAGCCCCTTGACCCCGCCGATAACGAAATGCCGACGTAATCTCTGCCGTCCATTGCCCTCACCAAATCAACGGCCCATATGTAATCGGCGGTCACCCCTTATGTTTGGCTCCGATATTCCGGAGCCGAAATATTATAAAGGCGGGTTTTGTAAAAGCTATCGGGTCCGTAAGGTCCCCGGGCACAGCGAAAAGGGAGGTCTCCAATATTCCAGAGCCAAAATGCAATAAAGCAGAGCTTATTGAATATCGGGTCCGAAAGGGGTCGCTACTGTAGGTTCCATATACCGGGCCCGAAAAGCAATAAAATGCAGTTTTGAAGGATTTCGGGTCCGCTTATCATTTTTATTAAAATCCGCCGATTTGGGTTCGCCGATGGGCCGGACCCGATGTAAATCAAAAGGGAGCCTATAATGCATTTCGGGTCCGCGGGGTTCATCGCTCATCGGAGGCATTATGGTTTGGGCCCCGCCGTATCGCTTTGCCATGTCTGCGTCCTGTCATCCGTCGGATCCGGGCCCTCCCATCCGACGGTCATCGGCGATTTCGGACCGCCCTGATCGCCGTCCTTTAGCGCCCGAAAAGTGTCAGAGGATGACGTAGGGCCTGAGGCGCGTGTCAATTTCTTGTTGGATCGGGCGGCTTCCGACACAAACCGGGCCCGTACCAAAAGCGGTCCGATAATACCGCTTACCGCCCCCCGGTCCGCCCCGACGCCGATATTGCGATGAGATCTGGGCCGTTGGATCGGCCCGCGCCAGATCCGACGGCCAGGATTTAGTATTTTGCACAGTGTCCGCCTAGCCCCAAATTTTGATGAAATTCATGTTTTAAAGGCATTCCGCCTGTTCATAATAAAAGGGCCATTTTTAATGTTTTGTGTGCGGCGCCCGTGCCCGCCCAGGTATAAAGGAAATGATGGTTTCCTTAACTATTTTGAGATCGCTCCAAGCCCTGTTTTTGCTCCATGGGGCCAGTATCGGCCTCGGCACAGTCGGCAACACTTTTTCCTCCTGTTTGCACCAATTTTCAAGGTTTAAGGCTAGTTTTGATCGGCCAAGCGCCGATAGCATCCCAAAGGCCACGAAAGCACTTGCAGCAGTTATTTTGCATTCAAAGAGCAGAATGGGGCGATTTGATAGTTAAAGAGTATCAGTTCAAAACATCAGTAGCCTAAAAGCAGCAGAACATTAAAGAGGCCCCCATCAAAGTCAATAAAGCAGCTCAGAGCCATCAAAGCCCACCAGATCACAGTTATGAGCATTAAAGCCAACATTAAAGCCACTTTGCAGTAGCAGAACCGCCTAAAGAGGAAATTCAAGTGTTTAACGCCCATTTATTGCCAGAATAGTGTATAAAGACACCTGAGAGCAGCGCTGCAAGTTCCCAAGGCGCAGTTATGGCAAATTGCCAGCGCAGAGCTCCAAAGGACCATATTAATTGATTCTTGAGGCTGCTGTCCCTGCGCAGCTGGTAGATAGGCATTCTTTCATTTATTTGCAATAAATGTTAGGTTAGAAGCATTCATATCTCCAGATCTGCTATCAGATCTGCTGTTGTAGATATTTTGTAGATATTTTCTCTATTTATACCACCCTCTGGATAGTGTAAAGGGTTGGTTGTATTTCTCATTCAAGACTTGCGCTATAAGCTTAAGAACTTCTGTAATCAAAGATTGCTGGAATATTTGCATTTGAACTGGCTGGTTGTGCTTTCAATGGCTGAAGAGCTTGATATGGAATTCTCGTGCTTGCTCATGGTCCAATAAGTCTTTCCTCCCTCTGTTTATCAGTTTATATGTATCAGTGTCATCTATATATCATAATCTAAGTTGCAGGAAAAAGGAATAGATCAGAACTGGCTTTCATGCCCTCTGTGCTCAATTCTTGTAACTTTTCTATGTTTTCCTCTGAATTAGTGATAAATATGCATACTTAATTGATCATGTTTAAGCTATTTCTCATTTCTGAATGTTGTTTAGGAATCCTTCATTGCTCCTATATAGTCTTCATCCACTTTCCCTCTTTGGCTGGATGAGAGATCCTTAATTGCCTCTCATCCCCTAACCTCCATTTCATCCTTGTTCCAGCATTTAATCATTGTGCCATGCGTATCTATCCTGCTCCATATTCCCCTCTTCTGCCAAGGAAAACACGCCCTTCAGTTCACATTCATTGACTCCATGCCCAATGGTTTGAACTTCTTAAACTTTGTATGCCAACTCTGCTTGAATAGATCAACCATCCCACCAAACTCAAACAAAATCCATGTGCATCATATCTAGCCTAAAATCATCCCTTAAACAAAGCTAAATCCTAAAGAGAGAGCCCTCTATGACTGCAGGTAGGCTAGGACCTGTAGTCCAAAGATTGGTTTGTGGTTACCTCGGTCGTATCCCTTTGGGAGTCAAAAGGGACAACCTGAGTGATAACATAATGGCGACTCCACTAGGTACCTGAATCATTTGTTTATTACTGTAAACCCCCAATTTTGACCAGTTTGCCTTGTTTTCTGGAGAAAGTCTTCCTTTTCTTCAGAGCTTCTCATGTTTAGCTTTGATCTGTGACGGTGGACAGAGATCAGGCACTTCAAGGTTAATTCATCCACTTGGTGACTCCACATTATCCTCATAATAAAGACTCCACTGGAGAAATGAACCCAAAAGAGATATATGAGCAGATCAGGCTTTTGACCTGGATTACTATCCAAGAGGTCATGTTTTTTCTCCATAAAGTTTTGTTGTGTATATTGTATTTTAAAGACGATTCTATATTAGATTTTTATGATTTTCCTTTGGAAAATGTTGTTGAAAAGCCTCCTTGCACATTAGAGTAGAACTCTTCAAATGCTGTTGAAGATCATCATACAGCCAAGGAGGAACCAAAAATAGAGCACAGTCTTACAGTTCCTGTATATACTCCTGTGTCTCGTAAAGTTCCTGATAGATATAAGCCTCTCATTTTGCCTCCTGTGCTCAATCCTCTGCCTGCAAATCATCCTGAGTATCTCCCTAGATTTGATGGAGAAAATGGTATTACTGCCCAGAAACATATCCAGGGTTTTGAAGATTATCTTAATATATTTGAAGTAGAAGATGAAGATGTCAGTCTTAGACTATTTGCCCTTTCTTTGCAAGGCAACGTTAGGACTTGGTTTAAAGCATTGCCTAAGGCCAGCATCTCTAATCTTCAGCAGTGTTCCAAGCTCTTCCTTGATAGATGGATGATTAAAATCAATTTCCTCTCACTCATCGAAGAATATAATCAGTTAGAAAGGCGTCCAAATGAATTTGTTTAGCAATTTTCTGATCGATTCAATCAAGTTTATCTTTCTATGCCTTTGAATATAAGACCTCCCCCTGATTTGGCTCTATTGCAATATCCTAGAGCTTTTGACCCAGAGATGGAATTCCGTTTGAGAGAAAGATGCCCGTCCACTTTGAAACAAATGCAGGACATAGCAGTGGACGTGGAGGCAAATCTGAAGATGAGGGAGGAACAGCGCAAAGCAGAGCAAGAAGAGAGACTTCATAGTGTGTTACAAAGGACAGAGGAAATGATGCAGTTGATCACAATGAAAGTAGAAAGTTTAGAGCGCCAGGACACATCTATTGTGCAAGAGGAAAGTAGTGACATTCACGAACAAACCTACCACAAATCAGATGACATATTCATAGAGCCATATGTGAAGGAGGAGTCTCCTGATATACTGTGTGAATATAATAGCTTCTCTTCTTTCAACTGTCTGCCCAAATATGATCTGTATGATGATGATTATGAGCCTAATGACCAAATCAGCCTTGCAGAGGAATCAGATCCTATTTTGGCAGGAAGCGAAGTTCAAGCTCAGCAGCTTGAATGTAATGATCAGCTTGCCCAGTTCAGCTATGAAGTAAAGGAGGAAAGCGCAAAAAATTTTGATTTCAGCGAAGGAACTTTACCATTTTGTTTTGAGTCTTTTCAATTTATCATCATGTTGTGTATGATCAAGTGTCACCTTGTGTTGCTATTGACCGCCTGGAGGTTAATCAAAATATTGTTCCAAAGGTATTGCCTCTAGTTTTGCAGCCCCAAAGAGCCATCGAATATCAGATTGAGGAAGACTTAGAAGCAGCAGCATATGATCAAATGATCCAAGTGGATCCCCTGCCTCTTTGTTTTCAGCCATCTGAGTTATTCGAAGAAGAAGAAGAGGAGCAGCCTGCGCAGATTAGTCAAGTCCTATTCGAGCCAGATTGTAATAAATTGTAAGCACCTCTGCAAATTTTGAATGACCTATCTGCTGGCAGGCAGAATGATGAAAGAGATCAACGCTTTTCTCCATTAGCAGGCTGCAAGGCTCAGTATCGAGTTGTTGATGATCTCCCGACTCCAAGGCATGGTAGCGATCCTGAACCTTTGTACAGTTCTTTATTTCAGCCTAGCAATTGTATATATATGTTGCAGGACAGTTTTGTACAGTGTTTAAACACAGCAAAGGAGGTCAGTAGCTTCCTGATCTTCTCAAAGATTAACAAAGCCACATCAGATTGCAAGATCTCAGTTTTTCTCACCGGCAAGCACAAGCAGCAAAGCTCACTGATGTCTATTTTGCTTAAATGGCTGCATTGGTTATTTCACTTCACCTAACAGCAAAGTAAGTGTTGGTTAGGGTAGGTAGGTAGGTAGGATCAATAAGGCAGCCAGCCAAGGGAATTTTGCAGAGCACAGCAACAATTGAATACAAGGCAGTCTGACCTGCTGTTCTTGGCTTTTCACAAGGAAAAGCCATCCCCAAGTGGAGCCACTGTTAGCCTCCTGCTGCAGCAGGTTAATCAATTTTCATGATCGACATTTTTGCATGCCAAATATGTCGTACTATGCATGCTGCAATGCTCCATATTTGCTACAGATGGCCAAAGAACTGTCCTTGAAAGTGTGCTAATCTAAGTGCCACTGTTGTGTTCCAATTTTGATAAGCAATTCGTTTTTGGTTTGAGGCACTTTTCAGTTGGAGGACTTCAAGCGAGGCATGTCTAACTCCTCCCTTCTTCCTTTTTCCCCAAGTCACTCACTAACTTCCCCTAAAGAAGTCAAGATCTGCTTGATACCTCTTAGTTTCATCATTCTCCATATCATTTGCCTTGGTGGAGATCTGCTTCACTCAAGGAATGTTCACACATCTTCTATCAGTCATTTTCCCCCATTGATAGCCTAAGACATCATTCTTAGCGCTTTTTCTCATCATTATCATATTAACTATTAACTTTACTACATAGCTCCCTATCTATTTCCCCTTCCCCTACTAAAACTATGTATATTACTCCCCTATATACTTATCCCCTCCCCCTGGTTGAAAGATAACCTTATACATCCTCGGGAATTGCTAAGTTTATCTGAAACTTAGCAAGAGCCCTCAATACCCCCTCTAACCATCTCCCAAATGCATAAGGACTCATTCCTTTGCATAGTTTCCCTTCATATGTATAAAAATCATCCTTTTGGCCTTGTTTTACCATTTTAAGGCATAAACCCCTTTTCGGCCATTAAACCCCTCTCAAAACACATAGAAATCCTCCCAAGTGCCTTTGGAATCCTTCCAAGGCATGAATCCTCCCTTTTTGGCCATCGAACCCCTTCCGATGCCCTAGAAGTCCATTCCAAGCACTTACCTTGCCCCTCCGAATTCATTTGCCTTGCATTTTTTTATAAATAATGGCTCCAGCAGCGAAAGTGCCGACCAAATCTGGGCCGTCCATCTTTCCACCCAAATCAAACGGTCCTCGGTGTTTCGGCGATCGCAATATGTAAAGGCTGTGCCCTCCACCCCACTGATTGTTGAAGTCCCGAATTAATCACAGCCATCCATTCTTGGGCCCCAGATCAATGGCCCATATTTAATCTCATCGCTCCCATATGGCTCCGACCAGCGGAGCCAAAAAGTAATAAAGCGCGGCATAAATATATTTCGGGTTCGATGGGTTTTGACGTTTCTATATGGCAGCCCCTTGACCCCGCCGATAGCGAAATGCCGACGTAATCTCTGTCGTCCATCACCCTCACCAAATCAACGGCCCATATGTAATCGGCGGTCACCCCTTATGTTTGGCTCCGATATTTCGGAGCCGAAATATTATAAAGGCGGGTTTTGTAAAAGCTATCGGGTTCGTAAGGTCCCCGGGCACAGCGAAAAGGGAGGTCTCTGATATTCCGGAGCCGAAATAATAATAAGGCACGACATATAAAAGTTTCGGGTCCGAAAGGAGCCCTTTGTACAACGAAATGGGAGTGCTCCGATATTCCAGAGCCGAAATGCAATAAAGCAGAGCTTAATGAATATCGGGTCCGAAAGGGGTCGCTACTGTAGGTTCCATATACCGGGCCCGAAAAGCAATAAAATGCAGTTTTGAAGGATTTCGGGTCCGCTTATCATTTTTATTAAAATCCGCCGATTTGGGTTCGCCGATGGGCCGGACCCGATGTAAATCAAAAGGGAGTCTATAATGCATTTCGGGTCCGCGGGGTTCATCGCTCATCAGAGGCATTATGGTTTGGGCCACGCCGTATCGCTTTGCCATGTCCACGTCCCGTCATCCATCGGATCCGAGCCCTCCCATCCGACGGTCATCGGCGATTTCGGACCGCCCCCGATCGCCGTCCTTTAGCGCCCAAAAAGTGTCAGAGGATGACGTAGGGCCTGAGGCCCGTGTCAATTTCTTGTTGGATCGGGAGGCTTCCGACACAAACCGGGCCCGTACCAAAAGCAGTCCAATAATACCGCTTACCGCCCCCCGATCCGCCCCGACGCCGATATTGCGAAGAGATCTGGGCCGTTGGATCGGCCCGCGCTGGATTCGACGGCCAGGATTTAGTATTTTGCACAGTGTCCGCCTAGCCCCAAATTTTGATGAAATTTATGTTTTAAAGGCATTCCGCCTGTTCATAATAAAAGGGCCATTTTTAATGTTTTGTGTGCGGCGCCCGTGCCCACCCAGGTATAAAGGAAATGATGGTTTCCTTAACTATTTTGAGATCGCTCGAAGCCCTGTTTTTGCTCCATGGGGCCAGTATTGGCCTCGGCACAGTCGGCAACACTTTTTCCTCCTGTTTGCACCATTTTTCAAAGTTTAAAGCTAGTTTTGATCGGCCAAGCGCCGATAGCATCCCAAAGGCCACGAAAGCACTTGCAGCAGTTATTTTGCATTCAAAGAGCAGAATGGGGCGATTTGACAGTCAAAGAGTATTAGTTCAAAACATCAGCAGCCTAAAAGCAGCAGAACATTAAAGAGGCCCCCATCAAAGTCAATAAAGCAGCTCAGAGCCATCAAAGCCCACCAGATCACAGTTATGAGCATTAAAGCCAGCATTAAAGCCACTTTGTAGTAGCAGAACCACCTAAAGAGGCAATTCAAGTGTTTAAAGCCCAGTTATTGCCAGAACAGTGTATAAAGACACCTGAGAGCAGCGCTGCAAGTTCCCAAGGCGCAGTTATGGCAAATTGCCAGCGCAGAGCTCCAAAGGACCATATTAATTCATTTTTGAGGCTGTTGTCCCTGCGCAGCTGGTAGATAGGCATTATTTCATTTATTTGCAATAAATGTTAGGTTAGAAGCATTCATTTCTCCAGATCTGCTATCAGATCTGCTGTTGTAGATATTTTGTAGATATTTTCTCTATTTATACCACCCTCTGGATAGTGTAAAGGGTTGGTTGTATTTCTCATTCAAGACTTGCGCTATAAGCTTAAGAACTTCTATAATCAAAGATTGCTGGAATATTTGCATCTGAACTGGCTGGTTGTGCTTTCAATGGCTGAAGAGCTTGATATGGAATTCTCGTGCTTGCTCATGGTCCAATAATTCTTTCCTCCCTCTGTTTATCAGTTTATATGTATCAGTGTCATCTATATATCATAATCTAAGTTGCAGGAAAAAGGAATAGATCAGAACTGGCTTTCATGCCCTCTGTGCTCAATTCTTGTAACTTTTCTATGTTTTCCTTTGAATTAGTGATAAATATGAATACTTAATTGATCATGTTTAAGCTATTTCTCATTTCTGAATGTTGTTTAGGAATCCTTCATTGCTCCTATATAGTCTTCATCCACTTTCCCTCTTTGGTTGGATGAGAGATCCTTAATTGCCTCTCATCCCCTAACCTCCATTTCATCCTTGTTCCAGCATTTAATTATTGTGCCATGCGTATCTATCCTGCTCCATATTCCCCTCTTTTGCCAAGGAAAACACACCCTTCAGTTCACATTCATTGACTCCATGCCCAATGGTTTGTACTTCTTACACTTTGTATGCCAACTCTGCTTGAATAGATCAACCATCCCACCAAACTCAAACAAAACCCATGTGCATCATATCTAGCCTAAAATCATCCCTTAAACAAAGCTAAATCCTAAAGAGAGAGCCCTCTCTGACTGCAGGTAGGCTAGGACCTGTAGTCCAAAGATTGGTTTGTGGTTAGCTCGGCCGTATCCCTTTGGGAGTCAAAAGGGACAACCTGAGTGATAACAAGAAC
This sequence comes from Pinus tabuliformis, assembly GCA_031772625.1. Taxonomy (NCBI): domain Eukaryota; kingdom Viridiplantae; phylum Streptophyta; class Pinopsida; order Pinales; family Pinaceae; genus Pinus; species Pinus tabuliformis. Next base: position 1,345,864,772 of record CM062817.1, read on the forward strand.
CTCCTCAATGTTGAATCCTCTCCAATCATTACCAGGATAAATTATCTATTAAAAAAGTTTGAAAATGTTAAAATGTTCCATGTGTTGCAGGCTAACAACCAGGTGGCGGACGTGCAAGCCAACGTTAGGGTGCCCTTGGAGAAAGGCTCCTTAATTATCAATCACTCTATTAAAATATGTCACATTCCTTGATTCGTATTAAAAACTCCAGGTTGGCATTGTACAGATGGGGTAGAGGTCTCCAACACATCAAATTGATAGTTATGAAGGTTATATCACTGATGGCCCTTTGCAATGTGTTGGGAGCTCGGGTGGTTGGTAAGGAGTTATGGAACAAATGTGGAGGTCATAAATCAAATTTCATTTGTTGTGACAGGCGGGTGATGCATCCTTGTTTATTTAGCTTGTGTTTTAATATAGTTCCGCTCTTATGGTGGGAAAGTACCATTACAATTCTCTAAAAGCTAGTTTTTGTAGTGGAGGAGATGGAGGGTAGCTTCTACACCATGATGCAGAGTCGGTTCACATTTATCAATGACAAGACGAGAAGGAATGTTGGAATTAACCAGGCAATTGTTTATAACAATTGGTTACGAATGGTAAATCAAAGGATTTTGTCAATACAGGGTAGAATCACCACAAAGAAGGCTTCTGCATGCAACAGAAGTGGTGGCAGAATAGGGTCAGGATGCTCCAAGAATATAGAAGGCGTGTTTATAGTCATGCGAGTAGGTTGTAAAGGAAATTTTTAAATATATCAAGGAGAACATGATGGTTTTGTACATCCATTTGTCCGTACTTGGCAAAGACATGGGAGTACTACAAAAGACTATGGAGAGCCTGTGCATAGAGATGATAAGTCTTCAAGAAAACATGGAGAACATTGAAATTAAAGTAGAGACTGTAACAGTCGGGGTGTTAAAGGAAGTTTTCAGATTTGGGGTGATTCCGTCCCTAACGCTAAAGGTGCTACATACATTGCTTTTGTTTTGGACCTAGAACCATGGTCGATGCTGAAGAATTGGTTATGACTGTGGAAGAAGTTTCAGGAGAAATTGGCCCTGGTAGCAGCGAACAGATGTTTCTTTTGAGTTATATCTATGTTTTGTCGATCTATAGAATATTGCAGGGTTTTTTGGAAAATTTATAGTATAAGCTATGTACAAAGCTCATATGTAAATAAGATTGGTAACAATAGGGTCTGAGAGCTTTCTCTCCAAAATTATATGGGACCTGAACCTTTTCCAATCTATCTAATCAAAATGCTACACATTTCTTAAAAAAAACAATATCCAACTGAAGCGGTGGATTAATAATCCATACAAGGTTTAAGCATGGTTTATGTAAGGAATAATATGACCTTTTCCATCATAAGGCTAGTTTAAGACTATAGTTTGGCAACCTCCACCACAATGAATCATAGTTGTGCAAGTAACAAATGTGGTATTTGTCATGGTAGGGATACTAAAAGTGTTTGGAAAGGTTTCAATTTTAAAAAGGTTCCAGTAAGAAAGTTTACAATTATATTATTTTTTGGCTTATTCCTCATTTAGCATCTGATGTTTTGTTATTGTCGTTTGTTGTATCATCAGGTGTTGGGAAAGAGGACTTATTTTGTGCTTATCTCAAAGTGTTTCTAGGAAAATTAGTGTCTTTTCGATCTGCTAGTCCCACTAGGATTGGTAGCTATCCTAGAAACAAAAAATCAAAGCAATTTGTGATTTCCTTTATGTATGATAGATAGGAGAGAAGCAAAGGTACCAACCTAGATCTTCCGCTTGAATCCTTGCTTGATTCCTCTCTCCCTTGATAGAGCTTGCACCTCTTCTCCTACTTATCCTGCTCGGTGAATACCTCTAGATACAAAGTAACAAAACACCATCAAAGCATCTTGATCTATTATATCATAAACAATGCAGAATCAGAAATACATTGAAAATACAATGGCATTCACAAATAACAACATTCACAAATACATGATTGTATGGAGGAAAACTCAAAGAACTTTATTAATAGTAGAAGGGAGAATTACAACCCAGTTGTATGATCCAGCATCATGCCCCCAGCATCAAAGCCCTCTTCACCTCATGAAAAGAAAGATCACCCAACAATACAATGCTCTTTCTCAAAGACAAACTATCAGCACTTCCTTACAAATTACAAAATTCTAGCCTCTATATCTCTCAGATGAGGGATCCATTTATAGATGTCTGCAAGGGTGTGAGTCATCTCTGGGTTTTTGATTAGTGTCATTCCACTTGAAGTTCTTGGTTCTACTTGGAGATTTCTTGGATCTCTTACTCATCCCTGGGCGAATTCAGAGATGCAAGTGTCATAGGAGAAGTTTCTGGAAGATTCCATGAGCATCCACTTAGCAAATTGTCTTAGACATTTTTCCATCCTCACCCATCGCACCCTATAGAAGGCCTCTTCAGTATGCATCACACCTGGCTAGTGTTGAAGTCAGTATGCATGGCACCTTGATAGTGGGGTAGTCAGCATGGTGCAAGTTTGGCCAGTTCCGAGTGGTTTTTCAGGTGGAACTTTTTGGGAATGATGTAATTAGCTGACCATGACCTTTTAGGGTATGAAGCAACACTTTTAGGGGTTAAAGAGCCCTTGGTTTATCGACATATAAGATTGGGTTTGCAGTGCCCAAATATGTCTATAACAGTTGCCCCATAAAGCATGAAGTCGTAAATCTTTTGATGTTGGGTGAAATGATTTATCATGAGGATCTGAGGTATTCGAACTGGAAGGTGACCTGTATAAGATACAATAAAATACATCATCATCATATTATTTTCATGATCTAGCTAAGGCGGGCATTCCCATGCTCAGCTTTATAAATTCATTTTCATGTGCATAGGACAAACAATCGTCTGCTATTGCAGACTGGTGATTCTTCATATGAAGAGTCATCTTCCCTGGCTTAGATGACTATATATGTAGCTTCTATGTACATTTGATGTCTTTATGTTCCTGAATATATCGCAGCCCGGATGGATGAAACTAGATCCGGGGTCTTCAAAACTCGTTCAATCTTCGCCCGATGTACAAGTCGATCCACGTGAAAAGATGTTCTGAAGTCGAACATGGAAAGACATCGCCTGATTACCAGCCAATAATGTAAGCTGTTAACAGGCATGAGAGGAATCACCAATAATGATAATGACCCTCAAGGTACTACAATACAATTCATGTGGTGTGAATATATGATTTGATGTCCAACACCGCGCGAAATCTTTCGGTTGAAGGCCATTGATGTAAACCTTTCGCCGGAAGTGAGAAACTTGCCATTGAGGCATGCAAGCTTCAAAGTACTGAAATGGTTTTTTCTAAGTCAACTTCTTGGATAATGAGCTGATGTCGACAAGAAGTGACCCATCATAGGAGGGTCTTAATGTATCCCACATCTATGACACGAAACAGAGCAAATGACTTTTTGGAGGTGAAAACGATTTGGTGATGCAAGGTTTAGGAATGGCGGCCATGAAAAATAGAGGGTGAAGGTGTTGCATTGGATGAGGCATTGGCTGGATGGTGAATTCTCTGAGTGACTTCTCTTGAACATATCGGTGACACTGAGATGGATTGGTAGTGTTAACCCCAAAAGATGGATGGTATGGAGGACCAATGGTGATATGGCCGGTGAACAGAATAACCCAACTCGACTCAATCATGGTGATGGAGTGAAAGTGTCATGTTCAAGAGCGACCTGCTCCCATAAAATTCTTCAAGTTTTCTTCCCTTTTTCCCCAGTAATTGCTGACCAGTACCTCTTTATTTTTGTCAACTTGAGGAGGATAACATATGCTTGTTCTATAATTTACCCTTCGGGCAAACCTGTCACTATGTTTTAGTGAGCCTAGCGACAGTGAAACTCGTTCTTGTCTGGGTGGACAACTTTGTCACTATTATTTTAACGAGTTTAACGACAAAGACAACTCAGTCCTTTTCATATTTAGAGAGTTTGAAAAGGGGTGAAAAGAGAACTCCAGTAGTTTTTTTCCATAACATAATCCCTTAAGTCCGAAAAAGATTAAAATAATACAAAAGGGATGACTTTTCGATCACTTTAGCGAGCCGAGAAAGACAAGCGCTCGAACTTTTTCATGAGATAATCCCTCAGGTCTGAAAATTTTAAAACACACAGGAGGGATGGCACTTCCAATCACTTTAGTGAGCTGGAGAGGCCAATTGCTTGACAATATTTTCATTTTTAACGAGTCTGAAAAGGGTTTAAAGTGGACTCATTTTTTGAGGAAATAGTGGTATCCGGGGTAGCAACTAGTTCTGAGTAATCTTGGAACTTCTCAAAACATGGTGATGTGAAGAGGGTGGCTAACAAGACCACTCATCGCAACTGTTCCTCAAAATGGTAAACAATCAAGTGGAAGCGTAATGATCGGCCAAAAGAATGGAGGTGATGGCAGGAACACAACCAAGGCTAAAAAGGCTGATGTAGTGGCAATCACAAAGGTTATTTACCGAAGGTGGGTTCATTTTTTAACGAGCTTGAACTCTGGGGGAATGTATGCTCATTGGTAGGTTTATTTTTTAACGAGCTTGAACCATACGATAACATTGCTCATGGAGTGCAGGTTCATTTTTTAACGAGCTCGAACCTTGCGGAAAGTATGCTCATTTAGTCAAAGATGTTCTTCATTGGTAGGTTCATTTTTTGTGAGCTTTAACTCTACAATAACATATGCTCAGTTTCCTTTTTATGTAAGCTATGAATGACCAAACTACAAAGCTAAAAAGAACTATTAAAGCTAAGGAACTGGTGAGGTTAGGTAAGATGGTTTTATCAACTTGTTTAGATAAAACCCTTCCTTTCCTTCACACACAAAATAGACGAAGGTGGATGGTGTGTCAGACCAATCACCTAACCTAAGAAGTTGAAATACTAGAAAGCTAAAAATCTAAAAAACTAAAAAAATGAAATTGGTCGTTTTTTCTTGCATAAAAAGGTTTGCATGCCCCCAACATAAAAAAAAAGTCTTTAGTAACCATATGGAAACTTACTGTGGTTAAGCAGGATGATTTTCTATCAATACTTAGACAAGAAACTTCCTGCACTTTGTCCACCAAATAGACAAAGGTGAAAGGTCACCTAGACCGATCACATAACCTACAGGGAAACTTATCTTTACAGCTGGGTTTGTCCGCAAAATAGACAAGGGTAAATACACCCTAAGATTCGTTACATTCACTAAACTACTTGCAGTAATTAGGTGGATAGAATGAAGGTTGAAGAGACACTCTTGACTCAAAAAGACCATTTAGGGATGACGATTGACTTGGTGCTGTGTTTGAACTGGGAAATGAAAGTTGGTCAATAAGCTGGACAATTTTGCCTTCATGCAGGAAATACATCACTCAAAAGAGTGTGGAAACAATAGCTTCGATGCTATAAACATAGTCACATACAAGGAGTAGATTGTAATCTAAAGGTCCTTGGACCACTATCACGTTCAAGTGAACGGTTTTCCTCCTCAAAGTTATCGACAACTTAGGAAGGATCCCTAACGGTCGACTGGTTCCTTTGTTAAAGCATGATAAATTTTGTTTACCGGGCATAAGCGACGGTGAACCAAGTGCTTTCCAAACAGTTGAGGAAAGGATACTCACTGAAGCCCCTTCATCTATGATAGTGCCAGACATGATCATTTTGTAAACTTGTACTATGATTCAGAATGGTACATTGTAAGGAAGGCGATATCTTTCTAGTCGACTCCAATCAAAGAAAGTGATTAGACTGCTTGGAGGGGGTACTGAATAAATGGGTGAAATAACCCTTTGAGTAGCGGAACTAGGGTATTCTCTTCCTGTTGTGAAGTAACGGGCGGATTGCCCCCAATTTCATCGGGCTCTAAATTGACAAAAAGAATTTGAACAATATCGTTCTCATCTCTTTGGGAATGATATCATCTGAAGGTGGATCTTCTAAAGTCAAGACAACGTTGACTGCAATCTCAACCTTTTGACTTTGGTCCGGTGTGGACTCAAAATATTTACTTCCAACGATAGGTTTTTCAACCAACGGTTCAGTTAAGTCAGTCATATTTTCAACTAGTAAAGGACTAGGGGAAAGTTTCTTATATCCAGGTGGAAGTTATTGTGGTGAAGCAGAACGGTTATGCAAGACTCTTTTGGCCTCATCCAAAAAAGGACAATGGGGAAGATGATGAACCCCTTCACATAATCCATATGGAGTTCTGACCTTTCCTTTCTACCCAGCAATTTCATTTTCACTAGTTGATGGTGTGTTGTCAACATGATCACTAGAGGTTGATGACACCATATGGTGCGAACGGGGAGACCATTCTCTCGAGATCCATGGAATGCAAGGAAAATCTCGGTGAAAATGGTTTTATCTCCAAATTATACAAGGATATTTTGGAGATTTAGTGTGTGGATTTTCACTAGATGATTCATGGTTGCCCCCTTGTTTAACTGCCTTCTTCTTTTTCTTCTCCTTTCCTTTCTTCTTCTTCTCAGGCACTTGGTTACTAGCATCACTGTTTTCACCAAGTGAAGATGAAGAAGGGGAGGGAGAAACAAACGAAGAGGAAGGTGAAGGGTCAACTTCAGTATCATCTGGATGTTGATTCGATTGCTGAGGAATCAAATTATTTTGAACCACAGAGGTTGACAACAGCCACACTGGCAGGCCAATAGTCATACTTGGCAGAGACAGTGTGGCCATATGAGGTGCACCAATATTTCCCCAAGATGTAAAAGGGCCAGGAATCCCCTCAAGAGGGATTCCATGATTGGTAGACTCCATTAACTCTAAATAAGATCAATGAAGGAATAGGGATGTTATTTCGAATTTAATAGATTTTAATGATGCTTTGACACAACTTTTCTTTTTCAATTTTAAAGAGTCGAGGAAAAGCTAAAGATGACTCTAGTCCCCTTTGATTTTTAATGAGCTTGAAGTGACAAGTGCTCAGATGGACCTTTTCTTTTAAGGAGTTGAAAAGGAACGAAAGTGACTACTCTGAAGATCTAGACAGAGGGATTACTAAACCAATCGCAAAACTGCAAAATACACCTTGGTGATAAATTAAAGAGAAATTACCAAGGACTTATGTACTACAGTCAATCTTCCCGAATGCTATGTTCAGTGCATTGCGATCGATAGGGAGGCAAACATGGCTTCCTATGGATAAAGGATATCAGCCTATTGTGGTCTCCCAATATATACTCGATGGTACGGGGAGCACAAGTCTATGCTAGCACTTGTCGTATCAAAGAGGAGGAATTACCCAACCTTTGATGAAAACGATAGTTACTAGATTTTATGACGTCAAAACACGTCTCTAGCCAAGACCTCTAAATGTGTTGCGTTAGGTTCCAAACCATTGTTAACTTCATTGAAATTTATTTTAGAGTTGATCTTGCTTAGAAGTTTATCTTTCAAGGTTCACCACGTGATGTAGATGTAAAATTCCTAAATATGCAATCTAAAATGATAAACAATCGTTGTTTATTTTTAGCAATGAAAATCCTAGCTACTAAGGAAAGAAGGTTACGATTCTTTCAAACAGATAGAAAAGAGCACACACTAAATGCTCTTTTCCTAAATCATTTTTCACACACAGTCTAAATGCAAATGCAAATGCATGTATTTTTTTTTTGTTCCCTTAATGCGAGAAATTCCAAAAAGGAAAACTGAGTATAGATCTGAAATATTTTCTTCAAAGTGACATTTCGACAATTTATTTTTCAAAATGAAAGGAAGACTTAACCACACTTTTTGATTTCAAATAGAAAATGTTTTCGACACTTCAAAATATCAACAAATCAAATCAAAATGGATGACAAAAAGTTAAATCGACTAATCGTTCTCATCGGGTTGTTTTTATAGCACCCCGTACTACGGAGAGCAGAAGATCGATGCCTTCGGGAAAGTGTAATCATTTTCCTATCTGATCAACTAAGAAACCACTCATTTTCATTCTGTGATGCCCCTGCTTTCTCGAAGTCTATGTGTTTACTCAACAGTGTTTTCTATTGTGGCACAATTTTGTTGGATAGCCAAATTCTAGTCAGAATCTAGTAAAAAAATTAAAAATCTAATTTTAAGAGTGGTTGAATTATTTTTTATGGTGGAAATAGATTTAATACTAATAAAAAAATTTAGAGCACTAAAAATCCTTAAACTGGACAACTATAACAAGAATTTTTAAAAAATTATGTTGAATTTCTTAAAAATCCTACCAAAATTTCTGTTATCTTTAAAGAAAAATTATGCCCCCTTAAACTATAGCACTTACCCACACTTCTAGTATTTGAATGGGCCTAAGAGATTGAGGTCATCATCAAACTAAAAATAGGAGATATTTCTTTAATTTGAAATTAAATATCATATAAATTAATTAATTTACACTTCACAGTCTCAATAAATTTAAAAATCAATAAAAATATATATTTATTATGCCACATTAATTGTTAAAAAAAATTAATTAATTTAAAGTATGAATTTTTAATCTTTTAATATTATTAGTTTAAAAAGAAAGAAATAAAAATAATAAACAATAAATAATATAATTTTGTTTTTGAATTGTTGCACTTTGATTTTTATTAGCAAAAAAGGAAGTATACCATAGAGTCTAAAAGACAAAGACAGGAGACTGGATTTCTCCTCCTCACTACAACATATAACGATGAATCAATTTCTACTAGTGGAGATGACATCAGAAACCCTAAAGTGAAAACAAACATTGCTCCTTACAATCCAAAAACACTGGCTACAATAATACAACATGCAATCAATTTTCCATTTCCGATTCAACTACTAAAAGTGTAGCCAACTGACCTAGCTTTTCTAGTTGCAAGCCAAAGTCATCTCCAAAACTTGGGAACAGTCATATAGACATGTAGCCATGAGCCAAAAAGGTTGGAGAGGGGAATTTCCAATGAACAATCATATAACCATGAGCCAAAATGTGAGAGAGGGGAATTTCTAGGGAACAATCAATTATTAGGCTATCACTAAAGCCCACAAAAGATATAGGATGCAACTAGAACCACACCAACCACAAAGCGAACACGAATAACACCATCGTTCCACGGAGAACAAGTGCATACACCAAGATTCGAGGACTTCGTTCCATAGAGAAAAAGTGCATACACCATGCTCCAAGTACTGTAAAAAACCAACTGGTAGAATTGATGATGCGCATTTCACTTACACCAAAAATGTAAGTATCTAGGAAGAACTTAAATACCACCACATATCCAACACATTCCATGTTGTGAAAGCCAAGAAAGAAACATCTAGAGCACTGAAATGAAATTTTCAAAATGTCAACAAAAAAACATGTGAGATCAAATTCTAATCCTAACTAGATGAGATGAAAGTGATGTCCTCAACGTTGTCTACTGGTGGATTAGTAGGATCTCTAAGAGGATTGATAGGATCTCTAGAGGATGATTTCGACACCAATAGACTTTCCACCGAAGCCAATCTAAAATCAATAATGTCAAGATAGAAACATCAATTTCATAGGATACATTCAATGTCTTCCAACATGGAAAAATTATTATAAGTTTAATTTATTTTTCTTTAACAACAAAGTGCAACATTATATCCATCTGTTGATGCAAACCAAAGAGTACAAGAAATGGAGTCATCTATTTCGAAATCTACTCAGATCCATAACCTCTGTCACATCTGCGCCTGCCACATGTACCTTTGAATCAAAATGGTATGGGCGTTCCCTAGTCTATTTTGACTCCAACAAAAGAATTTATTTCCTCACATCAAGAACAACACCATCAAAAAATGTTCTAACTGAGTCATAGGAAAAAGGTCAAATTCTCTTGAATCCAACATTGCCCACACTGCCCCTCCTACTCATCATTCTCTCATGGGGAGGCATGATGACTATAGTAAGAGAGACAGAAAACAAGTACAAGAGCCATGACCTACAAAACAATAAAATGAATAGACCATTGACCCTGGAACCCTTGGTCGAAGGACCAAAAAATCATCCCCAAGTGCCACACCAGAGGACCAAATTCAAGCCAATTCCGCAATTGAGGAGAACAAAAAGACATAAAAAACCCAGTCCTATAAAACCATGCCAAACTATGAAAGATCGCAATACCCTCTCAACAAGAACAACTTCTTCGCCCCATAACACACAACGGCCTCCCCAAAGTGATAACCCAACTAATTAAACAAATTACAACTAACATAAGTTGTAAGAAACCTTAGTACATTGAGTCCAAGTAATCTAGGAAGATAAACCAAATAAAACCCAACAAAGTATTCAACAAAAATGAAACTTTAAAAGATTCTGAAATAACCTTGTTATATTCAAAGAAACACAAAAACATAACCAGGTTGAAATCCAAGTATTCTTGGAAGAAAAAATAGATACAACCCAACAAAGTCGTTATTAAATACAACACTTCGATATACAAACCAATAAACTTGTTGAATTCAAGGACACTTGAAATAGAATTTGGTTATCAATAAGCTAAAATAGTTGTTGTAGAAGCAGGCAAAATACCTCACCACCCTTTAACAACCTATCCAAATAGGACAAAGTTGAAGGAATGGATGCAAGGTCATCAAAAAAACCAAACCCTAGAACATGAAAAATATAAACCAAAAGAAACAACTTCAAGCTAAACTAGGTGAAAGAGAGCGATGATAGAACTTCACCTCTTTTCCCACAATGCATATACCTCCACTACATTTTACCTCACATTTATAACAAATAAACCTACAGTTCAGGTCCCAACTCCATCACTGGATCTTTTCCATTGCATAACCGAATAAAAATACCTATAGAATAGACACATCATATAAAGAAGCCCCAATGTTGCCCTCATTAACACCCTCATCGAGCAATAAATAATAAAAAATTAAATGAGTAAATGATTATTTATTTAATTTATAAATAAAAAAACTGATATTCTAGTTGTTTAGCATTGAATTTTAATTTTTATAAATCTTATTAATTTAGTAGATAAATAAATAATTAAAAACATTTACAAAAATATCAAATCAATAAATTACTATATATATAAAGATAGATTTCAAATTCAGATTATATTGCTTATGGTCTCCATATGACCATAGAGGATACAGATAATGTTTATGAAGGTTCCAATTTGAAGAACGTACCTACGGCCTACATTTGTTTGGTATTTTCTTTTAATAATCTTCTGGTAGATTCTCATTATTCAAGTGATTTTTGTGTCACATTTCAGGAAAGAATTCATGTGTCTTGTTTTGTTCTTATTGTGGTAGTTTTTCTTTTGATTTATCTCATTTTTGGTATTATTGTGATAGGTTTTCTCTTGATTTATCTTAAAACTATAATTCTTAAGCTAGCTACTATTCAAATTTGGTTCTCTCTCAGTAAGTGCTTAAGGCTCATCTGATAGTTAATCAGGAACAACTCATTCTTGGTTCTCTCTTCTCTTGTGGTTTCCTAGTTTCTATCAAGTATTTGGTTCCCATTTAACTTATCTCTGCTTCCTGTGTGGGTCTTGACATTGATGGAAATCTCCTAAAGTAGTTTTCTTCGTCTTTGGTTGGATCATCACAAGGTTTTTCAAAGTTATACCCCTTCTCTTTTCCATCATCTAGTTCTCCATCATGTAGTTATTGAGCATCCCCTTAATGTGATGAGGATGTTGTGGTAACTAGAAACCAACTCGCCTAAGATATAGATAAAACACAGATATAGATAAAACACCAAACATTCTAGTGCAGCCTTTTGGGAAATCACTCCACTTGAAATTCACAACATTTTCAAAAACCTTTCCACTTGAAATCCACAAAGAAATTAATAGTTTTTAATAGAAAGTGGACATAGGGAAAGTATTTCTTATTGATTTTGAAGTCGATGAAAATATATACAGTTGAATGCCTAATACAGAGAACATGTCCTCAAGGAAAACCAAATACAACGAAATCATAGATTTGTACAAGCAAAGAAAAACAACTATACGAAAGGTGCTTATGGAAATATTAAAGGATAAATAAGAAATCAACATTAATGATGTGTAGTTTCACTTAGATATTCAATTCTAAGGTCCTCATGCTGGGAAAGAAGGTAGCTGATTTCAAATTCTTCCTTGAAGATAATATAAATGAACTATTTAGGTAGATTCTCCATTTAATTAAATCCTTATTATTATTTTTTTTAATAATGCGAAACACAATCCTCTTATGTTATTGGTTTGGTTTCCCTTGTGACAAAGTTAAATGCTTATTTTCTTTTTTATATTAGGAGCAATAATGTCTAATGAAATCCTCCTATGTTATCGGTTTGGTTTCCCTAGTGACAAGTGAATAGTCATTAAAGGAACATCCTATATTTATGTGAATAACTGTCACTCGCTAAATGTTGACATATTAATATTTTTTTTAATAAAGTCTTTATCTTCTGGTTATAAATGAAAGTAGTTCTCCACATCAAAGGATGAAATTTTAAAATATTAGCATTCTCTCATCTCTAAACCTATGTTTTCCATTTCACATTTACCTCATACATTTATAAAATTATGATTTATCATACAAATTATCAAATAATAAATGACATCATGTGAATACATATTTACCCTTTCACAATTATGTAGTACAACTATGAAGTTACGATGAAAATTATAAAACAAAAAATGACATCACGTGAATATATGTTTTCCTTATCACATTTATGTAATACAATTACGAAATTGTCATGCAAATTATCATATAACAAATGGAAACATGTGACTATGTGGCCTTACAAAATGAATGATTTATGGAAAGGATGCTTGGGCTAGATTCATTAATTTTAAAAAATTGAAAATAAAGTGATCGACATATGGCAACAATATTTAACAATATTTACTAATATTATTATGTTAACTAGTTATCGGGAGTGTAATAGGGCTTCCAAGATTTTAATTTAATTATCAATAATTATTAGGTGGATAGTAGAGATTTAAACTTCTCGCAATATTTTGGAATATTCTTAGTAATATTTACAAATCAAATGTTAAGATTTGTCTACAAAATAGTTATGTTATTTTTTCCATTTAATTAAATTGATTAATTAAAAAAATGTCATATGAAACAGTGTCATATGTAGTGTGTCGTGGCTTCTTGGGCACCTAGTATTAATAAACCATGGTATTGGCCAACGCTACTCTAAGAAAGTTAAGTTTAACATTCTTCATTATAAAATGGTGGTGAATCTCAAGAGTAGTCTTAGTAGGTGATAATTTTTCCTTGAAAATATAGTATTTTAGGCATGTTTTTTGAAAAATATGATTGAAATTTTTGGACGCCATGGAGAAAGGCTCCTTAATTATAAATCACTCTGTTAAAATATGTCACATTCCATCATTCATATTAAATACTCTAGGTCGGGGTTGTATAGATAGGGTACAGGTCTGCAACACATCAAATTGACAATTATTAAGGTTATATCCTTGATGGCCCTTTGCAGTGTGTTAGGAGCTCAGGTGGTTGGTAAGGACTTATGGAACAAATGTGGAGGTCATAAATCAAAAGTCATGTGTTGTGACAAACGCGTGATGCGTCCTTGGTTATTTACCTGGTTGTTTAATACAGTGCTACTCTTATGGTGGGAAAGTACCATCATAATTCGCTCGAGGCTAGTTTTGGTGGTGGAGAAGATGGAGTGTAGCTGCTACACCATGATGCAGAATCGCTTCGCATTTATCAAGGACAAGACTGGAAGGAATGTTGGAATTAATTGAGACATTGTTTATAGCAACTGGCTGTGAATGGTAAATCAAAGGATTTTGTCAATACAAGGTAGAATCGCCACAAAGAAGGCTTCTGCAAGCAATGGAAGTGGTGGCGAAATAGGGTCGGGACACTCCAGGAATATAGAAGACTTGGTTGAGAGTTCATGCAAGTAGGTTGTAAAGGAAATTGTTAAATATATCAATGAGAACATGGTGGTTTTGTACATCGAGTTGTTGGGACTCAGCAAAGGCATGGAACTACTGCAAAATACTATGGAGAGCCTATGCATAGACATGATGAGTTTGCAAAAAAAGGTGGAGAACATTAAAATTAGTGTAGAAACTGCAACAGTCGGGGTGTTAAAGGAAGATTTCGGATTTGGGGACGGTTCTGTCCCTAACGCTGAAGGTGCTACATACATTGCTTTTGTTCTGGACCTGAAACCTAGAGTGTTCAATGTTAAAGAATTGGTTACGACTGTGGAAGAAGCATCAAGAGAGATAGACACTGGTAGCAGTGGGTAGATGTTTATTTTGATTTATATCTATGTTTTGTCAATCTATGGAATATTATGGGGTTTTCTAGTAAATTTAGAGTATATGCTATGTACAAAGCTCATATATAAATAAGGTTGGTAGCAATAGGGTCTCAGAGCTTGCTCTCCAAGATTATATGGGACCTAACCCTTTTCCAATTTATCTAATGAAAATGCTACCCATTTCTTAAAAAAAAACAATAGCCAACGGTACCAATAGATTAATGATCCATACAAGGTTTAAGCATGGTTCATGTAAGTAATAATCTAACCTTTTCCATCATGAAGCTAGTTTAAGGCTTTATTTTGGCAACCTCCACGACAATGAATTATAGTAGTGCAAGTAACATATGTGGTATTTGTCATGGTAGGGATATTGAAAATGTTTAAAAAGGTTTTTAAAATCATATGTGGAATTTGTCATAGTAGGGATACTGAAAGTGTTTACAAACGTTTCAATTCTGAAAAGGTTCCAGCAAAAAAGCTTAAAATTACATGATATTATGGCTTATTCCTCATTTAGCATTTGATGTTTTGTTATTCTCATTTGTTGTATCATGAGGTGTTGAGAAAGAGAACTTATTTTGTGATTATTTCAAAGTCATGGTCTTTAATTTTTTATGTGGGTCGAGAAAATGGACTGAATCCTAGATTATGTCAAGTTGTTGATCTTTAATTTTTCATGTATGTAGACTGTCTTATTGTGGTAATTTTTCTATTTTTTTTTCGTAAAGCTCTCGCTACTCAACTAGTCTGTGCCTTGAATCTGGTTCCCTTGTCGTACATGCTTAAAGTCTACTAGAAAAGAAAAATATTGTTCTTAACCCTCTCCTCTATTCAAGTGGCCTCCTAGTTTGTATCATCTCTCTCGTATCTAGGGCCTCCTTATTTGTATCATTTCTCTAGACACCTAGCTTGCTTGTTTCTCATCTATGGCTCTTAGAGGATCTTGTCCAGCTTTAATGAGACTCGGTAATCATGTCCTCATATTTATTTACTTTTATAGTGTTTCATAGGTTGTCATTCACCGTTTTTATTCCTTGCGTTGATATTTTTTTCACGGTGGCAATGAAGTTCTAACTAATTAAGATGCATTTTTTTTGATCCAGTAAAAGTAGGGCCTTCCATTAATCAAGAAAAAATATTACATAATGTACATTTTGCGAGATAGTGCCAAAACATAGCAGCATTTGTAACAAAAAAATACAAAACCAATTCATACACCACCAATGCACTACTTAGTCATCAAAATTCACACTATAAAACCTTCTTTCCTTCTTAACCCGAAAGAAAAAATCAAATTTCTAATGCACTGAAGGGTCTACTATACATCAGAAGTCCCGCGCCACAAAGAGCCCTCCACTCCTTAATGAGGAGGGCCCACCAAAACCTACAATCCAAAAATCCAATGGCCCACAAAGCCCAGAGTGTCTTGTCAGCCCAAAGAACTAGCCATCTACCCCTCGAGGATTCGATGGCTATGAACTATTTCGGATGAACCAACATGCCCACCAATTAAAACCCATTCAAACCAGAAATGAAAACCAAACTTCTTTCTAAGAAATTTCGGGTCCACTTTCTGAATTAACTCTCAATTAGTTAAAATTCCTGACTCCTGTGTGATATGGACCTCTCCGATCCGACGATTCTAAAAATATTTTGGGCCCACAACATGCACACCCATTAAAATTTGAAACGAACTCAATGGGTGGCCTTAACCACCTTTATAATTTTTCGGTTCCATTTTTTGGGCTATCTTCTGTGCAACTATCCACCCTATATCCGTCGAATGTTGGTGCTCGTTGCCATCGAATGTCGTTTGCCCGTCAACCTGCTCACTCTTTACTCCTTTCCTCTTTCCTAACATTGGTGCACTATTTGCTTTCTCCTTAGGTCGAATTACTGCCTGTCTTTCATGCTTTGAAGATAATCCCTATCTGCGGTCACCTGTCTATGACAGTCCTCGCGCAGTTTCACCGAGGGAGTCACATCACACTCACAGCACCTGTTATCTCTTGTACAAAGCACACCCTCATTTGCCAGATGATCTGATAATCTGTTGGCATTTCTGCGAACATGAACAAATCTGAGTGTTCTTAGGGCTCTTAAGGGGAGTTGATACATTGATAGAACTGCAATAACTGCCAATGTTTTGATACTTTTTCAGGTGTCGAGCCATTGCCTATCTTTTTGACCGAATTAATTGTTAATTCAAAGTCTGCCTCTATGATTGTATTGTGTAAATTATACTCAATCAAGAATTATAGGCATTACTCTAGGGCCATGAGCTCCGCCATATTGTTTGTTGCATTCTCCAAATGACTATGAAAGATAAATTTTATGCTTCCCTTTTTGTCTCTAATGACTCCTCCATAACCAGCGACCCTAGGGTTTCCCTTAGAGGCCCCATCTATAATAAATTTCAAAAAGCCATGTGGGGGTGGTTGCCAATAGTCCTTCCCCGCTGCTATATGTTTTACTATCTTGCTTATGCCCTAGGGGACATGTGACTGGATTCCCAAATGCAAAAGAATGTGATCATCCTGGTTACAGGGAGGGTTCTCGGGGGGTTGCTTTATAAGGGTGCTAATAATTTCTTTGAGCTGTCTTAAAATTTGAGCTATGATGCTTTGGGTTGAGAACGTTCTGTTCTTGAAATCATATTGTTTCCTTCTTTCCAAACATCCCAGATCAAAAATCCTGGGATCAGAGTCCAGGCTCTATGGACTATCTCATTTTCTGAGAATTCTTTCCTCCAATTCTTCAGAGTTCCAGTGATGTTGCTTTCATCCCTATCAGTTTTCCTAAAAATAGAAGCTACCAAATTCCATAAGCTAGAGGTGAAAGTGCAGAGGTTAAGTAAGTGATCCATCGTTTCTTCTTGCAAGCCACATAGCTGACATCTAGATGGACCAGCTAAGCCTCTTTTTCTTAAATTTTCCCAAGTCAAAACTTTTTTATGATGTACCAACCACTTAAATTTACTACGGTTTATGAATGAGATTGTGAGAGTTTGAATTATATTTCTGATTTATTTATTTACGATAAGTTGCATCGTAAATTTTAATTTGTAAAATTTTATATTGTAATTTTTGGTTTTTTAAATTGAAAATAAAAGATTACATTATATAATTAGTGTAATTAAATAAATTCAATAGATAGTAAATGTTGATAAAAATTAATTTATTATTTACAATAACTATTAAAATATTTATTTTATTATTATTATATATATATATATATATATATATATATATATATATATATATATATATATATATATATAAATATTAATTAAATTGTAACTCTATTATTATTATTATTATTATTATTATTATAACAAATAATTAATATATAAGTTGAACTTATATACTTTTAAATAAACATAGAAAAAAATTCTTAATCATGGATATCAAACTCCAATTTTATTGTGAAGATTCTTAATTTTTAAATAGTCTTTGTTACAATACCATGGGACAATACAATAGTCTATTGTACCAAGGGGTGCTCTCCAACCCACAATGGAAGACATGTTGTAATGTCTTATCGTGTTTTTTATGTAAACATAAATAATAGATTAATAAAATAATCATACATTAAAATAAAAATAATATATTGACCCATGGTATTCATGTGGAATATAGCCTATTTAAAGAGGTAAAGACCAACCAACATCTGTAGAAATTTTGAATAATTTAACACATATTCAACAGAGATTATCCTAATCATGTACTATTGCGGAATACATACACAATACATAAGCTCCTCTACGTTGATCATCAATATAGCAGCATCAATAACAATAAAACATCAAGAGCATTCACACATTAACACAGTATGTAACCGGTGAAAGCATCTCGCTAAAAACCCCACACTATCTGTATATTAATGATTGAGACCATGTAACATTACAAAGTACAATGCTTATCACAAGCAATCCAGTACCAGCTCCACCTGTTACACACAATACAGCTAAGATCTGATCTCCAAATCTATTCCACTGCTTGCCTGCCTCCACTGCTCAATACCTGCTCAAGAATGAATGAGAATGGTCTACCAAACTCATATTTCACCTCCAAAGAATCACTCACAATGTGTAAGATGTGAGCAGAAGCTACGAACTGGGCAAATAAATGAGCAAACTCATTGGCATACTCAATCCCTTGATTGTGCAAGATCTGATGCACAACTATAGTCACAACTGATAGCAATCTGATTCTCTAACACCTGTTCCTACTGAACTGAACATGCACTGACATGCAACTGAGTTAATGATGTATTCTATAGTTGTATTATGAGTTAATAATTAGTTTAACAACTCATCATTAGTCTATTTGCAGTTAGACTAACTACAACTAGTTTAACCAAGTCAAACTGAACACAACTCCATCAACTCCACAATCAACTCCACCAAACTCAACTGATTGAGTTCTAACTGAAGTCATGCATGCAACAACTCAACTGACTCATAAGAAAAGCGTACTTCCTTCTGACAGCTGCATGGACCACATCTGTAGCTCAAACTGAAGTGCTCCAAGAGAATAAGATCAAGTTTATAGTTCAAATATTATTATGAGACAATAACATTTGACTTTTCTATTCTTGACGGCTAGTCTAAAAATAGACTTTGATCACCCACACTGTGGTCACCCACACTTTAGTCACCCACATTGTGATCACTCACACTGTGATCACTCACACTGTGGTCACCCACACTGTGATCATCCACACTGTGATAAAAAATAGAACTTGCGCCATAATTTTCCTGTGGGCCCACTTAGTGAAGGCGACTCTTTTCACTAAGCTCCATCATCTTGTTGCAATCTCAACAACATCCATCTTTAACTAGGAAGCAAAAAGAGGGATCAAATCTTTTTTCACTCTAAAAAAGTTTGCAGCTCAAAGAGATTTGATCATTTGGTAGATCAAGAGTTAAAATGGATCTAGGCTATCAATACCACATCCCCAAAAGCCATAACACTGGGAAACAATGCTTCCATCACTTCCATGTTGAGTTTGGAATTGGTTCGAGATTTGTAGGAGGTTGTTGACATATTTTCTCAACTCTTATCTCTAAGGCTAGAAGTAGTTGGATCTAAGTTCGACTATATAATGGTATTGTAATTCAATGCAAAAGTTTAATAGAGATTTGTTTTTTGTGTGTAATTTATGTAAGCATGTCTTCCCTCTCAATTGCATTCTTGGTATTAGAGCCCATATGGACTTGAATCCCTCAAGGGATGGTCCAGAGATATGGAACAAACATGAGATTTTATTTTATACACATATATTAGTGTAGGTGTGTTGTTTTGATAGTAAGAGCAATGTTCATTTGTTGTTGTGTTTGTGTACAATTGTTGTCACCGATCACTAGAGTGCTTTATAGTGAAAAGGGTCGTCGTAACACCATCGATTGGTGGACACAGAGAGTCTTTGTTTGTGAGATTAGTCATATTATAGATCACAAATTGGAATTGAGTATTTCTATATGTAAGTGGAGGACCTGCAAATCTGTGTTTGTATTATTTGATCTTAGGGAAAGCCAGGGATCAGTGTATGAGGAGCAACCTTTGTTTTGATCATGTGGAGTAGATTGTGTATGTTGCATATAGAGCATTGGGTGTGTTTTGCATGTTGTGCATCTGCCGAGATTACCATTAAGCAATTGTTATGGTTACAACATGGCGTGGCCATTGTAGAATGTTGTTGTGTGGACACTTCTTCTCGTAGTCTCTTTTGTGTGGAAGATATCAACCCCATATGTAACATATATTAAATTGCTGCAATAGAATCATATGAATGTTGTCCTTGAGATTTAGTTGAGAGAAAGCATGTAAGTGACACCACACAAGAGGAATCATTGATTTTCTAGGATGAAGCAGCCACATGAACCATCATCTTGCTCTAAAGGCATTCAATGTTTATAGGAGTCATGAAAAAAGTGACATTGGGTTTTCTTGTAGAGAGAATTTCACAGAGTTCCTTAAAGGATATTATGTGGCAGTCTACATGGTGTGGTTCGATCCAGTTACTGGTAAGAAATTCAAACCTAAAGGGTCAACACTCAGCTACACTCAATGCTTCGCGAAGTAGCATGCTATGACCTTTGCAGTACAACTTGCCACATATGGATTGAAATCCTTCTGTACATTTTTTCATCCTCCTTACTACCACCAGATTTAACAAACTCATCTTCTCATATATGTGGGATGGAAAGGTTTACACGCTACCTATCATTTCACTAGATCTATCGACATATTATTTTAGTTTCCTCTCCATACTATTGACTAAGGAAGTTCATTTATTGATGGTGATGGAACTCATTTTCTTTAGCGAACAGTATAATGGAAGTCATAACACTCATCCAAAAAAATGCACATGGTTGATTAACCTGCGTTCTCTACTCAAGTTCCATAATGATAAAATCATTGTTGTACAAGAAACATAATTGTGGTCATTAAACTTCTTGGTTAAGGTGCAATTAATTTTTTGTTTTAACTTTATTAGGAGTTTATATTTCAAACATATTGAGTCTAGTTAACTCACTATTTGAGTGCAAGTTTGTTAGAAATTGACCACTCTAAAAAATTCTTTGCAAAGAAAAGAAGCCTCTGAGATAAATATTGAACAATATGAACAACCCTTGACTTGTGCCTAGGAGGGTTGTGGAGGCTTGTCTATGCCAGGATGACAGCTGATAGGTCAACGATTATTAAGTTTGTTATTGTGGGATATATTGGTTAAATGGTCTTCTATTTCATTTTAATTCTGGTTGTAAAAAAAAAAATTGTTGTTCTTAAATTCGAAGCCCTGGTATCAAGAAAATCAATTCTTGTGTGTTAGTAATGTCAAGTTGTTTGATCAAATTTTGAACACATATAGTATCTAGACCTCCATTCTAGCAACTGCGGATAATCGAAAAAAAACATCCAATAGATTATGGTAGGTCCATAGGATGTTTCGTTATTTAACATCTCTTATCACAGAAACGCCGACGAGCCAAGATGTTAATATTGTTGATCTTGCAAGTTCATCAATAACGGTGATAGGCAGTTACGTTTTAAATGGAGGCCAAGTGACAACTCGAATATTAGGTGGTGAACGAAGAAAAATGTTTACGATATTCCAAAGTGGATGTGAATGTTGATAAAGACCAATAAGACATAAATCATTCTGTGTGTTTGTGTAGGTTTGCCATGTGAACATTAAGGGAAGGACATGGAAATAAAGCTTCAATGGCTTTCATGATGAGTTCGGAAGTGGTTTTAGATTTGTAGGAGGCAATTGAGAGATTTTCTCAACTCTTATCACTAAGGTTAGAAGTGGTTGGATATAAGTTCAAGTATATAATTGTATTGAATTTGAATGAAGAAGTGTAATAGAGATTTATTTTTGTGTGTAATCTATGTAAACATGACTTCCCTCTCAATTTATTTCTATAACTAACTTCATAAAAAAAAATCATATGACTTTTTTTCTAACTAGCACAACAACATTAAAAATATTAATGTGGTTGATATAGCCAAATGCTTCATTTGTATCTACTATTGATAAATATATAACACTAGAAATAATAATACAAGAAAAACTAGGGATTTTGGAAAAAACCCTAGATTGAGATATCCCTTGTTCAAAGTACTCGTAAGGTTTTTAATTTTGAATATCTAGGGTTTGTAAGCCATAGAAAACCATGAAGGGCTTGAATAAAAATGTTACTGGGGCTTATGGATGCACTTGAATTGCTACTAATGGATTTTTCCATGACACATCGTGCAAGATTCCAATGGCTAGTTTGGGCAGCTCACACAAGGTTTCCTTGACCACAACACTGCTTGCAAGGGGAAATTGGAATAAGATGGCACTATAGCTACATACCGTTAGGTGCTTGACTAAATATGGGTAGGTTTTCTATATTCCATTTTTTGTGACTTGTGTACTCTGCTGATCACTTCCATAGTTTCTCTAGAACTTGGGGATCTCAATGGCAGACACAATACTCAACATCAACAACTTTCGGCTGGTGCAAATATCATGAGGTTCTACCATCACTATCTGCCAGCTGAGATGGAGGATGATTTGGTGGACTATTCAGAAGACCACTACACATTTGTGCCCATCTAGATGGTCTCTCCACCACACCTACCTCTCTTGAAATCATCAGAAATTCTGCAGCCCTCGGCTTCCCCGGTGGGTGACCCTAGGGTTTTCTCGTTATCCATTACTCCTTATGCTTGATCACCGAAACAAAGCACTCATCTCTTGGTCAGCCGATCATCATCAATATTTTTGTGTTTTGGAGCCCCCGATGCCTATTTCTTCCTTCTGCTTTCTGACTACTCCCCTCTTTCTACAACATCCCTACCATTTTTTTCTTCTTATTTGGACTTGATTCTTTCCTATATCCTGCCAGGTCATCTCAGTACCCCTTCCACTAAGGCTTCTCTACCTACTTCCCATCTGGACCTGGGCCATCATAGTGGACATTCATTAGCACCGATTTATTTATCTATTCGACATTATCCTCCTTATAATCATTAGGCGTCTCTCCCCTTTCATCATTCTGTTTCGAGGTTTGTTCTTTACCTCCTCCTGATTTGGGTGAGGAGACTATGGTTTGCGAAGAATAGGGCACATCCTTTGATGTCCATGTCAATCCTCATACAGGTAAAGAGACATGGATTGTGAAGAAGTCCAAGTGCATCAAGGTGGGGATCAAAAGGATCTCACTAATCCTCGATGACGATCTACAAATGGGAGATGTACTTGATACTATCGAAATATTTCTCTTCGGTTGGGTCCAGGGTTGATTCTATAACACAACTCGTCTCACGCAATGGATCAAAGAAATTCAGGTTCAAGTTCTAGAAGAATTACCCTCGGTGGTCAGCGTATCCCACGGATGGTTCACTCTCTCATTTCAGTATCTAGAATATGTTTCATGGGTCATGCCAAAGTTTGGGCATATTGAATTGGCCCCAGTATTGCTTTAGCGATGGAGTTTGTTATTTTACCGGGATCGCGAACAATTGGTGGTTGGTCCCATCTGGGTTCTTTGGCTTGGACTGCTGCTTCATCTCTGGTCTGAGGATATTTTCAAGCGCATTTGCAATGCTCTCGGGACATTTCTTGACTATAAAAAATCTTACATTATATCTGGTAACATGGCTACGGCGCATATCCTGGTCCATCTTGACACCCGTGAAGCCTTGGAGGAACACCTAACTATTCGAGGGAGAAACACCTCAGGTCTACAGATTCTTGGTTATAAAGGTGTGCCTCTCAGGTGTCGATGTTGTCATAAGGTCGAATACCTATATAAGGAATGTACATTAGTTACTTCCATCTCTGTATTCGAGCCTCAGTCTGAAATTAATGGAGAATATGTGCCTTTTGTAACATAGGAGAAACGACCTCCAAAAGTTGTTGGACGACCCCCAAAATCAAAATATCGACCACATGAATTGTGCTAGGAACCGGTTCAACCTCCCTCATATTGCATCACCAGATCCTGCGCGGTAGCATCAAACCTCCCTCTAGTTAATCCTTACTCCTCCTCCCTTACTTCTCCTCCCTTTGTTACTGATTCACATTTTTCTGGATCTTCATCTCACTACATCATATCATCTACATTCTTTCATTCTCCTCTTATTTGTCCCTCTGTATCCCTTCCTCCCACCTACTTTGATACCCTCCCTGTTATCCTTGACATTCCACTTTCTTCTCCCTCATCTGAGGCATCGAATGATTCTTGACCTAAGCATCCATATCACCTTTTCTCTCTAGTCAAATCATCATCTGATGAATGTTGTGGCCTTGGTATTGTTCCCCTTCTAAAATCCTCCAAATCTACAAGAGGCAGACACTCTTATATGTCCAAGGCTATTCATCAAGCTGGACTGGATGTGGCCGAGGGTAGAAAACTATCCATTGATAGGGTCCTTAGAGCAAAGAACACACTTTCCTCGGTTTCTCCATGAAGTGGCTCTCATTTAATTGCCACGGGCTGGTAGTCCTGCCAAAAAACTAGCCTTTCAGAGACTTATCGAAATTGAGAGGGTGGACATCATCTTCTTACAAGAAATGATTAGAATTATTGACTAGATTATCTCTACCTTGAAGCACATATATCT